>BMAU01017015.1:1462500-2109459 GCA_019973935.1 Trichonephila clavipes
AAAATCATCTATGTAATGTCGGGAAGACATGCCAAAACATTTAAGTTCGTCTATTAAATCTTTCCTGTAAAACTTCGACTTGAAACAACAACTGTCCACGCGCGTCAAAACCTTTAAAGCTCTTATGAACGCTATCACGTGATGAACAGACGTAGAAAAGAAATTTGCATACTCATACTTCTTCTTACTAATATCCCGCACTTATTCTAATTTTCCACATTTTGCTTCCTTTCATTTTGTGGTTGCTATGGATGATAGTGTTATCCGTCCTTAGCAATTGTCCAGCAGTGTATATATATAATATATATATATATATATATATATATATATATATATATATTATATATATATATATATATATATATATATATTATATATATAATATATATATATATTATATATATATAATATATATAATATATATATATAATATATAATATATAATATATATATAATATATATATAATATATATATATATATATATATATAATATATATAATATATATATATATAATATATATAATATATATATGTAATATATATATATATATTTATATATGTATATAAAGAAAAGAGAGCAACTCACTTATCTTGAAATCTCAGGAATTATTTGACCTACAGAATTGAAATTTGGCAGGTATTTTTACTTCATTGAGTAGAGATTCACTAATTATGAGTTTTTTGGAAATCGACTCACAAAGGGGGCTTGCAGAACATTGAGGTGTTCTGGTGTTCAAAATTGAGATAATTTTCCGATTCAGTCGATTATCTCTAAAACTATTGGACAGATTTTAATGAAATTTGGTATTATGTAGGGTGGATATAATACACACAAAAAAGAAATACCTACCCAACAGTTATAACACACGCATGATCGTACGTAACACTCATCTGAGTCGGAATGTATAAAACAGCAGTTGTAGAATAGAATAAAAAAATTGGTTAATAAGGGTTACAGATATTAGACCATGCACCATGTTCTTACATTGGAAATAAGGGAATTTATGAGTTCATCTGGAAATTAATCTCACTCATTCAACAACTCTGTTTTCAGGCCTTTGAAGGTTCTTGTAAGGGGCTTGAAAGTTGCGATTTCGCTCTTTAGATCATCCCAGGCGCGTTCTATGGGGATGTTGTCTGGAGATCTGGCTGGTCAATCAATCCGGCAAATATCCTTATTTCCAGAAATTCTTCGATCAGATTAGCTCTATGTGGCTTCACGTTGTCATCCATTAAAACAAAATCCGGGCCAACTGAAAAGGCGAACATAGAGCCCAAGACCTTATCTCTATACTTCACGGCAATCGCATTGCCTCTTTCAGAGACATGGTGGTGTGAGCAGCCATCCAACGGGATACTTACCTAGATATTCAAGCTTCCGCTGCCATAATGGTCAATTTCTTGGACATTGGAAGACAGGTAGCAAGTTCCTGACTCTCTTCATGTGAAAGTACGGTGAGAATCACTGACTAGACTGAACTGGGACTTATTTGTGAAGAAAACGGTCACCCATTGATCTAAGCTTCAATCTCTATGCTCCCTGCACCGTTTTAAATGGACTATTTTGTTCGCAGAACTGAGGAAGACGTTAACAGGGGGTATCCATACAAACAGCCCTCTCTGATGAAGTATTTTGGAAAAAGTCACACTTGAAAATCGGGTTCCTGTGGTCGCATACAGCTCACGAGAGAGCGTATAAACTGTGGCATCCCTGTTATGCCTCACTATTATGAACAAATGGCTGTCTTCTCTTGTTCCATGGCTTTTGGACGTCTTTGCTCTGGTTTTTTCTCGACAAATACGGTATCATGAAACTATTTCCATAAGTTGAACACGACTCTGGACGCTAAACTGAATTCTTTACAGATCTGGATTTAAGACTGACCTACTTCTAGCCTACCCACAATTAGCCACTTCATTATATCATCTAAACATTGGTGGTTACTCATTTGTACCGTTTGAATTTAAATTTAACTAATTGCTGCAACAAAACACCAAGAAATTCGGCTAGGTCCGCTGACGAATGAAATGCGGATTTTGGTAGGCTCGCTTATATATCCTGTTAATCGACTAACTCTGCCCACTCGCACGTATACGCTTTCGTATTCAAAGTATAAGATATGCTTCTTTGTTTCGAAGCAGTATTTTTTTACATTCCGTACAAATCTTTTCATGAAATTCAACAAAATTGGAAGGCATATTTCCTTTGCATAATAGAGATGCGCTAAAAATGGATTTGGGGAAAATTAACTCCCAAGGGGGGGGGTGTTATACACAGCAATTGCCGTTTTAGAAATATTAGACCTACCTACTTAAAATATGGCAGGTATGTATCTTTCGTTGTGTAGAGATTCGCTAAGACGAGTTTTGCGAAAAGGGCTACCAATGAGTTTTGTAAGGTCGTAATAGACAAAAATTCTTTTTTTAGCCTACTAGACCCACATGCTTTAAATTTGGCTGTCATGTTTAATTCGTTGAGTAGAAGCCCCGTGGCTGAGTGGTAGCGTATCGTCCTTCCACCCCACAAGTCCTAGACTGGAAAAAGTCGACTCTACTTTTCATCCCTTCGTTGGGTTGATAAATGACCAAGCTTGCTTGAAAACTAAACACTGAGGGCTTCGCGTCAGACTTACCACCTGACTGGAACATCTGCTCAAGACCTCAGTGACCAAGGTCATGAAAATTGAGATGAGCACAGTAGGCCTTGTACTTCATCGGCTATTTCACTACTGAATTTAGTTTAGAGATCTGCTGGGAGCAGATTTCTACCTCGGCATAAATGATAATATTTAAATATTTGTTTGAGATAATAATTTAAAATGAAAGAGGAAACTGAAAATTATCTGGTTGTTGGGCTTTTCTTATTTATTTAACTTTAAATTTATTATTTATTTATTTACATTTTTCAATTCACCCGTGCGAAAAGCGGATTTTCTTACTAATTTGTAAAATAATAAATTCTTCACATTAGTTCCACTTTGATAATAATTTATTCTAATACGACTATTCTATCACTTTTAGAACATATTCCATATGATTGTATTATATACATTTATAATATGTTTCTCATTACCCTAATATCTATAACAATATCTCTTCCAGAATCTTCCATTAGCACCCCAGAGGTACTTGTTGCTCTTTTGGCGATCGAATTCTAGCAGTTCCGACAACCCGCCACTGACAAGGGTGTGGTGTGCTAAAATTGCTCCGGGAACTCAGCGCCAGGCTATTTTTAGCATCTCTGGATTGTGCCATGCTACTCGAAATAGCCCCTTGCTCTTTTCGCTAATGCCCTCTTCTTGTTTGTTGTTGGCACTCTTCCTTTATTGACAGTGTCAGCTTGTTACGAGGCTATTTGGGTGCATCTTCTGTTGTGGCGGGGTGGGGGCTTGCTCTTCCAAGGGAATGGGAAGAATTTTCGCGGAACATTAGTCGCTTTTGGAGTGTCCTTCGATTTTCATTAAATATGTTATGAGAGTGTGCGATGATGTAGGTGTGATTTGGCTGGACTGGCATAAAAGGTGCTTTTCTGTTATGTCATATGTAAAAGTGAATAGTTTGGTAAACAGTAGCAAAGTGCAGGTGTAAAAGGAGAGATGGGAATGGGGGTGCGTGAAATTTAAGAGGCGAGTGTATGGAAGTTGAAACATCCATTTTGTAATGTTTTAAGATAAGTTATTGAAAAGGAGAGGTGTTGAAAAGCACAAGCAACAATAGTAGAGGCACAGGAATTTCGTTCACATTTATAGTCAGTTAAATATTTTAATTTATTTTATTTATATATATATATATATATATATACAGTTGGACCTCTCTCTTTATTTGAAGAAGTCGCTAAATCCCGAAAAAAAGTTCGTTTTGTAGAAAATTCGTTTCATAGAAATTCATCTTTTGATACACTTTATAAACCACACATAAAACATATTTTAAATGCATAAATACTATATATATTAATAAAAAAGTAATTATTTGCACCTCCTTTTTTGCGAACTTTCTATAATTATTTTATATATCTTACCCATAAAAGAAAAAAAAACCAAAATGAAAACAATGGGGGAAAGTCCAGTCCACTGTCTAGAAATACGCTGTATTTTCAACTTGAAAAAAAATATTTATTACAATTGATGAATTTTAACGATATTTTGTAATTTATGCCTGAAAGTAATTTTAAACGTATATATATTTTTTACAACCAGTAATTTTAAGTATGCATCACCACATGAGTCCTTAAACTTAATTACTGATAAAATCTGTTAAATTTTGTTTGAATTTTTGTTCGAAAAACTACACCAATTTTATTACTCTCTGGAAGTTGAGCAGTTGATGAAATCGATTCAACGTCATCGAACACAATAAAATTTTTTAAAAGAGAAAGAAATTTGAAATGTCCAGAAATATTTTAAAAATAGGGAGAGAAAAAAATCGAATCACAATATAAAAACTTCGTTAAATAGAAAATTCACTTCGCTATTTGGAGGTTATTTTAAGAAGAAAATTTTAGAATGTTCTTCGTTCCAGGAGAAAGTTCGTAAAATGGAAAAAGTCACAAAATAGAGGTTCTTAATATGGAGGTCCGACTGTATATATACATAGAGAGAGAGACAGTTTTGTTTCTGAGCAAAACATTAACGTGCTGATGGAATTCATTTATTATTTGAAAAATGAAAGCTTATTACCGTCCAATTATAAAGAAACACGAGTGGTATCAGCGATGTACCTCGAAATTTTGAGCCATAGTCAAGTGTCGAGGACGACCCCTATGCTCGCCACACCACGCCAACGTGAAGACAGATTTAATATGCATCAGTCTCTATACATGGCGGGGCTTCAATAACTGGGAAGTTTTAATGAAGTAGAAACGGGTTTTGCAGATATTCAGTCGCAAGAGGGGGGGTTCAAGAGATTAAGAGGCATTAAATATTAAAAATCCTGTTTTTGAACTGTTTGCTTTCCCCTTCCTCCCGTACTTGAAATTTAAGGTGCATGTTTGTAAGAATCCCGGATCCACGCCTAGAGATGGGGGAGGAAGACTAGCCACGTTGAAAATTAGTTCATTTATTTGTAACACATTCAACAACACAAGTTCAATCTATCAAAACTAAGATATGCACCCAATTAAAGCAATATGAAGACAATTAACGAGGTACGCGAAGTATGAGAAGACTTTAAATACCAGTACACTTACTTCTGGTTCGAGTACACTGCCTTCCTCTAGCTATGTAATCTCTATTCCATCTCCAATGACAAATCGTCACCTTTATTATTACAATTATCAAATAGCAAATATCTGCGTTACACTATAAATTTGATTAATCACTGTTCCGCTAGTAATTTATCCTACCTCTATCTTTCTAACTTAAAATCTTAGACATTATACAGTAGACCTAATTTACACGTTCGCGTTTTTCAGAGGGTGCGTTCTAATAAAATAGTTTTTAAGGACCAGAGACTCCCCAAAAGGATTTGTTAATGAGAAGGACGCGGTTAGTTCTGTCACAAGTTTCTTTTGTTGAGTTAGATCCGCTAAGAATAAGTATTGCGGAAATTCACTTTGGGTGAGGGAATCACGGGATTGTAAAAGATAATTTAATTTTAGAAATTAAAGCTCTGTCCTTTTTAAATCAAGATGGGAAGCTATAAGTATGTTTTTCTATACAATCGAACGCTTAATTCTAGAACTTCGTTATCAATAATTTATAAACAGTATTCATTCTTCAAACATCATGAAATAACCAGCTCAGAAGGCGGGTTTGGGTTGATGTATACATATACATATACAAATAAATATCAATAAAAAAATCGCAATTTCACGAGTGTTTGTCGTACATGCTCTTAATACAAACTCGTTGGGACGTTTTCTATCTGAGAAGTATTCACAGTTAAGGTCCTTTTTTCTGTACATCGAGCGAAGACAGTCTAAGAATCACAGTTCCACTCACCCCTACAACTGTTCAAACACATTTAAGTAGCAGATAACATGGCATTCCTTAAGCGTTCAAAGATAACACCACTCCGGTTGTATATTTTATTTTTCAATAACATTTTAAATATTTATCTTTGACACTTAGACGTCCTTTAGACTCCCGACCTTCGAATTTTTTTCCTCTTCCGTCACGTTAAATTGGATAAGAGCCATGCTGTCTAGCTGCAGTGTCCAGTCCTGAACTGATTTAAATTCTAAAGTAGGGGAAGGACCATAATTCTCTCTTTTGGTAGGATGATTCACTCGATGCATGACCTTGAACAACATCTCTGCACATTCTTGATTCCTTCGTAACTCACTTGAGAGTATAAATTCGTTACGCTGTTTCTTAACCAGTTCTTTGAGGAAATGTTTAATTTAAAAATAGCCGTTTTGTTACAGAACGTTTCGTTAGTTCGGTTCGGTTTCAGAACGTTTCGAAAGCCATAGTACGATCTACAAAGACATTGTAGGTTATTACTTAGAAATTTGTTTATATATTTTCATCCCTTTTGAATTTTCTCGGAGAAAATGAATTAATTCTGATGTATCTGTGTCGTTTTAAATATTGCAAGAGAGAGGAATTTTAGATTATTATGTAAAAAGATTTTTTTTTGTTCAAAATATTTTGTTGTTGTTGTGTTATTACTTATGCCGCCTGATCGGCAAAGGCCAGATTGAAGCCCACAAAATTCACCATGTTAAATGAATGCCTAAATTGTACTCCTGTCGTTAGCCGTAGCTGTGAGCACCATACAGGAGACAATATGATTTGACTACAAACAAAACATTCTGTAAAGACATATTTTGAAAAAAATTTCGTTTATGAATGTTTATTATAAAAATGAATGGTTATTTATTATACACAACACAAAAATAGAAAGGGTGGATTTTTTGTAACTGTAAACTGTGGTCTTCGCCTCATGCTGGTTGAATGGAGGTCTCCTAGGTCGTTAAGGTTTTCGAAGAGATCCGCACACAATAGGAATTGAGAAGCAATTAAATGGGAAACGAAATGATAACAAGTATATATTCACAATAATTCACTTTTATTAAAAAAAGCATTAAAACTAAGTATGCGATATGCAAACAAGACAACCACATAGTAAAAAAATATGGTGACTTATCTGGAATGCGACGCAACTTCTGAAACTCACCAAAGAGAAGAGGGCGAATATCTTCCAATATCTTCTAATATTGATCACATAACAGCTGTTCTCTATCTCACCGACTATTTATATGGTATTTAGTAATAGTATTCGTTTTCAGAGTGGAGTTTTTCTAACTCAAAGTGCCAATTTGGCTTGAACGAAAAAAAACCCGAGTGTTATAGAAGCCCATTGTTAGGAACCTCGAGGATAGCTCATTGTTACAATCACGCATATTAATCGAACCATTTTGATTTTCTGTTTTGATTTCTATTCGTAGAACGTTTGTGTGTTTGAGCAAGTTACGTGGAAATTCAGAGTAAAAGAATTTTCATGCATGAAGCTTTGTATTATTTAATGAGAGAGTGATAGATTTATTAACGTCACACTATAAAGTTACATGAGGGCTATTGGCAACATAATTCATAAGTTTGACCCTCGGTTAAGTTCAGGGCCGATCCTAGCAGGTTGCAGCACCTGCACCGCAAGCGAGTGGACAAAACTAGGTGAGGCCGCAGGCCGCATTTACTTCTATCAAGCAAGCAAAATCCTCAAAATGAAACTTATAATAAGTAGAATAAATTTGCTGAGTATTAAACAATTGGAAAATCAAAATAAGTCCTGATAGCATAACATAGTTTGAGAAAAATAGACTGTTAGAGCACAATGTGTTGGTCCATTGTTCACTAATGTCTACTCTTTACACCAAAATTTGTGACAGAGCCAACAATACCGCAATAGAAAAGGTTTTCTGGCATATGAATGGCAGTGGTGACGAACTTACGCACGTTAAATTTGTCGAAGCTCCAAGTCCTTCCTTTGGTGGAAGTGTGGTAGCTTGGAGAGGGGGTACTAGTTCAGGTGTCGTCATCATTTGACCATAGTTCAAAATTACGAGGCTCGTCGCCAATAGCCCTCGTGTTGCTTTAAAGTGTCAAGTTAATAAACACTCAGACCTTGCATTAGTAGTCATGACAAGAATATCTGAATTACAGTCACATTCTATGCTTTTTTTTATAATTTAATCATCAGTTCTTGTAATTTTTTTTCTTTTTCTTGATCATTCATTATCATTAGTTATTATTAAGTTCTTGAAGACTATTCTTCTGAGAAGTTTCAACAGATGTATTGGAACCGGGGTCGAAATGCTCAGATTTTTGAGTGGGCGCGGTAGCCGAGTGGTATAGGTATCGGATCGTGGCTTCCCTTGTCACGAGTTCGAGCCCAGTACCACTAAAGACCCGCCGTGTAGGGCAGCGATGCACGTTAAATCTGTCGAGAGCTGAAACGTCCTCCCGTTGATGAGGTGTAGTAGTTAGGAGAGGGGGTGCCAGCTAAGGTGTCGTCCACGTCACTTGACTATGGTTCAAAATTACGTGGTCCGTCGCCAAAAAGGCCTCGTGTAGCTGAACAGTGCGACGTTAATATTCAATCAATCAATCAAAAACTCAGATTTTTGAGGAAGCTATGATTTTCTGCCCTTATATTGGCGACTATGAGTCGGACGCTTTCGTGATAAAAGTAATAAAAGAAGAATAGATAGGAAGAGCATCTAAGATAAAAGATAGGTAAAGCCTCATCATGATATCCTAGTCATTTGGGGAGGAGGACATACAAATCACTAAGGTGACCAACCGTCCTCCTTTAAAGGATTTTTTTTATAGGTCCTATCCTTCCTCGAAAAGTGTCCTCCTACTTGTCCTCCTTTTCAATATTTTAAAACTGATCTGTCAATCTCTGTATTCGGAGATGAATCAAACATGTTTCCAATAAGTCTCGAAGAACTTTCTGAAACAAATATCACAGGAAATAACAGTTTTCAATGGTGTTTTTTGACTTCATCACATGTATATTGGGCAGATTTAGAAACTGTGTTATTTTTTTATCAAAAGAAATGCCTGATATTAAATTCGTTGACAATGGTCTGTTTGAAGAAATTGGAAGACTGAATGTATATTTAAATTATAATAAATTGAAACAATTGGGAAATCAACATACTGAAATTGATAAAAGATGGGTTAAAATACTTATACCATTTCAAAAATGAACACATTCCGTATGAAAATTTAATTACGTTGTGCTGCCCTGGAACTAATGCACCAGTGGAAGGAGTCTTTTCAGTTGGTAATTTTTGGACAAGAGTGAGAAATCAAGATTGAATGTTGATATTTTAGCTGCAGTACTTACAGTAAAGATGAAGGATATTTTTTGCTCCGAAATTTCCGATATATTAGAACAGGGATGTCCAACCCAAATTGTGAAGTATTCCCCCGTGGGTGATACCTTACTCCTAAGTTACCTTCGTGACCTAGAGGTGTGGGAGTGAATGAAGAACCAGGCGTTGTCCTGATCTTAAAATGTCTTTATTAAAATCTTAACTTAACTAACAATGATAATATTTATATTATAACTTAGCGGATCACAGAGGAGAGAAAACACACAATACGTATTACCAAATAAGCGCGATCTTAACCACTATGTTTAACTTTCCCGTCTATTCCTAATCTCTGTTTATATCACAGTTACTAATAGATACTAGAATGATCCTACCTTAATCTCTTGTTTAATCGCAATCCTCTCGGATCCTCAATATCTTTAGATTATCTCGCTTGGAATTGGATCCTCCTTGATTTGATCGTTCTGTCACGGATAGCTTCACACTCAACGACGGCTTTCTTCTCTTCCTTCAGTTCAGGCGCTTACGTTAAAATACTGCTATTTAAAAGGCTTCTAATTTGCATGTTCACGTTTCGCTTCTGGATTTGGTTGGAAAGAATTTGCCTTTTTCGGCCCCAAAGAACCCAAGAGGAGATTTTAGTAGAAAACGCGATGAGCCCGTCACAAAATGACCTGGCGGGCCACTTTGGAAAAACATTATAATCTCGCGGGCCGCACATAAAATTATGTACCTTTATATCAGATTAGGAAAAAAAAACCATTTACTGGAGTGCAAAATTTAATACAGAAGGAATTATTATTATTGTTTTCATTATTTTTCATGTATACAGACATAGATAATATAATAATGTTTATATAAAACGATCAAATAATGTTTATCAACGATCAAATACTGTTTAACATATTACAGTTGCCTTTTTCCTGAAAATTAAGGTGCTCCTTTTGAATTGATCTTTCGCGTTACTCATTGTTAAAATTTGATTGTGCTGTCATTCGCAAACGATTAAGTATACATCGCCCTTTTCCTTAACCGTCCTGAATATTTTTTTAAACTTTAAAAAATATCTCTGAGACTGCCTTTTCCTTTTTTTTTTGGCACTGCAAACAGAAAAGGAGGAGAAATGAAAGTCGCACACACAGAGAGAATCATGTACCATCCATAGTAAAGGCATAGTGCAATTCGGAATTTATTAAAAAAGCAATTTATTATAGTAAAATGAAATGTAACTGTTTGATGAAATATAAATCTATTTTAATCTAAAGGACATTTTTATTACTGAAAAGGATTTATTTTAAAACAAGAGCAGGTAACAAGCAAATACCTTGTAGATTTATACATATATATAAATATATATATAAATTCCTCTCCTCAAATAAATTTCAAAATGAAAAACTTTAAAAACCTGATGTTTAAAATTTTTTAAAAAAAGAGTCGGCGGGCCGCGTGTTGGACACCCCCCTGTATTAGAAAATAATATATTGACAAACAAAAAAATTCTTTCAATGAAAAAATACTCGTATTAGTAAATAATTAAAAGGGATGTAAGTATAATTAGCGTATTTTTGTTTGAATTAATAAAATGTTTCATATTTTTACATTGTAACATTTTCTTAAATTTTTCGTCCTCCTTTTCATTGTAAAAAAAAGTGGTCACCTTAAAATCACGGAAAGTATAAGTGGTAAAGATAAGACGCAATACTGTGATTAACCGTTACGTTTAATCTCCCAACAAAGAATAATATTATTTGACCGCAATTAATATTTCATTTGATTATGAGGTATCATCTTGTCTGTATAAAGATCCTCTGAAAATGGGTAAGTTATGGGTTCAATGATTTGTAACTTAGCAATATTTATACTTCATTATTCATTATTAAAAATACATCATTTTAAAAAGTCGAAACATTTTAAACATGAAAACGATTTTAAGTTGTTTGGAATGAATGTACTTTAAATAATTTGCTGTTTTTTTTTAATTCCCATTCGCTTACATTCGAGTAATTTTCGAAGATAAAACAAAATTACAAAAAACATTCTCTCTCTCTAACAAATATTTCAAAGTAATGAACCATTTAAGCTACTGGACCATTTTACATCTTTAACATTTAAAATCTTCATTATTAAATCTGTAATGAAGTATTGTTTAAATAATATTCGTTGAGATAACATTTAATAAGCGCGCCATCTGTCGTTCATTTACGAAAACAAAATTGATGTCAGATTTTAAGCGTTCAAATTAGAAGAGCGTAATGCCGTCTCTGTTCTCCAAAAGTCAGTCACATGACCTCACTCCGGTTGTCATAGCAACAGTCTCATGTATCGATTAGATAGTATAAATAAACTAAGCACTGATGAAGGCTAGTTAGCGAAAGAAAGAGAAAATATCTATACATTATTGGTACTTAATGAAATGGTATTTTTAAAAAGTCAAAAAAGAACTAAATTTAGAGATTGCAGTTTCCGTTAATAATTTATTTTTCTTCAAACGATTTTAAAAATATATAATGCATCCTTAAAAAAATCTGTCCGTGATTCTTTTATAAATTATAAAAATTATTCAATGCATTTTTAAGCAAAATTTCTTGTATAAATATAATATTTTTTACAATCCTCAGAACACTGTAAATTTTTCTTTAAAAAATATAGCATTTTTTTTTTTATTCTAGCAAAATTAATTACTGTAAAAAGTATAAATTATTCTAACTCCCACTGTGTTAAAAAAATTTTAATTAATTACTATAAAAAGTATAAATTATTCTAACTCCCACTTTGTTAAAAAAAAATTTAAAAAATAATTAGCATAATTAAAAATAACTCTTATTTTTAGATTCGGCTTGTTTTTATTATCTTACCTAAGTACTACAGAATGGCTTATTTCAACTTCTTAAATTATTGCTTGTAGCCACCAAAATTACTGCCTTAATAATTTATTTTGATAGGGACATAATAGTTTTAATTATATTACTATTTATTTTGATATTTATACATTCTACTTTATTCAAATTGAAATTAATGATACTTTAAAATACTATTAATTGCTCTTTATATGTTAGTCATATTATAATATGAGTTACCGGCATTTTCAACATATTAGACAAAAATGACCTTAATAAAACCCCACTTAAAATATGAAACACATTCCTTGTACTTTTTACTTTATGTGTAGTAAATATATTGTTTTTCAATGCTAAATAATTTTATATTCCTCCTATATTTCTATAATTCTAACTCTCCCAATTTTTCTAATACATTCATTAAAATATTTCATTTTCTAAAAGATAACAGATCTAAATGTAACAAGATAATGAATTGCTTTTTAAGAAATTCTTTATAGCACGTTGAGTTTAGGAATATCTATTCCTGATGAATAAAACAAATTATAAATAAATTTATGCTTCTGAGTAGTGAATATGCTATAAACTCATTACAAGAATTCGAATGATTTCATTAGGGCAAATTATACTGCAATGACGTGAGATACTTTCTGAAATTTTATCTGGGATTATTGTCACCGAGATGCGGATAAAATCCTCTAAAAATTATCAGTGCAATATTTCAATTTTTTTCTCAAGTTATTTTTAATGTATCAACTAATTCAATGAATGTAAAATTAGACGGTTATGTCGCAATAAACTGTGTTTGCAATAAATATGATGTAATGACGTTTTTATTACCAACTTGGCATTTATAACCTTCAGTAGACGAAAAAAAAAATATTTGTCTTCTTCATTTTCATAATTTCAAAGGAGAGAAAGAGTTTTGTATCAATTAATTATTTTTTCTTATAGAGCAAAAGTTATAAACCCTGACAGCCAAAGTAATAGAATTTCAGTTTTGTAATTAAAAACATTCATAGAGAAATGCTATGAAAAAAAATTACTTTTTTCAATAATTATATCAAGTATCCATCAAAAATTGAGTTTGAAGTTGCTTATGAATGCTTCAAATATGGTTGTTTTTTTAATATAGAACAATATTTTTTAAAATTTTAAAACCCTCAAATTAATGATTATGTATCGAAATCAACTCAGGATTATATCGATACAATATTTTTTTTATTTCTAATGCGGCTGAGGATTGGTGTTTTACCATTGCAGACCTGGTACATTTCTCAGGAGCTGGTATCTCTTTTTAGTACCGCACCATATAGGCGGAGAATCAACCGCTGCAAGTAATTCGACGCCCAGTTTTCTCCCCAGAGGGAGGCACCTGAGCTCTGACGAGGCGAAACCGAATTAGGAATTTGATTTTGCCAAGAAAACCAAAAATCGATACAATGTAGTATTTTATATTTATTTAATGTGAAACCTGTACCTGAAAAAGTTATAATATAGGGAACATGCATCCAATGCTCTGTAAGATAATTCAGTTAAATATGTAATGGTTTATTTTTAAATTGAGAATGCATTTGTTCTTAAAAAATTGTTTGGTAGAAAATTCCATTTATGTTCATTTTCGGAAGTAATTTTTGTAAAAAAATTCTACCATTTCAGAAATTTACTTATAATCAATCCTCAACAATCTTGGAAAATACCAAATTAATTAAAACTCGTGAATATTTACAGTACAATATTATTATAATGTATATTCTATATTCAAAAACAAATTTATTTTTAAATTCTCTTAACTGTGTTTATTTTTTTAAAAAAAAATTATGCACTCTTTTTCTTCTACAGCAAAAATATTTAAAAATGGTGCTTTAAATCGATATTCAACCCAGATTTATACTTCTGAAAATCAGTTCTCTAAAGTAAGAAAATTACATAAAATAAAATTTTACCAATGAGAATTTGTGTGTTTTCATAACTTTCAAATACTAGCATAAAACAAGAAAACGGAATGAAAAACAAACAAACCCTTGAACTGAGCTCTCAGCGGGAAAATGTATATTTTCAAAAAGAATCTAAATTCATAAAAAGGTCGGTTCAATATTTAATTGAATCTAAAGAAAATAAAAAAAAATTTATTATCTTTAATTATTTAATTATCTTTCATCTTTAATTATCAATAATTCGACAATATATTACAGAAATATTTAGAGATGATTATGAATGCACTAAGTATGTTAAATGATTTATGCGTGTGTTCTTTTTTCTTTTAATTTCCTAACGGAATTATATTTTACGTATAATGTTTTTTAAAAAGTAACAAAAAATTGGATTTTTAGAAATTAAACATAGATTTTAAATTTAGGCTGCAGAAATTAGATGTAGGAGACTTCGGCTTTTTACTCTTTTTTTTTAATTGCATAAGCATTTCAACGAAAGGACAAAGACTAGTCGAAACTAGTGAATGATTGTTGGAAGTGAATAAATTGCAATTTTTTGTAGGAATAAGAATTTACACACACACACACACACACACACACACACACATATATATATATATATATATATATATATATATATATATATATATATATATATATATATATAAATATTAAAAAACTAATTCAAAGAGTAATAGTGAAAAAAACGTATAAAAAATTAAATATAGTGGCTCAAAAAATTAAGTTGTTACTGAAAACATACGCAAGCTATGAAATTTACAGTAATTAATTTATCTTCCCGGATATAAATTTCTTTTATTCCTCATATTAAAAATCACGCAATAAAAATTTGCACACATTTAAACATAGTTTCTGCAGGTCTGAGAAGTTACGTTTTCGGAAATCAGGAAATCAAAAACTTAAAAATGGGTTCAAAAGAAACTCGAATATGTTAAAAAATTTTATGTTTAAAAATAAATACATCTACAAAAGAGCTCTGCAGATAAATCTATAGATATTAAATACTCTTTAAAAACATAAGTATTGTTTTACTTTTTAAAATATTAATTTTAAAAGTCTAGCTGAACAGAAGGAATATTTTAGCACTGAAATAAAAATAGAAACTATTAGAGTTAACCCTAATTACAACTCGATAGATTGACATTCAACCAACTATAGTTGTTCTTAAAGCAATTTTCTCAGAATTTTATACAATTTCTTTTTTACTTACTTGTCTACATTTAATTAGAATTAAATTAAATAAGTGATTTTTTTATGGTTTGCTGTTATCGTATACAAGTTTGAGAGATCTTAAATTTTGTTAAGCAATGAGCAAACAACTTTTTATCTGTGTTAATCTAAAGAAAATATTGTTTCATTTTATATAATTTTAAAAAAGTTATTTATTTTCTATTTTACTAAGTGTCAAAAAATATAGGTACGACTAACTGTCAATAAATAAAAGGGGAAAAAATAATTTAGAATATTGTGTATCGTGCTGCCATCTGTGAGTGAAAATTATAAGTTTAATGACATTAAAATAAAATAAGTTAGTACAAATTGACCTTCGACATTAACTAAAAGCATGGAGATTTCCAGCATTTGGCATAAATTTTCTGAACCACTGAATTTTTTTTTTATGGAATTCAACAAACCAGCTTATAAAAGAGCGTTTTACAACGAAACAATACTACTTTTTAACTATAAAAGTTGTCGCTGGGCAACAAAATAATTACAAAATATCTAGATTGAACCAAATACTGGAATAAACCAAAAGAAAACGATTTGTTAATTTATTAGTTTTATTAACAAAATTTTTTTTTGAGTTTTCGACTATTGCTAAATTCAATTCCAACTTTTAAAAATTTAGCTCCTGAGTGAAAAATGTATCCTTTGAATAGATTTTCTTAATTCATACTCTTTACTGAGAAAATTAAATAATTTTCAATGCTTTGCAGAGAAATGTAGGTGCTATTAATGTTTATTTTCAATAGACAGTTTTTTTTTCTCTGGTCCTCTTACGATGTTCTACAATGAAATATCAAATCCCGTACAAATCGAAACCAATTTTAAAACATTTTAAATTTCTCTTCTTATAACTGTTAACCGTTGTTGCAAAATTCAAACTTGTCAACTAGTATCAATATTTATTTGTACATGTGACTCTCCCTATCACTCAATCGCTTCGTGATAGTTGTTATCGTGTTTGGAAGAATTACATTAGTTTTTATACATGCATTTTCCCCCTTCTGTAATCTGAAAATAGAAAATGTTTAAAGGCAAACGTGCTCTTGTCACGGGTGCTGGAAGAGGTTTGTAATTATTCTTGTTTCGTGAATTTTTTTTTTTGTATTTTTTTCTGTGATGAACCAAATAACTTAAAAGTTATACTTTTGTATCACCTTGAATTTCGATATTTACTAATTTGCTTCTCTCTTCAAAATAAAATCCAAATTATAATCATGAGCGCTTTAAGATAATAAAGTTCTACACGATTTGAGAAAATACCGCATTATTTTGAATTCCAAATTATCTGTAGAATATTGTAAATTAATTTTTCTTGCAGAGAACTTATAATTTTCTGCAATGGGAAATCAGTTGCTGTCATTACTTGGATTTTTTATTACAACATTTGTCAAATTTAAAAATCACAATTTTTGTATATATAATTCAAAAAAATTGTTCATTTTTAATGTTTTCAAAAATTTAAATAAAATTTCAAATTATTGAAAATTAATGTATTATTGCAGGTATAGGGCGAGCTATTGCTATTGATCTCGTAAAAAATGGAGCTCATGTTATAGCTCTTAGTCGTACAATTGAACATTTAGTTACTTTGAAGAATGAAGTAAGTTGCTTGATATTTTAAATAATAACTTTGAGAAAGATATGTAGTTTTTTTAAGGCATCTTATATAAGAATATATCTTATAGTAAATTCTATACATATATAGTATAGTAGTATCATATATAAAAATATATAGTATATATTTATAATATATGTAATGATTCTTATATAAAATATATAAGAAAATCTTATTTTTTTTAAAAAAATTAACATATAACTGATATGGAGATTGATTTTTGAGGTATGGAAATATAGAAAATAGCACTTTCATGTTATATGTCTGACAAGAACTGATAAAAACAAAATGTAACAATAATGTAAAAAAATCACATTGTCTAAAAAAAAATTTTTTTTTTACTGTACTTTGAATGCAGTTACAGGAACATCTTGCAGTGTGCTTTACAAATGAACTATTTTAGAAAAATAAATTTTTTTCATGAATTTATATTTTATACTTTAAGAAGTATTAGGTAAAGAGATCATATTCTAGGGATTTTATTTTCTATTAAAATGTAATAAAAATGAGAATCAAATGCCTTCATAATCTGCAAATCATCTTGTATTATATCAATCTCTGGTTAGTTAGGGAATGAAAAAGTTATTCAAGTATTAATCTAAAAGTGATAGACAAAAGAGAGAAAAAATAACTATCTTATTAATTCAAGTATTATTTTGCTTATTAAATGCCAAAAATTTATACAAAGTTGAAAAGCTAGTTGATAAATTAAAAAATTGATTCCTTAAAGAACTACCATAATTTACATATTCAGTTTTTCTTGTTGATGTAATTCAAAATAAAAACACTATCTCAGGAACTTAATCAATTCATAGTTTTCTAATGCAGAAATTATTTTGTGTAACTTTTATTTCTTATAGTGTTTGTTTTACTGAGTTTACTTAAATATATATATATATTCCACCATAGGTTCCATCAATTGAAACTGTTTCAGTTGATGTGGGGGATTGGAAACAGACTGAAACTATTGTTAAAGAATTAGGTCCTATTGATCTTTTGGTCAATAATGCTGGAATTGGTGTTCTTCATGAAGTTGGCAGTGTGACAGAAGAAGAATGTGATAAGTAAAGGATTTTGTTCTTAACAAACCAATTTACTTAAATTCTAAAAAAACATTAATGTGTGAGATTTTTTTCATTTATTTTCTTTATTATTTTACAGTGTTTTTGCAATAAATGTGAAAGGTGTTATAAATATTTCTCAGGTATTATTTATTTTCATATTTGTATTATTTTTATATTTTTAATTTTATCAACAATATACAAATTTAACAATTTGTTTTGATGAATGTATATTTTTTTGTATAATTTATAATTATTTTAAGAATTTCATTTTTCGTAAAATTTGGCCTACAGATGCACCGATGTATAATGCTCACCTACACTTTCAAACTGCATTTTTTAATTTTAAAATATATTCACTATACAACGTGAACCCCCTTTTTATGAAGAAACCCGAGATGTGTGTATGAAATGCTCTCATGTTTTGAAGTCATTTATTCAAAGTATTATCCCAGGCTTTTGGGAAAGAGTATACTTCTAGAACTACAAATCCTTAAGTTTATAATCTATACCATTTCTTCTATGTGATACAGTATTTCGATATATATAGAAGTCTAATTTTTTTTTATGCTCTTCCTTTTTCTATTTTTAAAGCTATCATTTTTATACCCAGCATATAACACACACCTACAAGTTTTGATCTTATTTTTTATGTTAAAAGTGTCTTTTATACACCAAATTATACAGTAAATACTAAAAAAAATCAAGCCCCTCTATTCTGAGAATAAAACACTTTCTGTCTTGCATTATAAATAGGATATGCTCTGTTTTATCAGTATTAAGTAAAAGTTAACACTCAACAAAAGAAATTGAAGATTATTTAGACAAGTTATTCATTTATAGTCAGAAATAATATCAAAAAGCAAAAATTTATAAAAGTACTTAAATATATATTAAACTTATATAGAAACTTATCTTTGAAATGTATTTAACTGAAGTAATTCTCATTAGAAGGATTTAAATGCGCTCTTTAAAAAGGCTATAAAAATTATTTAAAAATTTTCTTGATGAAAGTTTTTTTTCAAAAGTCATGATTTGTTTACGATGTCTCACACTTCTTACAACAGACATTTTTTTTGTGCATGCATATTTTTAAATAATAAACATATCAATCTTAATATCATAAATTTAGTACATTTTTTCAGCACGATATAGAAGAAATTGTTGATTTCCTTTCAGATATCAATACATATATATTGAATCACTGCTTGAAAAATATTTCAACTTACAGAGACAAATTGGTTTTTTAAACAGTGTTTGATCTTAAAATTCTCGCTAAGTTATCAAATCATTTATGTGTTTAAACTTATCATAGAACTTAGAGAAAAAATATATTATTATATATATATATAGGGTGAACCCAAAGTCTTGCCTTGATTATAAATATTCATTGTGCTCAAACTGTTATAATTAGACCATGTTTGAACATATTGTAAGCGTGGTTAATTTTTTTATAAGACCGTTTACGTCAGTAAATTGCAACATGTCATCCCTTGGTATGTCAATGATGGTCTAGGTGGTATTTCAGTTCCCACTTAGGTGTTCTTTAACATATCTTCTGTTATGCTGCCTGTACCTTTAAACATTTAATACCATCATTTTATTGATTTTGCATCAGGACCTCCAAAAATTTTTACATATCAGTGTTGAAATTTACACTGAATATTAATGGACAAGTTTGTTTTGTGAAACCAAAGCACACATTGGGCTTTCTCTTGAATCAATGCAATTTAAGCTGAAAATGATGTCTTTTTTTACAAATGTTCCTCAAAATCCTTCTCAAACGAGTACTCCCGTCTATTGCTAAAAAAAAACCCTACTAAAACTGACCTATCCAGTGATACAAATGTTACATTCAATGGCATAACGGAGAATATTAGGGCTCCCCTGCAAATTCAAGTTTAGGGCCCCAAGCCCAAATACATATTTAGTGTCTGTCAAGCTTTGCCCCCCCCAACAATGCGAGTGTGTACGTTACACCACTGGTTACATTATTATATATTAAATGGATTTTTATAATCAGAGCAGAACTTTGGGTTCACCCTATGTATTAAATGTACCTTATGTATTTGGTTCACCCTATGTTTAGTTAAGTGTAAAATTGTATGATTAGGACATTTTTTTAAATTCGATAATGTAAGATATATATTTTTTTAAGATTGTGGCAAAAGGTATGAAGGAAAGAGGTACAGGAGGCTCTATAGTCAATGTATCAAGTCAGGCTGCCCTCGTAGCTCTACCTCTTCATGCAGCATACTGTGCCTCTAAAGCAGCTCTCGATCAAATTACCAAGGTTATGGCTCTTGAATTGGGTCCAAGTAAAGTAAATTTTTAGGGTTTTTTATACGTTTTGATGCACTGAATTTTTCATTATATTTTTATCTCCATCTTTTAGATTGTTTGTCAAATATATATATAACATTAAATGATGAAATATATAAAGTTATTTTGGCCTACTATGTTTGATCAATGTAGTTTTATGATTGCCTGCAGCATTTATTTGTAACAAATACATACTATTAATTTTAAAGGTATATTAATTTAATATATATTTGATATATTTTGTATTAATTATGAAAGAAAATACAATTGTGTAATTTATTTATAATAATATCAAGTGCTATTTGAAGTTTAATTCCTTTCACAATAACCTTTTAATCTTCTTTCAATGATTGTTCTTCTTTTCTTACTCTGCCATATTAGTTTTTATCATTTCTTATGGATCCATCGACTACTTTGTTATATAATTCATGTATAACACAGTAAATAGATATGTATAAGTACAAATTTTGATAATATTTACTCATTTGACTTTAATTAGTTTTCTGTTATTAAGGAAAATCTGTATCCAGATTTTTAATTAGTTTACAACTGGAATTGAAAGTATCATGTTCTAAGGACATTACGGCAGTTTAACGCTACTCAATTACGGTATTCTTAATTAACTCAAATGTTGCATTAGAAATTCTGTTATTTTTATAGATATACTTTGTTTATTTTTCTGTAATCAATGAAATAATGTTATTTTAGTGTAAATTAATTGTATAAATCTTAAGTATGATTCCTATTTAGAAGCCATTTTGGATTCATGACAATGTTAATACTTCCGAATTTCTACTTTCCGCCTCAAATCTTGGCTACTTATTTAATTGAATATAATAAAGACCTTTTAAAGGAATAAAAACATATTGAAATTCCTCATCCACATTAAAAAAGAACTAAGTATATGAAAGCTCACTTATAAATCTTTAAAATAGACTTTAAAATATATTCAAAATTTGGAGAGAAAATGTAGTTTTACAGAAACATTCATTGTTTTTCTGTTTATTTAGATGTTTTTTACTGTTTTTTTAATAAATATTATAATCTAGATCAAGGGTCAATAACCTATGGCATGTGTACCAAATTTGACATGCGGTACAATTCTCAGCGGCACTCTACACCTCCCCAAATATTTGTCAGTTTTTAAGTAAAGTTGATAATTTTGTAATGGAGCTCTTTTAACTATATCTTCAGAATTATGGAAAAGAAAATTTACGAAAGTATTAAAATATCTGGAAAGTGACAGCTATTTTAAATTGTTAGGTGTCACTTCTGGAGAAATTTAATTGTTTGAAGAGAAAATCGCCTGTACTCTGCTTTTGGATCTATTCATCTATGTGAAATTTTTTTTAACATGAAAAGTGTTTTGAGTCTGCAAAGAAGTTGTGTAACATTTTCTTTGCAGACTTGATTGAGCATTGACAATTGTGTGTGTGTGTGCGGAAAATAATAGTAATCGTCACAAATTATACCCCTGATAATTGCGATAGGAAATAAAGAAGTGCAGGAACAAAAGGTTAACATTAACTATATTGAAAGCATACTTATATATTTTGTGCATGTTATTTATTTTTTATTTTAATAATTAAGTTTAAAAGATACACAATACAAAATATATGTACAATTTAAAATTTTTGTTTATGTTGTAAGAATAGTTATATTTTGTTTATTTTTATGTAAAATGTCTTTAAATAATGCATAATTAACATATAATAAAACTCTGAATCTGTATTCTTGACCTCTATTCCCTAACTCAGAATGCATTGCAATGGAAACCGAATTATTTTAAATACACCCAACTCTTTTTATATGATTTTGAAATAACATGGTATGCAAATTTAACAAACTTTTTTTCACACAAATATTTTGTTTGTCACCCATCCAGTATAGTGGTTAGTGATGCTGACTGCAGTGCCGTAGGGTCTGGGTTCGAATCCCGGGTAAGACATGGATGTTTGTGTTGTAAACCTTCTCTTCTTTGTGATGTGTACTTCACGCTTACTTCTGTGTAAGCCCCTGTGTGACACTTTGTGGTGCATGAGGGGATTATAAATGTTCTCAATAAAAAATATATATATTTTGCTCTACCACGAGTCTCTAAAAAATTGTGGGGTTCATACCCTTAGTATGAGGAAGATTAGATCAAATTTATGACAGTTTATAATTATAAAAAGTCAATAATGTAGAAATCAAAAGTGAAATTCAGCTATTGTTGATTCAATTCATGAGGGCTTGCAATTTGATACAAGTATAGAACATTTTCTTACTTGTAATCCTAAAATAGAGTGCATTAAAATTTCAACATAATCATAAGTTTTGCGTAGCTGGATATCAAGTATTATATAAGCAACTTGAGAAATCAAAAAATAGCTGCTAATAAACAACAGAACTAACTGAAGGCATTAATAACAAATGAAATTTTTCATTTGAATCAAAATCCGACAGTTGTACTAGACATTTCTAACATATCTACTGACGATGGCATTTTTAATCCAGTTCTTAGTAAATGTGCATGCTTGTTATTGAGTAGTGATGAATAGTTATTTGTTAGTATATTTTTATTTCTAATTTCAATTTAAATTTATGTATGTTATATGTACTTATATAGACTGAATTTTCACTGTACACTAATTTAAATTTATTTTGTAATAAAAATGAATTGCTTTTGTTTTATAAATACCTAACATGAATTTTATTATTACTTTTTTGCACGATTTATTGGGAAAATATTTAGAGATTTTTCATTCTACACATTTTTTTAAAATTGTGTGAAGCGTATCCCCAAATTTACCATATGTTTGCATGTATTTTTTACACGGTCTTCTGAGGAACATAAAAAAAAGAGTTGGGTGTATTCTCTACTGTGCAGTATCTTCAATCATATTGACAGATTTATTTGGCACATCTCAGGAACAAGGCTCCTCCTGATTTAGATTTTAGAAGAACAGAAATTCTGTTAAATTACTAGTACATCTATCAGTTAAAATATGGCTATTGGACAATAATTTTGAGTGATATATATCTATTTAGATATTGTGTCAGTAGAAAATCTTGAAAACTGGGATAACTGCAGAGCTCACTTAATGCCTGAAGATACAGTGTGGTATAATGTATTACCCCAATTATTGAGGATCTTTCCTTGTCCTGTATTTTCTGAGTTTAAACTTATTTTGTGTGCTCATATTATTACTTTAACTCAATAGGAATGTTTCTGATTTCTTTTTGGCTGCCTTTATTTTTACATTTAAAATTAAATCAAACCAAACACTTTCGAAATTGATTCATGTATTAAAAATAGTATTTAAAACCTATTTATATTTTAAGTGTATTTAAATAATATGAATGAGGACTTACCAGATTAAATTTGATAAGTTATTAATGATGATTATTAATAATAAATTGATGGCAGTACTCTAGGTCTTAAATTTTAAAAGATTCCTAAATTTTAACTAAAATATTATATGTTTTATTCCATTTACTTTACTTACTCCTTCATATTTCACAGATAAGAGTGAACAGTGTAAATCCAACTGTAGTCTTGACTGATATGGGAAAAATGGCTTGGGGTGAAGAAGGTGTTGCTAGAGAAGCAAAATCCAAAATACCATTAGGCAAATTCTGTGGTATGTAGTTAAAGAATATTTTATATTGTTTATACCTTTTTTTAATTAATCTAAAAATAAACATTGATTTGGTCTCAGTACATCTCTGTATGAGTGTCAATATTCTCTCTAATTTTGAATTATTTTTATAGAGTTTATGAAGTTTGCCAAAATGTTGTATTATTAATGTTTCCCAAGTGTTTAATTTTTATTCTGTTCGAATATTTCGAAAATGTATATTAAATTTTACCTTAAAACTTGCATGTTTTATATTAATATTTTTAAATAGTTTTAAATGTAAATATTTTCTTCCCTTTCTAATTATTAGTTGAAATTTTTGCTGTAAATTTTTATGCCTACATAGAAAGAATAAGTAAGTTTCAATTATGCAGGTCAGGATAGGAGGAAAAATTCCAATATTTTTTTTTCTTCTTTCGCAAAAAAAATCTTTTAAACTGTGACCTTGTAGTTAAAACCTTCTCTCTCTCTTAACAGTAATTTTGAACTTATTCAAAGTTTTACTAAGCTTTTAATCTTTATAATGCCAAAAATGGCATTTTATCCAGAATTTCTTCATATATCACTCATTCTTTTTGAGTTTAATTAAGGTCTAGGGTAGAAATAATGCTCTTATACTTAAAAGATAAAATAAATATAAAACTGTAATACCTTGCATAATGTCAACTATACAGAAACACTTTACATAATCAACTATGTCATATTTATTAGTTCATTGTAAAATGATCTTACAATTCAGATATGTGATCCACATCACCATTTGAATACCTATGATCATATATAATATTTTAAAATGGTTAATTATAAATATTAATATCACTAAAATAATTTTGAAAATTATGTGCAAGTTTTATTGTATATGTTTGAAACATATATATTTTTCATTTTTAGAACCAGAAGATGTTGTGAAGGCTGTCATTTTTCTTTTGAGTGAAGATGCTGGTATGATCACTGGAGCTCAGCTTCCAATTGATGGAGGATACACGATTCACTGATGATTAGCAATTTGTCAGATAGAAATACTATTTTTCATTAAAAAAATGGAAAATATTTTATAAGGTTGTCAAATATTATTTTTATATTGTTATTGACTGGGTTGGAGATTTTAAGAAGGAAAATAAAAATATAGATATTTTATGCATACCTGTATTGTATGAGTTCATTTTTTTTATAAGTAATATATCTAAGATTCATTTATATGTATACACACACACACACAATTATTAATCATGTTGTTGTTGTCAAACTAATATCTGCTGTATGCACTTTTTGGAGATTTTGACTATTATAACTATTAACCAAATTTTTGTATAAAAAGAATACTATGTGACTCAGAGCTTTATACATTGAACAATGGTTGCTAAAAATATATATACCATAAAATCCGCTGTATAACGCGCACTTTTAACACAAAAAATAGGATCGAAACTTAAGGGTGCGCGTTATACGCCAGGTATAAAAACGATGGCTTAAAAATAAAAAAAGAAATGAGCATAGAAAAATTTAACTTCTACATGTATCGAAGTAGTGTTTATTTAAAAGAAATTATTTGACTTATGTACTAAAAGAGTTGTAGTTCTAGAAGTATACTATCTTTTCAAAAGTCTGGGGATAATACTCCGAATAAATGACTTCAAAACATAAGAGCAATGTATACTAATATTCCAGATTTCTTTGAAAAATAGTGGTGCGCATTATACGGCGAATATACCTAAAAATTAAAACATTCAGCTTGAAAGTATGGGTGCACGTTATGTGCCTGATTTTACAGTAAATATACTATCAGCCAGAATATTGTCAAATAAAAATATCTCAAATCTCTTTTGCACATATTGGTTTGGTAACATCAATATATTTGTCTTAAATCTAATTTAAAACCAAACTGTACAAGCTATGAATACATGTTTAAGAAGACAGTATGCAACAAAGCTAAATGGATGGCTTCAGTGATATATTGTTAAACTCTCTTAATTTTAAGAACTAAAACTGTTATATATTGTTTTGTGATATTTGAATTGAAATGCAACATGTAATATAGGTATATATAAATTTCTTCTAGATATGTATAAATTATTATTTATGAAATGTCTGCACTATTTATATAAACAACCAGAACAGTAGAAAATTTAATTTTTATGTATTAATTTGAAAAAAATTAATGCAAAAAAATTTCTGTGGTTTTGATTTAATGAAAGCTGTAATGAATATAGTGAAATACAATAAACAGCTATTGTTTAAAAGATTTTTATCAATGTTACAGAATATATTTATCCATTTCTTAATTACATTAATATATCTGAAACAATGTAACAGGGCAAGTTATAAAGTGCATGCAAGACTGTTGCTCTTCAATGGTGTCGAAAATGTAGGGGGAAAACAAAAGCATCATATTTTTACATAAATCTGACTCAATTATGCAACTTGCATAATTGCAAGGACTTTCAGAAGAGAAAATGCTTTTTGCTGTGAAAACATTTTCAATTTTTTCTACAGCAGAGTTTCATTGTGTTACACTAGAATCAATTAGCAAATATAATGTAAAATTTAGATACTTTTCACTTACATTTATCTCTTTTCACACAAGTTTTAAAAAAAAGTAGAAGTTTAACACACTTAAGACTTTTTTGAATTATTTCATCAGTTTTAGATTAGAACTAAAAGTCTGAAGAATATATAAATCGATTAAGAGTAAGTATCATTTCTTACTGTACAAATTATTTTAATTATTTTGCTGTTAACACATATTTATGAATAAAGATAATCTATTTTATTTAAAATATTAAATCTATTTGAATGCAATATATACTGTTCACACAAATGTGTAAATTTCCATCAATAACCTTAAGAAAATTAATTTTTTGATTGATAAAAAAATATTAATTGAAAGCTTTGAATATCTGTTCAAATTTAATTAAGTTTTAATTGAATAAAGTCTTGGATTTCATTCCGATTGAATTAGTTTTCTATTCAAAACAATTCTATAAATCTTAATTTTTCTATTTTTGGATTAGATAAAACTTATTAAATTGCTAGTGAAGTTGAAGGACTTATACTTAAGTATATTCCTTTGTTTAACTTATCATGTAACTGATTATGAATGTCATACTTTAATCAGAGAGTAATAAATTTTTTTTAATTTGAGATCTAAAGTTTTTTATTTTATTTTATTTAAAAAGTTAAGGAAGAGATTGTCATTTTAGATGTGATTAATTGATATTAATTAAGAAAACATATTAAAATTTTGGTCTTGCTATATTTATTTGACATACAAAAATGTTCTAAATGACGTTTATTATTTCATCTATTACTTTCATAATTGTATTTCTCTGAATACTTATTCAAATTATTGGTATCTAAAACTAATACATTATTAAGTAGATTCTTATTCAAATGTTTTTGCTTGGAAAATGCATTCACATGTCAAAAATGAAATGTAAAGCATATTATTTATGTTATCTTACATGAGTATTTTTATTTTAAATAACTTCTAAATTAAGAATATCATATAAATATTTAAATTTCCTATATTTTTCTCTTTCATACATAAGAGCTTTTATAATATACCTTTTAATCCATCAAGAAATAGGTATAGTTTTACTATTTACTGTTATTTTATTTCTTTATTGGTGTTTTAAAATGAAATATATATATTTCACACTTCTCTTTCCCTGAAATGTTCTGTAAGATCTAAGAATCAAAGATTGCATATAAAAAAATATTTCTGGGTGACCTGTATCGAATCATTCATAAGAAACAAAATTACAAACTGCTAAGCTTCAATTGAATAATACATTGTAATAAATCCTGACTCTTTGACGAATCTTCTCAGACTTATTTATCACTTGATGGACCAGAATGTTTTACAAGAATTAGTTACTCTACAGTTTATCTAGCCTTTATTACATATGTAGAATATTTTTACCACAGTAATATTTAATATTCTTGCTTCTTTGGGTCTAACTAGCCTTCATAATTCAACATCGTAAGTGCTACATTTTTCTTCTTTTTTTTTTAATTGTGTCTAAAGTGCTAGTTATTTTCTTATTAAAAATTGTAAAATTAAACATAATTGAATTGATTCAAAGTGATTCTCTTAAAAATCAATTCCAAATTTTTTTTCTGTATTTTCTATGAAGGTTGTTACTATTAATTGTAGCTTTTACAAACATTTTAATATAATGAAGTTCAGAAATACTAAAAATTTCTGTTGCAAAAAAAAATAATAATAATAATTAAAATTTTATTTTACCCATATTTTTTTAATATAAAATTCAGTTTCTGCCAGGAAAAAAAATGTTTAAATGAAGGAACTATTTCTTGTATGCAAACACAAACTAACCTTTTGAAAAATTAATTCTGGAATAATATGCAATTACATTATGATTGATCATCTTTAAAATTTCTTGGGAATGAAACGCATTCGTTGTTTATTTATGGTGCCAAATTCTAGTAAGTTAAAATACTCTCAAAATAATAATTCTCTTGCCATCAGACTAAACTTCAAATAAAGTGAAATTTTTGCTCATCAGTGGGATACAAGAGTTGGGAGTTTGGGGATTCAAACCCCTCTGATCAACCAAAAATTTGTTTACGTTTTTTTCTTTTAGTGTGACCTTTTCTATTAACTTTTTGTACGCTACTGGTGCTAAAAGAATATAAAAATTTGACAATACAATGTGAATGTTCGAATTGCTACTAATCTAAACAGATCATGACTATCAAAGAGCTTCGAATTAAAAATAAAAAAATCCTAATTCAACTTAATGAGTTGGAAAGTATCTTATGTTCTTAAATTCAGTTTATTATCATAATCAATACTTATGTTTAGTTTCTCAACATCTGTTCAATCCAGAATCCTATTTTTAGTAAAAGATTCTATTATTAGTTTTAATGGAAAATAAGCTAAATTATCTCTCAATCGACTGATTTCTTGATTAGGTTTGATTTCTTCCGCACACTGAATTAACATGAGTGGAATTATCAACGGAATTCGTAATTCTGAACCAAGGTAAAGGACGGCACCTGTGAGAGTGGGCTGGTATTCCTCTCCAAACTTCCATACTACACTAATTGGGGTACTTTGAGCCTCAACAGTTTTAACAGGCATCAGCGGGTACACGAGGGTATTTAGTGCCTCTAGGTTTCGAAACCGCAACTCGACAACGAGTTCTAAACATAACCACTCAGCTACTGCGGCCACAGAACGATGTCTCAAAAAGTGTCTTGAGGAGTTTCTGAGAACTGAGTTGAAATGCTGTTTGTTTTGTTATCATTTGTTGATAAGTCGCGTATCGAGACGGGTGTGGTGCGATATATCCCTCTTAAATTTATCATTCAATTAAGGCGAGTGGGATTTATGATTGGCCGATGTTTTAAAATTAAGAACAGCGTGTAAAAGCCCTTGAAATCTATTCTATTTTTCCCGAGGAAGGTTAAAACATGGCACAAAAATTTAGCGGCAAACGGGCACTTGTTACTGGTGCTGGGAGAGGTTTGTTTTTCGATAGTAGTATTTATTATTTTTCTTGTTGCTTTCATTATGTTACTCATTCTGTCTATATCATATATCGATTATATTCTAGAAATTAATAACGTTTTATATGTTTTTTTAATTATTATCCAAGTAGTTTTAAAAGTTGTACAATATTTGTTAACAATAATGTAGTATAGCTAAATAATTATTTAATCCATTATTCTATTTATTGAAAGATTTAAAATTTCCGCCTTTATAACAATACTGATCGTATTATTAACTGAATTTTAATCTAAAAGCCATAAATAATTATTTAATATACTATTCGGGGATTAGATGCAATGTAACGAAAAGTGGTTTAAGGAATTTTATTTTGGTACCTTTAGTGAAATAAAGTTTTTAAATGGGTTTTGAGAATTATTAAATAAGTTAAAATGTATGTATAATTCTTTGTGATAAATGAATATATAACTGTGACAATAGCAAAAACTGTATGCTTCATCTTTTTGTAAAGATATTGTTACATACATTTTTATGAAATAAAATCATTTTTTATTTTTTATCTATTTATTTTTATTGCCTTTAAAAAAATTTTTGCCTTTAAAAAATTTTAAAGAGAACAAAAATGTTTTTAATGTAGTCTATTCTTTTGAATTAAAAAAAATTGTTTTATTCTGCTCTTTTGATTATTTTTCAAATCTAATTTTATATTGTATACAACAACATGATTTTTAATAGGTATTGGCAGAAGCATTGTTATTGAACTTGTTAAACAAGGCGCTCATGTAACAGCTCTCAGTATGACTAAGAAAAATCTGGATACATTAAAAAAAGAAGTAAGTTTGCTTAATGTTATTTTGATTTTTATTATCCTAAAGTACTGTGTTGAAATAATTAATTTTGTGAATAATAAACTTAATTTTCCTACTATATAATTTCAAAGAAAAATTTCTGTATTAAGGGATTAAATCTTATGATTTTTTTATTTAATGTGTATAAAGTTGGAGATTAAGGCAGTCTTCACCAAGTGTATAAGAATATGAACTCAACATGGAACACATTTTCAAATAAAAAAATGTCTTATAGTTCATGAAAATGTGCAGCATCGTTATTCATACATTTGTTTAGAATATAATATTTTTAAAACTTCAAAATATTTAAAATTTTTCATTTTTACATGTGAAGGGATTTAACATAATGGTGTTGGAAAAAAATTGCAAAATTCATTTTAAACTAGAAAAAAGGGATCAATTCGAACAAAAATGAGTAGTATGATGAAATTTGCTGCTCTGTATAGGATAGAAAAGCCAGAATATAATATTAATGTTAGAGTACTTTTATACCTGAAAAATCATTCCAAACTCAGGTAGTATTTCTTTAACATGGGAAAACAACCTTATATTTTAAGGAGGTAAAATAGTAGTTAAGTAGGAATTTTTTTTAATGCTTAAACAATTTGTTAATATGCACATGAATAAATATAATTAATATAAATAGATTTTTGGTGGTTCTTATGTATTATCCCAACCTATTGGCTGCATTGTATCAAACAAACCACATGATTGTCAATTCAGTGCATACGGCACATGAGTAACTGGGGTTGCCAACTTGATGAGTTGTCTTGAATGTTGGCAATTGTTGCAATAATGCGTAAGTACCTTTTTGGCTTCTTTTCTATTTTTATTAGTAATGCATGATGGATAAGTAGAAAAAAATTAACATAGCAGATAAAATGAAAAATTAGGTATTTATGAATTCTCAGCAAATGGGTAGTACTGTAACAATGAAATCTTTTTGTGTAATTACAAAAGAAAAATTAAATTTTAATTCATGTTCTGTTATAGTAATAGCTGTAAAAACTAAACATTCAAAATAGTGAGAGTATGCTATTTCCAGTTATATAGCAGACTTGGGACGCAAAATGTTGTAATATAAGTTTATTGCAAAATTTATATTTACTGAAAATAATTGGAAATTGTTGTAAGTGTTCTCTTCATCCCTCCTTCTTCTCCTAAAAATAACTGGTTATTGAATATAAAAATATTTATGAATTGAAACGTTTTCTATCTGTTGCTAAAATAATTGTCTTGGAAAAACAAATCATGTTGCTAAATAAATTTATATCATTTTCATATAACAGTTGCAAAATATGCTGTTAAGTGTTAGACATAGTTTTGACTCATAATGAATTATTGAAGATGACACATAAATCAGCTAACCACTTTTTTAATTTCAAAAGTATGGTGTATGAGGACTTGATTGTTAGGCTAAATTTAGCTTATTGCTCACATTAATCAATATGATAGTCTTTAACAAATGTAAGCGCCAAACTTTTAGGATAGTTACCATGAAATCTGGCGTATAACACGCACTTTTGACATAAAAAAATAAGATAAAAATTTATGGGTGCGCATTATATGACGTAAAAATACTATTTTTCCTCTAAAGTTTGGAAGAATACCTCGAGTAAATTGCTTCAAAGCATAAGGGCATTGTGCATGTATATTTCAGGTTTCTTCGTAAAGAAGGGGGTACAAGTTATACAGCTAGTACAGTCAACCCTCCTATAACGCGGTACTCTCAGAACGCGGTTTCTATATAACGCGGAGCTGAAATTGCGACAGCCCTCCTATAACGCGGTACTCTAACAGTGCGGTTGCCGTTTAACAACGTCCCATCAGTTCTTTCAATAAGGGATAACGTATATTAGTGTTGGTTTTTTTTCCCGCGGGATCTCTGCTCAGCAAAAGTAAAACATTGTTTCAAATTTTGTGTAATGAAAGCTTAAAATAGTGTAAATAATTTACATCTGGAAGTGTAATACATTAATATTACTTTCTGTTGTATTTGTTTTATGTTAAAATCTTGCCACAACCTCTCCCTTCGAAATCTAGTTTTATTATGAAATAAAAAAAAGTAGTGATCACACTGATCGAGAAATAAATTAAAAGCGAAGTGCGCACTGAGGCATGGCGTAGACAAAACAAAACGATTAAGGAATCGCGCCAAAAAGCGCTTGGCGCGTTGCACTCCTATATTAAATCAGTAATGCCGGTGGAGTTAATCTCGTCTTTGTATTTATTGGTCTCCATATAACGCGGTACGAAGGATGTGATTTGTACTAATTCTGAGTTTTTCTTATAGCACGGTTTCCATACAACGCGGTAGACGGTTTCCATAGAACGGGCTACGAATTAGCCTGGTTTGTACGGTTAAATCCAAGTTTCTTATAGCGCGGTTTCCATATAACGCGGTACGCACTCACCGCGTTATAGGAGGGTTGACTGTATACCTAAAACCAAAAAAAAAAGGTGTGCGTTAAAACTCGATTTTACAATATATATGCAATTCTACTTAATCAGGTACTTTTATCTCATTGTCTTTGTATTGATCGATTCATTTCTTTTACCTTAAGAAAAATACATTGTCATTATTGATGATTATTTGAGATTTATGTGTTTTGTACATCTGTGTTTATGTTTGTGTGTGTATACATATAAATGTTGTTGAAAAATATTATAATTAACTCATCAATTATAGATCCCTGATATTGAAATAGTTTCTGTGGATGTTAGAAACTGGAAAGAAACTGAAACAGCAGTAAAAAAATTGGGCCCTATTGACCTCTTAGTAAATAATGCTGGTGTCATCAGCTTACAAGAATTTGGCACTATTACCGAAGAAGAAGTTGATAAGTATGCTTTTAAAAAATTCTAGAATATACATATTGTTATTTCATCTTCAATAAATCCATTATATTATTTGCATGTTTTAGTATCATTTTGCATAAATGTGCATGCTTATTAATCTGTTTATTGCTTGCAGTTGTTTTGCTGTGAATGTAAAAGCTGTTATAAATATTTCCCAAGTAGGTATAAAACTTTGTTGAACATTTAAAAGTTCTTTATTATCAGAAATATTTTGATGATTTGTGTAAATACAAGTTTAAGTGATAAGCAATCTAAAATACAAAAACGTATTATCATTTCTATAGTAAAATAAATGAATTTCTATTGAAAATTTTAGCCATTTTGCACTGTTATAGTTGAACTGTTATCTAATTCTTTTGTTAAGTTTGGCAAATTGCTTGTTAAAATAGCTTTTTTTTAATCAGGATTCTTTGTAAAATAAGCTAAGTTCTTTTATCAAAAAGTGTCATCAGCATTATTAAATTATTTCAGTATTAGTGCTTTCTCAAATTATATTGACTGAATTTAAGAGATTCACATAATTTAGCACCAATTATATCAAATGTTCTTGTGAATTTTCATTACTGGGTAAATGAATGGAATGCACATATTTCTTTAGAGCCGTAATTAAGTTTTAAGAACAAATTCTTATGGGAGAGATAACTTTTTTTGTGTAAATTTTCCTTTCACAAGACTACTCTATTATTATGAAACAAAAGAGACTGAATTAAATTTTAAAAAACATAAAAATGTCTTACAGTTACATGAATTTCTTTTTTAAACATCAAGTGATATGTATGTAAAATTTTAATTAGTTATGTAAGTGCTCTACATGTAAAGAAAATTACAAGTAAATATTTCTTCAAATGGGTTGTTTTATCTGAAAACTTTATTAAAAATCTTTAATAAAACTTAAACTGATGTAATATTTGGTACTATATTGTATAATACCATCAACCAATTTCTTCAAATCGAAAGATGTAGCTAAATGCTGGAATATACAGCCAATGGTGGAAAATAATTCCTGTGCATGTTCTAAAACAATAGTGATAATAATAATAAAAATGACAGTATAATGTGTAAGAACTAATATTTTTAATAACTGATTTACTAATACATTTATTGCATGCTTTACAAAAAGAAATAAAACATAAAAAATATATAACCTAATTAGTTACCACTAGAAATTAAAAACAATGGATATTTCAGAATCATTTCTGCAGACTCCAAAAGGTTTCATGGGCTCCTGGTTAAATACTTCTGCTCTTAATAAAATAATTCTTAATCCATTTATATTAATCATATTTAAAAATAATTAAACAAAACTAAACACACAAATCATGTATAAATTATTTCATTTTGTTCAATAACTCTGTTTAAGAATCAAATTCTTCTCAAAATACTTTAAAATCATGTATATTTTGTAATATAGCATAACTTTGATAGAAATAATTAATTTTTTTTTTGTATCTTGGTTTGTTAGAAATAAATATAAATTTTTATCTAAACGAAAATAATTATCTCTGTTCTTATGACTGATTCGTGACATATGAATGGATTTTGTAGGATATACTGATTGTTTATTCCATAGATCATTGCCAAAGGAATGAAAGAGCGAGGTGCAGGTGGTGCCATTGTCAATATTTCTAGTCAAGCTGCAATCATTGCTCTACCCAATCATGCTACTTATTGTGCATCTAAAGGAGCTTTAGATCAAATAACTAAAGTTATGGCATTGGAATTGGGTCCACATAAGGTTAGAAAACTGCTTTGATTGTAATATTTTAAAGTAATTTTAAACAAAAAAAAAATACTTTTTCATATTTATTTTATATATGTAAGTATAATTTATCACTTTTTGCTAAACTTTGTTATATTGAATAAAACTCTTTGATAGTTATGTTTCATACCAAAAGTTTGAAAGGAATTTTTTAAAAAAATTGTCTAGTAGTAAACTAACAGCATTTTGTACTCAATTTTTCCCTGAATTTTCTGATTTGAATGCATTTTTTTAAAGCAGGAACTATGTGCATTATGCATTTGAACCTCCACATTTTACAAACCTTTATTTTGGAAATTCCTCTATTTTACAAACTTTTTCCGGGAACCAAAAATATAAAGTTATTTGAAACAGAAATTTTTATTTAACTAAATTTCCGCATAACAAACTTTTTTCCTGAATTTAGCGACTTCATTAAATAGAAAAACATTAATTCATTATTAGAAATTGTTTTTAAACCATAAATTAAAAGTTTAAATTAAGTTTTAGTAATCTATGACTTCTGATCACTATGTAGCTTTTTCTTTCAAGAAAAGAATAACATTTTTATGAATTTAACTATGCAAAGTTTTTTTCATTGCATTTGTGCATTTTAATGAGGTAATTTACAAAGATCAGAAATAATCTTTTATATCCTATTGTATAATTTTCTTTAAATGTTTAGATTTTCCTATTGTACTTTTTATGTTGAAACATAAACCAATGTATTCTAATCTTATTACACTTTTATTAAGTATTTAACATTTTAATATATGCTTTTAGCAGGAATTGTTTATATTATAAAATTGTCAAAGTGTATCTATCAAAGTATATATGCATTGAAAAAGATAAATGAATTAAAAGGCTTGAAATTATTAAAATATTATTGATATTTCATTAGTTCTATTGAATAAGAGGTAAATTAAGAAATCAAACTCACCAATGAATATTAGAATGTTGTAAAACAAAAGAATTGAATGAAATAATCCAAATACTGTATGTTGACCCCCCCCCAAAAAAATGCAACAGGTGGGCTTATGATGTTATGATTCTACTCTACAAAATAAACATTATTACAGTAAAATTGAATTTATTTTTGGCAAATAGAAAGTTTTATTATTTTTTTCCCTGCTATTTTTCCCTTCAAATTTGAATTGAGCAAAAATATTCCCTTTTCAGACCTAAAATTTTCTCTTAACTAGAGGTATTATAACTATAGTTCACGTGACTACTCTTTTCATTATCAATCACTGTTAATTCTATTTGAAACTTCAATAAAATGTTTTACTATTTGTGTTTCTTGCTGTTAAATTATTTTCTAAATATTATTTCTAAAATTAAGTAATTTAACAATATTTTTGTTATTTAATAACATTTTTTAACTGTATTTATCATGCACTTTAGATAAGAGTTAACAGTGTGAATCCAACAGTTGTTTTGACAGATATGGGTATAACAGCTTTAAAATCCTATGGTGAAGGTAAACATATTGAAGATGCATTGAAAGCTAAAATTCCTCTAAGAAAATTCTGTGGTAAGTTTTTTTTTTTAAGTTTCAGTGTATTAGAATAATATTTTTTATCATGTTATGTTTCATTTCGAATTCTTTTGAAAGGAAATATATGTAAAACTTTTTAAAAACATTTGCATATTGTGTTCAATGTGTGAAACTGCTAAGCATTTTTAAATATTTTGAAAGTTTCAATGCCATGTTAGTACAGTTCATTTTAGATTTATTTTCATGAAATTAAAATTTTTCTTGTTAAGTCTAAAAGAAATGTACTGATTTTTCATCATCATCCACATCAAAGAAATAAAAATATTATTAAATTTTGCAATTTGTTTTCAAATTGCTTTTTATAAATTTTATTGAGTGAATTGTCATTTAAATTAAAGTATTAATACATGCTACAAGAAACAAAATAATTTGAGAATGTTTTGTAAACAATCTTTTTAAACTTAATAAAAATTACTTTAATTAAATATTTCTTGTGATTTTAAACTATATTTCCAAAAATTAGCTTTGCCCAATCTAATGAAATATTGAGAATTCATATTTACTTTTAATTAGATATATATTATTAAAGAATTAACAAATGAAAAAATTTTACCTAAATAAAAGTATTTCTCCCATAGATGTTGATGATGTTGTGAAAGCTACATTATTCTTGCTCAGTGATGATGCTGGCATGATTACTGGGGCCCAGTTGCCATTAGATGGTGGTTACATTATCCAGTAAACAAAACTATTTTTACATATTAAATGTTTCTAATGAAAGATTTTTACATAAATATACAAAAGTACATTTATTTTTCAAACTTATTTTACTGTACTGTATAAAATATTATGTTATAGTTTTTTTAAAAGCTGTAAATTTTTAATGAATTTATAAAGTTTGAATGTATAGATAAATTTATTATCAGAGTTCTATAAGTGAAATCTTTATATAGAATAAATGTGTGTTATAAAATCCACAAGCTTATGTTTTACTTTTTCATGAAAAATACATTTTGAATTTACAGTAAAATATTTGAAAAACTGTTTTTTGATTTGATTTCAGATATTTTCAGATGATGATTTATTACTTTTATTAGTATTACAGATAGCTATTAAATATGATAATTTTGATGCGTCTTAACATCATGTGAAACATACTTTCTCAAAAATAGTTCCTATATAAAAAAAAATTCTTATTATATGTAGCTGTTCTTGTTCTTATTTAGATAATTCCTCACAATTACTCTTCACAAATAGTATAATCGTTCAATTATTTCACAAATCATATAAAAGCTGAGTTTTTTTCCCAATCTCCCCATCTTTTATGTTATAAAAAAACCTTCTTTATAACTGGAAAGGAAAAAAAAAACAATAATAATCAATATCAATGTATAATTTAAAATGCAAAGTAAGAAAATGGTTATTAATTGAGGGAAAATGTAGGTGCTCAAAAATTATATTATTTATCTGAAATTTTAAATCCACATATCTAGATATATATTGTAAATGCGAAAGTTTGTTTGGATGTTTGGTCATCTTTCACGCAAAAACAACTGAATGGATTTTAATGAAACTTTACAGTAATATAGCTTATACATTAGAATAACACATAGGCTATAATTTATAAAGATATTGTGTGAAGTGTCCAAAATATAACAATATTTATCAAGTAAGTAGGAAAAAATTCTGCCATCTACAAGCAATTCTGGCGTGCACTGCAAAAAAGCCCACAACAGCATATATCTATCTTTTATTTGTGAAGAAACCCTTTTTATTTTGGCTACACAAGGCGATCGCTTCTAATTTATTCCTGTAATCAGCCTAATCCCTAAATTTTTTTTTATTTCAGAATAAAACTAAGTTTTGAAGGAAGAGGTTGTTATAAATCTCTCTTTATTTGAATATTTTTTTCATGATTTCATTATGCACATTTTGTAGTAAGAAATTGATCTTTTTTCAAAATAAATACTTTTATCGGTTCTGGTACTTAAAGTAAATAAACTTTCTCTTTCACACTACATCATTTGGACGAATTTTCAAAATTTGTTTGTGGTTAGTAGTTAATTATAATGCTATGATTTTAATTGAATAGGCAGATATTGCATTTTTAAGTATAAAAATAATTATAAATACTGTTCTGTATTTTTTGGAGTAAGTGAGTGAGTGAATATTAACGTTGCACTGTTCAGCTACATGAGGGCTTTTGGCAATGGACCACATAATTTTGAACCATGGTCAAGTGACGAGGACGACATCTGAGCTGGTACCCCTTTTTTCTAACTACCACACCACACCAACTTAGCAGGAATATTCTTTGAAATCTACTCTTCTCCAAGATATATGGCAGCACGGGTTCTATGGTGAGTATTTTAGCAGGGAAGGCGAATAGTTTTGTAGCAGATATTGTGTGTTCAGGTGACGGCGTTTTCAGCAGATTGTAAAGATAATCATTTTTGTCCCGAAAAAATAGTTAATGTCAAAATTTAAGTGTCTTATAATTTTGTATGTTAATGAATACCTTAGAAAACGATTTGACTATTTATTTTAAGTGAACGGTGTATATAATTAATTTTACAGTGGAAAATCTTTAATTAATTTATTTTCTCTAAAGAATTAAATTTCCCAGGGCCGTGGGTAGCCTAATGGTTAGAGCATCGGACTCCAGACCGGAAGGCCTGGGTTCGATGCCCGCTGCCACCAAACACTCTCCGAGTACACACAGAGTACGTGCTTGTTAAATCAGTGGGTCCATAGTCTTGTGGGATTAATCACGAGTGCAAGGACTGGAGAATATTTCCCTCCCCTTCAGTTAACATGCAGAAATTGTGGAGATAGAGATAAAGGTCCCTTCGGGAATTTCGCCGAGCTAAATTGTACTGTCACCTGTATGGTGCTCAAGGCCAACGACAGGCGTACCTCTTGCCCATGCCACGATGAATTTCGTGGGCCTCGATCTGACTACGTCAGACAGGTGGCATTAGAAAACAGCAACAATTAAATTTCCTGAAGTGGAGTATTTTGTATATGTATATCCCTTAATTTTCAATGTAGTGATCCAAAAAAAATATTTCATGAAAAAAACTGCAGTAAATCATAATGTGGTAGATAAAGCATTAACGTGCATCACTCCCCTACACAGCAGTGTTACAAAGCTCTAATAAAGCTCGAGCTATGAAAATAGCTAGACATTTGCCAACTTGACTCTATAGTCAACATTTCGCTATGTTTTTCATTGAATCGCCATTATAATTTAAGAAACGGCATTGCTTGTGAATATTACAATTTTAACATAAAATAAATACAACAGAAGGAAATATTAATGTATTACACTTTCAAATATAAATTATTTACACTATTTTAAGCGTTCATTACACAAAACTTTTAACAATGTGTTACTTTTGCTGAGCAGAGATCAGATTAGGGAGGTATTTTCAAAAATCGACCCTCAAGAGTGTTACGGGGAGTTATAAATAAAAAAATCCTTTTTATCAGCTATTAGATCTACAGACTTAAAATTTAACAAAGATGTTTTGTTTTGTTTTTTTGTTCAGCTAAGATATGCAAAAAGCTTTTTATGTTTAATTTGCAATTCACATAAAATTAACTCATTAAAAACTTCTTTATCCTTCAATCTGTGTTGTTTAATTTTTCAGTTCACCCATGCGTAGAACGGGTATAGAAGCTAGTATAAGGATATATGAGGATTTAAATAAGGGTTGTGTATTAGTAATCTATAATACTTGAGATAATGCATTTGAAATAAGTGAAATATTTCTTTTCTTTCATTCAAATACTTTTTTTTTTTTTTTTTTTTTTTTTTGCTTATTAAATGTCATGAAGTTTTTGAATTTAAAACTATGAATATTAAGAAAAAAAATTAAGCAATACTTAACAGATTTATAAAAACCCTGCATATTAAATTAAAGTTATTGATTAAAAAAACACCAAAACAGTTAATCTAAAATCTTTGAGCTTTTGGGGGGAAGCTGTTAATACTTCACTATTTACCATATAAGAATTTTTTGTAAGGCAATGTTCAAAGTCAGCCTAAAATTAAAACCTTCCTTCAACATGCATCTTATAATGAAACATACAATGAAGATGGATTCACATATAAAAATAATGGACATATTTTAAATTTGTTTGGAAGAAAAAATTTGAAGTGTGACAGAATTAAAATACAAAGATTTGTCTTTTTTAACAGAATTTATTATAAAATTTAGTATAATACATCTGTAAATACACACAAAATACTTAGATGCCATGTTAAATAACATATGGCTATTATGCCTTAATATAGATTATTTAGCTGCTTTTTTTATTCAGATAGCATTTTCAAAACAGTATAAAAGACATTTTAAACAACAAAATATTGAAGTATAAAATATCACATATTTTAAAGTACCATACACAATATAGTTACAAAACAGTACAGCTAAATACTAAACAAATAAATGAAGCAATATTTAAAATACAGCATTAAGTACTGAAAATACTTAGGAGTTTGATAAATACAATTTCATTTTGAAACATATTATACAATAATTGTTTAAAAACTTTTTTTAAATCTTATCAAAATATTAGCATTTTATTTTCCTTGATTTGCTTTACTGGCCTCAATTTTGTAATATTTTAGGTATAAAATATTTAACTTATTTTCATATGAATAAAAAGAACCACATATATTTAAGTAAATTGAATTTAATATATATTTCTTTATAGCTGTTTTCCCTTTGAAAACTGCCTTGATTTCATTAGATTTAAAAATAAGGCAGAGTTCAAATTTCAACTTACAAGCCTAATTTAAAATTTTATATATTGTTGTTTTTGAATTTAATAAAATTCAATATCAAATTAAGTTAAATTGAAATATTAATGAAGTGCCTTAAATATTTCAAAAGATAGCAGTATCAATTTTCACCCTACTATTTACACATTTTTTCCACATAAAAAAAAAAAATCACACAATTATAATTTTTTCTTCACTGGAAAAACATTTCCGTGTTTCTATTCCTACATTTTTTTCCCTGTCAAACCAACAAAATAATACTTTTTTAATTCCAAGTTCATTGTCATATAAGCTCTGATTAAAACTCATAAAATAATTTCTTGATGATTGCATGATTAATAAATCAAATTAAAAGTCTTTTTGGAAAAATATTTTGTTAATCACAGTGACAAATACATATCATTAAATTAAAAAAAAACATTAAAAACTTAAACTGAATAATATTTACAAATGGTACATTTTAAGCAAATGATCTTAGTTTTAACATTCACATGCAACTCTTTTTCACACTTTGATGTAATGATAAGCTTCTAGTGATGATAAAATAACATACAAGAACCACATAGAAATCATTACAATGCAACAGATTAAAGCTACATTTCGCGGACCACCTAACTCTGCTTTTCCTAAGACAGCCAAGTATCGTCTTGCTACAATAAGAGCAATGCAAGCAAGAGCCAAAGCAGTGTAAATTCCTACACTGAAGCCTAATGTTCCAGCTGGAACTTCAAAGGTCTTACCCTAAGAGAAAAAAAATTATATGAATGCTTAGAATATAAATACAAGTAATATTTACTATAAAAAAAGGAAAGAAAACAAATACTATGTTACAAGGAGAAAGTGAAAATAATTTCAATTTAATGTTACATTTAAAAATTTCAATGTACTTTTAGAAGAGTTTTTAATAAAAATTACAAATTACTTTACTTCCCTTTCTACAACTTCTGTGCCAACCATGCGCTTCATTTCATATAATGTTGCCAATGCGGTTGTGATAAAACGTACCATATTTTTCACTACAAATATTTCATTTCTTACACAGCCTTGATTTATTTCTGAATATTTAATCTTCTATTGGAAACAGCTTTTTAAATTCTATTTTCAAATTATTTTAGTTAACAGAATAGAGAATTTCAGGAGGATTCTGTGTAAAAAAATTTTAACTGTCTTATTTAAGATCTCTTTAACTGTTCTTCATTTTTATTTACTTATGCAAGAACTAATCATCAGTATTTTTAATTCAGTATTTAGGAATTTAAAGTGCTTGTTTAAATACTTTTGGTTAAGTATTTTTATCTTAAGTGTCACATTAATGATAGCTCGATCAAGAAATTCCAAATTTAGAAGTTTTTAGTTCAATGTAAAGTTTATGAATTCGAAACTCATGTGAGAATTTAAATTTAAAGAATCATTGCTTACATTTGAATTTACATATTAAAATGAAAAAATGTATATATTTTGTGGAATGTAATTAAATCACAAAGGTACAATATAGATAAGCAGAGATATTTGTGTCACCACCAAAATATACAAAAATCGTATGAATAGGGGGATATATTTTTTTATCATAAAACATGTTCAAAGTCTGGTAACATTCGGCAAACATAGTTTCAACTGCATAAATACTTTCAGTATATTATTGTTTTTCTTTGTACAAGTTATTGCTCTTCTCCAATACAGTACTGAATTGATATATGAGTGCTATGGGCCAAGTTGTTTATGGGCAGTAACATAATATGGTTACCTAGATAACTTTATCGTGCGGTAATGTGGTTGCCATGAGGATAACGTATATTGAAGTTAACTTTTATTGGCTTTTTTTTCACGGTTACCCTATTAATTTCAGACGATTTTAATTCAATTTCTTTAAAAATTTAACCATTTTCATTGCATTTGTTCTTGAAGCTACTATTTCTGTCTTCTGTTGTATTTTGTGCTATTTTCAAATATGGATATTTCTATTATTGGTAGGTACCAGGATATTTTTTAAAAAGAATATGAGGGCTGTGCCTTTAATTATTGCTATAAATCGGTATTTCCACTTCATTTTACTTTTAAATAATGCATTTTTAAACGTTCCTTGTTCGAAGAAATTCATTAAAGGAGCTCGCAATTTTTGGAATATTGCTAGTTATCAGCAATAATTAATTGATTTTCATTATTTATTTTATAAAATAATTATTATGTTACATTATTTATTTTTAATTATTCTTTTTATATTATACTATATTATTATTAATTTATTTCTTTTTTATATTATGTAAGTATTATATATAACAATTTATAACTATATTATGTATAATAATTGCTATTAAATTATATTATATACTTAGTATTATTATATATTAATTTCCTTTAAATTATATTATATACTTAGTATTATTATATATTAATTTCCTTTAAATTATATGATTATAATTATATATAATATTACTATATTATATGAATATTATATATATTTACTATTAAATTATATTATATTGATATTAATTATTGATTGATGTTGGTTATTTACAATCTATTCCTATATTTTATGTTTGCAATATATTACAAAACAGTTCTTTGAAAATTATTTTCCTGACGATTTGCTATCGGTAGACCGTTATCTTGGATTCCATATCACTGACAACTAGCGCTGCCTGGCGCGTACTCTACTCGTATATCAAATTAGTTTCTCTAATACTTAGTTAATGGAAGGGAAAAGATGCAGTCTGGTAAAATCACGTTTTTTACGCAATAGAATCTTTTGAATATACCACACCAACATACAGATGATTCTACTTACTTTAGATGCCCAGAATATGCTTGCCAAAAGCCACGGTAGTCCAAGTCCGAGAAAAACATTGACAGAGTTACTTCCAGTCACATTGCCAATGGCACTGTCGGCATACTTCTCTTGTTTTGCAGCTGCCATCGACGCAAAAAGATCGGGGAGCGAAGTTCCCAAAGCCACAAAGGTGATAGCAGTCACTGCATCTTTCAGTCCGACGAGACATCCAAAAATACTCGCCAAATCGCCAACGATAGCTGTCAGGATACCAATTAGCACCAGGGACACGAAGAAAGTTAACCAACCACCACACATGCCAGTAGGTGGTACGATGGCGAAAACGGACTGCAAAAGTTAACAGTATATTAAATGAAATAATTTTATTTAAGATAAGAAGTGCAAAAAAAATGAAATTGTTCTAACGATATACACAAAAGGATACTGATTACAATGAACAAATTCGGATTGTGTAACTAAAATTAATGATTTTCTATGTTAATTCGGTTCAGGGCCGTTTTTAACCTCCCAGGCGCCCTAGACACTTCAATAGTTACTCCCCGTCTTATTTCCAGAGCAGTCCCCCGTTCTCCTTCACTTACTTTTTCTGTTTTGTTTATCGCTTTCTTTCGGGAGGGATTTTCCCTTTCTTTGTTTTTGCTGGTTGGATAGTCTTTCCATTATCCCCTACTGTGGATCCGCCGTGTCCTGGACTAACAGTCGTAAAGAAAGGATAGTGGTACGGTTGGTCACTCTTGTTCATTTCTTACCTTACAACATGATGGACCACTCACCCTTTTGTTGTTGTGCTCATGCCACCTGTCTGACAGATCGAGGCCCACGAAATTCATCGTGGCAATGGGCCTGTTGTTGGTCTTAGCCTTGAGCATCATACAGGCGACAGTACGATTTAGCTCGGTGAAATTCCCGAAAGGACGATAGATGGCGCCACGATCTATCTCCACCTCCACAATTTTGGCATGGAACTGAAGTGGAGCGAAATTTTCTCCAATTCCCTGCACTCGTGATTCAGCCCACAAGACTTTCGGACCTACTGATTTAACGAGCACGTACTCCGTGTGTACTCGGAGGGTATTTGGCGGTACTGGCATCGAACCCAGGCCTTCCGGTCCGGTGCTCTAACCACTAAGCTACCCACGGCCCTGTGAATTAGTACAGTAAATTTTAACAGTAAATTAATGAAATCGTTTGCTATTACAGTATAGAGTATACATTATTGTATGAACTGTTTTCAACTTGTTAATTAACATCTTTTCGTCACTTACCGCTCTACTGTTTTTTGCTTTTCGACATCCTTACTCTTTGTTGAATCACTGTCATTGTACTTGTACAACGAAGATTTTCTTCAAAAAAACGAGTGATTTTTTCGTGAAAATCAGTAATAACATCATTGAAATCAATTTATATTGCAACATTATTTTGAGTGCATAGCAACATCAAACAGTTAAGCTTTTCATTTTCCGTAGAGGATCTTATTTGTCTTTTCTCTCTTGAGAGCAGAATTGCTTCTCGCACGATTCGTCAGGTGGTGGTGGTACGTTTGCTGTAATTTTTATTTTATTCTCTCTCTTTTTTTTTTGCCCTCCAATTTTTTGCTCCCTAGGCATGTGCCTAAGCGGAAAAGTTGCCCTGGTTCGGTTGATTTAATCAATTGAAAGGTCAGACCTTATATAATGCAGCTGAATAAATAAAACATCTGTACTTCTTTACTATACAGTTGACTAATTTCGCCAAATCAAAGACGTCGACGAATGCTCTCATAATATGCGCGAACGAGATTATTGTATTTGCGCATGCGTGGAAGCAGTTTTTTACTATTGGCTGCATATCGCGGCATTTGGCGACGACTTTTCATTCGACGGTATAATATGAAAGTACCAAACATCCTATGATTTAGATCGCAGAAAGCATTGTGTTCATATGATTTTTAAAAGGGTTTTAAAGCCATATATTTAAACCCGAATCTCTCTTGCTATACATAGCTACACCGACGTCCAACTAGAGGCAATATTTTTATCTACTTGAATTCATAAAAATGCATGTGGTCGCGGTAACTTCGTGGTCAAGTGGCTGGTGTGTCGACTCAGTTTTAATAAGAAAATGGTTCGAATAATTTCAACGGTCAAATGTTTTTTCCGGTTTTATTTTTCCAAAAAACTGAGAATTTAGAACGATTTGGTAACTGGCTACATGTTATGACGGCGTTCATATATAGGCCTAGGCCTACTCCCATACACCATCGTTACTCGTTCAGTCAAATGGCGGCAATCGGTCTAGCTGGTTTGTACAATTGTAAGTCATGCGCACAATTATTTGTTTGTACGAGTGTTTGACAACGTATACTATGTACTGTGTATTTTTAAGGATCATAGGTGGGCCTACATTTGTGTAGGGGCCCAGAGCCTATTTTTGCGTAGTGGCCCAGAAGACAAAAGTCGTAAAACGTCCCTGGATGCAGGTATATTTGATCATGAGCAAGTCGTTGATTGCCAACGAATGATCATTCTATCTCGGATATGGTAGAAACATTGATTTGTACAGACCATTGTATCGTGTGCAGTGTGAGTAAACAGATTTTGTATTGTCATGAATAGCAACCCCTACGGATAGTCGCCAAACACGGCAAAATAGCCCTTGATAAATCAACCCTTGTGTATAAACAAATGTTAGCAGTTACAGAAGCTTATACAGATCTCTTTCCTGATCTTCAACATGCCCCGTTGGAGACTCTTCCCTTTCATAAGACAATGCCCTGTGTCATTACTCCTGAATAGCTCGATAAACACTCTACAAATATGACTTCATTTCTTAGACTAACTAAATTATCCGAACTCAATCTAATCAGGGATGCCACCGAGGGAGATGTCCTCCATCCTATTCCACTTCATTGAATCTTCATAAACTGTATGAGATCAGGGATCCCCGTATAACTTCCCAACGTATCTAGTGTTTTGTTGAGTCCGTACCTTCGTCAAGGTGAAGGTGAACCCTTCTTCACCTTAACGTTTAGGCCTTCATCAAGGTGAAGAAGCACCCGTCTTCCAAGGATGTTTTTTGGTAGCGTTAATCTTGTGGCTATAGCCAGAAGCTCACACATCCCCGGATGGTCATGAGTTTCGAGCTCTAGAGCCACTGAAGACCCGTCGTGTAGAGGGGCTAATGCGAGTTAAATTTGTCATGCGTCAAAGTCCTCTCATTGGCATGGTTAGTAGCTCAGGGAAGAGGAGGTGCCCTCGTCACTTGAACATAGTTCAGAATTACGAGGTTCGTCGCCAATAGTCCTCGTGTTGCATTCTAGTGCGACGTAAATAAACACTCACTCACCAGAGACGTTAAGAGGTATGATCTCGGACTCAGTTGGAGGCTTCGGATCGGTCTCAATAAAATCATTTTCCGAATAATTTTAATCGTTAAATGTTGTTCCCGGAAATATTCTCTGAAAAACTGAATGTTTCAAAAACTGTATGCCAACTGGCAACAATGGCATGTCTGACTTGTTATATCAAGGTCTAGGTCCAAATCTACCACCATATACCATCATTTAGATGAAAAATCGCAGTTAGTCGATTCGGTTTGAGTTAAGGTTCGTGAGATTATATGTTACTCACATTTACTTGTTACGGCCGTGGGTAGCCTAGTGGTTAGAGCATCGGACTCCAGACCGGAAGGCCTGGGTTCGATGCCCGATGCCACCAAACACCCTCCGAGTACACACGGAGTACGTGCTCGTTAAATCAGTGGGTCTGTAGTCTTGTGGGCTTAATCACGAGCGCAAAGACTGGAGAATATTTCCCTCCCCTTCAGTTTACATGCAGAAATTGTGGAGGTGGAGATAGAGGTCGTGTCGCCATCTATCGTCCCTTCGGGGAATTTCGCCGAGCTAAATCGTACTGTCACCTGTATGGTGCTCAAGGCCAACGACAGGCGTACCTCTTGCCCATGCCACGATGAACTTCGTGAGCCTCGATCTGACTACGTCAGACAGGTGGCATCAGAAAACAACAACAACTTGTTACGGATTATCGTTTGTAAGAGTATTTGACAACTTATACTATATACTACCTACTTAAAAGGTTCTATGTGGGGCCTACTTTTGCAGGCCCAGGGCTTTAAGAAATTTCAAGACGTCACTGATGTCTGCGTGATTACAAATTAGACGGGTATCTCTATTTCAAAAGCTCTTCAGAGTCTCTTTTCTGAACTCAGAGAAATATGACTTTAAAAAGCAGAAATTTTTGTAATTTTATCATAGTGATTGACAATAACTTTTGAAAAAGAAATGGCACGTTAATATTTAAAAAAATATATTTTAAGTGCATTCAAACTTATGGAAAAAGAAGCATTTCTCGCGTTCTCGTCACGTTCGCGTTTGTGGTGCTCGCCACACATCGGCTTAGTGTGTTTACATCTTGTGATCTTCTACCAGGACAGAATCTCAAAACTATTCACAGGGGGTTGCCATATTCTCTTTGGGATCCATGTTCGGGTTTGCCACACACACACTCTTACATTTATATAAAAGATTTTTAGAACATTTAAAAAGAAACAGATTCGAATGTTCTCCGAATCATTTTCGCGTTCAGCTCATTCTTAATTATAGATTTCCTATTCTACTTATACATCACCCATCCGACAATGAGAAACAAAGGCGGAATTGTTACCTTCCATCCAAACGTGAGGAAATGAAGTACGTAGTCTGTGGTAGTTGCGTTTTCAATGTCACCACCATTCACAGTTAGAGCCGCACGGAACTGTTCAGCCCACGTTTCGGATTGCAGTCGCACGTTGTCCACGTTGACGTTGGTCATGACAGCCACGCGATTGACGATGGAATTGAAATCTGAAAAACAGAATGTGTGTGTGATGGATATTGTTTGATAAAAGTAATTACCCGTTCTCTCTCTCTCTCTCCTTCTCTATTGGCTACGATTATGATAAATAAATGATTGAATATTCAAAATGCTGCAGTGATAATTATATCTTTATATCGAGAATCGCAATATTTTGCTAGACCATTTTGGTGGACATTAGAAGATCAGGCATAAAGAGTCTATCCGAAGATGATATTACAAAATATCCTATAACTAAATATGTAAAGTCAAAAACTCCTTAACTTAAGAATACAAATTGTAAATAAAAATAATAATAATCTTACTAAAGCAGTAAGATTCATCTTGCTACCTAGAAAATTTGTTAAATCTGAGGTCACTATGTCACAACACTAAAGGCTGTTTTCGGGTAATGTTAAAGAATGGAACCCGAATTTGGAACATTTTTTTCAGATATAAAAGAAATGAAAAATTAATATGATAATCTGACTTTACTATCCTCTAGAAAGCAGCATTTTTTATCATACTTCCCTTTTTTTAACAGAGTTGGTTCATTTTTTCTGGTATAAAATGTGTTTCGCGTTTTTTCTCCTATACCGTAATGTTAAATGGGCTATGATTTCCGTATTAAAATGAAAAAGAAAGTATTTATGGAATATTTTGAAATTTTTAAAAACACTATATTGTTAACAGATATATGAGCTATAATTCTACAAATTTTTCATGGAAATTGAGGCATTTTTCTGTCTGAAAATGTGCTTCGCGTTTAGTTCAAGCTCTCGTACTTTTACCGAAAACAGCCTTAATAAATTCCTTTTTAAGTGACAGCGATCAATCCTTTGAAATATAACTGAATTGCAATATTACTTTTAAAGAATTTTAAAATTTGTACAGCTATCTATGTTGCGATTCAATTGGCAGTTATTCAGTTGAGCTAAATATCTTACCATCATCGTTCGTAATAGTCACAGTCGATCTATTCACTTGTCCAATAGCTGCACCTCCTGAAGGTTCGAAGAGTTCCACCTCAAAGTGCTCGTCTTTTTCGGCATTGAAGTCATCAACAATAGGAATTTCAATGTTTTTTTCTGCCTCGCCATGTTCAAAGGTAATCTCGCCTTCGCCCCCAGCGTAGTCCTTGCCGGACACTGCAGTACGGTCGATGGTGCGCCACTTGGCGGAAATTATTCCGTCCACACCATTGGTTCGAACAACTGGAATGAGAGCTGTGCCGATGCTTTCCTGGACTAAAAGACCTCGGCGCTTGAATTGCAGAATACCGGGTTCTGTACAAAAACAATGGCAGGTTAACAAAATCCGTCAAGATAATTTTTTACTGAGGTAATATGCAGAAGTAATAATTTATACTCTACCATCATCGTTGAGAATGGTGATTTCCATGATGCAGACTCGTCCGAGTAATACATTTCCAATATCTTCTGGTAAAATGCAGAGTTTGAGGAAGAAAGTCTCATCTGGCTCCCACTGGTTGTCATCCACAATTTCTACAAAAATTTCTTTTTCTACTTCACCGTCTTGGAAAGTGAGGACTTCCTTCAGAGGAACATAATCTTCTCCAGCTACAGCTGTACCATCGATAGTCTCGACCCTACATGAAGATAAATAAATACTTAAGCATATGTACATATAGTAGTATGAAAACTAATTTTTAACCCTTAAACATTCTCAAACGATTCTTCATTCTGCATTTACTACTAACTGACAGTCCAACGGCGAAAAGACAAATAGCTAGAAAAAACAGGTAAGAAAAGGTGCCAAATTTTGAAAAAGGGATTCTAATTACCACATGATTTGCTGATCTTTTTTGAGGGATACCTTAACCGCGAGAGTAATTCAACCAATTGAGGAAATCGTTTTTGCGATAGTATATTATAAGTTACCTTAGGTTAAAAAACAAGTTAACATTTTATCTTTTTTCCTCCAAGTGTTGGAAAAAATATACATTATGTTAGTTCTATAAAAAAACATCATCACAAATATCTGACTAAATGAATTTATTACAAATTTTTATATCAATTTCAAATTAGAATTTCCGAAATATCACATTCGATCTGATTATTATATTATTTAACATAACATTAGTTTTAATTAACTTGAGATACTTCAAAGATCAATTGATGCATCCTTGCATGGAATGAAAAGTCGCTCAATCGACCAGTCAAATTACCGTTTTTACAAGTATTTGACAATGCATGATATGTAGTCGAACCCTGATTTCACGAATTCATTGGGACCGAATATTTTGTTCGTTAAATAGGGGTTATTCGTTATATCGGGGCCCAAACAAAGTATGATTTTTTTGCATTTACCTTTTGGAAATTCTACAATAAGCAACTACACAGAAAATACCAATAGTTAGAAATTTTACAATTTTTATTCAACAGACAGCTAAAAATGCTATTAGTAAATTATTACGCGCCAGTTAATTAGAAAGTTTGAAATACTGACTACCAGTATGTTAAAATATAGACTATGTTTTTTTTTTTTTTTTCTTTTTGATTCTTGACTCAAGAGTTCTTTTTTCAACTTTATGCAGAAATGTCATTTACATTCTGTTGCTTAAGGTATATTTTCACAGTTTCCAAACAATGTAAAGCATTAGAAAATTTAACAGTTTTGATAAGAAACTCATTATTAATTTCTGCATCAGAATTGTTATTCATTGGTTCCGACAAATCAAAAGTTTTCTGAACTTAAGTTGCACTGGTAGGCAGTCCGTCATCAAATGTAACATAACCGTTAAAATCTTTAAATATTCCCCGGCGTTGTGGAGTGAGATAAGATAAGAAAGGAGTCCCTCCCCCTCCGTCCTATTCAAAACTCACACGACAGATTACAATCACCTGCAGCTGTTAAGTTTAATGACTCTCTATACCCTTTGCCATCGAAATTTGTTACATAGAAGAAAAAAAATTTCTGTTCCGGACAACAACAAAAAAAGTCCAATTTTTTCTAACGTAAGCTAATAAAAAAAATTTTTTTCAGCTGTTGAAATAATTTGTTAATTCGGGGTTTATTATTCATTAAATAGGGGTTTTTTTTACTTCATTTTAATAGGAAAAAGAGAAAAATTTGTTAAATCGCGAAATTCGTTAATTCGGGGTTCGACTGTATACTACCTACTTTTAAAGATTTCAGGTAAGGCCTATTTTTGAAAAGGGGCCCAGGGTCTCGAAATATAATAAGATTTCTCTGGGCCCAGGGCCTCAAAGAGTCAAAAGACGTCCCTGCTTTCATAACTTTCATAAATGAATGTATAGACATGCATTGAATTAGTAAGAAAACTTTATAGAAGATTGATCAAGTTTACGAATAGACATTAAAATACAAAAAGTTGGAATATAATGGGGGAGGGGTCAAGAAATAAACCCATTGATTAGAAGAATAAGTAATATATAAATCAGTAGCGCAGCAACCCATAAGGACCACGGCTTACTGTGCCTATCTCAGTTTTCGTGACCTTACGCGCTAGGGTGCATGTGCTGATGTTTCGGTCAAGCGATGAGTCCCCAGTGTTTAGTTCCCAAGCAAGCTTGGTACTCATTTATTGACCCACTGAAGGGATAAAAGGCCAAGTCGACCTTGCCCAACCCGGGATTTGAACCTGTGACGTGGAAGCTCGATACACTACCACTCAGCCAATGGGCTTCAATAATATATTGTATATAATAATTCATTTTGTGTCATATGGAGGCTGATTCTTAATATTTTACCCTGATTTGTTTAAATTCGATTTGTAAAAATTTATTTACTTGGGTCAAATAAAGAGTGTTTTTTTCCAGGTATAGAAGTTTAAGTTGGCATTACTTTCCAAGATGGCGACCGATTTAACAGCTGTCAAGTGATTTATTCTCAGCTTGGTTTGGCAATTCATCATGAATAGACTCACGCCTGAACACAACGCTTTTAGATTCGTTGAATGGGCCCAAAACGAGATTGCCGTTGTTCCCGATTTTCATAAGCGAATTTTGTTTAGCGATGAAGCGCACTTCTGGTTGAATGGCTACGTCAACAAACAAAACTGCCGCATTTGGAGTGAAGCTAATCCACAAGTGTATGTCGAAACACCGTTACATCCAGAAAAACTGACTGTTTGGTGCGCTTTATGGGCTGGTGGAATCCTTCTTCAAAAACGATGAAGGCCACAACGTTACAGACAATGGTGATCGGTATAGAGCCATGATTACTAACTTTTTCATTCCTGAATTGAACAATCATGATGTCCAGGAGCTGTGGTTCCAACAAGACGGCGCAACATGTCACACAGCTCGTGCCACAATCGATTTATAGAAAGGCACGTTTGGTGACCGCCTAATTTCACGTTTTGGACCTGTTAATTGCCCTCCAAGATCTTGTGATTTAACACCGCTAGACTATTTTCTGTGGGGCTATGTAAAGTCATTGGTCTATGGGGATAAGCCACAAACGCTTGACCATTTGGAAGACAACATTCGCCGTGTTATTGCCGATATACGGCCACAAATGTTGGAAAAAGTCATCGAAAATTGGACGTCCAGATTGGACTACATCCGACCCAGCCGTGGCAATCCTATGCCAGAAATCATATTTAAAATGTAATGCCACAAGATTATCTTTCGAATAAAAAAAATTCATGTCAATCGAATAATACATCGTTGTTTTATTGCAATTTAAAGTTCTATACCTCTAAAAAAACACCCTTTACTTTTACTAAAACAGGAAAATAAATTGTGATACACATAACTAGCAAATATTATTTTACAAAATAATGACTCAGTGTTTTAATTATTATTTTGAATACAATTTCAAAAACAAACAAACAAAAAACTCTATTGCAAGTACTTATTTTATTTGGCCATAGAATATTCTTCATGGTGACTTCTTAACTAAAATTAAATTAAATTAACTGCCATAAACAAGTCAGGTTTTTATAAAGCAATTTGAATAAAATTTTTCTAATGCTTCCTTAGTCTTAATATAACAAATTTTATTTAAATTTTTGAGCTACTCATTTCACGTCATAACAACAATATTAAAGATAGCAACGAGAGAGAGAGACCGAAAGTTAGCATATCGATTTCAGGATAGCGCTTTCCATTAATTGACTCGTCTTAATTATGCATTAACGGCCCTCACATGTCAGCTCCCTGGCGTTTACTGTTCTGATCTCCGTAATTTTGCTAGATGCTTTATTTTAACTGTGGAAAACCTGTTTAATTATTTAAATTTTAATATCTTTATATTCTGATGAGAGGGTAAGTTAATTTAATTTAATAGGAACCTCGTTAATAAGATTGTTTGCTGTTAATTGGCTCATCAATATAACGTACTTTATATAAAGGTGTCATTAAAATTTAGTGGTCATTAAATTAAATTGTTTCAGAGTAACTTTGGAGTGAGTGATACATTACTAAAAACTGGGGAGATAATTTAACACCAAACTGACTGGACAGAAATATTTTTTCGAATTAAAAGAAATTCGTGTTAAGATATTGCAAATAATAATAATAAAATCCAATAAATTAATTTTATTAGAGCACATTTTATTTGCATAGATATATGTATATATAATGTATTTAATAAAAATAAATGAAACAAAAACATTCACAAGAACTTAATAACTTTTAATTCCAAATCTAGCAAAATCAACATATTTCCAGATTTTCGTTTTCTGTTTTTGATCAGCAGACTTAAGAAGCTTCATCTTCATTTTAAGCGAACTAGCGGTTTGCTTTCCTCCTGATCTCTTTGTCATTGTGCCCGTTAAAAATTCTTCTAAAATAGAAAAAAAAAAAACGCTAACCGAATACCTTGATTTTTACTCACACTCCGATGTACTTACCACCGAGTTTTAAAGTCAACTGATGAGAGATGAGATGTTTTTGTGTGGCGCGTTTGTAGGCGTGGAGGGTGAAAGTATCTTAGATAAACAAAATTGGTTCATGTAACAGGTTATTCCGAGGGAATTTCAAAGCCAAGCTAGTTTCCTTTCTACGAAATACATGAAACCACCTATCTTTCATTTCACATCCCTCTTAAATCTCGTCTGCACGGCTAGTATTTTCCGTATTTTGTTTATTCCCAGTAGAGAAATCTTTTCTTGTTAAGGGATTTTCAATTCGCTTTTAAAAGAAAAACCGTCATATTATTTCGTGTTAACCGATATTTCGCCTTAAAGGTTTTCGTCTTAAACGTATTTTACTATATTCACCGTATTTCACAACAATTATGTCCGCAATGTAACCATTTATTCAAATATCTGGCTTTAATTCTTTCAACAAATGAATGGATCAACTACCGTACAATCCGGCGTACAACACGCACTTTTAACATCAAAAAATAAGATCGAAATTCGCGGGTGAGCGTTATACGCAGGGTATAAAAATGAGCGCTTGAGAAGTAAAAGAAGAAATGTGCATAAAAAAACCTTAGACTTCTACAAAGATCGGAATACTGTTTGTTTAAAAGAAATGTCATACTTAAGAACTTAAAGGGTTGTTTTTCTAGAAATATACTGTTTTTTCAAAATCCTGGGGAATACCTGGAATAAATGTCTTTAAAAAATAATAGCATTGCTGATGTACATTTCAAGTTCCTTCTTTAAAAAGGGGGTGCTCGTTATACGGCGAATATACCTTAAAATTAAAAAAATGCAGCTTGAAAATATAGGTGCGCGTTATACGCCGGATTTTACGGCAAATTGGAAATTGTTATCACAAAATCATAAATAATCAATAGTTTATTCTTGTTTCTCACTTCACCTCCTTTCGGTTTGGCTTTTCTTCTCAAAAAATTTGTTAATTGTCCAATGGTAAACATCAAAAATGAAATATAAAATTAAGAACGTTATAAATAACAAATATAACACGTTTCTCTTTACGAATTAAAAAATGCATATGAAATTGTTTTGAATTAATGTACCTTAGAGTTATAAATTGGGAGGATTTTTTTTAAAAAAGAACTATCCCGCGTGAAGTACAAAACAATCTAATGGGACCATAAAAAATCTAATATTAAAAACATTATGTACTTCTCCAAATTTTTAGTACACAAGCTATTCACAGATAATCCAGAGCATTTAAAACAAACAGCAAAAATTTGATAAGATGAATACTTTCTGCTAAATGTACTAGCATGTTATCAGAAAAAAAGAATTACAAAGTAATTTTATATGAGATTAAAAATAAAGATTAATAAACATTGGCAAAAACCCAGAACAATATTTGTAATAATTTCATCATATACACATCATTCTACAAGTGCCAGCTTTACAGGAAATTCTCCATTCTTAAGCAGGTGAATCATCATTTTATGTTTTCTAGTGTTTCCTATAAAACAAATATTCTTCTATTCATGTTATAAGTACAACGAAAAAACGCCTACTCTTGTGGGAATAATATTCACCGCAGAAAAAAAACTTCCTTTCAAAAGAAAAATGACATGTAGGGAGATATAATAAAAGAAAAAGGAAGAGTGACTAATAAATTGTTTAGTACAAGTCTTTTCAAGGTTGAAATCATATATGAGATGTTTATCGCAATAAATATTCATTAGTATATTCTTTCACAGAACTTTTGCTTTAGTAAGAAAAAAAATCATTCATAAATTTAATATAATTCGTAAAAAAAATCAGTTATATTTAAAAAATCATTAATACAAGCCTAATTACTAATTGACATTTGAGGCTGCTGATTATTCTTCATTAAAAATGTTTTTTTAATTAAAACCCAGACGATTTTTATGAAAAAAGCAATTTCAATTAAATAAAATAATTATTAAAAGTAGATTTTAATGATTTCTAAGACAATAAGGCAAAGCGATTGGTTTTTATAAAGACAAACGATTTAAAAAAAACGATTTCATTTCCACATAAATAAAAGATTTTAGTAAATTTAATGAGACAAATCATTAAATGTTTGTCGATTCTTCGACTTTTGCAATTTTATACTTAAAAAAAAATTAATATGCTCATTTTTTTTTTACCTGCATTTGGCAATGCCAGATGTTTTGCCATGACGCTTAATTTTGATCGTGACCTTTCCAGCATTCTCCATGACAGCTGCCGTAGCGGCAGTGAAATCCAACACAGGAACGTCTTTTTGTTCATTTGGAGCAATGGGCTTGTGATCTACTTCATCGCCCTCTTGTCCCAACAAACTGTAAACCTTTGAAAAACAAAAAATGGCGAAGATTACAAACAAAATCTTCATTCTCTGATTCATAAGGCTATGTAGTAATAAGGCACGATTGTCATTGAAGAATTATTTTAAGGTGGTGCTATTTTAAAGGTCAGAGAGAGAAAACTTTTAAAATTTGTTGAGTATTCTGACTCTATACAGACTATGATTATGAAAGAAATTAAAAATTAAAATGCATTAAGAATACAATTCTACATAATTAATTGCATGCAGATGTTTGGCAATAAAAAAATTCATTCGTAGTTGGCAGCCATTTTAAGAATTTATTATATTTGTGGTGAAATCTAACCTAACTCACACACACATCCCCCCTTTATTATATCATAATTTTTTTTTGAAAAAATTTAATTAAAATTAATTATTTTACAGTATCAAGTTACAAATACAGTTTTATTTAATGAACAACATCACAAAAAAACCTATTTCTCTAAAAAAAAAAGGAAAGTTGACGAAAACACACACAACATGCTGAAAAACGAAGATTAAAAAAAAAAGACAGATAAAAAGTACGAAGATTAAATGAAAGAAGTGAGGGGGTGTTGGGGATTCAACTCCCACTTCATAGATCAATAGATTTTTAATTTATAGCATAAAGATTACGCCTCAGTGCTCTCGTCTATGAGCTTTTTAAAATATACCCTCCTCCACCCAAAAAATAAATAAAAGCAGTTTATATACACCACTGAAAAAAGATATACTTTTGGATTACTAGTCGCTCCAAAAGAGATTCATGAAAACTCTACTGGATATATGTACCTTTTTTTTAAATTATTGATATATTCATTACTTAAAAATTTACGGTTGAGACACATTATTGGGACCACCCACTATCTCAGAGGTAAATTGCGCACAATCAGTGAACACAGCAGGTGGCATGGTGGGTTTAAAAGTTAAAAATGTAGGTTATCTTGAGGTATATCCTTGTTGCTGTGGTAGATAAAATGAGCCATTTATTTTATTTGTAAAAGATAAGGATAATTGATTCTTGCTACAAAGAAAACAGTATTTAGCAAACAGCATCATTTAGGAACTGTTTGCCTGATGAAAGTATACCACGACTGGAGTAACGGCATCTTCAAAAATAAAGGTCGCGTGAAAGCCGCAGTGCACTACATGCCATGCCATTGATACATGAAACGTACAGTTAAACTATTGTGTGTCATCAGTATTGAAATGCTACAGTTAAACAACTAGCAAGTCAGACGAACCAGGGAACTTCAAAATGACAATACAAAGAGCCCTATTACATATAAGGCGTTGAAGAAGACATCGTTGCAGCTGTTTAAGGAAGTTGTATGGACAAAATGGTTTAAATTTGCCCGGCAGTACCAGAACTAGACTGTTACTAATTGGTAAAGAGCTGTCTTCCCCGACGAGTCACGTTTCCTACTCTTTCAGATGGATAAATGTACTAGTGAAATGCGAGATACGTCCGATAACAAACACCCTGTATCAACTGCTGGAAGTACATAATACAGTGGTTGTAATGTTGTGGTATGAGGTTTCATGTGTTATATTTTAAAGGCATTTCCAAGGTTCTCTCATATCTGTAGCAAGTACACTTAACGGAACTTCTTCTATCGACACAATAGCCCTGGGAGGGCCAAGGCCATCTCAAGAATCCTCTTACATTCCGATTTCTACTTAGCAATAGTTCTCCACACAATCAGCTCATCTCAATTTGGGCTTATCCTAGTTCCAAAAGGTTTGTAATTGGAAATTCTGAACGTCAAGGAGGAGGGGTTCATACGGCAGATGTGGCCCACAAACCTCAAACAACCATTCCTGATGGATTTAATGACATCTGCTTCCTTAAATAGCTTATATGATTTATATATAAAATTACGTCGCTGTCTCCACAATCCATTCTCATTCATAGCCCCAAAGACATAATAATGGATTGGATTATGTAATATATCATGCAACCAGATTATATTTGTTGTGATATGGCTTCCGATACAGCAAAGTGATCCATCATTTGCTTGTTTTCCCGTATAGAGGTGCGACGAGGAAGGCGCAATAGATACAGTCGACCAGTCATTCCTTTCTGCATCCATCGAATACAGATTCTCTTGAGGTTACTCCAATCCTACATTCGCCGAACTCAGAAAAGAGCTCGAATAACTCTCTCATTTTTTTTTCGAGGCACATTTAAGAAAAAGCAATTCCAAAACTTCAAAACTGCATTCTGTTCTCTCTTTATATAGTGCTTATTGGTGGGGCTTCCATGATGCTATAGGCTCTAACAGTAGCTCACACAGAAGTTTTCCAAGGGGGAGGGGGTTCAGGGTCGAGAAAGTCCACCGTTCTTGTATCATGCTCCTTTTAATTTTGTAGATTTTGGGGAACAAAAAACAGTAAAAAACTAATTATTGAATAAATAATTAGTATTAATTAATAAAATTAATCACATTAAAAATAAATATTTAATTAAATTTTACGTATTATATATTTAAAATTATAATCAATCGGGAAAAAAATCAAGGGTTTTGGGGGGGTCTGGACCCCTAAGACACCCCCCTTGTGTGCACCAATGGGCTCTAATGATGAGCATCTGCATTGAATTGCTGACCATTTGTATATCCCAGCGCGGTATATGCAGAGTGAATATTTCTGTGGTTTAGAGGCTTTCTCCATAATGTAAAAAGTAGCAGTAAAATATTGAAAAACGTAAGATGACTCTTAGTTTCATTTGTAATTTAAAAATGGATTGGAATCTCTTAATTTTAATTGTTATCATTCGCAGAATTAGGGGGATAACGCATTAGCTTATTTTACATCGAATTCTGTGTAGTAAAAACGTTTTGTTTAATGACTGTTAGCATACTTGATTAAAATTTTATAAAGAATTATCGCTTTTGTGTTACATAATAAGCTAAAATACTGTGATATCAATAGAAAATGTAAATTAATTTGATATGTACCTGACTATATCCATATTTAAACATACGATAAAATATATTTTTTAACAATCAAGAGTCTAACATGCTGATTAATTTTTATAAATTTAATTGTAAATTGTGAACAGATATTTCTACAATAAATGTATTATAGAAATATCTGTACGGGGGTATATAATAAAAGAAAATTCACTATTCATTAAAAAAAAAATTTCTTCAAAAGTAAATAAAAAAACCCGTTTACAATTTAAAGAGCCACAAGATCATTTTTAAATGTTAATTGATTCACAATTTTTGCACTTAAGAATCCTTGAAAAGAATCTTTTTTTTAGCACTGATATAATTTAGATCTTTTAAAACTAACACTAATAGTTATAAGTAATAACATTGACATATCTAAAACCCTTTTTCTTTTGGGGGCTGGGAGGAGAGTGTTTTCTTCAAAGATTTTTAATTAGCATGTAATAAATTTATCGTTGCTTCTATACAACCGTATGAATTTTTAAAAAAAGATAAGAAATGCAACTTTACCTTCTTCAATTTCTTGCTGAGGCTTGGTTTCGGTTTCTTACTCCCAGATAAGTCCCTTATGGCTCCAATTCTATACCACATCCTGGTGTGTTCACTTTCTTCCACTAATCTGGCAGCTGCCAAGCAAGCTGCATCTTCTGCAGACAGAGCAGGATGCTTGCGGACTTCCTAATGAAGTGCAAACAAATTTAGAGTGAAATAAAATTAAGTTCTCTAAAATAAGTACTTAGAGGAACATTTTTTTTATACATTTGTAAATTCCAGTCAACAGTTTCCACCAAACCAGAATTTTGATTTTTATTTGACTTTCGTTTACACCACAAGGGCTATTGGAACGGACCTCATATCATAAACAAACCATAATCTACTAATATCAGATTAATGACAAGATTCATTTAGAGATGCGAATCTTCTAAGTTTTAGGGTCCATGTAGCAAATATATATATATATATATATATATATATATATATATAGAAAACGTTTCAAATTTTTTGGCTTGTACTGCTGCTGAAAATTAGATTACGAAACGAAAATTAGATGGCTCGGGTGCCAGCGAAATAAATTGCTTATACCCAGAATCAAGGAAAAAGGGTGAATAGAAATGCAATATCAGAAAACACTCCCCCCGCAAGGGGGAGGCCAGTGGAGGAAGAAGCCAAACGAGAACGAAACCGGAGTGACGTCACGAGGACGAGAGTGGAAGAGCGCAGGAAGAGGGCGAAAAGCCCAAAAACGCGTTCGAGGAGCACCAAAACGCAGTAGGGAGAAAGAATTGCTGCTTTTTTTCGCAGCCAGAATGAAAAAGAATGGAGTCTGCAAGCAGAACTTACAAACGCAACAGCAGGAGCCAGCTTTTTCACGGATCCCAGTTTCGACAAGTGGCAAAGGCATTTGAGTGTTGTATGATGTAGCAATTAAGTATTTATGTTTACGGCGGCTTCAAGGGCATCATTACTATTTTCAAATATCGTCCATCTTTTTATAGTGCTTAGTTTGAATCTGGTGCTATTTTTTCTTTCTGTAATATTGGTAGCTAGATTTTTCTATAATTTTGCTATAATGATGAAAATCTAGATTTTACCGAAGAACTGTGACGCAATAAGCTTATTCCAAATGAAGAAAATTTTACGGCGATAGCATTTTTGATCAAACGGCTGAAACCATGCAGATGGAAATAGGGATGAAGTGTCGTTGAAAGTGTAATATTGCGTTTGCTAATGTACTGTTTGGTCTTCGCTATGGATTACTTGTTGGAATTTAGAATTCAATTTGAAAAAAACCCTTACACCCTTGTTTGACCGACAGCTTACTTGTGTGCTGAGGCAGTGCCGGTTTATCCATTGGGCGCTTGGGGTGGATATCCAGGGGCTTTTCTATAATTTTGCTATAATGATGAAAATCTAGATTTTATCGAACTGTGACGCAATAAGCTTATTCCAAATGAAGAAAATTTTACGGCGATAGCACTTTTGACGAAACGACTGAAACCATGCATATGGATTGATTGATTGATTGATTGAATATTAACGTCGCACTGTTCAGCTACACGAGGGCTTTTGGCGACGGACCACGTAATTTTGAACCATGGTCAAGTGACGTGGACGACACCTGAGCTGGCACCCACCTCTCCTAACTACCACACCACACCAACGGGAGGACGTTTCAGCTCTCGACAGATTTAACGTGCATCGCTGCCCTACACGGCGGGTCTTTAGTGGTACTGGGCTCGAACCCGTGACAAAGCAAGCCACGGTCCGATACCTATACCACTCGGCTACCGCGGCCACACCATGCATATGGAAATAGGGATGAAGTGTCGTTGAAAGTGTAATGTTGCTTTTGCTAATGTACTGTTTGGTCTTCGTGCTATGGATTACTTGTTGGAATTAAGAATTCTATTTGCAAAACCCATACACCCTTGTTTGACCGACAGCTTATTTGTGTGTTGAGACAGTGCCGGTTTATCCATTGGGCGCTTGGGTTGGGTATCCAGGGGCCCGGGGACCTGAAGGGCCCGGATAAGCTGAACTTAACTAGATTTCCTGGTTATAAATTTCAATCCTCCAGTGCCAAGAGGGCCTATAGATCTTGCGTCCAGGACTCGAAATGAGCTTAAATCGGCCCTGTGTCGAGGTGTCAAACGCAGATATAGATTTTAACAAAGAAAACAACTGCAGGTATATAATATCATTAGTGTTTTTATTGGCGACAGCTGGAATAGCAGTCTCCAATCCATGGTTTTATAACTGCTCCTATTCTGTTTCTTTTGTTAACTGTCCCAATAACTATTATATGGTCTCTATAACTGCTAAATGGTCCTTATAATTGTTACTTCTTTAACTGTTACTTGGTCCCTATAACTATTACTTTTGTATCGCCGAGTCAACCGCAGATATAAACATCGGCACAGAAACAACTGCAGATATTTAATAACGCTAATGTTCGTGTTGGCGATAATTGGAAAAGCAGTCGCCAACCCATTGACCCTTTAACTGTAAGGCATCCACATTCATAGAATATACAATACACTCTATTTCCCCCAGACACCTTTAAAGATTTATACTGATGGAAGCAGAGGTGATGGGGGAATTTATAGTAGTGGGAGTACACATCCTTATACTCCAACCGGAGTCATGGACATTAAGATCAAAAATCTCTCCAATTGGACATCTATAAGGGACTAGAATAGCCTTAATCTTCTTGATCGGTTTTCTTCTAATCATCGTGTAAATTTTTAGTCAGTTCCATCCCCCATGGGGAATGATGGTAATGAGAAAGCCGATTTCATAGCCAGGACTGCGACTGAGAAAGGAATGAGCTCTACTGGGTCTTTTACGTTCAGCGAATTATCCTCCCTTAAGAAGACTGAACTCAATCAACTTGGAAAAACTCCTCCTAGTCATCCTTGGTACTTCGGAAGAAATCTAGGAGGTACATTCAGGCTTATGCCAAGGAAATACCTTTGTGAGCTCTCACTGTTATATTTCCTAAATCCTTAACTCCTGTGGTCAGTTAAGCGATCATATCCATGAAATTTTTATGTCATTCCAGTAAATCAGTCCATCTTTTAGGCATTTTAATTTATTAGAAGACACACTCAGAAGACATGTAAACAGCACAAAGAACATTACAAGCTACACAAGGTCAGATGTCTTGCAGCGCCATCTATTCATTTTACATTTAATTTATACCATTCCCTCTTCCGACATGGTCAGAAAATCTTTCCGGAGAGCCACTGGTGTTACTTCGAGATGGTCTCCCCTGCCCACATCTTGACTTGTTTGGATTTTTAAAAGGACGAGGTCCTTTTGGGACCCTCTTCTATATTTAGAATTTCTAGAAATTTTTGAATTCACATGACAATCTGGGATTAGAAACAACAACAAAATACAGTCTGAGACTCCCATTAAATAATAATAAATGATAAAACTTCATCTACTGACTTTATCTCCTATCGTGCACTTACTTTGATGAATTTGATTAGAGTGTCTTTGTTCAGCTGGCCTTTGGGGAAATATTCTTCTTTCTTCACAGGACAAGGAACTAAGTGAAATGAAAGAAAACATTGTCACTGATTGCTGCTAAAAGTCTCAAATTAATCATATGTGATTTGATGTAAATATATTACTGTATAATTAAAATTACTTTCAACAGAATTATAAGAAATACCGATAAATTAATGGAGGGAAACGGCGATTTCGAATATATAACAAAAGATAACTTCTACATAAACGGATAAATTACTGAAAACCAGTACTTTTATAAATTTTCACGAAGTTAATTTGGTGCATTATCATTTATTCGTTTAATTTTTTACAAAATGGTATGTGATATATGGAAATCTGTTAAAATATTAAAAATCTTCATTCTGTTTGGTGTGAATTCGTACGAATGGTAATTTCGAGCTATATCTCCTGATCTAAAAATTATAGGCGATCTAATAAAGATTATAATCAAGTTTATAAAGTAAAGCAGTCTTCTTGCCGAAAATGAAAGAAAAGCTTAATGTTTTTTTTTATAAGTCATCCTATCGATCGTACACTTTGTTCCTAACAGCCCACGTAGTCAGAAATTAAATGAGTGCAATCTTTCGCAAATATGGTGAACTATTTGAGCAATTTATTTACTTACTACTAAAAGTGCATGATCCAAAAGAAAAAGTAATTACTTCTCTTTATTTTTGTAAAAGTGATATTTCATTCTATTTAACAGAAAGGTTAAAAAATTTATTCAATACTGAAAATTCGTTTTAAAGCTTCAACATATTGCTAGATAAAATACTTATTAATGAATTTTTAATTCAGAAAATATTTTAATAAAAGAACAAATAATTGAATAAATTTCTTTAATAAATTCTAAGCTAAACAATATTCTAAGCAAATGGGTTAAGTTTTAGTGAAACCCTCCTGATTCTTTTGGAGCTAAAAAATTTCGCCAAATGATGTTAATCTTTTAAATCGACTGTTGGGTTAAAACCGACAGCTCTCTAATAGAAATAGACTATCTGGGTAGTTTAGCTATTACTTTCCAGTTGCCAGGTTTGCTAACGTGGCGTAAAACTCAAAAATTTGGAGCAGACTTTTTGTCGCTAAATCAGGGGGGTTCAAATAGGACCCAGGAAGCAAATATTATATTTTACAAGTCTGTGAGTGGTTAGATTCTGATACTAATTTTAGAATTATTATTTGTGTCTTTTGCTATTAAGTTAGAAAATCATACTATTTTTAAAATCAATCTTTAAAATACATAATTTCCTGTTGATGTCATTTTCGTAGTAAAAAGTTAACTTGAAGTCATCTGTAATCTTTGGAGATGTTATAGCTATCCATGAGAAGTGTGTGATAGTATAATAGGCAGATTGTTTTAACTAAATTACTTGTACAACGATCCACTAATATACAGCAGACACAATTTTCCAAAATGAATGGGAAAAGCGAAATCTTGCACAACAAAAATGGGTTTTTACGTATTATACCGTCGACAAATTTTTCAAACCAAAATTATCACCAAATGCCGCGATATGCAGCCGATAGTAAAAATCCATTCCAGCACATGTTTAGAAACAATAATAATTATGACAGAAACAATAACGAAACATTTTGTAACATTTTTTTTATTCGTCAACATTTGTTGACGGTATAATATTAAGTACCCCAAAATCCAAATTACAGTAATTATGTATACGAAATTGAGAGAGTATTTCATTCGTTAATGATTTCAGTGTTTAACTATTTTTTAAATTTCTAAATTACCATGTGTTTATTAATTCGCTGTATTGTATGTCTGTCCGGGTGGAATTTGATTTTAAACTAACTTCCCGATGAGCTAGAGACTTTTTTGAAATTTGGACCACAGCATGACAATGCATAAAAATGTGAAAATAGAAGAAGAAAATATACTTTTTAGCCTGTTATGAAAACATGGTACATTAAATTTTTTTTTTATTCAAATACTAGTTGTTTTGATTTTTCCTGTTATCGAAATAAAAACTTTTTAACATTATAACCACACGTCTCATGTTTATCACATGATCTCATAAAATTACATCTTTGGACAGATGAGAGTTCACAAATTTGTTTTAGCTAGATAAATTTATTTAAAAATAGATAAACTTTTAAAAAAATTTAATTACTAAATTTTTGACACTACGATTTCTCTCGGATAATAGTCTACTTTGCCGCCCCGATTCTGTTGGCCCTTGAGGAATCATTGTAGAGCAAATGAACATTACCAAACATTTAATCTCCATAAAATAGTTGATAATTTGCCCTTCAGCCGTATCACAATTTAAATCCAAGGCTACTAATAACTCTTGTCGCCTTTTCAGCAGACAACAATTTACCTTAATCTACGATACGTGAAGTCTTTTTAGTTTTTGGCAAGAAGACAAGCAAAGCGTAAAGGGTGAGAAACACATGTTAACGTGAAGATATCACGGTAATGGTGTGGGAGGGATAGTATTTTTTTTCCCTCGCTTTTATTTTTATAAGAATGGGGTCAGTTTCGTTTACTCAGCTTCGATATTGATCGAGTAATTTCGTGGTGTTTGGGTTCGAATTTCATCTTTTTTGAGTAGTGACAGAACCTAAAATGGGGTTGAAAAAAAAGAGGACCTAAAATGCATTATGTAAAGATTTCTCTAAAAATAAAGTTGTAAATGATTCTTTACTATTGAGGAAGTGCTCTGAGAAAATAGTATCTATTGTTTTTCTTGGAAAGGTATTATTGGATCGATTTTATAATACAGTTTTTATTCAACAACTAGCTACATGACCCGGCGTTGCACGGGCTTTCTCTTTCCCTCATGACACCAGCATTTCTGTGAGTGTGTTTGTACGCGCACAATGTGAGTGATTTCTTAAATTATATCATTAAATTTCCCTTTTTCGAAATTTGTTTCATTCCACTTGATTGAAGATAGGTTTCTTTTCCCTATAGCCCGGCATAACACGGGATTTTAGTGTAAAATTATTTGTCCCCTTTTTCCCTCCCCCTCACAGATAAGATAAATAATTAAGACAAATTACAAGGTTCGTCGCCAATAGCACTCGTGTTGCTTTGTAGTGCAATGTTAACAAAAACACACTCCCTCAATAACTAAGACGAAAAATAATTTCCGAAAAAAAATAATTCCAAGGACAAATCAAAGTACAGAGTGAGTATTTATTCCCGTCGCACTATAAAACAACAAGGTTATTGGCGAAGGACCGCGTAATTTTGAATGATGGTCAAGTGACGAGGGCGACACCTCCTCTCTGAACTTCACACCACACCAACTGGAGGACGTTGGAGCCTCAACAAATCGAACGTGCATTGGCCCTTCCACTAGGCGGGTCTTCAGTGGCACGAGCTCATGACACGCTGGTCACGAGTCCGTGAGCTTGACCACTAGACTATCGTGGCCACTCGAAGTACAGGAGATATTTTGAAAAGACGAATTCTGACAAAATGAGTTTTTAAAAAGTTTCAAAATACGCATGAAAACAAGTATTAAGATACTTTTAAAAAAAATGACTTAACAGTTGCCATAATAATTTAAAAAAATTTAAAAGAGTGTTAAGAAAAATAATAAAAAAGAAAAAAATGATATTTATATATATATATATATACTTTTCGAAATACATGTGAATAATATATTTATAAGAAATAATTTTATTTGTATTCGATTAAAATTGTAACACCGTATTTATTCGAATCCAAGCCGCACCCCAAATTCTCAACATATTTTTGTGAAAAAAAAAATAGTGTAAAATGGGGGGGGAGAGGGTTATCGATATCCGATGTTTACGAAAATAAAAAATAATAATAAAAAGGAGAACTAATAAGAAGTAAATGATTAACTTATTTTATACCAGCATTAAAAACTTTTAAATATGGATACATGAACATGTAATTGCTCTAAAGCCAGTATCATGTTCAATCTCTCTTATCTAACGAAATTTTAAGTTTTCAATTTTAAGCCGCACCCAAATTTCTATAGTATTAACATTGACAAAATTGTGGTTTATAGATTCGAACAAATACGATAATTTTTTAATTGATTCTTATACTAGGAAAATTTTATCACATGAATTTTTATAACAGAAATACAAAACTTCTTAATAAATTATTCCATTCTTACATTGTACCAAAAATCTTATTTTTACTTAGAAGCATGCAACGAATAAAGAAATTATTAGCTCCACGTAAAATAATTAAAAAAGACAATGGATCATCCAAAAAAAAGATCCATAACGCAAAAGCGTCATTCCAAAGTTACAAAATGTTTCATTATTTAACATATATTTTAATAATGCATTATCAAATAATAATAATACCAGTTTTTATGATACATATTTCCAAAAAGCGTTTTTCCCAATAATGTTAAAGCATTGCGCTTAACTATCATTCGAAACAAACACATTCATACCATATTGCGTGAATAATTCAGAACACCATTTTTTTTCGTACACAGTTTATTATTCCAAAAATCACAAGCCATGCATGACGACAAAGCAGGATAGATAGAAATTATTCGTTTGAAAAATACAACAAAATTACTTTCCTGGTAAAAGAAAATTTAAAGCATGAAAATCAAAATACAAAAGTAAAAGTTTACATTGGGGAAGGAAAAAAAAAGAACCAATTTCTGTCACACACGCAATCGTTTTTGTTTGTTGTGAATTCAGTTTGTATTTGTGTGTACTTAGCGACGCGGATCTAATAATAATAATGCTGAGACCAATGGTAAGTATCAAAAAATTCTGAAAACAGAGAATTTTCCTTTCCTGTAGTTAATCTATGAGAGATGAGATTGAAGCGTGTTTATATATCAACAGAGAATTTTTGTTAGAAAGTTTAGTGACTCAGTAAAAGGAAAAAAAAGACATGACAAAATGTGAAATTATCTATTATTCATAACTCCGACTTTCCTGATAAGGTATCCAAACACGTTCGGAGTACATTTTTTTAAAAAAAATAGCATATTTAAAATTATAAATGCTGTTTTAGAAATCAATACCAATAAAAATACTAATATTTAACTATATATATAACAATATTTTTTAAAAAAATTATCTAAATTTCACAAAAATCACAATTATAAGTGAAATTTTAGCAATATTTTTGAAAAACTTCAAAGCAATTAGAGAAAAAAGTAATAAACTTATATCAGACAGTAAAAGTATTACTAAAACAATGTAGATGCATTTATCTAGAGGATGTACTAAAATTTTGATGTTTTATTAAAATTTGAAAATTTTTGAGCTGATTGAGCAAACATTATAAGAAATGTGACAATCTTCATGAGACCATTATTTAAATAACAGGCCATAATTCAAAAAATATAATAATAAAAATATTTTAGTACATTCTCTAGAAAATAATATAAATATCAGGTTCAAAAAGTTTTATAGAAGTATATTTATAAGACATTTTGACACGCCATGATAGATTTCGAACAATATAAACGCCCGCTTCTGTTAGACCTAAGACCCATTTCTAGTTTTTCTAATTTTATAAAATTGGTTATAACTTGGCCTCTATGTGTAGCAGAAACAAAGCAAAGTATGTTTTATAAGCCGAAAGATGCCTCTATTCAATAAAATGAAAAACAAAAATTTCTGTTTTGACCGAATTGGGTCATTTTCAACGAGTTCGGATACCTTAAATAATTTTTTTTTTATTTGTGTATCATATTTAGAGATAAATCAAGCCTAAAAAAGAAAGTTCATGAAAATAATAATATTCTTCAATAAAAAAGGGGCTAAATTCATGGCGGTCATATGATAAATATAATCCCGTATTCTCAGTTGAATTCAAAACTTACATTAGATTTGTTGTTATTGTTGTTGAATAAAAGTACAACTGCTCGAATTTGATATTTTAATAAAGATGTTCAGATGTAAAGATACTTCAAAAAAAAAATTTCAAACTTTAAAATAAAGAAAGAAAAAAATTTCTTACATTACGTGTGTACCTTTAAATTCAGTATATTTTGTTTACCTGTATGCGTTATTTTTGTTGTCAAATATGTCTTTTTCTAAGAAAGTTTCTGTGAAAAGCAAAAGTTGGCAATGAAGAATCGCAAACATTGACTGGATTACGGTCTTATATGTGGGCATATGGATCGCTTGTGGTCGCAAATCCCATATCTGGCGGTGAATTTGATGTAGAACGAAGTTTTCATTTTCATGCTTGGTAGAGTGCTTTCTGAATGGTAGAGCCAATCGTTTGATTAAAGTTCGTGCATGAAGTTAAAAAGTTCAAGAAGGAGAGAGAGCTGAAAGGATGCTCTCTCTCATTCGTACATGACAAGTGATGACAAAGACTCTCATTGGCTGCCCGGGAGGTCTTAATTGACTCGCTTGAGATACATAATTGCATTTATAGTGTGACCATGACGTCACATGAATTTATGAACCGATTGGCTGGATATACGTGTTTGCAGTTATCATGTGATTATGACGTCACATGAAAGCATCACATAGAATATTTGTAAAAACCATTACAATTCAAAGATTCAAAGCGAATTCGTTGCATTAACATTCACTCATTGAGGGATTTAGAAAAAAAAGAGAAGCGAAAATAGAGAATGAGAGGGAAAACATGTGAAATGGAAAAAATTAAGAAGCGAAAGTAAAATAAGCCGATGGAAAAATTATTAGTTAAAACTCATGATGGACATGTTTTTTTTTAAAAAAAATTATTACATTCTCATAAATGATTATACCAATTAATTCGTATCTCTTTATGAGTCAAACTTTAAAAAAATATTCAAATATAAGCGCTTAATTGATAAGCTAAATTTTATTAACGAAAAAAATAATAAAACTCAAAACAATAGCTTTGAATCTTACCTCTATGGAGAAGAAAATGATCTAAATAAAAAAAATCACATTTTCATCATTAAAATAGATGAAAAAAAATAATGAGAATTGTCTTATTGTCTACGGTTTCTGAACAAAAAAAATCCTAAAAACAGATTTTTAAAAAATAAATCTTAAGTCATAGATGACGTAAGAATATTAATTATTAAAGAAAAACAGAAAAGTAGACATTTCAATAACAATCAAATAATTCCTAAATAATATTTTTAAAATGATACGAGCAAAAATTTTCTCATTCTTGAACGGTAATCATTTCATTTTATTTTAATTAAATAAAATACACCAAATAATTTTCTAATTTATCTTTTTTTTTTTCTATGTGGAAAAAAAGGCACAAAAACATGTTATTGTAGTTTGTGTGATGATTATCGCAAATGATAGAAATTTACCAATTTTACAGTTAAACTTTATTTGGATTGAATTTTTTGTAAATTACTTTTTTAGAATTCACAAGTACATAACTTATTGCACAATTGGATTATTTTCTTTCTTAGTAGCACTTCAAATAGTTGTATAAAAGGTTAAGACGACAAATTAAACGATATTTAAATTCGTGTATAAAATTAGTAATAAAAAAACAAGATAATTTGGGCAAATATAACATTAAAATCAAAATGAAATTTAATGAGTATAAAAAATGTGGTTATCATAAAAAAAATTAAACCAAGTTAAAAAAAACATATATTTATAGATTTTTTTTGTAATTATTTCTATACACTAGAATAAATTTAAATAAGATAATTATTTAATAATCAAAAACTGAAATTTTGCTGTTTTTTACTGGTGGGTCAAACATTTCACAGGTAATTACGGGTAATCTCTTATAAGTCTTAGTTGTTTATTAAAATAATATTCTTTAATCATTCCTCCAAAATATGCTTTGCTTGAAGATAATAGGAAAGCAATAGCACACTACTTTATTTTATGTTTCTGTCAACGATTTGTTGATTAATTAAAATGATCATGTGATACTTTGTAATGAGCAATTCGTTTGTTCCGCCAGTTTTATTTTACTCCGGCTATGAATAAAAAAAATTCGAATTAGGCTTAATTAAATTCTATTTAGTTAACCCTAATTCTCGAATCATTTTTTTTCAGTACTGTACAGTTGTGATTTTACAACTTTATGAAAATGGATTACTTACATATATCTATTTACAGATTAAGGTAAGTTAAAGCTATTTGAGAGATTTTACATGTCCCACAACATTAAATGTAACTCGCAATAGTATAATACAATCTGTGATGAATCTGTACGGAACCTTTCCACTAATATTCTTAGGCGTCTTTTTGGGGATTATAAATTCGCGTATATATATTTCCAATCAACTCCAAAAGTGAACGGGATATGCAAAGTAGATAGAGTATTTAAGTAGAGCGTTGTAAGCTAGAAAGTATGAAGGCTATTGAGCCAGCAGCAGTAGCCTCAAATTTAGAGGATACCATGAGATTACGTTAGTGAAGCCTTATTGCTGTTATTCTACGGAAGAACTAGAAAGCTGATATACCAAGCGGTATCTATAATTTATTTACGCTTAAAATAAGCGTTAGTTTAATAAAATTAGTTAAAGTTAATGAAAGCTAATAATTCGAGTTACGTGTATTTCTCGGACCTCCGGTAGACTTCGGTAGACTTTATATTTGATCTTGCGCATAATTATTGATTAATTTCATAATTCTTAATTTAATTTAATATTAAAGGTAAGTCCCTATTGTTTGACGTAACATAGAAATATTATATGTTATTAGAGTTTCTGATATTTGAAGTGTTATAATAAATACAAGTTATTACTATACAAAATGGCTCTTAGTGATTCTTTGCCTCAAATTAATCTTGGTGTCCTGGGTGAAACCCAGGAGGTCCGCACAAATCATTTTAAAGAAATTTTAAGGTTGCCTGATGAATTTCTAGAACACTATACGTATATAAATTTTCCATTATTATTTATGACAAAAATCCATTCAAATTTAATTATTAATTATTATGAAAAAATATTATCAGTTAAGTAAACAATCAAATTAAGAAACTACATTAAAATTTATACGATGAATGAGGAAACACCACTCATTTAATTTCAAGGCGTTATGTGTACAAACAAGCTGCCAAGCTTTCCAAATGAGTTCGGCTAAAACCGGATGGTGCAATAAGATGTCAGGGAAGTAATATTCAAAATGAATTATGGATGAAAATGACTTTGGTGAAGTTGACTTGCGAAACTTTCATTATTTAGTTATAAAACTATTTTTTATAATGCGAAACGTAACAGACAAGATTCAACAACTTATGTAACCAGAAAAAGCTGAAATTATGCAAATATATTATTATTTCGGAGAACTTTTTACTTGTTCTCGAGAGAATGAATTCATTGTAATTACATTCACCTTTTTGTCTTTAGAAAAAAACGGGGAGGGGCGGGGGTTAGGATTTATATAATTCTTTAATAAAGTATGAAAATTGACATACTTTGTTTACATGATTGGCATTCTTTTATTTAAAAATAAATTAGAAAATCATTCTTGAATTTTATTTTTCGAATATCTGGCTTTCTAAAAAGGATTGGATAAAATAAAGAGCCAGTGGCGCACTCAAGGGGGTCCTGCCCCCCAAAGCCCTTGATATTTTTCCGATTGATTATAATTTTAAGTATATAGTACGTCAAATTTAATTAATTACTTGTCATTAACGATTAATTTTATTAATTAATGCTAATTATTTATTCAAAAATTAGTTTTTTACTGTGTTTTGTTCCCGAAAATCGACAAAATCAAAAGGAGCATGATACAAGAATGGTGAACTTTCGACCCCGGACCCCCGCTTGAAAATTCCTGTGTGCGCTACTGAAGAGAACGATTTATTTTCGAACATATATCGCGGATTTTCTAAAATTAAGATAATGCCGATCCTTTGCACAAACTCCACTTTTTTAAAACACTTTAAAATTAATAAATAGTATTTTTCTCTTTTTACAAATTAAAAGCTATTTAGTGTAAAAGTAGACATGAGCATTTTTACTTTTTAGTCTTGAATTCCAGCGGCGCGTGACACTTGCAATGGGTAAATTCATGACGGTCACATGATAAGTGCAATTACATGCTTTCTATTGAATTCAAAACTGACATCAGAATTGTTGTTCTACTTATAAAATTTAGATGAAGTCTCCAACTTGATAGGGGTGTAAAGATGTTCAAAGATTAAGATTATTTAAAAAGTTTTTCAAAACTAAAAAAAAAAAAAAATTCACGTATACTTTTAAATAAAGTTCATTTTCCTTACCTATGTACATTATTATTGCTGCCACATTTATATTTTTCAAAGACAGTTTCTCCAAGAAACAAAAGTGGCAACAACAAAGCGCATAAATTGATTGGCTGGAAACACGAGGTGACAATTATCACGTTTTTATGATGTAACACGAATTTAAAAACTGATTAGCTAGAAACACGTGATTGTAGTCATCATGTGACTATGATGTCCCTTGAATTTAGCCCATAAAATATATATTAAAGGAATGTTATATAATTTGTGCAGCAAGTACGTGATCAAATATATCCTTTTTATAGTTACATCATCTCGATAATAGATAATGCGAAGAAACGTAATTTTATGTTTGAAAAAAAAATCCAAGATTAAAAATATTTTTACATAAATCTGTGTATGAATTGTGTGGTGTCTTTTCATAAAACAATGTATATATTGAATTAACCTCTAAAAATATGAATTTATAAATATAAAAACAGTTCTGTTTCAAATTTGCTCATAGCTTTGTAAGGAAAATGTTTTCCTTTGACCTTTGAGGGAAGTTTTGATTCTACTTCGCTTAAAGAAGACAATTTCAAATTTTTGTAATACAAATTTTCCAAGTTACTTTAGCGAAAAGATTGGAATTGCCAGGTTTCTGTTTTCCCCTATATTTTACCAGAGATTTACTATAAATTCAAGAAAAACTAATCAAGAAAAATTCTCTTACATCCTGTTTTGAGATTTAGATGTGAACATTTATCTATATTAAAATATATTATAATACTAATAAAAAATTTTCGTTCAGTTTTTACCTGCTACAGAATCCACCTCCATCTGCTTGGTAGGCTTGTTGAGCAGTTTGACCTTGAAGAAACCTTTGTCGGCCGCGTAACTGATACCTACGAGGATGGGGAAGAAGAGGAATGTCATGACGGCCTCCCATATGTCCACCTGATGGGGGGTGATGGCCAGAAGGATGATCAGAAGCCAGATGTAAGCGAATACACTGAAGAAGGCAGTCACGCTGAACACCTGTAACATTTGCTTGGTTTTAGATTGGTTTCATGTTTAGAGATATCGCTTGAGAGATATACTAATACAGATACTCTGAAACAGATTGTGGTAATTTAACCTAATTCAAATTAAAATACTATGTATGTTGTCTAGATATAATCTTATAATACAAGGAATTTAAAAAGAGAACATGTAAACAAGAGATTTTGAACACAAATGTCAATATTTCAAATGATTCATTCAAATATCGAATAAATCTTCTGATAAAATACAACACACTGAAACCTATTCACAGTTATTATAGTTAAATCATGAGAATAATACTTTCGAATAGAGCAGCATTCAAGATAACCACACACACAAGTTCCACAAAACAATCATTGAATTTCAACATATCTATGCTTATTCTGAGATTAGAATAACATATCTACCGAATACAGGCAGAAGCAAACTGTTGTCAGATATGTGAATATACAAGGTGGTCCCCCAAATTCACGGTTTAAACTTTAATGGTTTGTATCATGTAAATATTACATGACAGGACAATGTAACTATCATTTATTGTGCAGGAATGTATGGGCGCAAGTGACACGCGAGGCAAAAACAGGGGAAATAAAATTAATTTTTGTAAAAAAAGAAATGAAGTTATATCGGTTGGTTGCGTTGCCGGTAGGGGGCAGAAGATGTCTAGCCACCATTCAACATGATGCATCTCAGTAAGGGAAAGCGCCATTCGCAATTGTGCTGACTCTACTCGCAATTGTGCTGACTCTACGATGGGAGACTTTTACGTATGCTGAAAATGCAGACATGCATTGCATGTACGGCCGTGCAAATGGTAACGGAAGAGCTGCACTACGAATATATCACACGCAGTTTCCTGATCGGCGAATGCCGAATCACAGAATTTTTCAGCGGTAACATCGTCAACTTCGGGAAACACTTTCGCTCCACGTCACCAGACATGATGCTGATCGACGAAAAGCTGTACACAGTTCAAGCCTGGAAGAAAGCATCTTGAAAGTTAAGGCTGATAAACCCGAGTCAAGTACAAGACCTGTTGGCAATCTTGTAAGTGGAAGTCATCAGACCGTTTGTAAGAGTGTTAAACAAAAGTCTCCATTTTTAGCAAGTACGAGCTTTGAATTAGGGCCGACTATCTTCTCCGACATCCGGTGGGCAGTACGACTTCATAGCTCATGAGCTGAGCAGTTATGAACAGTTGTTATAAACATTAAACTTGTCAACGACGCTTTTAATAAAAAAAAAACTTTATATTTCCTTTCGTCTCTTATTTTTTTGTATTTGTGCCACAACGCGTCACTTGCGACCATGCATTCCTGTACGATAAATGATTGTTACAATGCCCAGCGCCTACCCTTAAAGATTGTACCATAAATTCGGGACCGCCCTGTATATAGCCAAGGCAGGCAGAAAAAAAAACTGATGCCAGATATTTGAATGTCACTCTGTTCAAGTAAACAGGTCAAATAAATGCTAATAAAATAAGTTAAAAGATAAAATAAATGTAAAATGTCATGTGACAATTAAATATATTAACACATGAATAACAACAACAACAACAAAACTGAAACACATTGAATAATCTTAAATTCAGTTCATAATCAGAGTTTTAAATGACCTTTTCCCAAGAGTACGATCGCAATGTTGCAGTTGGAATGGGAGGATCAGTGAGTTACAATTTTAAGACTCATTTCAGCGCAAACTGATAACAGGAGTAATCAAAAGTATTGCATGTTAAACATGACTGTACTTGTCGTTAGGCGGAAACTGAACAAATAAAGAGATCTCAGTTAAAATTTCTCCACCAAGTTTATGTTATCAAGTCATTTGAGTTTTAGTGCGATTTTAATGTAATAAAAAAACTAGCAAAATATGTTTTCTTTAGAAACGAGGGAATGAAATAACAGAAGTAATTAACATTTCTGATGAATTATTATTCTAATAGAAATAATATTAAATTTGTACGGCAATAGCAAACTTTTGTTTCAAAGGCTACTTAAACGAGAAAATGTTTCAAATGAAATACCGTATTTACTGGAAGCCGCACTATTTTTCCAGCGTAAATGTTGCTAAATCGGGTGCGACTAAGAATCGAAGGCAAAACATTTGTTGGATGGGGGAATTGAGTTTTCACCCCTTTCAAAAGGAAAAATGTAACCATCCATTCTGGTCACTTGCATCCATGACTTATCCCATTCTGCATTCTTCAGTATTTAGTCTATCCTAAACATCATTGCCTGCTCGTATTTAGGAAATTTTTTGTGTATATGCCCTCTTTTAATCCCCTAAACATCAAATATATCGGCAGTAGCTTCAAGACGAGTTCTCTACGAAGCAAGTATGAAAAGGGAGGCAATTCCATACGCAGAAAAAAACGGAAATAGAGCAACGGCCACTGAAAATTTGACATGAGTGAAACGAATGTACGTCGATGGCGTAAGTAAAATATATATAATTTTTTTTCTTGTTAATATTCAACGGTCTTTAATAATTCTTTTACATTCTTCAAAAAAAAAAAACTTTTTTAAAAAAAATTTGCATAACAAATGCATTGGATGGGCCCCGTGTGGGAAAGCGATGATGCCAGCACCCATTCCAAGATCAGCTGCACCAAAGGGAGTGACGAATCATTTTCGTAACATGAGAGGTTAGAGTAACTATAGGTTCATGTATGTATTTGAATGTTTTTAACACTAGTAAAGTAAATTTTAATTAGTAGCTTCTTATTATTTCTCATTAAAATGTTTTTTAAAAATTTCCGAAGTATCGGATATCGATGAACCTTTTACACGATTCTTTTATTCTTTCTCAAAAACATGTTGAGAATTCGGGGTGCGGCTTAGAATCGAGAAAATGCGGTATTTGAAATGTTTTTAATGCACGAAAAATGAGCCATCTCTTGAAAAACAAACACTATACAGCACAGTACTTCTCAAACTTTCAATATTGGCGACCCAATTTTCCATCATAATTTTAATCGCGTCCCCCTCCCTACAATAACAATGTATTGAATTCAATGATAATAAACTTTAACACTGAAAATACAAACGTACAAATTATCAAGATAAGTATTAAATTTTGTATGTGACAAGCTTATTGGGGTCACTTGTAATTATATTAAACTTGTTCTTAACTCAGTGTTGATGGAATTAATGATCAAATACATTGTGCAGTACTGATACATTTATAAGTATATTATATCAGTGCAAATAAGTATTTTATTTTTTATTGTGTCAGAATGTATTTTGGTTTTTCTTCCTTTCAGTTAATTAATAATTTTTTTTTGAATAATTTTTTATTTTCAACTTTCTGATATGCTCGCGCCCCCCTAGTAGAATTATCACGCCCCCAAGGGGGGTGCGCCCTACAGTTTTAGAAACGCTGCTATAGCGAGTTTTGAAGCAAATATTAGTAAAAAGCCGACTTATTTTAGGATAAATACAGTATGTGTTAACACACAACCCTTTAAATATAGTACTATTGGCAAAAAATGTAAGGATAAGTTTTAATTTAACCAAAATAGATAATTTTTGGAAAATAAAAATGCAACATTGCTTTGAACACAAAGGCACCGGCAATGGAACTCTTACTATTAATATTGGTGCAATTTTCTTGTTTGTAGCTACTGACCTAAAAGCAAGAACAGATCGATAGAAATGATTCTGAGTACCTTGAAAGAGATTTCAAAACAGTCAAGGTTAGAAATTCGAGAAGATGGAGGGAGAAAAACAGAGGCGACGAGAAGAACTCTGGAAAAGGTCATGGCCTTTTCAGGTTTGCTATGTCGAGCTTTCAAAGCTGATTAAGTTTATTGAAACAAATAATTATCTTAATTATGGAATGGTCTTTAATATAGGGATAATTCTTAGAGATCTGACCTTTATTTGGAAAATATTTAACCTCAGGGGAAATTTCTGACGATAAATTTTCCTGTTTTATTTGTAAAATGCAAATAAGATTTAATTCAAACCCTAAACCAGGATGATTAAAAAAGAACTCATACGAAATAATGGGCTAAATACATAACGGTAACATGATAAATGCTATCACGAGTTCTCCATTGAATTCAAAACTGACATCAAACGAACTTGCACTTGTTGTTTTATCTGCTCAAATTTAGATAAAATTTCATATTCTACGATTAGGAAAAGATGTTCAAGTATTAAAAAATAAACAAAATGCATGAAAAATATTTTAAAATTTAAAAAAATTTTATTTTATATTTGTACTTTTAAATCAAATCTATTTTGCTTGTTTATAAGTGTTATTATTGCGGACAAATATGTATGTTGGAAAATAAAAAGTTTTTGTAAAAAGCAAAAATTGGCAACAGAGAAGACCGTAAACTGATTAGCTGGAAACCAGTAATTGAAGCTATCATCTGCCTTTGACATCACATGAATTTAGCCTATTGTATCAAGTAAATAAAGCGTTAAATTTGACTAAAAAAGTTCACACTTCAAAAGTCAAGCAAGCTTTAAAGAAAAACTAAAACGAAGGAAAAACTATATAATGGTAATAAATACAACCTCTGACAATAAAGTTAAAAGAAAACTTTAAATTGAGCTTTTGTTCATTTATTTTCCTGTTCTCAATTAAGAACCAACGTACTAAACAAGCACTTTGTAAAACAAGTCTTACACGGAACACAAAAGACGCTCGACTAAGCAACGGTGAGGGCAGATGGTCAACACTTGTCGCTACGCATATGCAGCGTTTTGTTGCCAGATTGACCGTTCTGACTTCATTCACCGAACTTCACTGTCAGGGGTTGTATGTCAAACTCGATACAAATGCATAGAATTAAAAACGGACAAAATTTATTTTATGTTTTGTTTCTTTGCTGATATTTATTGTTATTTTCTTTTAATTGTAATGCACCTTTTATCTTATATACACTATAACGTTGATTTGTTTCAATGTTAAAAGGAATTTATATACATATGCTACTAATTAAAAGATTAAATTAAATTTTCTCATTGTTTGTGACCCAACTTTCCCTTAATATGCAGATTGATTTAAGAGATATTTTGATTTTTCTCAGCAATATTTTCCCAAACATAAATATTTCTCTTTAAAAATATTTGTACGATTTTTTCTTGTTACATAAATAATTATTTTTTGTGCGGGAAAAATACATTTTAAAAGTACATGATAAGATTGACTTGATGCTTAAGGTGGCCGACTACGTTCGGAACTATGATTCTACTAAAGCATATAAGTAATTTTTTTTTTTGACATTTTGTGATCTATCTATACAGAGGCTGAACTAGAGATTTTGAAAAAATTCACATTATTTTCAGATTTACGAACAATTGAAATAATTGATTTTTTTTGTTAAAATTTCTGTACCATGAAATACGAGGGCGAGTCGGAAAGTAAATTTCCCCTGTCAACTGTGGCCAGAGTTGTGTATGAAAGTCAAAACATAGAATGACAAATTAAAGATAAGACATAACTTTATTTTTTCACATAAGTACCAAGTACATTGAGACATTTGTCATACAGCTGTATAAGCTACAAAAACCCTCAAGGAAAAATTCAGGACTTTGCATACAAAAGAAGCGTTTACTTTTGAGTGGACTTTTTGGAAGTTGGAACCAGGGTGTCACAGTGCCTACGTGGTATTGTGACACCCTGTTCGAAATTGAAAGAGGTGATTCGGAAAAAAAGCGGTCGGGGTTTCTCAGATTTGGCGTTCTGTTGTTGGATGACAATGCGAGACCACACTCGGCGAAAACAATGCAAAACCATATTGCAACTCTTGTTTGGGAGCGCCCACACCATCCGCCAGTTCTGATCTCGCACCAAGTGACTTTCATTTGTTTCTGTCGTCCAGTGAGTGAGCGAGTAAAAACGTCGCACTGTTCATCTACACGAGGGCTTTTGGCGACGGACCACGTAATTTTGAACCATGGTCAAGTGACGTGGGCGACACCTGAGATGGCACCCTCTCTCCTAACTACCACACCACACCACGGGAGCACTTTTCAGCTCTCGACAGATTTAACGTGCATCTCTGCCCTACACGGCGGGTCTGTAGTGGTACTGGGCTCGAACTTATGACATGCCTGTCATGATCCGATACGTTGACCACTGGGCTACCGCAGCCCGTTTCTGTCTTTGAAGAATCTCGCCTGAAGGCGTTTTGGAAGTAATGCCGAAGTCAAACAAGCCGTTAAACGCTTTTCCTGTATGCAAAGCCCTGAATTTTCCTGGAGGGGTTTTTGAAGCTTATCAAGCGGTATGACAAATGTCACAATGTACTTGGTACTTATGTGGAAAAATAAAGTTATATCTTATCTTTTATTTTATTGACTTCCACACACAATCGGAAGGGGAAACTTACTTTCCGACTCACCCTCGTATATATTAAAATAAGAATAAATCCACTCCTAAACTATCTCAGAAATCCTACTTCAGGATCTGTAAAGAAGTCTTCGTTATATATGAGAAAAATATTACTAATATAGAAAGATTTTTCTTAAAAAATGGAATGTTTTGAAAATTTGTCATTACTTCTTCATTTTTTTACCCCCAAAAAAATGCATATAAATAATTTTTTATTGTAAAAATATTCTTAAAACAATTTAATATATACATTCTAATTGAACTGACACTAAATATTCCAAAAATAATCCGAACGTAGTCTTTCACCAAAAAGAAATATGATAAATTTAATATAAATAAGGCAACATGTTCAGATAAAAATACATCAATTTTTTTTTTCATAGATGAATCGATGATTTATCTCAGATAATTCTCAAACATATATATTCACACGAGGTCAAGTGATTTATGGGGAAATTATTACAATACCTCCTTTTTTTCCTTTTTGCTGACCTTAATGATCAGACAGCAAAAAAGAGAATCTTCAGATTCTTTTGATAAAAGAAGATAATCTTTTCTTTACTCTTCCCATTCATACTTCAATATTTGGATCAAAAATAAACATCTTACAAAAATAGGATATTTCCAGACAACTGTTTCTTCACGTACATCTGAAGCGTGACCAATGCTATGGGCTTGAATCTTTCTTCTTTTTGGAACTTTTCGCCTCAGTGTGTCATGCAGTGAAAATATTTAATTTAAATGCATCTCATTCTCACCCCACTTCCGCCATGAGAATTTCCTCAAAATATTCACCACCGCCACGAAATAAAATCACGAGGAAGTTGCTTCTTGATATTAAACAGTTCTATTATTATTTTCGAATTATTTAAATAGAACGTGATAGAATAATTCCAGGAGTCGTGACCGTTCCAAGATGAATCAAGTGATTTTTTAAAAAAAAAAAAAAACGTGTAAGTTCTCATGGGCAAATTCGTGTTAATTTATGAATTAGTTTGAGCATAGAAAAGTTGTTTAGTAGATTATTATTTTTGATTAAACATTTATTTTTAGCGTGCAAAGCTCACACGAGAATGTTTTCTTAATTATACAACTTACTATTATTTTTTAATTATAGATCACAATTTGCTTTTAAATGACCTTTTTTTAGTGTGCAGAAATAAAATAAACCAATTTGTTGAAATTCAAATTTGTCATAGTTTTGCTTTTTATTCTTTTTAAAATAGTTTCTTTGTTTGTTACATAATAACATAAATATTATAATTTAAATAAAAATTGCCTCTTAAAATTATGCATATTTATTGTTATGTTAATGTAAAATGTGAGATAATTTTTTTCAAAAATTACATTTAAATTATGAATCCTGGCAAAATTATTAATTTTAATTGAACATATTTTAATTTTAGTAGTTCTGAAAGCGTGCAATTTTAATTTCTTTGATAATTGTAGCAGTAAAGTTTAAATGTATAAATGCTTCTATTTTTATTTCATGCATACAATTTTTGGTAAGTTCTTGAATTTAAGTGTATTTTTTTTTGCTACTATTTCCATTTATATAATATTCATTCATATTAGTTTCGTTGTTTAAAACTTACTGTTTGTTTACACGTGCAGATTTTAGGCTTAAATGTTTTTCAATCATAATTCATATTCTTCCGCTTTTCTTGATCTATTATGTCTAAATTTTCTGAGAAAGGGGAAGGTTAGGATAATATAAAGCAAGTTGAACCCTACTTCGCTGTCCAAAGTCAGTAACAGCTTCATGAAACATAATAGTTTACCACTTCGGTTAAATTGACTTTTCTTCATATATTACTCTTTTTTTTTGTTCTCGATCATTTCTTTTACTTATTTATTATTGTTTATACTCACACTGAAAGTCCTGATTCTTCTCGTTTCTCCAGCTGGTAAAGCGATGATGCATACACCACAAATGACAAGCAAATTAAAAGCGGCAGAACCCACGATAGTTCCAGGACCCAGATCGCCAGCTTTGAATCTGAAAGGAATACACTGGTTACCTTTGATGTAGAAATCATGTAAATTCAGCACATGCAATTTTTTAACTATTACTACGGAATAAATGTAAATATGCAATTATAAAATCACATGATATTACCAAATTTGGTTTACATAACGTATTTGAAATAATGTTAAACACAAAAATCGTTTCCTCAAAATACTACCAATTTGGGGATAAACTATAGTAAATAGCAATATTTTGCAGATTGAATTTTTGAGAGCAAACAAATTTGGATTACAAAATTTAATCCCCACCATAAGATAAAATTGTCAAATTAATAGGTAAATTCCTTGTAAGAAAAAAAAAAAAAAATACAAAGTGCTAAAATGTTAAAAGCACACACATACTATTTACAATACTACAACTGTGAAAAATAGTCATATTTAAAATATAAGACACATTGAAATGCAAGAAATATGCATTCTAATACTCTCATGGTGTACTTGCAAATAAAGCATAAAAAGAACAATGGTATTCGATACAATAATAAACTAGTGGAGTTACAAGATTCGTATACTTCTAAAACTTACATATTGTTAAATAATTATAAATTAATTAAAAGGGGACATGGTACGATTTACACAAAATTTTTTACTTTAATGATGTTTATAATTTTTTGGTTGCCTCCAATATGTATGTATGATGTATAAACAAATTTTGTGCTCAAAATTTCATAAAAAGCTGACCATTTATTTTAATTTTTTAAGGGAAAACTTATGAAGTGATTTTAAAATGCTACTACTCCTACAAAAAATTAACGTACACATATGAAATTTGATGTACAAGTACATCAAACTATTTATAACAAAAGTTGGTATGGCTTTTGCGAAAACATGATTGGTATTCGTACAATACTTTTTTTTTAATGCTTATTGAAAATTCCTTAAAAAATGTGTAAATTCTAAATTCAATTATTTTTTAAAAAATAAACATTGCTTTGATATTGATAAATGCTTACTAACTTTTATTCCATGTACTATTAGCAATAAATGAAACAAATTTCCAAGTATTTGGCACACCAGAAAAAAAGCCTTAGCATTTTAAATGAGACAAACTAGTTATTTTATCTTTCCGAGATAAGTCAGTTTAAAGTTTTGATTTGCATTGAGATGTGAATAAAAACAAACATAAAAGTTATCACAACTCTGCGTTTTTTAAACTTAGAGCTTTCAAATTTAATGAGTTTGTAGAAAAGTTTATAAAAAATAATATAGGCTAAAAGAATTAAATTTGATTTTTTGACAATTGTACTGTGTACCCTTAATTTTTACCATTTGGAGATTTTGAAAATAGTTATATTTTAATATATTTTTTTGTAGTAAAGATGAAATAGTAGAATTATATTTCAAATAGATTTGGTTCATATTTAAATTAAGAATAGAACTGAAATTAAAATGGTTTTAAAAAAAATTTCCATTTTGTGTAACATGTTATTCATTTAATTTTATTGAGCATTTGTCGTTAGCGATTAAAATGTAACAATATTTATAATTATTTTTTAATTATTTGTCAGAACTACTCTACTTAATCTGACTTATTTTATTTCTATTTAGATTTAGAATTTGATTTTTTCATATTAATCTGGCAACACGATAAAAGTTCATTTTTAAGAATAACATTCGAACAGAATGATGAAATCCTTTTAACGACTGTTATAAAAACATCAATTTCTTCCTTTTAGTGGAACTTTGTTAAAAATAAAATTCGACAATCGAAATTAAGGAAAACCACAAGTTTACATCGTCAATCCATGAACTGTTCTTTTAAAGAGTAGAATTTGCTAAAAATCCAAGAATTATAAATTATAATTCTTTTAACTATTAGTACATGCAAAGCGTTAAATAAAAAGCCCTTAGGTAGCGCTGTTGCAGCAAGCCACTTCTATTTAGAAGTAGTCTTGTGGCAACAGTCAGTGCATGTATCTTTCTTCTAATGAAAATATTCTTTCGTGAAATATTCTTGTGTGGGAATGTTTAACGTGAAATATAAAATTACTTGTTACATATGCTGTTATTTGTGAACTGTTCAATTCCTATTGAAATATTCTTCGTCGTTGAAATGTATTCAACAATATCAAATTGAACTTGTGCCTTTTCATTGTATGTATCAATTTTCTTTCAACAGAATGCAATTCGAAAGCGAAACTTTTAGGTTCAGAACACAGTTTCATACAATGCGCTGGTTTAATGATAGTCAGTGGCGTAACATACACCCTCGCAAACCCCACATTGCGGGGGGGGCAGGGACTCTAGGGGGCCCAATGTTTGACTGATGCAAAGTACGTAATTGGGCTTGGGGCCCTAAAACCTGAGCTTGCAGGGGGACTCTAATATTCTCCGTTACGCCATTGACGATAGTGTTTCTATACACAAAGTATACCTGCAAGTTTTTTACTATAGAATTTGCTACAGCTGATCTATAAAAATCGGAGAATCTATATGCTTTTTAATGTAGATCGCGGTTAAATGGGAAAACAAAATTATTATTAATTGAAACCTACCTATGCTATGCTATATGTTCTATGGTATGAAGATTAGGGGAAAATATTTTAAAAAATCATTTCAAAATTCAATACTGCCACAAAAGGATTAAATTTTCTAAAAAATGGGAAAAGTGTAATTTTGGTTAGATGATTTTACAGACTAAAAATTATTTTTCTACAAAACAAATAGGCAAGAGCGATTCTTATTTATAAATGAGTACTAAGTAGTGCAGTGGCGTAACGGAGAACATTTTGGCCCCCTACAAAGTATGGCTTTAGGCCCATAAAATTCTCCCCCCACGATGCGGGGGAGTACTTTACGCCACTGGAGCAGTGAATAGTACAATGTACGTTGCAACATATCATAACCTTAGTTCTCTCTCTCTCTGATCCAAATTTTTTTCCATCTTTCCATCCGAACACTGCAATTTCAACAGTATGACTTTTTAAAAATTTAATAGTAAAGAAACGGTTAAATGTACCCAATGTTTTTTCCCTTGTAACTATTTGGTAGGTCTCCTCTCATGGCAGTAAATGTCAAAAAGTACTAAGACACTTGTTTTTCCTTATGCAAAATTTGTTTGACTTTTTACTAAAAAGAAGCTTAAATACTTAAACTTCATTTCCCTTGTAGCAATACTTAAAATTTTATCTGTTTTTTTCTTTATCTAAATACCAGAGAATATCTTTTCCGCATAGATAGGCTTTGAAATTTTGACAGAAATTTTTTTAATCCATCTGAAAAACAGCTCACAGATAAAATTCTACTAGATTCTAGAACAAAAAAGACATCTACTACATTCAGTGCAACTACATAATCCTTTCCCACAGACTGCTTAAACAATAGAGTGATTAGTATGACCTTGAATTAATTATTTTACGCTTAATATTTATTCAGAATAATTAAATATATGCAACAAGAATAAAAAACAATTCAATGTTGTCTCACTTGATCCGTAACTGATATCCTAGTTAAGAAATCCCTTCTTAAAGTTCATCTATACTTATGCACTTTACTGGACTAATAAATATATTTGAATAATTCTACGATTCTTTGATCTCAAAACATTTTAATGACCATTAAAAGAACAACAATGTTAAATGTCCAATTTAAGAAATAAACTGAATGCGCAGGAAGCGAGTAATTTTGAATTGTCATCGCAATGTGCATGATATCAACATTTGTAACATTAACCTATATCAACAAGAAGCAAGAATTGTTAGTAACATCAGATAAATATATAAATATGTCATTGTAAAAGAAGATATGGCATCAAAGGAAATGTGCCGTTATATTCTAAAGATTAAGGTTAAGATCGAGAAGATTCTGCTTTTGATCATTTAACTAATAAGGTATATAATTATTACGCTGCAGAGATTTTTTTATAAATAAACAAAAACAAAAATAATATATTTAAATATGTTTTAGCTTCAGAAATAATTACATTGAGATAACTTAACCCCTTAGCTGGTTTGTCCGTAAACGGAAAAAACGGGCTACCGAAAGCTGGCCACAACCGGTCAGCCCGTACGCTGTACGGAGACTGATATTTTCTTCTTACTACCTTTGATTAGCAGATATTTTTAATTCTTATGTTCAAATTATTAATGATAGTGTTTTTAAGACATGCAGTTTGTCCATGGTACTGAAATACTTCTCATCCGAGATTTTCCTTGTGTTGAAGGCGGGAATTTAGATTCTTGAAAATATTCGATACGAAACAAGGATTGGCAAGGCAATGTGCAATTTGTTTCTTAAGAAGAAATGAAAATGGAAAGATAATCTAAAAAAGCGGATAATATCTCTGTCCCCATTGCAATGTAAGACTAAAAGTATAACACCATGCTTCAAATTGTATGCATACATTTATGCACATACACACAAAATCTTCAATCTTTTGAAAAAGAGGTACGAACATGAAATTTTTTTGCAAGCATGAAAGAAATTCTTTTAAGAGGTAAGAAACATTCTTCATAGCATGCAGAGTGTACTTATAAAAAGTAAACATTTAGGGTTTTTTTGTTCTACAATTACAAAATAAAAAATAATGTGAAAACTTTAAAATTGAAAATTAAAATAAAATTCTTCTATCTTCGAATTCTGTTAAGTATTATGCTCAGTTGCATGCAATAAAAAAATGTGCGTATGTGTGTTTTTTTGGAACATTTTTCGCAAAAAAATTGTCCGCTTAAGGGGTTATATGGATGGAATGAAAGACTTTTATTTATATATATACAAAGAAAACAATTTTAGGCAAATTATCTAAATTTGTGTAGTTTCGTTTAATTTCCCGCTAATTCAATAAAAAAAATATGTTCAGGTTCAGATTATATTAATGATGGATATTTCTGTGTGTGTCTCAATACGTTATATTTTCCTTTAGTTTCTTCCTGTAAAAAATTCAAATTATAAATGTATGTACTAGAATATTGATGAACGAAATTTTAAAAAATCAAACAATTTCAATTAGATGAATATTTAAAATTTAAAGCTTCAATGAATTTAAGAATCTCGTGAATTCTTATTCTACATGTGAGAAAGTAATATTTTATTGCAAAGACCTCTTAGAAAATAGTTTTAAAAAATATTTTTGCAAATTGTTCTGATTCATTATGCATTTAAATATAAATTAATTTTGCTTACATTCTTAGTCAATTTAATTATAAACTCTTAAGAATTAAAAAAAATGATCTTAACTTTATAATTTAGATCAGAGCAAATATACTATTAGCTATGCAAGCGCACATATGAATATATTTTATCTTATTACTATAATTCAAGAGCAAAAGACATTAAAAAAATTTACCAGTCATCTCATATTTCATTTCTAGATATAAATTTACAGTTTTGTCTTTGACATTATTTTAAACTGATTTTTTCTAAATAAAAACCTTCATTACTTACACTCTCACATACAAATAATCTCCTTACAAATTAATTTACCCTTTTTAATTTTTTAGTAAATTAAAAGTAAGAAAATTTTGGCTAACGTACAAAATTTTTGGAAATCATAAACACAGAACCTTGCTTTATAAACTCAATAATATTTTCCCTAAAATCACGTTTCCAAAGATGAAAAATTACGTGCTGGTATGCATATATTTATGCAATAGATATATAACCTTGAATATTGCAATATAATTCTTCACGAAAAAAAAATAAATTTAAACACAAATAAGCATTTGCTCTACTTTCAAGAGGAAAACATACACATCAAACCGGATTCATTTCTTTCATTATTAAAACAAAAAAACCCGATTACTATAAAGCAAGATTTTGAAGTCTTGTTTAAAGACCTTTATTCCAGTCACAATAACTAAAAGGTTTTTCCAGTAAGTCAAAACTAAATTATTTTCTTTACTCAAGTCTATTCCGACTGACTTTAATCGAAAACAATATCTTTTATTATTTAGCAATTTTCTTTGTGTGCAAAATGTAGTTCTTTCTCTTTCTAACTAACATACACTTAACCTCTTAAGCGGTCATTTTTTTTGCCCAAAATGTTCCAAAAAAAGCCAAAGTTTTCACTCTATTTTTTATTTTATAATTGTGGAACACAAACCCACCAAAATGTTTGCTCTTTATAAGTCACTACACATGCTATGAAGAATGTTTCATATATTTTAAAAGAATTTCTCTCATACTTGCAAAAAAGTTTTATGTTCGTACCTCTTTTTCAAGTAGATGAGGAATTCGTGTGTGTGTGCGTATATATATATATATATGCATGGTGTAATACGCACGCAATTGAAAGTGTGGTGTATTACCCAGTCTTGCATTGCATTGAGACAGAGATAATATCCGGTTTTTTGGATTATCTTTCCCTTTTCATTTCTTCTAAAGCAACAAATTGCACCTTGCCTTGCCAATCCCTGTTCTTCCTCGAATATTGTCAAGAATTTAAATTCCTGTCTTTAAGGAAAAATTCGCGCCTTTATCACAAAGAAAATCCCGGATGAAAAGTGTTTCAGAACCATGGAAAAATTGTATCTCTTAAAAGCACTAACATTAATAATCTCATTTTGAGAATTAAAAATGTGTGCAAGTCAAAGGTAGAAAGAAGAAAATATCAGTGCCCGTACAATCTACGGGCAAACCGGTCGTGGCCAGCTTTCGAGAACCCGCACAGAGTACGTGCAAAATCGAGTACGGGGTTAATGTAGCTTATTTGAAAAAAAAAATAAAGATTTCGTGTAGTTTCTTTTTCAATAATCCTCATTAAAGGTGATTTTGGGGCTGCAACAGACTTGAGACAGAGATGAGTTTTTATTTATTAACGTCGCACAAGTAACAACACGTGAGCTGCTAACAGCGAACATTGGTCAAATGAAAAGATAAGAGTAAGTCGAAGACTTTATCCTGTTTACAAATATAAAAAATTGCTAACTGCTTAAATTTAATATACGTATCAAGAAAAATCAGTTGCATATCTCAATAATTATACTATTGCTGATTGCAAGCTGATACAGTTTGTAACGTTTATTTAACTACCTAAGAATTAGGCCTAACGAATTGGGCTTAACAGCATTGAAAAGAAAAATTAAAAACATAATAACAGTTCCAAATTTCTTGTAAATTTTTAAATTATGCCTTAATTCTAAAAATACATACACAAGGATGGCAAAATGATTTAGTCTGTTATAAAATTTCAAAATGATTTATTGACTTCAGTGAAATATGTTTAATTATTTTAAGTTTTAAGATGTTATTTCATAGAATTTTATATTCTTCATCTATTTGATGCTTTATGGTTTCGTGTGCTAAGGAAATTGAAGTTAAAATAAAAACATGCATTTATCTTAATATTTTTCATAATTTCGTTCTCAGTAATTGTTTAAGTTAATTATCGAACGCTTTTTTGTATAGAGTAGTTTCAACTATTATAAAACATGTTTAGCTTTTTACCAAGCGTTCGACCTAAATGGATAGTATTTCTAAAACAAATGGACCTAACTTATTTATGCTCACAAGATAGACAAGTTTCAATTCTAATAGAATATTTTCTTGAACTTTTTTAATAAATAATTCACGTGTACTTTTTAATAAACTATACAAACTGTGTAAAGATTTAAGAACAAGCAAGCCATTTAAGGAATATTAAAAATTGAAATAAAAAAAGTACAGAAGTCTTCGAATCATTCACAAAAATACAAGAGTTACTTTTAAGATTATATTATACATAAAATAAATGTATACAATATTGTGAGATACTGTATATGTATTGTGTTTATATATCAAGACGTGACAACGTTACACATAAAGAGAACAATTAAGTTTAAATTAGCAATATTTTTAGATGAAAAACATATTTGTGCTATTTAAAAACCAATACGGAAAAAGTAAAACGAATATTGAGCAAATATACCATTTAAATTTAATGCACGTTGTTTTAAATGCTTATTTCTAATTACGGTCGGACCTTTATTTAACGAAGAGCTAAATTCCGAAAAAATGCTCGTTATGTGGAAAATTGGTTAGAGATTCATCTCTCAATATTCTTCTGTTCTTGATTCCAGGAGAAATTTCACAAATGAGGTTTGTAAAATGGAAGTCCGACTGTGCTTGGAAAGGGAATTCAATCCTAAGCCAATCTGTTTTAGGTGTATATTCAATGAATTTTCCAAGGAAAATTTGGATTGGAACTTTTCGAACCCTTTCTAAAACTTCACAGGCTGTGAAAAAAAGAACGAAATTTCGGAATTCTTTAATAAACTTTTCAGCAAGAAAATTGAACGTTTAAAAAAGGCAGCCAATATCCTTTATGGCAATCTACTATCAGCAATTGCTCCTTATATATCTAAGAATGGTCTAATCAACTTAAAGTATGACCAGACAAAAAAATGAGAAATGCTGTTCTTTAAAATATTAATTAATGAAAAAGAACAGATAAAAAAAGATAAATTGGGCGGATTAGAAAAAACGAAATAAAAATCTTTCGTCGAAGAAGGTAATACAATATAAATGGAAATAATTAAAAAAAACTTAAAATTAAGGAAGTAATTAAATGTTAGAAATCTTCATTTTTTTTTACTCCTCTACTCGAGAATCAAATAAAACTTTCGAAATCCTTAAACTCCAGAATATGTCTATTTTTTTTTTTTTTTTCTAGCTGATAAATAATTTATAAATAATAAAATTTTAAAGAAACTTCAGGAAATAGTTCTCAGACAAATGTTGGTCTCTTCAACTTTTAAATTATTTTGTCTATTATAGAAATAGCAGAACACCGCATAGTTTTATGCATGGATATAGGAAATACGAATGTTAAGTAGTTTTTTTCATAGTTTTAATATTTTAAAAAGTATAATGCACTTGAAAATCTAAAACACACGCAAGTATTAAAAAAAAAATTTTAAGTCAATTCCTACTTAGATAAACAAAGAAAATTTTTGTTTTAGCTGCATTTTATTAAATAGTTACAATTAATATGTATATACATATAACAGAATCACAATATTAAGTGGTAATTAATTTTTATTAAATATCATTAAAGTATCGTATTGTCATCCAAAACAATCGTGTATATAAAATTTCAGTTCAACTGAATATTTTAAAACGTGAGAAAAAACCCTTTTCAAGTTTTGACAATAGTCGCCAAAAGGGTCGCTAAATCACCAAAAATTATGCCAACGTGGCTGCCTGCATTTGTAATTCTTTAAATAATTAGTTTTATATTAATTATAACTAAATTATTGTATTGTCATCCAAAATAATCATGTATATAAAATTTCAGCTCAATGGAGCGCTTTTTTAAAATGTTTTTTTAACGATTGAAAATTCCACCAAGATAAATAAATAAACGAATAAATAAATATATAGAGATTGTGAGCTAATAGTAGGAATTGAAGAATGAATAATATAAAGGTATGAAACCTGATACTTTCTGAATGAATATAATTTTTATAACTCTCATAATCCAAAACTTTATTATTACTCGTAGTTGCTCCTTTAAATTTTTACCATGCCTTATTTTACATGATCTGCATTTACGAAATTAAAGCTTTACATGTATTTAAGCTTTACATTCATTGTTAATTTTCAATGTTTTAAAAATACATTCAAACCTCCATATAACAAGCCTCTATTTTTGCGAATTTTTCTATTTTGCGAACTTTTTCTTCAAACCAAGAACATTTTACTATTTTCTTCGTAAAATGACCTCTAAATAGCGTAGTTCATTTTTTTATTCAACGAACTTTTTCTTTTGTAATTCGATTTTTTTCCCATATTTTTAAAATATTTCAGGACATTTTTCAAATTATTCACACTTTTAGCACATTTTATGGTGACCAATGACTTTGAACTAGTATTACCAGGTGCCAAACTCACCTAGAGCAATGAAATAGCCAAAATTTTTCAAACAAAAAACTCAAGTAGAATTAACAGATTTTATCAATAATGAAATTTAAGGACGAATGTTGTAGTGTATGCTTAAAATTACTGGTTATAAAATAATGTTTGTTTAAAATTACTTAAAGACTAAAAATTAGAAAAAGTCGTTAAAAAATTCATTAATTGTAAGGTACATTTTTTTAATTAAAAGTACTGTGTATTTTTGGACAATGCTTTTTTTTACTTGTTCTCCTTAGAGATTTCTTTTTGATGGGTAAAATGTATGTATGAAACGAATAGATATTAATTTTTTTAAAAAAAGTGTGAATAATTATTTTTTATATAATATATAGTGTTTATGAATTTAAAATTTGTTTGATGTGGTCTCTTAAGTATATTAAAAGATAAATCTGCATTTAACGAATTTTCCATATAATGAACTTTTTTTCGGGAATTAACGACTTCGTTAAACAGAGGTCCGACTGAAATATATTTTTTGAATTTGTCGTGTTATTTTCATTATAATTAAACCGCACTTTAACTTCCATTACCGACAGAAGGATAATTCAGAATTTATGGAACTAGCACACAAGAATAGGAAAACACATTACTGTAAAAAAAAATATTTTACCCTACAGAAACGTGTTACTGTAAAAGACTAATTGAACAAGAAACAGAGATGGAAAGACATGTTAATTGCTTTCCAATATTTACAATAACTGCTCAACAAAACTGAATCCCCCAACAATACAACATGCTTGACATCATCGATGGAATGATTATTGGAGAGTTTCAGATATACCAGAAATTTCTCGAACACCGCAATGGATATTGGAACGTCAAAGTTTCAACAGTCTGCTGGATCATCGTACATGATAGTTTTGAAGTAACTGTCAGAAATAATTGAGTCTCTATTTTTGTCGTGATTATTTGTTCAACTGGCAACTATTTGCCATATTGTCTGCAAATAAACATTTTTTGCATATTTCCAAGTCTACTTCTTGTGTTCATGGCTCGCCAATAACCGTAATGTTGTTTCAAAGTGAGGCGCGTAAATGCGAACCAGTGATTTTCGACCACTGTGCCGCCAAATTCTTGCAATGTGCTGCCAATTTTTTTAACATTTTTAATTATACTCTGAGGGAAAAAAATATAAAATTCGGAACTGATTCATTTGGCAGTTTTATATAAATAAACTATTTATAAAATTGATATTGACCATTTGACAACACTAGAGGAGAGAGTTATTCATTACTTTTCAAATTTAGATATAAAAAAATTGATTGGCTTCGTAATCCAATTGTAATAACGGATACATCTGCATATGAATTAGCTTTGAAGGAAAGGAAGAGAACTAATTTCGCTCTGACATAATCGAGATTTAACTTCAAAATATTCGGAAGAGTTAATTAATTCATTTTGCATTAAAGTTGTAACGGGTCCATTCGCGTACTTCGTACTAATCCTCTTGGGGAATAATGGTTATTTAAATATTATTCCATTGAAAACCTTCCTCCGAAGAAGAAGACGCAAATTATTCAAATCAAGGCTGGTATTTAAAGATTAACTTTCAGTTCGGGGGGGAGAGGTTAGAAAATAAAAGGATAACAATTAGCGATTAACGTAAAGGTAGTCGAGAGTGATTCGTAGATTATTTGATTAATATTAAGAATGACGATTTGATCAATTATTTGTTTAAATTGGATTAGTGTCGGCTTGAATTAGATTACTTTAGAAATTATATTCAAATATTTAGAAGGTGTATGGCCAGGACGTGCTAAGAGTAAGTGATCCGATTTATAATTATCAACTATCTCGTCTCAATCACTATTGCTCCCATATTTATCTAAGCTAGATTCCTTAACTTGGGTTGTTGAAATTTGTTTCGTTGTTGAAAATTGTTGATAAATTGAGTTTGTTTTGACTATGGCTAATCTTCCTCCTGACCCTCGTGCTCTAATCGATGGGACCGACCCTCCATTACAAAGTTAAAGGTGGTTATCCCATAATAGCAAAAAAGCTTTAAGAATGTTGTTAAAATTTTCTACATCTTATTAGTGTGAATTCGGATTTTCAGCATTAACAAATATAAGAATGAAAAAGAGATCGAACTTTTAAATGCAGATGGCGAAATGAGAGTGGCATTATCATTTTTATGAACAAATATAAACGAGATGATCAAAAATCAAGAAGGTCAAATTTTGCATTAAATGTATTCTTATAATTAATTTTTATTTGATTACTCAATAAACATTTTGCTTTTTTTGTCATACATATTATTTTATTTAACACTGAAAATTACTAACAACAACAAAAAAAGTTTGAGAATCACTTATGTAAGCAACCAATCGTGGCACAACTCTCTTGCACCAGTGGTGCACACATGGGGAAGGTGGGCCGGTCCCCATCACATCACCCTTTTTCGATTGATTGTTCCATAGTTCTATAACGATGAATTTGCTTCACTATTTTTATTTTGGAATTGTGAGAAAAGTAAGTGCATAAATTTTTGTGTGAAGTGGTAAATTAACTAAATATTTGTCGCCAAGAATTTATTTTATTCCTTTCTTCCTCAGTGATTCGACAGCTCAGGGAGGGCCTTGGCCTTCTCAAGAAGCCTTTTCGAAACCAGCCTTCTTCCTGCTAGTGTTCTCAAATCCTTAGCGCTCAAAACTCGGAGATCTTTTTCTAGGTCATCAATCCATCTAAGATTTGACCTGCCCTTTCTTCATGTGCCAATTGTTTGAGCATTGAAGACTTTTTTAGTGATGCAGTCTTCGTCCATTTTGACAACGAGACCAGCCCATTTAATTGATGAAGTCAACAATATCAGATTCTTTATATGATTGACAGAGATCGAAATCTGAATTTATTTTATTAATTAATGGTAACTATTTGTTCAATAGCTTATTTTTTACTGCTTTTTGTTCCCGACAATCGATAAAATCAAAAGAATATTTTGGGCAGCGTATTGGAATACAATGCAATACCGGTGGACTTTCGATCCTCCAGAAAAATTCCTGTGTACTCCAGTGTCTGGCACTAATACATTCTTATTGGAAAAATCTTTGCTTTTGTGCATTTAACCACTCTCTAAAGTGTGCCCCACAAGATAGGAATCCCCCTGTATACACATAACATCATTTAAAGATGATCAATATGCAAATTTGGCCAGGTAGTTGGTATACTTTCTTAGAAATTAAACAAAGCATTTAAACCTATAATATAACATAACTTTTGACACGAATTTAAAAATGAAATAATTCGTGAAAGATACTTTATAAGGTTATAGCACAATTAAAACATCTTTTATAACACAAGATCTTCTCTCTGGTGGAATAAATTATCATTATTTCAATTACAGCAACAAACATTCAATACAGAACATGATTTATAGAATCAATTCTTACCCGTTGCCCACTATTTCAATGATGGAGAGCAGAATCTCGGGCGCGCTGGAACCAAGAGCCATCAGCGTAAGATTGGCCACGGTGTCGTTCCACACCTTGACCTCGATGACCTCTGGCTCCAACTCGTTGGAAGTGGAGAGCATGATCTTCCTCGTCTTGCTGGTGATCTTCTCGATGGAGCACATGAAAATGTCGGCGATGATGGCTACCCCCAGGAAGCAGTAAAAAAGACCCAGGAGGTACAGGAACGCCCTGACCTCCGGCTTCCATGTGAATTCATTGATGAGAGGCAACAGAAGACCGTCCGAGCATCTGTAGTCGTACAGAGTTTCGTTTATCATTTTGGATCTATAAGAGAGAAGAAAGTGTTTTTTTAAAAAAAATGATACGAAAATAATTAAAGTATTTTAAATATATGAATTCAGAGTGGGTTGACTTCAATCAAGGGTTTCAGTAAGTTATTTAAATAGTATAAGGTAAGACCAGTGGCGGAACGAAGAACATTTAGGGCCCCCTGCAAAGTCAGGTGGCGGGCCCCCAAGTCGGAATTTGCAAAAGTAGGTACTTAGCGGCAGTCAGGCTTTGCACCCCTCCGCAATGCAGGGTTGCAGGGGTGGACGTTACGCCACTATAGGACACGTTATCAGATTTACTTTAAAAAAATCAACAGGTAAATCAGATGAACCACTTCTTCTAACACCTCTTGTCTAGCCGAAAGTCAGATCAAATCATTAATAATATTCATGGAAATATGTTGGACGGAAAACCTGACGTACAGGGACTTAATAAGGCATGGGTCCAGGGCCTCGGTAGGGTCCTAGTTTCGTTCTCGACTTGACCTCAATAAGATCGTGATAAAATTCGTGATAATTTTATAAATGCCAAAAACTATTCTTGGACATATTCTCCGAAAAACTGGGAATTTGGAACTATATGGCAACTGGAAACAACGGCAAGATTGCATTATTATGTCATGCCCGTCGTCTTGTCAAGGCTCAACACCATCATTTGAGCAAAAGGCGGCAGTTGGTCGATTCAATTTGTGAGTCACGCACATTTATTTGTTACGCGTTACCGTTTGTGAAAGTATTTAACAACGTATGCTATACCAGTGCTTCTCAAAGTTTCAATATTCACGACCCAATATTCAATCCTAATTTTCACCACGCCCCCCTCATACAATAACAATGTATGGATGTCAATAATACTATACTTTGATGCTAAAACTATGATACGACTTTAATCTCTTAAGCGCCACAGGCGTATATAAACGTCTCGCTCAGTCAAAGCATTCATTTCCCCGGACGTATACATACGTCGTTCCGAATTACGATCTTTTCTGTGCACTGTTATCCATAAAATTATTCCGAAGGCTTTGGAATGCAATAAAAGGACCTTAACAATATTTGCGAAGGATATACTTATTTCAGATTATTTGCTTCTTTATTCCTTCCCGTCCCCGTCCCCCCTTCAATACATCCCATACGCACGCCTACGTGGAAAACGGTTGGCATTGAGAAGAGAATCGCGTAACTTTTAATCGACAGTTAAGGTTTAATTATAAACCGTACAAAAATAATCAAGATAAGTGTTAATTTTTTTATATAATTTTATATATGACAATCCCATGGGGTCATTGTTAATGATAAAACTTGTTATTAACTTAGTATTGTTAAATTAATTATCAAATACGTTGTGTAGCACTGATACATTTATAAGTTATAGGCGTAAATGTGTATTTTATTTTTTTTATTATGTCAGAGAGAGAGAGAGAGAATATATTTTTTTCAGTAAATGAATCCTTTTTTGAAATAATCTTTTGTTTTCGACTTTTCCGATATACTCGCCCCCCTCGTAGAGTTGTCACGCCCCTCAAGGGGAACGCGTCCCACAATTTGAGAAACGTTGTCCTATACTGTCCGTCTAAAAGGGTCGCTGATGGGGCCTTCTTTTTGCATAGGAATCCAGGGACTCAAGAAATCTTAAGACGTCATTGCTGGCGTACTCGAGAGTAGAGGTCTAATTCGACTCCTGTATACCTCACGATTTTGAGCCACGGTCGAGTGACGAGGCTTACACATGAGTAGGCACCCGAATCTTTCAATTTCACAAATTACAAAAACTTTGTTTGTCGCACTAATTTATTCAAACTCTGAAAAAGTTACAAAATATTATTTCTTTTATTCTTTTACACCACGTAAGTTTTTCGCGTGCAGAACACTGTTGGTTATTATTTAATTACTCAAAAAGGGAGAAAGTACCTGTATGTCTAAAAACATTTATTGAATTCTGCACTAAATTACGTAGTTTTTTCATTCATCAGAAAAGATCGAAGTAACTAAGTGACCATGGTCATTAACTCATGGCTAGCATTATATCTGTTGAGTCCTGATCCATCTAAAGACCCATCGTGTACAAGGTCTGATGCACGTTAAATATGGCGTGGCTCTGTTTTCGCTCAGGGTGAAGAAATTTAAAAATGGAGGGATCACTGAGGTATCGTACTCGTCATTTGACCGAGGCTCAAAATTACGAGGTCCGTCTTCAATACGAAGTCCCCATGTACAAAGTGCAATGTTTATAAGCAACTGATCAAATTCATTCAACAAAGAAAAGTCAAATAAAAAAGCTTAGCTTCATAAGAATATAGTGGAATGGAAATGAAAAAATAATGGATAAAAATAAATTTTGTTATAAATAAATATTTCCGCAATTAATCACTAATCATATTATTTAATATCAATTAGAACATAAAGATACTTCTGTTTCTATTTTTGGTTACCTTATCCATTAATATAAAACCTAAAATATCTCCTTTAAATAAAATTCTTATTTAAACTACTTAATTTCAAACATTGCAGCATAGAAGACTTTCTCTGCGGCACATAACGCTTTTATAATTGCAACAATAGATGCTTCTTTACTAAGGAACCCGCTCATCACTTGTTTGCAAAACAGACAATAGGTCTATAAGGACATGATTAAAAAGCAATTAGCCTAATATTGCAACCTTCCAACTATAAATAAGGGTTATTATGAGACGGAAAAGAATAAAGAGAATGAGACGAAAAATGGCACAAATTCAGAGATTTGTAACAAGACACAAATAAGATGATGACAATCAAAGAAATGCAAATGTCATTAAAACTTTGTCTATTCTGAGAAGATATTTATAATTGTCAATTTGAGGTATAAGTTTTGCGCAAAACAAACAAGCATTATTTTTTCTTTTCAAAAACACATTGGTACTTGCGTATTATGCCATTGACCAATCTCGCCAAATCGGAATATGTTATCAATTCAAAAGACGTCGCTAAATGCTGCCATCTTCATATGTTCAACATTATGTTTCAACATGCAGGAAGACGGTTTTCCAGTATTGGCCGCATATTGCGGCATTTGGCAACATTTTCAGATTTGATGAAATTGATCGACGGTATAATACTTAAGTAACGATATATTTTTATTGATTATGATTTCCTTAAAATTATGAGCAGGTATTTATATAACTTTAATTATTTTCTTTCATGGATGCGAATCTATAATAAAATTCAGCAAAAAGATAATTCAGTGCGGAGGAAGTTCGATGATATGTAAGGTAGACTGGATAGTATGCCAAATGTCCTAGTTCAAAATTTTATTCTCAAGTATATTACCGAGTTGATGCTTGCTACATCTGTCAGAATTTAAAAGTCTTTCTGTAGGTTAAGAAAGGAAGGTTTATAGAAAAGATATTGATATTATTTTTTTATGATAAAATAAAATTAAAAGTAGTATTGATGGATTATTCAGATTTTTAGAGTAGGGCAGAGAAATATGTAATAATAAAGTTATCTTCAATAAGCAAAACTGTAAATCTGGTGTCATTGAAGTAACGAATGGTAAGGAAAACTTGTGTACAGTAAGCATTAAAAAAATTACAGATCACACAGAAAAAATTCCTCTTGTTTTTATTTTATATTTTTAAAAAATCTTATTTTAAGAGAATATCAGAGCAAAATAAGAAAGGAAAAAGATTTTTTTATTTATATATTTTGATATCAAAATCTTTATGAAATAAAAAAAATTAATAATAGATATAGCTGGTAGTATTGTTAAATTAATTTGTGTGTGTGTTACTGTACTTTTTTTATTTAATAACATGCTAATAATGATTTGATTTCTCTCAATTTATGTCAAATAATGGAATAGTTTTCGATATGAAAGCAATCATTATATAACCATTTTACGATTACCCTCCCACTTCACTTAGTATTTTATGACGTTGTATGATTACGTACCATTTTTAAGTCACTGATATCTGAAAGCTAGGACTTTTAAAATAGAAATATATTTATCTTACGTCCCCATAACTACCCTTCCTCGAAATCGATTTCAGTGAATCTCTCTCAACAAATAAACATATTTGTCAAGTTTAAAGATTGTGAATCCAGTAATTCAAAAATCGGACTTTTCATTCATGATGCTCTTTAAGCTTCTTGGAAATCAATTTTCCCAATAACCGTTCTTAACGAATCTCCACTCAACAACAGAAAAATGCTTGCCAAATTTCATGTTTATAAGCATAATAGTTCCGGAGATCTCTCGTGATGAGTAAATGAATATTATTTCTCTAAAATATATATTATATATATGACAGGACATGGTCGATTGGAGTGATTTTACGTATTTTATTATCGAGGTTGTGGTTGTTGTAGTGATGAGGAATTATTCCACGCAAAGAAACATCTTAGTTAGCATTCAACTTTTATTACTGGTCACACACACATATAACAGTTACTGGACTGCTTCACTTAATGCAGACATGAACACTAAAACCGGCAAAAGCTACACAAGGAAGACAAAGAGAGGAGCTTTTACAGTTCTCTGGCTTTTTATGTGAGACGGCAAACCCGTATGACTTCTTCTTATTGAGGCTATGGTTGGTGGAAAGATATCATTCGATAGTTTTTAATGTAATTTTACTTTTAAAAGATGCAAGTTGTTAACTTTCAAGATACGATTACGATTAAATCCCGGTTATGCGGGCAAGCTAGTTAAATATTTAAGCGCGAGTCTTGAAGGAGAGGGGATCGTTAAAAATTAAAAATTTATTCATGATAAAATTAAAGGGAATTATTACATATATATTTTTATAGATTTTGTATTTTTAAGACTCTTATAACCGTCCTTTTTGAATTCATGTGTGTGTGAACATATTATTAATATACCGAAATTCTATTTTCCTCCAGAAATCAGATTTCAGAATCAATTTGAATGCAGTAAAGTGCATTCGAAAGAATAAAAACTAACAAAGTTTCCACGAACGCATACATTAAGCAATGCATAAACTAAACTATTTACACTCTCTAGCCTATAAGTGTGAAAGTTGGCTCTAAATTTCAAATCTAGAATCTAATTCATTTTAAAGACATCTGAAGTTTTTAATCAGTGTAGTCAGTCTCAAAACCTATGTCTTTGCACATTTTAAGTGTGTTTTTCTCAAGCTTTTATTTTGTCGATGTAAATTTTTGTTTAAAGGGATTTTTTTTTTTCTGTTTTGTGGAAATTAGAATCTTGAAATTTTTTGTCGATAATTTCGTATGTAAGTACTATAAAAGTTAGTATTGGCTTATAGTCTGAGAATGCTCTAGTAATTTTTTTTTAAGCTAGAGGAATACTTTTTAAAATTTTCATTTTCTCGGGTATAATTATAAAACTAAAGGGTGTTTTTTTTAGAGGTAATTGCAATAAAACAACGATGTATTATTCGATTGACATGAATTTTTTTTATTCGAAAGATAATCTTGTGGCATTACATTTTAAATATGATTTCTGGCATAGGACTGCCACGGCTGGCTCGGATGTAGTCCAATCTGGACGTCCAATTTTCGATGACTTTTTCCAACATTTGTGGCCGTATATCGGCAATAACACGGCGAATGTTGTCTTCCAAATGGTCAAGCGTTTGTGGCTTATCCGCATAGACCAATGACTTTACATAGCCCCACAGAAAATAGTCTAGCGGTGTTAAATCACAAGATCTTGGAGGCCAATTCACAGGTCCAAAACGTGAAATTAGGCAGTCACCAAACGTGTCTTTCAATAAATCGATTGTGGCACGAGCTGTGTGACATGTTGCGCCGTCTTGTTGGAACCACAGCTCCTGGACATCATGATTGTTCAATTCAGGAATGAAAAAGTTAGTAATCATGGCTCTATACCGATCACCATTGACTGTAACGTTGTGGCCTTCATCGTTTTTGAAGAAGTACGGACCAATGATTTCACCAGCCCATAAAGCGCGCCAAACAGTCAGTTTTTCTGGATGTAACGGTGTTTCGACATACACTTGTGGATTAGCTTCACTCCAAATGCGGCAGTTTTGTTTGTTGACGTAGCCATTCAACCAGAAGTGCGCTTCATCGCTAAACAAAATTCGCTTATGAAAATCGCGCGCGCGACCATTATTTTCGAAATAAAATTGCACAATTTGAAAGCGTTGTTCAGGCGTGAGTTTATTCATGATGAATTGCCAAACCAAACTGAGAATAAATCACTTGACAGCTGTTAAATCGGTCGCCATCTTGGAAAGTAATGCCAACTTAAACTTCTATACCTGAAAAAAAAACACTCTGTATTAATTAAAATTCGACAAAAAATTTTCTATTCCGTACTACCTTTTGGTCCCAGTAATGCAAGAATTAGAAACCGTTTGAAATATTTAATGTTATTAAAAACTGGAAAATTTATAAAAAATTTGTAAAGCAAAATTTCAGTTTTTTTATAAATATTTTAAAGTAAGGGTTTGTCAAGCCGTTTTTTTTTTCAGAATCATTTTAATAATATAAATTGAAAAGAAATGGTTAATTTATTCTAATATAATTGTCTCAAAAAAGTTAAGGCATTGTGTAGCTTTAATACATTTTAAATTTTTTCATATTGTATTAATGTTAATCTTATATATCTGCCTATTATAAAAATTAATTTTCTTTAGACATATTTGCAACATATATACAAGACCTTCCATTATCTAAAATAAGTGAATAGAACAGAAGTCCAACGAAAGTTTGCTGAAATAAAATAATAATGCGTTATTTACATGTCAAACATTTCAAAATTACTAACATTATTCCAGATTGGCAGCACCTGAGAACTGTAATATCGTGAACAGTCACATAACAAACTCAAAACTCCACATTTAGACTCGGCCTATTTCCTAACTTTGTATCCACTTTTCAAACTTATTTGAAAAAATAGTAAACTTCATATTCAAATAACGCAAAATTAACTTATTTCAAAACAAAATCCCTTCATTTTCATGGCAAAAATTACATGGTCAGAAGTTCACAGCACGCACGTGCCTAACGTGCAACACGAATAAGGTTCTGATCATATCAAACCAAACCCTGCAGATAAAAGCATAATTCGGGTAAGTAAAAGAGATAATAAAGATTCTGAATCAGCACTATAATGGTCAGTTTTGTTCCTGCTTTGTATTCACGACCGTCAGAGGTCGCGCAAGCCGATCGAAGTCGAAACGTGCGATCTAGACCTACTGATCTAGTTACGTGGTGTAGCATGATGCCCCTGGGGAGAAATGAGGTATATTATATTGTACAGTGTACAAATTTTGAAACTGGACTTAAGCCTGAGTGTTTGTTCTGAAGTATAGAGCGTAAAATTGTAGTGATCAATTTACTCTAAGAATTAGAATAATAATAAAAGAGTTGAGAATTGGATTGCTATGAATGTTCTATAAACTGAATCGATACATTCGAATAATCATAATAATGAAATTTAAAAAAAAAAAGAATATTATAATAAAAAAAATCAGACAGAATTTTATTTTACCGTAAAACCCGGCGTACAAAGCCTACTTTTTATGCTAAAAGTAGTGCGTACAAAGCGCACTACTTTTAGCATAAAAAAAATAGATCGAAATTCACGGGTGCGTGTTATACACCGGTTATAAAAATAATAGCTTTAAAAAAAGAAATGAGTATTGAGAAAAATTAGACTTCTACATAGATCAGAATACTGTTTATTTTTTTTTAAAAAAAAAATGACACACCCAACGGATTTTAAGGGTTGTAGTTCTATAGAAGTAAACCATTTTTTCAAAAATCTTGGATAATACCTTGAATAAATAACTTCAAAATATAAGAATATTGCATTCGTACTAATTTCAAGTTTTTCCGTAAAAAAAAGAGGGTGCGCTTTATACGACGAATATACATAAAAATTAAAAAATGCAGCTTGAATGCACAGAGGCGCGTTATATGCCGGATTTTATGGTACGTGTTTGTGGTAATGTATTAAAACAATTGACTTATAAAAGAGCCATTTAAATTAAAAAACCAAATATTCCTTCACCTTAAAAAGTGCAAATAAACTCGTAATAATCTACGTATTCAATTATCTGTATAATTATAGAGGATAAATTTTCACGCGATTTTTGTAAACGTGTGCTTGTCACATCTTTCGAAATCTTGGTATACGATAATAATATGTATTGTTTTGCGCTGTATATTGAGTAAAAGCTCTTCCTAGAATCGCTAATAAATTGTTTTTTAATTGTAGGTTCACTGATTCATAATTTTGTTTAATCAATAAACGCAGTACAGGAAAGGCATTTATTTGTTATATGCTGAGTAAGTATTGAAATATAATTTATTTACCATAGAAAAGATTAATTTGTATTTAAATATATGTAATGAAAAAAAAATACGATCAATTCAGCGTGATTTATTATTTTGAAAGATTTTAAATAATCAATCTAATAGCAGTTGTATAATTACTAAAATGCTAATTTACTGATCAGTAATCTACTACCTTCTTGCTACTGTCATTCCTGAAAGTAAATACATAAATTATTTTGAAATAATTATTTTGCAATCAACATAAAATAAATGCATAAACTTTTGTAAACAATTATTTTCCTCTCACAATAAAATGAATAATTAAAAGATAAGAATTGTGAAGAGTGCTATTTGGGATAACGACAATATTATTTATTGTTCCATCCAAGGTTTCGAGCAAAAAAGAATATATGAAAATTTTAAAAAATTCATGTTTTATTTACACACTTTACAGATGTCTTACGTGTGAATCCTTGGTTACACGGCAAGCATCGATGAGATAGTGCAGATCCTGCCACACTCTAAACGGGCCGCGGTAGCCGAGTAGTATAGGTATCGGATCGTGGCTTGCTTGGTCACGAGTTCGATCCCAGTACCACTAAAGACCCGCCGTGTAGGGCAGCGATGCACGTTAAATCTGTCGAGAGCTGAAACGTCCTCCCGTTGGTGTGGTGTGGTAGTTAGGAGAGGGGGTGCCAGCTCAGGTGTCGTCCACGTCACTTGACCATGGTTCAAAATTACGTGGTCCGTCGCCAAAAGCCCTCGTGTAGCTGAACAGTGCGACGTTAATATTCAATCAATCAGCCGCACTCTAAACAAGGTACTATCAACATTATTAACAGTACGTATCACATCCTTCCATGCAGTTTTGCTACATCACGCGCAAAGGGGTTACGAAAATTGGGACTTATGTAAATTTTAAAAAAATCTCTCTAAAAATCACACGTTTTTATAGTGAATCGAACTAAAAAGTTAAAAAAAATATTCTTAATATAAGAATAAAATGATTAACGAGAAAATTAATGTCATTGGGATAAAAGTGTGGGGTGCTCTATATTAGTTGTTATAATTTCTTACTAGTTCTATTCCGAAATGCTCAGTTAGTGTAAAAATGTAGTATAATGCTCCCCGCTCTTTTACCCCATGACATAAATTTTCTTGTTATTCATTTTATTCTTATATTAATAATTATTGTTTTACTTTATAGTTCGATTCACTATAAAAGCGTGTTTTTTAGTTTTTTTATAAACACTATAGTTTATTTTTTAATTTTTTTAGTTCGATCAAAAATAAAAGCCTGGTTTTTTTTGTTTTGTTTTTTAGTTTTTAAAACTATCATTTATTTTTTGAATTTATCCTTGAGTTTGATATTGGAGCCGGAATTTTGTGGCTGTTGGAATTAGTTTTGCTCTTCATTGAATATTAATTTATGGGTCTGAAGAGTATTTATTCTCTCCGTTTCGGGGCTTCGGATGAGTCCCATATCGTTATATTTCAAAGATTCCGTCTCTATAGGTACAGGTCTAACTAATAAAAGTGTGTAAGAAGATATATTAAATTTCAATGGTATTATCACCTTTTAAACGTATTTCCATAATGTTAATTCGTATCATCATTTCTAAACGTATAAATATTTTTATAAAAATAAAAAGTATTTAGCAATAAGAACATAAATTATTTTTATTCTCACATGCACGAGTTTTTTTTTTATTTATTTCCATTTTCAGAAAAACTACGCACCCACCCTAGCCTTTTCCACATAAAGAACTCTTTTTGTCTTATTTGTATAAACCACAAGCTTATTCGCGGTTTTAGGGTTGCTCCTTAATCTTTTAGTCCCCAGATCTGGAAATGGCATATGGAATTAGTCGCCAAATCTGGAAACGATACAATGAATTAGTTGCCCAATCTCGAAATCCTTAAAATCCTTTTTTATGAGGATCCTGATCAGGACAATGAAACAAAACTATGTAACTATTGTATTGTCATCGGTCTTTGAAGAGTGCAAAATTTTGAATTAGTCTGACCTTTTAAAGTGGGTAAAAATCGAGTTCTAAGATTCCATTACATACAAATGAAACTTATAAAAGCGTGTTAAAAACTAAGTTTTCGGGTAACATGGATGGCAAGGAAAGGATAAACGTGCTGTTAATAACGTTGGCAGCACCATGTTGAGTAAAGTGTGACAGGAACTGGACGTTTGCATTCATATATGCCGCGTAACCAAGGCTTCACACATAAAACACTTGTAAAATATGTAAATAAAACTTGATATTTTTTCTGTATGTTTTCACATGTTCTCCTTTGCTGTGTTCATCTTATTTTTTTTTTACTAAAACGCTCCCAAACTTTGAAGGGAATTATGAATAACCCTGTATATATATGTAAAAAAGAAATCCTTGCCTACATGTTACTTGAAGTTTGAGTTTCTCACGAGGGCAGTTTATTACATAAAAGATGAATAAACACATCCCAAAGGAGCGTATAATGTCATTTCATTATATCATAAGGCAAATAGCAACATCGTGGCTCAATTACGGTTCTCTCGCCGAAGAAGTTAGTTTCCTAATGAAAAGGTAAAACACGCAGTGTGTTTCCAGAAACGAGTTGAATACAGTAAAACCCCGCTTAACGCTGTTTCGTTTAGCGCTGTTTCGGTTTAACGCTCTTTTATTTGAATCGTGGGATTCCCCGAAATTAAGCACAGCGTTAGGCTTCCCGATATCCGAAGCAGTTAATCTGTGTTTCTTCTTTCCAGCGGTGTTATACAAACATATTTTTATCGTTTCAAACATTTGTGAACGTTAGTGTAAGTATAAATTTATGTAATATAACGATTGCTATAGTGACAAATATTATAATTTTTAGTTTTTATCATGGGTGATAGTAAAAAACACGAAAATAAAGCAGCAAGAAAAAGCAGGAGCAAATTTTGACAGGAGTTCAAATGCAAGACGGGGCGTTATGGATGCCTTATCCACTTACTAACAACTTCTTACAGAGCGCAAAAGGAAAACGTAAATAACATTAGATGCCTTCTTGATAAAAAGGCAGAAAATTGGAAATACAGAAGATACAGACAGTATGATCTGGAAATGTAAACATACTGGCTTAGAATTTTATTTTTTATAAGTATATTCATTTATTATGTTTCTGTATTTGTAAGAAATACGTTTTTTTACTGTAATAAAACACATAATTAATAAATTTAATGGTAAAATACTTGACCAATTTTCTACCCATCTTCCCCTAACCCCATTATTTACATGATGAAATAACCTCGTTTAACGCTGTTTCATATTACGCTCTACTTTGATGGAACGTATACCACGTCTTACTGTATTTATTACTAGCTATGAAGAATTCTATTTTTTTCCCCTCCTTTTATTCTGGTATAGATGGAAAAAAATACTGAATATTTTGTATAACGACCTAATGAAACGTGTGAATTGTTCAAAAACCTATAAATAAGGAGTGAAAACAATTTAAAAATAGAACATTTAATAATCTGCATTAAATAGGAGAGTTACTCATTTAAATTTTAGTCTTAAAAAAAAGAAATATTTCGAGAAGAACGAATCTGATTATACATAAAAAAGGAAACAAAACATTATTTGTAATAGAAAAAGAGTAATTTATATGCAAATATACCACAAGAAGTTCAGAAAAACATTTTCCCCCTTCCCTCACCCTCCAAAAAAATATTTTAATGATTAACAAGAATTTAAAAAAAAATTCTCAGAAGTTTAAAAAATTTAAGCAGTATGATTGATAATCTCAACCAATTATTTTTCAAGAGTCAATTCTATTTTTTTCCCTTCATGTAAACCTTTAGAATACATTAAGCAAAGGTCTATGACCGATTTGCTTTTTTTATTTGTTCAAAATATATATATACAAATAAAAACAACATTTTTAAAAAAAATTAAGAAATTATCAACACAGTTGTTATTACTAGTAAATAAAGTACAAAATTTCGAAAGAAAATTATGTTTAATCGGTACTGGATATTAATCAAATACGAAGTCTGTAACATTTCAATATAAATTTTCACAGAAAATATTTACAGAAGGCCGGTATTGTAGCTTATTACAGAAGAACCAAAATTTTTGTGTAGGGTTAAAAGTTTAAACCTTTTTAAAATCGAAACATTACTTTTATTACCTTTATTTTCTAATACACATACATCCCAATAAAATGTTTATAGTTAATTATTATATATGCGAACAAAACTTACTTCTGCAAGCATACAATTCATTATAATAGTTTTATATGCGAAATGAATACACTCAGACGAATAAAAACTTTTTTTAAAAAATCAAGCATTCACGTAATTTAGGCCAAGAGACATAAACAATGATCACAATCTGAAGGTTAAAAGGTTAACAAAACCAAACAGAAAGAATATTATTGTTCTGCAAACAACGCAGAGTAAACCAAACATTGAAAACACACACACTTGTTGCAGTTTGATAACCCAGAGCTTTTATTCTTAGCATCGTGCCGATATCATCAGCATTCAAAATCCCGCTCCACGTGACAGCGATGCGCGGCGGAAGATAAGTTTAGCTGTTTAATTCCTCCTTCATGTAAGAATTCGGAAATCGTCTGCTGCCATGCGTCGAATGGCACACACATGACCCGAATTTTCAATTAAGCCCGCCCGGATGTTGTGACACAGTGCAGTAGCAGATACATCTAAAGAGAAACAGTGTTGAAAAAGAAGTCATGGAACAAATTGGAGGTGGAAATTCCCGCCATCTTAAATAAGCCATTGTTCCACAAGCCTTTTCTTTTTCCGAAGGTCGATTAACAAAGGTATTCGCGCGCGCAAGAAAACTGAATGGAAATCATTACTCCTGTGACCCGCGTAGTTCAGTGTTGGGTGACGTATGCACCTTCAAGGTTAAATTTCCGGTCTATTGGGGCAAAAAAAAAGAATACTTCTTATTTTCTTCTATTAGGGCTCTCGGCAATAGAGGTTAGGGCAAAAAAATCTACAAGAGGTCAATTTTTTTAGGGAATTCGTGCGCAGTATGGAATTTTTCTTCTTCTGCAGAGAACTTTAGGGAACAATTTATCAGCTGTCAATGACGTCATGCCGTGTATTATTCTGTTCATGACTAACACAATCTGCTCTTCGAGTAACCACAACCTCTTCCGCATAAAATTCCTTCAAGAAGTGAAATGCATTGAATTGGAATACCAAATTTGGCATTCATAGTAGAGTTCTAAATCAATATAAAAGCCGTATATATAGTTTTATAGATCGTAAAAACTATTGTGTAAGCCTTTATTTACGATTTTCATTCAGAATTGTACAATAGAATACGTATATTCTAAACAAGTGAATAGTATCCAAAAATATCTCTCTTATATTCGAATCTAAAACATGAAAAATAGCAATATCAGATGGATAATTTTCACTGAAATAATTAAATTGCGATGCTTTTTAAACTTTATAAATATAATTTAAAACAAAGGTTCCAAAAGTGGTCCCTACTGGCCCCTGGAGATCCTTGTGACTGCTGAGGGAAACTTTAAATTTTTCTAGACTTCAAAAGTTTTTGCTAGAAATTGATGATCTTTCTTCCCAATTGAACAGAAGAACAGTTGCTTTTGCTAAAATAAAATATATCTATAAATGAAGAAATATTTGGTTTTTTATTTGAAAATTATAACTACCAGTGAACCAATTGAGGCTTAAGTCAATTCATTACAAGGGGTATTTAGAAAAGTCAACGAAACAAATAAATAAATATAATGATTCATAAAAAAAACATAAAATAATATTAATTATGAAAAGATGCTACTATTTTCAATTTATAATGAATACCAAGTTCACTATAGCAACCTCCATTATTTTTTTTAAAAAATGGATCATTGAAATATTGTATAATAGTTTACCAAAATATAGCTCCCATAACTTGCCCTAAATATATTACACAGATATTTCCCTTTTTTCCTCAATTAAAACACATTTTGTTTAAATTTTAAAAATAGAACTATATCTAAAATTATGTGAGCTGAAAAATTCCCACCGGGCAATAATGAGTTCATCAAACTGATACAAATACAAATTTAAAGATTCTGTAATAAATAATGAACGTGTTCATCCATATCCAATATCCATGACCTACATCTTTACAAAAATCAAAAAGAAATGGAAAAAAGATACAAAACTTTAATATGCCCATTCACTGATTAAATCCTTGAGAGGGGACAGAATAATTCAACTAATGATGTTATATTCTTTCTTTTTGTACTGGGAAACTCTCCCTACCCCTAATTTAGACACTTGATATCAGAAGTAAATCAATGTCGGTTATTTCATTTAATAGACAACCAACCAGTTAAAATATTATGATTGTTTTATTTCAAAATTCTCGTATATAACATTTATAAGACCGTGGTAGTGGTGGTCATAGACTCGTAGCCGACGCTTCATGAGTTCGAGTCCCAGTACCACTGAAGAATCTTAGTGTAGAGAAGTTGATGATGTTAAATCTGTCTAAGCTCTAAGTTCTCCCGTTGGTGTAATCAGTGGCGTAGCGTGTGGGCCCTGGCCCTGGGCAGTATATGAAAAGGGCCAGGGGGAAATACCGCGATATTTAAATTCAAAAAATATTTCAAACTTCAAATTGTGCCCACGAGACAAAACTGAGGGAAACGAGTGAAAGCTTTAATACACGCACAGATGCAGGAAGTTTATTAGTCGCTATGCAATCGCATTCGTTTTTATGTTACTTAAGGCTTCTGGCAAACGGTACTGTGTGAAGTCAATGATGCTCACACACAAAATTATTTGCAGACAGAGGGGCTAAATATCCATCAAGGTGCTAAAAAAATACGTGCTTTACAGACCGTATTAGAAGCAAAACGAGAGGAATTCGTGGATGACGCTTTAATATATGCTAAAAATTTATGTGAAGAGCTTGAAATTTCTTTTCAACCCCCAAGACGAATCAGGAGGAAGCATATATTTGGCGACGGAAGTAAAGATGTTCAGTTATCGTATGAAGATGACTTGAGGCGAACAATGTTTTTTTCAATAGACAGAGTAACTGCTGAAATTCGAGAAAGAATCCAACAGTTGCAGCATCTAGCGCAAAAATATGTTTTTCTAAGGCCTCAAGTGATATTGAGCATGGACGAACTTTACTAAGATCCTCAAGATATTAATAAAGAAGAATATTCCAACTTCAGCATGTACGTTTACAAGTTTTCGTAGCTGCAACAGATCCAGGCTATAATAAAGAACTCATTTTAGGTCCGGCTCTCTGGGTTTACTAAAATATATTATTGAGTCCGAAATTAAAGATGGCTTACCAAACATTATCAATTGAGAATTTTTTTAACATCTGCCATCAGTAATGCCAATTGCGAGAGAAGCTTCTCTAAGCTAAAATTAATCAAAAATTATCTCAGATTAACTATGTCCACGTTAAGGCTAACAAATTTAGTTATTCTGGCAATTGAACATGACATACATTTTGATATTGACAATAGTATAAAAGATTTTGCTATGAAAAAAACATGAAAAGTGCATTTTAATCAATAAAAAAAATTTAAAGCTGCTTTTTTTTTACTTTTACTAATTTTCTTGACTAATAAATAAAATAGAGAGGCGGCGAAAGCCCACTCTATGCCACTGGGTGTAATGTGGAAATAATGAGAGGGAGCGTCAGCTCGGGTGTCGTCTTCGTCATTTGACCATGGTTCAGAATTACTAGGACCGTCGCCAACAGCTCTCGTGTTGTTTTTAGAGCGACGTTAATAAAACACACACTCACTGGAAACGGTTATAGACATTAGATTTAAATTTCTAAAAAGTATGACGGAAAAAAACATTATTCATTAATGTTTTGCTCATTATTAGATTTAGTATGCTGAGAAATAAAACAAAATTTTACTTTCCTAATATATATCCAATTAACAGCATATAACAAAAAAAAAACAAATATCGATTGATTGATTATTCACGTTGCACGCAGAAGCAACAAGGCTTTTGGTGATAATCTCGTTATTTTCAATCACGGGTCAAACAACGAGGACGACTACTGAGCGTGCACCATTTTCTCCAAATATCCACGCCAACACGAAGACTTCTGAGACTCGATAGATTTATTGAACATCAGCCATGAATCGGAAAAAAAAAACAGTCGTTACTTACTTTAGATTCCGAAATTGAAAATTTCAATATGAAAAATTCATTAATGAATTTTTACTGCCACACTATAAAGCAACTCGAGGGCTATTGGCAACGGGCCTCATAATTTTGAGCTTCTATCAAATGACGAGGACGACACCTTAGCCGGAACTCACCCCTTTGAACTCCCACACCATGCTAACGGGAGGACTTATATTCGACATATTTAACGTGCATCAGCCCTCTCTACAAGGCGGGCCTACAAGCTATCAGCGACCGACCTCGCAATTCTGAACCATGTGGACGACACCTGTATGTCAGGTAACGTGGACGATATCTAAGTGGACACTCCACCCTTCTAACTTCCCTACCACGCTAAACGTGAGGAATTTGAACCACGACAGATTTAGCGTGCACCGGGTCCTCTACATGGCGGGTCTTTAACGGTACGAAGGCTCGAATTCCTGACATTCCGGCCACAAGTTCGTGACCATGATCACCAAGCTACGGATTCATAAATAATTCATTAATATAGACGGTTACTATAGAATATTTCATTTTAAACAATTTATTCCCAGTCGTAGAATATTTTCGAGTAAAGTTAAGTGCTAAGTTATTTTTTTAAAAAAACAACGGATATTTTTTAATGAATAAAATAAAAGCGAATAAAGTGAAGCGTGACATTAGCTGTGATAAGTACTTTTTTTTTTCGCTCACTGTCGTGTTAAATCTAATTAGAGTTGCTTTTCGACCATGGCTTGTGAACTATATCGGGCGTAGCATACACGTATTAAGCGGTACTCAGATGATCGTAATGGTTTCTCGAGAGAGAATCATTCTATTTTTATTTATTTATTCCAGTAAATACAGAGCGAGAAAAATAAGATAAAGAAAATAGACTGCATAAAATACTTTAAGAGGAGTTGGAAACCTCTCTCTCTATATATATTTATAATGTTAAATTGGCTGTTTTCGATGTACCTTTTCTCAAAATCTGCTATATATACATACTTGAAATTTTTCATACCATTAAAGTACACCTTTCTCATTATACTACAATGAGCTTTTAGCTGATTTTGAATTTTTTAATAATTTATGAAATATTTTGTCAAACATTGCGAAATTTAACACATTTTTCACATAAGAAAGTTGTAAAAAATAAATTTTTAAGTTGCTTGCAAAAAGCTCATTTCAGTATGTATTAGACATCATTATAAATATATCATAAAAAATTTATATACCTGTGAACAGCAGTTTCTCAGAAAAGGTACATCGAACATCAAAATTTACATTTTGAGATAAATTGATTTTAATGTATAACAATGAGACTTTTAATCGGCCAGGAAATAACAAAAATAAAAGGCTCAATTTACAATAAAAGATACATGTTTTGGTTTGTATCAGACAATACACTTTTAAGTAAAAACTAAATACTTTGTTTACATTTTTCGCCAATCAAATGGGAGTGGTCCAGTTTCAATGACTATTTAAAAATAGGTTTTAAGGGCTTCTTATTACTCTAGAGGTTAAAGTAAGGTATTTTTAGAAAGGTTAAAATCTATACAATTTGAAAATGTAAAAATCTCAAATTGTCAAAAAAATAAGATTTTAGCTTTCCAACTGCGGCAACTAAAAGAAAAAGAAAATTTTTATTTTCTTTCAAGTTATTTATTGTATGCTTACTGGTAACAGCAGTGAAAAAAATATAGATTAATAGACTACAGTATAAATTAGGTGATAGGCATACACAATAAAGGAAACTAAAAAAAAATTTCTCGAATTCAGATATGTGTGTCCATGCAATAAAATTTCCTTTCTCACTTCAGTTTAATTCAGTAGCAGTATTAAAAAATGCTTCTTAAAAAAATTTTTAAAATTTTTCTTTAAATTAATTTTTTTAAGCGAAACAAGTAGTAATTTTTTTTTATTTTCTAATTTCAATGAACTTACGTAAAACAAAACAAAACGCTTCAAGGATATATGATAATTTGATGAAACTTTCAGACATTTTTTCATAAAAGATACAATTCAACTTCAAAATCTTCTCGATGTCCTTAACTTATCACTTTGTTTTTTTAAATAATGCAAAATACACTCAAAGTAAGTATCTGTTACTTAAAATATTAAATTTCATTACAAACTACATTGCTTCTTAATTTTTGAAAAAAAAACCGAAAATATTATTTGTTTTATTGTAATACATATAATATATTATACATGTCCGCACATGTATTAATAAAGCACATGCAAATTAAAAAGATAATAAACACATGGTGCTTAAAACATAGATTTTGATTTTAAAAAATTATAGGCTCATTGTTCAAAAAATAATTTTCTCAAATAAAAATAGTTCTAATAAGTTTATTATTTTTGATGCAGAAAAACAAAATCTTTTTCCTTCCCAAAATATTTTTGAATTGATCTTGAACTTAGCATTAAACTGAATGCAAGTGTTGCATTATGATAGTAAATAATTCTTATAAGAACGACACCAATTGTTTTACATAATACAGTTTTCTAAAATACAGAACACCAAAAAGGACTTCCTTTATGATTCTGCATAAAAGGCAGGAATCTCTAAAAATTCTTTTTCGGGGAGAGCAATTTTTTAAGAAGTATAATTCCCATGCTAATACCATCTCTTAGTGTAAAACTAATTTGTAAATATAAATTATTTATTAACAAATATTTATCTTTTCAATTAACACGCTTTTATTAGCTTCACCTATATGTAACGGAATCTTTGAACTCGATTTTTACCACTTTAAAAGGTCAGATAAATTCTAAATTTTGCACACTTGTCAAGGAATTATGACAAAACAAACATTTAATAATTTTGTTCCATTGTCCTGATCAAGATCATCACGATTTCCCATTTCTAAACCTGGCGATTAATTTCAGATCCCATTTCCATATTTGGAGACCAAAAGATTAAATTACAACCCTAAAGCGAAAACGTTCACGATTAATACAAATACACGCACACAACAAACGAAAAAGATTAATTCATCAATGAATAAATTATAGTTTACACAACTAAAAAAACACGCTTTTATTGTAGATCGAACTAAAAAATGAAACATAAATTACAGTTTAAAAAAACTACAAAACACGCTTTTATAATTAATCGAACTAAAAATTAAAAAATAATCCTTAACATAAGAATAAAATGATTAACGAAAAAATTAATGCCATGTGGTAAAAGCATGGGGTGCTCGATATTATTTGTCATAATTTCTTACTGGTTCAATTCCGAAATGCAGAGATAGTGTAAAAATGTAGTACAAGGCACACAAACACCACACTTTTATTCCAATGACATAAATTTTTTCATTAATCATTTTATTCTTAAAGAATTATTTTTTTACTTTTTAGCTCGATTAAAACTATAAAAGCATGTTTTTTAGTTTTTTAACTATGATTTATTATTAATAATAATCAATTATATTATTATTTACTAGGCAATATTACATTAACTATTCTAGATTATCACTATTCCATCTTATATTAAAATCAATATGCTTGAAAATTCTATTACCTGATGATATACGCTCAAATAATGCTCACTGTTCGCAATGAGCTTTATGCACAGCAAGGGTTAAACACCTCATTTCAGTTTCATGTTAGTCAGTGTTAAGCAGGAAACTAATTATGACGCAAGGATGTCAATAAGAATTGTGACATAATCTCTTTAAAGAAGGAAATCATTATTCAACAACTTCTCTTTTTAAAAAAAACGTGTCACAACACTTTTTGCATAACTTTCTTCTATTCTCGTCTTTCTTGTCATTGTTTTTGTATCTCTAAAATACACTAATAACTATGTTCAGCAGCATTTGGTGTTTTAAGAGTGTGAAATATTTGTAAAAATGCAGACAAAGCTTTTTTTACAGACATTAGATTTTAAATATTTAATACTGTTACGTTGATCGGAGTTCAAGGATTTTATGCAAATCAGTCGCAAGAAGCAAGACAGTTTTTTAAAAGTGATGGGAATTTATTGTCGAAAATCTAATCCTTGAAATACGGCATTAAGCAGCAATATTCGCAGAATAAATCTCAAAAGGCCTTTACACCTTCAACAGCACTCAGACACAATTATCAGTGTCTAAAATACACGTATGTAAACGATTATTCACAAGCACCACTCGTCCTACTCAACAGCTGAGCTAATCGGTAATCACGATCAAAGCAAGTCTACTAATTGCTAGAGAAAATCATCTTAAATAATTGCTAATCAAAACAAGACTCACTAATCGCTGGCCAAAACCATACTACTCGTTTCGGGAGCATCTCTCTATTTATAGGCCCGGCGGATACTTCGAGAAAGATCCGCTTATGTCATACATTGTGAAATTAGTATATTACTCCACTAATTTCTAGAAGAATCCATAAGGTCCCAAATTCGCCAAAAATGGTCGCCAACTTGGTCACCAAAAATGATGCCAACTTGGCTTTATCGCCAAGATTTCGCCAAGTTCTCATTGAATTGCCATTATAACGTAAGGCACGGCGGTGCTTGCGAATATTACAATTTTAAATAGAACATAGAGTAATATAAATGATTTATACACGCCTAAATATAAATTATTTACACTATTTTACATCAAATTCGTAACAATATTTTTTGTCATCTTAGAAATGAATTTTTTTTTTAAATATTTTTATTAATTTTTTTACAAACGAGAATGTTCTCAAAATGAAAGCAGTAATACATAAAAAGTAATCTAAATAAATAAATAAATAATTAAAATAATTTTTTAAAAATAATAATGAATTTTCCACTAAAAGAAACCAGAAAGTGTTATTTTTATTAAGTGTTTATAAAGATAATGCAAGATATTCAAGAATAAAATCTATCCATCAATATTTTGAATTATGTTTTATTAAAACATAATAAACTATAGATTTGATATCAGAGTTTATATTTCGAAAAAATTCGGTAACTTCTTTGCATTGATTTCTAATTAAATACTTTCAGTATTTAAGATTTTACATCAAATAATCAAAAATCAAAATAAATCAAAATAATTACATTAATTGCTTATCAGAAGTCTCATTGAAAATGTAAGGTGTAATAAAATGTTTGAATAATAATAATAAAAGGAACAAAAAAGATTTCAAGTATTCAATGTAAAATATATTCATATTTATTAAGTAAAAAAGGCTAAATCAGTGGAAAAAATCTCCTTCAATATATAAGTGAAACTCTTTTTCTTTTCTTTTTTCCTTCTCTTTAAGGTAACTGACTACGTCGGAGCTTTAATTTTTAAAAAGCACATAAATTAATATTTTTTTTTATATTTAGTGTCCCCCCCCAATTAGAACATACGTATAAAATTCTTCTACAAATATTATTATAATAAAAAATTATTTAAATGTATTTTTTTCGCAAGAAAATAAGAATAGGATACTTTCAAAATATTCTACTTCCATGAAAAATGCTTCTATAATAATAATATTTTCGTTATGTATTTCTGAGACTTCCCTACAGAATCCGAACTAGAATTTTTGGAGCGTTCGCACTTTTTCAACCTCACTATCATTTGAAATAATAACCGGTATTATATGTTAAAATTTCTCTTTTCTCTGATGTATTAAAATATATGAATGTGAATCCACTTCTAAATTATATATTTCAAAAATATTAGTTTAGGTGTTGTACAGAAATCTTAGATATAAATAGGCAAAATCTTATTATTATTATAGAAGCTTTTTTCATAAAAGGAGAAGGTTTTGAAAAGATGTCATTCTTTTCTTAAAAATAAGTGCATTTAAGTCATTTTTTTATTGTAATCATATTCTTAAAATACTTTATGCGTTATTCTAATTTAAATGACATTAAAAATATTTTCATTTATAAGTTTTTTGTAAATCAAGGTTCCGAATCAAGGTTCAATTGGATGCCTTAACTGAGTTTAGTTCCTTTTCAAGACATTTTTTTTTATAACAGACGAAAAGTGGAGTTTATAAAGAACCTTCTTTCATTTTTGTTGCTTAATTTTTCTTTAAATGTTTGAAGCTTTTTCACTTTAATAAAAATAATTCAAGACGCAGACGATTTTTTTTCTATGTAATAGAATTCCTTTCTTGCAATATTTCAATCAAATCTGAGTCATGCAATCGTTCTTAAAAATTTATCATTCTAAAATGAAGAAAAATAACACATTTTAATTAAATTTCAAATCAGGTTTTGAAAGAATAACCTTCAATTCTACTGTATTCACTATCAAGATCCCATCCACACGTGAGGTCAGAATTTTATGAGCTACAAAAATCATTACTCACAGTTCTCTCTTCTGAATCATTCTTCTAGCTGAGATTTCCTAATAGTTATTCAGTCAACTATTCATTAATTCAGATTACAATCAACCAACTTGAATAACGGAAATGAAAACTAATTAATAAAGGATTAAGAACCTTTTCAAAGAGAACAAACCTTAATTATTACAATACAGTATTTACTAAATACCTGACTAGGAGAGGAAACCAATTTTCATTTTCATTCGTCCTTCACTTTTTATTTTCTCAGCCATGTATCCCACACAATTTAAAAGTAAATAGGTTTTTCTAGTGGGAGTACAAACTGGTACGTTCTTAAACAATACAGCTTTTGATGAATGAAAACAAAAATTAAGCTTTTACTGAGTAATCTTTTTCTTTGGGTTCGTACAATTTCAAAAATCACATTTCGTGATAACTCACTTAAGTTTTTAAATAAGAAAGGAAGTTTTGAGAATGTCCACAATTGTACTTTAACCGGAATTCAAATGCGAATAACTATTGTTAAAATGTGAATACTTTTGTCTTTGTGATTGCGTATATTTATATATTGTAATACTTCAGTCTAAGTTAAGGTATCCGACTACGTTCGGAACTGTGATTTTAAATAAGCGCATAAATGGATAATTTTCATGATATTTAGTTTCACTTAGATTAGAATACACGTATAAAATTGTTCTAAGGACATTTTCACAAAAAAAAAATTATTAAAATACAATATTTCGACAAAAAATTAACTTAGAATAACCTTTTTACAAAATGTTCTCCTTTTGAGAAAAACGCTTCTATTATGATATTTTGCCTGTATATAGCTCAAACCTCTGTACAGAGGCTCAACTATGAGTTTTAAAAAATTCGCATTATTTTCAGAGTTGCCATTTAAAATAATTATCGGCGTTCTTTTCTTAAAATTTCTCCCCTCTGTTGCCCTAAAACATGGATAAACCCACTTCTAAGTTACATATTTCAAAAATTCTAGTTGAGCCTCTGTAGAGAGGTCTGAGCTATATGCATGCAAAATATTATAATAATAGAAGCATTTTTCACAAAAAGAAGACTATTATGAAAATGGGTCATTCTGTGTTCATTTTTTGTCAAAATAGTGTACTTAAATAATTTTTTACTGTAATACTATTCTTTCAACAATTTTATATACATTTTCTAACCTAAGAGACACTAAATATCATAAATTTATACGCTTTTGCAAAACCACGGTTCCGAACGTTGTCGGATACCTTAAAATAAACTATACGTGGATCGAATATTGCGTCATAGTTCTCAACTATATGACACACAAATGCTATAGAGAAGTAAATACAGTTCTTAATTATTTTTTAAAAAGATTGCAAAGCCTACACTTGCCCGATTATTGAAATAGCCTTATTTTTGAGTGGTTTCTTTGCATACGCACAGTTTTCCTTTTTATTTATTTATTTTTAATTTGAGGAAAGAAACAAAATTAATAAGCAATGAAAAATATCGAATAGTTTACATGTTGCATAATATTTACATTACGGGATTTCCATAATAAAAATTGCTATGATTTCGCAAAACACGTTGCATTGTAGTATTTCTGAAAACGTGAAATTTATAAATAAAAGCCTCATTTTTATAATAATAATAATAATAATTAATAAACTATAGTACAAATTTATTGTATAAAATAAATATAAATTTAATAGCGTAAATTTAAAAATAACAGAAATATATGAATTAATAAAAATAAATTTAAATGTAATAATTTATAATATAAGCTAACATAAATGTAATGTTATAAATTTATTAATAATAGAAATTTATAAATTAGTAGAAAATAAATTTCTCGTATAAATAATTTATATTGTAAAAATAAAATTATACTAATATGAATTTGTATGTGTGTGTATGTGTATGAATCTCTTTCTTTAAAAATATTTTATTTGAAAGCTGGTTTTGAATATATGTTAAAGAAGTGAATTTATACTGATATTTTAATATATTAGAGTAGAGAAATTTAAACAAAATATGCCTAGTTTATTATTTTAATTAATCGTATTTCTAAAAATGTGAATTTTTCAAAACCTTTAATTCAGCCCCTGTATAGAAGTCTTAGCTATATACAGTAAGATCCCGCTTATCGCTGTTTCGTTTAGCGCTGTTTCGGTTTAACACTCTTTTATTTAAATTGTGGGATTCCCCGAAATACACGCAGCGTTAAGCTTCCCGATATCCGAAGCAGTTTATCTATGTTTCTTCTTCCGGCGGTATTACACGAAAGTATTTTTATCATTTCAAACATTTGTTGACGTTATTGTAAGTATAAATTTATATAATATAACGATTGCTATAGTGAAAATATTATGATTTTTAGTTTTTATCATGGGTGATAGTAAAAAACACGAAAATAAAGCATAAAAAAGCATTTCACTAGAAACTAAAATGCAAGTGATTAGAAGTTAGATACTGGTGAACGTCAATCTCAAATTGGTGCTGCATTGAATTTGGCAACTTCAACAACAAGGACCATTCTTAAGAACAAAGAAAAAAATACTGTCATCGGTAACTGCACCTACGACAAGCTCTGCAACTAGAATTACCCGTTCTAGAAATAATACAATAGAGGAAATGGAAAAACGACTTTCTATATGAATTGACGACGAAATTGAACGCAAAGTGCCATTAAGCCAATCTACCTTCTTGATAAAATGGCAGAAAATTGGACATACAGAAGAGAGACTGAATGATCTGAAATGTTAACTTGGAATTTTATTCATTTTTATATATGCATAGTCGTTTATTATGTTTCTATATTTATAAGAAATAAGTTTTTGTTTTATTGCTATAAAAACACAATTAATAAATTTAATGGTGTGAAATACCTAGCCAATTTTCTACCCATCTTCCCCTAACCCCATTATTTACATGATGAGATAATCTCGTTTAACGCTGTTTCATATTACGTTGTACTTTTATTGAACGTATACCCCGCGTTAAGCGGCGTCTTAATGTACAGGCAAATTATAATTATTGCACAAGCATTTGTCCTAAACGGAGAATGTTTTGAAAATATGTCCTTATTTTCTTCATTTTGCGCCAAAAAATTGCATTTAAATAATTTTTCACGTTAATAATATTCTTAAAATAACTTTATTTGTATATTATAACTCAACTGATACTAAACATCAAAAAAAATTATTCATTTCAAGATTTATCAAGAACACTCTTCCAAATGTAGTCAGTCACCTCAACTCAACTCATAATTAAAGCATTCAAGTCAATATTCACATTTTAAAACAACATCAACGACTAACGTATTAATATAAAAACACAATAGCACATAAAGGGACTTGCATTATTTTTCTTCACTTCTTAAAAACGTATTGTTCTCGAAAAATGGTTCTCTAAATTTTTACAAACACGTGCCTTTAAAACCGATTCTTACATTACTAAGAGGAAGAGAATTAACCCTTACTTTTGTCTTCAAACAAAAAGAGCGGTAAACCAGTACAGAGCCACCAACCATGTCTGAGGAATGGTCAATTCCCATAGTAAAGCTCTGAACCATAAAATAAGCCATCTTATCATTCGTTGTCTTTGACATGTTGTAGAGCCTGAGGGTGGATTATTTCCTCAAAGATTCGTTTCATAATTTAGTGAAAGTCTTAAGCATATGTTATTCAAAAGGAAACATGAGCGCCATTTCCTGAGGAATTTATGAAAATATGTGTCTTCATTGAATATAAAATGCCACGCTTAAAGCATACAGGATGCTCGTAAAATATGTGTTCGAATAACAAAAAGAAATGGATTGAGCCAATTCTTTTTGGTATGAACTAAAAGATAAAAAAAATGCTTCGTTTTTAGTGATCTTTAAGGAAATATTGTAAGTTTAAATGCAATACTCGTACATACTTATTGTAATTTAACAACACTTTTAATAAGCCCTGTTTTTGCAGTACATGCAGGGACTTCTTAAGGCATAAGCCAACAGGGGCCCTGGCCCAGGGCCTCGTCTCATTCTCAACTCAGACTTAATAAGATCATAATTCGAATAATTTCAACGGTCAAATGTTATTTTCAGTTGTACTCTCCGAAAAACTGGAAATTTCAGAAGATATGTCAACTGGCTAAATGTGATGACCGTCGTCCATGTGCTGGCCTAAGCCTGCCACCATACACCATCATTACTTCTTCAGTCAAAAGGCGGCAGTCGGTCGAGCCAGTTTGTGTGATTGTAAGTCATGCACATTTATTTGCTTCTTGTTATTGTTTGTACGAGTATTTGACAACGTATATTATGCATTGTCTACTTTAAGGATCATAGGTGGGGCTTACATTCGTGTAGGGGCCCAGGCCCTCAAGAAGTCTTAAGACGTCTCTGAGTACATACTTAAAAGAGCGATCAAAAACATGAACATAAACCTTCAATTGTCGGGTACGTTTTAGGACTTTTTGAGGCCCTGGACCCAGAGACATTTTATGCTTTTTTTCTTAGGCTTTGAGCCTCCTACGCAAAAGTAGGCCCTAGCTGTGGCCTTTAAAAGCAGATAGTATATCACATGCGTCAAATACTCGTACAAACGGTAATCTGAAACGTACAAATGTGCATGATTTACAATCGCAAACCTGCTCGACCGAAGGCCGCCTTTTGACTAAATGAGTTCAATGATTGTTCATGGTATCACATAATAATGCAGTCTTGCCACTTTTGCCAATTGACATGTTGTTGAAAATATCCATTTTTTGGCGAATACGTACATGAACAATATTCAACTATTAAAAATATTTGTATCATGATCTTATTAAGGTTGAGTTGAGAAAGAAACGAGGCCCTCTCCAATGCTGAGTCTCTGGGCCCGGGCCCAGTTGGTCCATCACTTAAAGCATCCCTGTCTGTTGTCGGTACATTTCAACACATTTTCAAGCATACCAATTCAAATTCAGGAGCTGACGCTAGTAATTGTTCACAATGCAACTTTTAAACAGCTTATTCGCTTCCATCCTTAAGATTTTGTATCCCATGGATATATGCAAGCTCCGAATTCATGCAGCAATGCACTCTGTTAGGACTCAATGAAAAATGGCTCCTTAGACGCTACAGTTTTATTTAAACAATACTATATAGAATTTCAGAGTAGCATTTTATGGCTAAATATATTTATTTTGGTTTTTTCTATCACTTTTCAAATTTAATCCGATATTTTTCAAAAATTTTGTTAATCAAAATACCTTGAATGAAATTACTAAAGAAATAATTCACGTGAAGGTAAAACACATTGATTCCAAACAAAAAAATTTGATTCTCATATATACGTAACATTAGGAAATCTTAATAATGTGAACGATCAATAAAAAAAGTATGTTTAGTCTTGAAGCAGCCTTGAAATTGAGTTAGATTGTGTTCTAATAATAAATAAATTCATGAAGTGGTTAAATTAAGTTCAGTATTGTATCGAAAATAAAAACGTTTTTCTGTAAGTAAGCATGCGGTTACGCCCACTAAACATACATCTTTAACTATATCAATATTTGACTGTTTGTTTTGAAAATTAGTATAAATTCTCCGGAAAGCTGTTTGACAGCTAACAAGCAAAAAGAGTGAAGTTCACGATGACAAGTGGAATGCAAGTCGGGGGAAGAATCTTTGAAAGAATTGAGAGAAAAAAATACAAATATTTTGTTAAAAATTTTAATGCAATTTTTAATAATTGTGTACACATTTAATTCTATAAGAGCATAACTATTGTGGAAAGGAATATAATTCGCTTCTGTATTCAACATTCCATGTGTTCAACCTTTTTTTTAAGTATACGTAATGATAAATTAGTACTGGTAATTCTTTATTAATAGTCACCAAGAAGAAAAATATACCCTTGAGAATTTTTGATATTCTATCGAAAGGAAACAATAATAGGGAGACACTAACTCGTCATGAAAACAAAAAGATTTCATAAAATACTTATCTTATAATACTTTTTAAAAAAATAAACGATTTCTATTGCAAAACTCAAATAATTAAAATTTAGTTTTATTAAATTTTAAAAAAATTCTGCACTTTTTTTTGTGAGGTACAATTTTTAGAAACTCATTTACACTTCATAATTGTATTCATTTCCCATCATTTCTGACAGAAAGAAAAAAAAACACTCCATATATATATATATATATATATATATATATATATATACACTCTGTCGCAAAAAATATATGCACCCAGAAGAAATTGAGCTACATTCACGAAATTTGGTATGCATGTAGTGTATATAAAAATAAACAAATGATTAAAAATTCAGAACAAAATATCATTTTATTAAGCGGTTACAGCTTGCAAATGTTAAAATCAGTAAGTTGTAAAGCCACCTCTGGCAGCTATACAAGCCGAAATTCGGCGTGGCATCGATTCAATTAGATCACTTATGACCCCCTGTGGAAGATCCTGCCATAGTCTTTGCATCTGCGCAGTTAATTCTCCTGTATCTCGGGACGGCTGCAGTTGCCTTCCCAGCGCGTCCCAGACATACTCTATTGGCGAAAGATCTGGTGACCTGGCAGGCCATGGTAGGACGTCTTATCCTTGAAGACATTGTTGGGAGAGTCGCGCAGTATGTGGACGAGCATTATCCTGTTTATAAATGGCACCTGGACGACTTGATAGCATGCGTAGCACAATCGGCGTTAAAATATCGTCCACGTATCTGCGAGCTGTCAAAGTGCCTTGAAGGACCACTAAAGATGATCGTGTGTCCCAAGAAATTGCTCCCCACACTGTCACACCTTGTGAAATTGCTGTATGCCGCTCGACAATAAATGCCGGATCGGACCGCTGGCTGGTGCGCCTCCAGACACGTGTGCGGTGGTCATCAGCACTGAGACTGAATCGGGATTCATCACTGAAGATGACACGTCTCCAGTCTGTCACACCCAATTTACCCGAGGTCGGCAAAAATCCAGTCGACACTGCCTATGATGTGGGGTCAGTGGTAGCGTCTTAGCGGACGTCGGCTCCTCAAGCCAACTTCGGTCAGTCGTCTCCTTATGGTTTCTCTTGATGGCACTGGATGTCTGGAAGGAGGTAAGTGGCGTTGAATCGATGCTAGCGACGTTGTTGGTGCCGAAGTGGCCACTCTTCTGATTGCACGATCCTCGCAATCATTTGTGTTCCTGGGACGTCCTGACCTCCGCGACGGTACACTCTACCTTCTGTGATCCACTGTTGCCAACACCGAGCAACTACCATATCGCTCCGACCGAGGTGGCGGCCGATACGTCTATTCGACCAACCTGCTTCTCTGAGGCCTATTATACGGCCCCTATCAAAGTCCGTCAGCTGCTCGTACTGCCGCCGGTTACGTCTTAGAGGCATCCTAAGTCTCAATATCGTCTATCAAAGTCATCAGATTCGTTTGATAGCCGTACGGCGCTCGTACTCATGCTTTTAAACTCTCTCAGTTGCGCAACTAATATGCGCATAGCACATTTAGCCTTGTCTCATTGGCTTCGAAATTTTAATCATTTGCATATCTCTTACCAGACTACATTCTTGCCGAGTTTCGTGATTGTAGCTTGATTTCTTCTGGGTGCATATATTTTTTTGCGACAGAGTGTATATATATATATATATATAGATCTTTTTTCCCATATCTATGAGTAAATATGAATCATAAGATGACCAAAATAAGTTTACCTATTGTATAAGCACGAAGGTCGTCATTGCATAAGTGAAAAACTCACATTTAATAAATGAAACCTTTTTTTCAAATTTCATTAACTACGTTTTACAAAGCATGTATTTTATTTATTTATTTTTAATCTTAGCATCCTATTCTTCTTCCAAATCACGATGGAATTTTGGTAACCGATCTTTTAACCTTTTAACTGTTAAAGATGCCCGAAATAATCTTGGCACTAACGATCCAAAATATCGCACCCGAGTACTGTACGGGGTAATTTTTGTGAGTGCATTTGTTATACCCTAATACATTTCGAGTGAAGTTTATTTCGGCTTCATCTCTTTGTCAAACCCCGAATCGATTTCGGGAAAAGTTAATTTAGGCTCAATTCAATAGATGGTGTTTGATGAGCAGTATTCATACTTCCTCGAAAATTAAAATAATGAAGATATATTGATGCTAAAGATTATTTTTGACTACAGTCTAACTTCGGATGATGTTGATCGCTGTAATCAGGAAATATCCTTTATTCCGACAGTATGAAAACGGCAGAGAAAATATATATAAAAAAATATTTTTGTATTTCCTAGACAAGATACTCTGGAAATCCTTTTTGCCTTTTAAAAATGTATTTTGGAGACGTATTACATTTTTAGAATTTCAAATCCAAGTTGTAAAACAGCTTTTTAAATATGACAATGCAACTTCTGGACAAAAGAATCCTGGCAGACCACCTACAGTAGATAACCCTTCCCATCTTAGAGAACGGCATTTTATATCCCATATTCCTCCTACTCCAACGAAACGTGAGCCTAGAAGCCAATGCACAATTTGTTCAAAAAAGGACGCAAATGGAAAAAAGGCAAGGAAGGAAACACGATTCAATGATTGGTGCAATGATTGCGGAGTTCATTTGTGCTGGGAAAAGTGTTACCAATTGTACCACATAAAACTGATTTATGAACTACCAATAGGTATTTATTTTCATTTATTTTTATTCATTTTTTTAGAAATTAATGCTGCACTAGAAACGAACTTTACCACTGCCACATTGTGTGACAACTACCTCAGGCGAATATGCAACTACTACAAACTCTGAAAAATTTGTATGCATGAACTCAAAAAATCTATTTTCAACAACTAAATATATTTTATTATGTACCAAACATCCTATTTTTGCAATAAAAAACTTGACAAATTATGTTCCGAAATCATCAAAATAACTTGACAGTTAAAGAATTACAAATTAAAAGTCGGTACCATTTTGAGATAACCATATCAAAGAACGGTAGTTGATCATATGCGAGTTCTTTCTTCTTATAATTCAGAAAGAGTGTATATAAATAGTTTTGGAATCGTCATTCTTTTTTAAGTTTATCATATCCATTACTTGCATTAATTTTCACTCGTTATTGTAAAAATTGTCCAACACATAATTCTACATTTTGATAAAAACAACAAAATGATTAAATTTTTTATCAAATTCGTACTCTATTCATTTCGGTGAAATATATGTGAGTGAGGTATAGGGTTATATATGATAGGCTAGAAGCGAAATCGTTAACAAATCTAAATAATTAGGAACTTTTTCTGTGAAGCACTAATTCATGATGATAAAATTTTAACTAATGCGCAAAATCAACCGTGCTGAACTTATGAGAAGAGTGAATATAAAATATAAAAACTATTCGTAAAAAAATCAAAAGACAACTCGAAAAGTGGAGATGCAGAGTCACAAAAAAAAAATTGAAATCGATATTAATTCGCCGAAACTCAATGCAATAGCTCATCAAATATGGAACGATGCTTTTATTTCTTTTAAATGGAATAACTGGAAGTAGTTCTAATTCGACGACTTTTGCGGACGTAAATTCTATGACTGAACAATTTCGCTGAAATAATGCCAAGAATTTATCTAATTTTGTGTCCGAAGAGCTTTTAAAGAGAAATTCTTCGGGCACGACGACATTTTTCGAACATTCTCCATTCCCTCATACACACCCACATTAGGACCCACTCATGCATCTAACTGCAAGGGTCAACAGCCCTTAAGTCGTAAACTTAAGGACACTCTGTCATTTTCCCTTTCTTTAACCAATTCCAAAAGCCAAATTTGTCTTCTGAAGCAGAACTCAAGATTGTTCTGTTCTAAAATAATGCCATGCCCTACATGATCACTCCAGGCTGTAATGGGCCCTCATAAATTAAATAAACAGCATGCAACCTACCGACACACCTCAGATTGATACGTCAAACGATAGTGTGCGAGGGAAAAATCGTCTGGTCAATAGAGTGGAAGGATTGTTTTCTGGTAGCAGACAAGTCACTGAAGCAAATACGACTTCAATTTTCCTCCAGTAAAGTTCGAATTGTCGTGAACCATAACTAACGTCCACGTGGAGTCAAATGGTGCCTGGATACCAAGCAATCTGGGTCGTCATGAATTTTTGAACTTGAATCATCAACAGATCATTAAATGAGATAATTAATTTCTGTGATGTTTTTGGTAGGGTCACTGAGATTGAAAAATGTTTCTGGAAAGGAAGAATGGTTCGTTGATTTTTTTTCTCTAGAAAAAACATTAAAAATTGGATTGATCTAGAATCCAAACCTGATGTTTGAAAGGAAAATTAAACGTTAGAAAAACAGCAGCTATTTTTGAAGAAATGAAATAAATAAAATAGTTCGTTTCCTCTATTGAGTTTAAATCTCTTTTACCAAAATATGACACAATTTTTAACAAACATTGCAATAAAATAAAAAGCATTATTTCTTTATGAAATGTACAAGAGAGAAGTAATATAAAAAACAATATAAAGAAGTTTTGGTACTTTCCCGAAAATCTCGCCAGGCAGGCTTTATTGGCGACAACACACAATATATACATAAAAAAAATGTTAGTCCTCATTGGTTTTTCAACTGTATTTTTAAATATATTATAAAAAAGACGCCATTCTCTCTCTCGTAAAAAAGACCGCGATTTGTTTTGAAAACGTGGTGGGTAAAGGTGGCGTTTTTAACGTCGGTTGTATCATTTTGGGCGATTTTATCGCCTGCGCCAGCGAAACGGAAAAGTACCGAAGTTTTGTGCACAAATTAATCTAACAATTTAAGTTGTAACTATACAAGTTTTAAAACGTCTGAGGGTTGAAATAATTGAAAGCAACAAGGTAAACTTCTGATTTTTTTAAAAAAAATTTATCTAATCAAAGTACTTTTAAGGTAAAAAAGAATAGAAATCTCACATCAAAAAAGAATTAGATACTTTTTGCAAAAAAAAAAAAAAAAAAAATCACGACAGATAAAATCTGCCACTGCACATTAATATAACATACTTCTTAATAACTGCAGTAGTAATCAATTCCAGAATATTCTGAAGGGGATTTTATTTATTGTATAAATAATTGTACTCTATTGCAAGAAAGGGGGCGAATTTCTTTTTTCAGGAAAAAAAAACAATGCTTTTGATTTGTGTGAACCATCAAATGAATTTTCATAAATTCTTCAAAGGCACGAAAGCAAAGAAAAATAACGTTCTATATGTTCGTTTTCAATGACTTACCGTATTTATTCGAATCTAAGCCGCATTTTTTTTGCCCAATGTTAACCCTACTGAAAAACAGGTGTGGCGTAGAATTGAAGGAAATAATATTCGTTGGTTGGGACAATTAGAGCAATTAAAGGTTCATGTATGTATTTAAAAGCTTATAAAACTGGTAAAATAATTAATTATTCCCTTTTTATTAGTTATCATATTAAATTTATTTTACTTTCGTAAAATTGGATATCAATTACTCATTTTACACTATTTTTCATTTTTCACAACAACTTGTTGAGAATATGGGATGCGGCTTAGAATCGATGTTGGTTTAGATTTGAATAAATTAGGTATTTTTTTTTTTTTACAAATTCAAATTTACGATTAAAAACGACCTTTACTTTTTAACCAACCAAAAATAATTGCCACTTTCAAAGGTAAGCTTTCGCATTTAATACCCAAACGGATACATTACTAACATAAAACAGCTGCGGATGGAACAGAGCAGTCATCAGAAATTCATGAAAACAATCCCTGGGGGAGGACGATCCTATCAAATTAAAACTGCATGGGCAGCAGATTGCTTTCTGGTGGCATCATCGACTGGAATATGACGACCACAACTGAAAGCAAAAGCCATCATCAAATGAAAACTGAAATTGCTAGCCACTGTCTTCGTGATACAAGAACACACCTGTTTTGTGGAGGCCGAAGTGACCTTGAGAAAAGGTAGGCGTTATTACTTCGAAGCGAGGTAGGATAAAATAGGTCCTGGAATGGTCAATGGCCGAAAGTGGAACAACAATCCCCTTTTGTAAAGTATTTCTACACGAGACGGGTTAGGTAAAAATGTTCAACCTGTCTGTGAAGGATGCGTTTTGAAATTCTCGGAAAAGGAATTTATGGGAGTATTTTTAAAAGAAAGCTTTTTTTTCATATGTTTGAATATTTACAGGATTTTCTAAATCATTAATAATGAAAATAAGATATGTCAACTTATTTATTGCCTTTCCATTTCTTTCTAATATATTGCACCGGTATGTTAATGAATATGATACCAGATATATCAATATTAAAAAAATATATTTAAGGACCTTTTTTCTAGCAATGTTGTGCTAAAATACTTTTGAGGTTGAGACTGATTTATAAAAAGAAATTCATTTAGCTTATTATCTAAAATTAACTTGATTATTAAAGCTATTTTTTCTGTGTGGAAGGTATATTTCCCACATCACTCACTGGAAACTATTTAAAGGAACGACATCTTATGTTAGCATTACATCGCAACATGATATTATATAGTACAATTAATAAAAATTATAAAATCTACAAAGAAAAAGTTAGAAATTTGGTATAACTCAAACTCAGTGGCGCAACAGCACATGAGGGCCAGGGTCTACTGTGCCCATCCCAGTATACGAGACCATTGGGCGCCGAGGTGCATGCGCAAATGTCTCGATCAGGTGGTCAGTCTGAAGCAACACCCCTAGTGCTTAAGTCCCCAAGCAAGCTTGGTATTCATTTATCGACCCACTGCAGGAGGGATGAAAGGCTGAGTTGACCTTGCCCAGTCCGACGATAGAACCTCGAACCTGTAGTGTGGAAGTGTGATACGCTACCACTGGGCTTTAGAAATTAGGTATATTTTGCATTAAAAAATTTAAGAATTTATACAAATCATTTTCCATGAAATACATACATAGGGGACATTGCAAGCTTTAGAAATGTTCTCATGTGCTTTAGTAGAGCTCAAACGGCAACGTCTATGCATTTTTTGTCAAATTGGCATATGCTCATCGACTTCAGTCAATCGTACGTCATCTGGAACACTTTTCTTGGTGCTCAGGAAATTTACAGGTTGTCCTTTGCGCTTTCGACTTGAAAATCCAGAAATCAGTTGTGCTAGCAGCACAAATCATAGGTCGAGAAATAGCTTCCCATCGACATCTAAAAATTAATTCAGCTGGTGGAAAGTATACTTACCTCGGCCTTGTAAAAAGTTAAAAAATGACCGAATCAAACACAAATAAATTCTTAAAATATGTTGTTCTTCACACGTTAACCCGTTCAGAACCATGATCACATATATGTGATCACTTCATGGAACACGGTATCGTAGGTGAAAGTGTGTTTTCCTCGTTTTGAGGTCCTTGATCACATAGGTGTGATCTGAATTTGGAAATTATGGAACTTAGAATGTTTATAAGCTATAAATTTTGGCATATTTTATTACAGTTATTATTTTATGTCCATTTTTAAATAAAGTTAGGCTTAACAGAAAAAATCATCCGGTCCTGAACGGGTTAATAAAATAAAAAGAATAACACTCAGTGCCGGTTTATCCATTGGGCGCTTGGGGCAGGGACCCGGATGAGCTGAACTTCACCAGATTTTGTGGTTATAAATTTCAATCCACCAGTGACAAGGGGGCTTGTAGATCTTCTGCGCCCAGGGTCGAAATGAACTTAAATCGGCCCTAATGACACTAATATTCCACATCCGAAAAAAAAAATATATTCCCAGTTGAAAATATGTCCTTTATTTTTAAGGCAAGAAAAGAAAAGTATCTCTCGTATAAAAACGTTCTTTTTTTTCACCAAGCTGACTTCGGTTAATGTTAAAGAATAGGAGCAGAATTCGGAATATTTTTCCAGATATTAAAGTACTCCGTCATAAATATTATATTCTGGATTCACTATCCTGTAGAGAATCACTTATTTTATCATGCTTCTCATTTTTATTTGAGCATGTATTTTTTCTTGTATAAAATGTGTTACTCGTTTTTTCTCCTATATCGTAATGCTAAATGAGCTAACCCTTAACAAAATATTAATTATTTATGGAATATTTTGCAATTTTAAAAACACTATATTACAAACAAATATATGAGTTACAATGTTACAGATTTTCAAGAAATAAGGACATTTTTCTGTCCGGAAATGTGCTCTGCGTTTAGTTCTAGCTCTCGGTACATTGGCGGAAACCGCTTTAAGAGAGATCGCGCTAACCTAACAAGGGCTGAGAGACCATTCAAATCTAAGATAGATTGGACCGAATTCTTCAATTTATTCTTATTATTTTTAGAAAAAATACTCAAAGGAACTGTTTTATATAAAATTATAATACAGTGAAGAAGTTTTGACATTTGAAATGTAACTTGAAATGTTTCTACTTCCTATATAGTAGAAACTGAAATTAAAATACGTATTTTTCTTTTTTTAGTGAGATTCACGAATTTTTTCTTTTAACGGATTGATTTCCTCAAGTTTAATGTTTACTGAACTAATCAATTCTTTTTTGTTTCGCATACATTGACTTAAGGTATCCGACTACATTCGGAACCGTGATTTTGTAAAAGTGCATAAATGGATAATTTTCATGATATTTAGTGTCACTTAGATTACAATACATGTATACAATTGTTTTAAGGGCATTTTGACAAAAAAAATTAACATAGAATAATTTTTTTCAAAATGTTCTCCTTTTATGAAAAATGCTTCTATTATAATAATATTTTGCGTGTATACACCTCAGAACTCTCTACAGAGGCTCAACTAGAATTTTTGAAATATATAACTTAGAAGTGGGTTTATCCATATTTTAAGACAACAAAGGGTCGCAATTTTAAGAAAAAAACGCCGATAATTATTTCAGTGGGTTGTAACTCTGAAAATAATGTGAATTTTTCAAAAGTCATAGTTGAGCATCTGTAAAGAGGAAGTCTGAGCTATATACAGACAAAATATTATTATAATAGAAGTATTTTTAACAAAAGGAGAACATTTTGAATAAAGATTATTCTAAGTTAACTTTTTGCCAAAATATTGTATTTGAATAATTATTTTTGTCAAAATGTCCTTAAAACAATTGTATACATGTAGTCTATTCTAAGTGACACTAAATATCATGAAAATTATCCGTTTATGCGCTTTTTTAAAATCACGGTTCCGAACGTAGTCGGATACCTTAAATGAAAGTGCTGGATTAATTACAGAAGCAGAAAGACACTTATTTCTAAATTTGTTACGCTCGAAAAAATAGCAAGCATTCATTCTTCACTAATACGTTCAGCTAAATATGTTATTTAAGGGGGTCTTTGTTTGACAATGAAAAAATCATGTAAAAGTTCTGTCTTGTCTTTTATGAGTTATAAAATTAGATTTATAGCAAACATAAAAGTCTTTTAAAATGAAGCAAAGCATCTTCCATAAAGTAAAATCTGTTTTCAGTAAGTACTGATATACATAGTAAGAAAAAAATCGCATAAAATAATATCTTATTTTAATGCTTGTCGAATAAAAAGTGAATAAAAATTATATTTTTGTGGAGCAGTAAACAGTTTTTTGTTTATCAGACATGTCAAAATGATTAAATTTATTTTACCATTGCAAATTAAGGCACAATAAAATAATATATGTATTTAAAATACGTGAAGCTCACAAATAAGCACAAAATATTTCAACTTTATGTGAGTATTACGAAACTTTGGAAATCTTTGTGTTTCCTACCTTTTTAAAAGCAATCATTAGACAATTTTCTTTATTTTGAAGTATATATGTTCATTATTACAGATTCAAAACTTTAAAATATTGATATAAACATTTAATATGTGGAGAACGAACGTTCTTAACGCATAGATTTTAAGAGATTGACTGAGAAAAGTTCAATTGTTATTGTTCCATAAAGAGTGCTATATTTCTACCAAGAAAAAAATAGTTGAAGCTAAAAGAGAATTATTATTTTAAATCAGTGATTTTTTTTTTTTTTTTTGATTCAAGGGACAAACTAAATATTTGTACGACAAAGAATTTCTTTCGTCACTTCATGTCAAATCATTTGTATGAAAAAAAGGCGATTTTCTATTTTAAGAAAATTGAAAAGGGATAAGACTTTTTCCTGTCATCAAAATTTAAATTGCGTTGTTTAATTCTTTAAAGAAAATAACACGCTGTTGTTGTTTTTTGGTACAGTATAATATAGACAAAATTCAACCAAAACAAAACAAATGTCGAGGAAGTAGGAAAACTACGTTTTTGTGTATTTTTCATAAAGGAAATGATACAAAAACAGTTGAGCAAAAAGCTACCGATTTATACATTGATCCAGATTCTTGGGAATCTTTGGCTATACCAAAACTCAGATATAGGTGATTTGTTGGGAAGATAAAAAAAACATTTAGCATAAAAAAGGTAAATGAACTTAAGAAACTTAATAATTTCTAGTTTCTCTTAGATTAAAATTAATTCAAATACAGGAAGAATTTAATTACGTTCATATAATAGGAAAATTATTTTCAAAATTAGGAAATTCACTGTGTATCAATAAGATAATTAAAATTACTTATACGTATTTTTTTAAATTTAATTTTAAATGTTAAAAAGTTTTTTAAGAAGAATTGTTTTGCGTATACAATATAAATACTGTATATGTAGTGTGAAATATAATAACAATTTACTAAGTAAAAGTATTTCCAATCTTGTATGAATATGCTGCAAAAAGAGAACAAAAACTTTTTAAGATCAGCACATCGCGTTTCCATTGGCAACGCGTTAGCAATAAAACAATTATGCATTTTCTTTTTCTAAATACATTCCTTAACACATAACTAAAACACTTTTCATTGATTTAACTACTATATTCTTTTTCTGACTTTCAGCACTTTAATCTTAAGATATTATCTATGTTAAGAATATTCTTTCAATACAATTAAAAAAAAAAAAAACACATTTATGGATATAGGACCTTATTTAAACACAAAAACATCATTTTTATAGAATAAGAAAAAAAAGAATTACTATTTGCTTTGTAGTTTTAATATTACGTGTGTGCGTGAAAAGAAAAAAAATCTTCTACATTAAATTTCCTTAAGTGTTTTTCATTGTGATATTAACCTAACAACGCCTATACTGATAGAATAATTTCCATAACTTCATCTGCGATGCGAATATGTTCTTTGGAATATTCTAAGCACGTATGTAAACAATTCATAAATTACACAAGGTAGTGTTTTGAAATATATCTTAATAAAATTAAAAAGTGATGAATAATTTTCATATAAAGTAGTTCTTTTTTTTTATATATATATTTGAGACTGTCTGCTCCTCTAATTTTAGGAAACTGTATTCAAATCCAAAACATTTTTTTTTAAAAAAAAGTAGAAAAAAACAGTTTATTGGGCGAAGACAATACGATCATTAATATCTTCTTTTTATTTACCAAGTCTATATAAGGTAATAGTTCATTTTTAATGTACTTAAATACATTTTAAGAGTAAAAGGACTTGTCTGAATTATAACGGATGTTCTAAATAATTTACTTGTACAGGGCGAGTATTACTATGGGAACAATATCTAAAATAATTATATAAAAAAAACCCATTATATTCTTCAATTTTAAATGTATAATTACAATTTTTTTTTTAAAAAAAACTCCATAGATCACAAGATATAATTTCGAACAGAAAAGCTGCAATTAGCATAACCTCATTCTCACGAACTCAAAATATATATCACACACAGCTTTTTAATCTAAATTATTTTTAATATTAAAAATCAATAAGATCGAATTCTGACCTAAATTCTATTCAAACCAACCACACAAACGAATAAATAGAAGAAAAAAAAACTAACACAACGCCAAGTAGCAGCGTGACATCACAACCATTCACGGGCATAATCGGTGAGATGAGATCACTTTAACCAATTATGACGTAGGAATCATTCATTTTTGCGATACGGAAGCGAATAATTTCCACTTTAAACAGTAGTAAAGTTAAATGTTCTCTTTAATTACCTAATTTAGTGCCTGAACAATGTCTTGGGCCATTAAAACCAACGAAGCGATGCTTTAATTGTGATGAGGTTAAATTTTTTTAACGTTTATTAACATGTTCTATTTCAATAAGGTTAAGTTTTTTGACGTGCGAGCTCTGTTATGGACCGTAACGTGTTTAACCGATATTCAGATGAGAGGTGATGTTTTTCACACAGATTTCACGATTTTCGAAGAAATGGTGAAGGTAAGGTTCTGAAGCACGCGAATATGCAATCAAAAACAAAAATTAATTCATATCGAATGTTTCGGAAGAATTTTATCCAAGTTAGAGAAATCAGTGTTTTCTGTGGACAAACATTTTGCTATCAAAGACTATGAAATTTCACAAGAATAAACTGCTTTACATATTTTAGTTACAGTTTTAAAAGTACAATTCATAATTCGTTGTTACTTTAAATACATAATGAAAAAATTCGGTTTTTTTTTTATCAGAATGCTTTATATTTTCACCAATCTTACAAGAACATTGTTTTTTCTAATAAAATTTTAGTAAATAAATAATTTTCTTGAATCGGAGATATTTTTTAAAAAAGAAATTATATATATATATATATATATATATATATATATATATATATATATATATATATATATATAATTCCAGATAAAAGACAACGAGTTTTAAATTTATAATAATAGTTAAATGCAACAGAGAGAATGAAATAAACAAAAAAGAGGGTTTAAGACAATTACAGTAGTATGACTCTTTTAAAAGTATTAATAAAAAACAACGATAAAATAGAGGAAGACAAATATTAAACTGGAACATATATTCCACCTGCTCTTTTTCGACATAATGAAAGGGAGACATAAAAGCTTTCAAAACGAAGCTGAAAAAAGAATAAATACAAATAAAAAATTTTACTGTCTGAAAGGTATATAATCGCATTTGCCTCAGCCAAATGTTCACTTAGAAATAAAACATGCATATATAATTTTTACTCGTTTTTAAAGGAATGCTGCAAAATTGAATATTGTACTTTATGCATAATATATTTTAAAAACTCAGTTTCTGTAATTGATCAGCTAATTTTATCATTTTTACTGAAGATTTTTAGGGGAAAAAATCCTTCTTTATGAATAAAATCTTTTACGTCGATTAATATCAATGGGTTGTACTTTTTCAAAAAATAAGATGTCTGTCAATTTTTAAGACCAAATATTTTAATGTTAATCAAAAAGTTTGTATTATATGGAAATATAATTATTACTAAAATCAAATTAATGTATTATTCCATAAAGAAAAATCGCACAAATTATGCACAACTCATGCATAATTATATATTTTTGAAAGCACACGCCTAAGGGAAAAAGGAATTAAAAATAATTTTAAAAGTAAGGAAGAAAGAAATACACAGTAAAATAATTAAGATTGTTTTCCATCGTTAAAAAATTCAGGTGGGTTCATTAATTAAATGATTTATTGATAAAAGTTAAAATGTAAAAAAATTAAATTCTAAAAAAAAAATTTTAAAAAATGTGAGTTAACTGATACAATAAATAAAAATGAGAAAGAGTCTAAAAAATAATAATAATTTAAATCGATAAGATAATTAATGTATTCGAATATCTAAATCTGATAATTTATGTAAATATAAAGAAGATATTTTTGTTGTTTATCTAAAAACAACACTTCGGTAATATTAAAAATCACAATCACTTTCAATACTTAAAGAAAATGTTATATGCAAAGAAAATAAATATTATTAAATAGGTAAGGCATAAATGTGTAATGCAACGTTATAGAGAATTAATACCTTCTTTTTTTGAAAGATTTCCTAACATTCCCAATTTTTTTTTTTTCAGTTACGTTATGATTCTCAATAAACTACTATCATAGAAACTATTACTTTTTTAATACATTATTAAATTATAATCAATTCGACAGCGAAGATACATTAATTACTATTTTTTTTTCAAATATACGTTAGTTGATAACTGATAAATATTCTAAAAAAATCTATTCGTAACAGTTAAAAAGTAATGGAATCACATGAAAAGTTGGAAATCACAAAATTAATGTTCAGTTTAGAAACATCATAGGTTTTTATTTCTTTTTTAAGGTAATATGGTTCAAAAGTATATAATAGAGGAGCAGAATTTAGTTGTCACGGATTTTCATACAGTCAAAGCAGAACATTTATTTATTTATTTTTTTGTTCTGAACAATTAACATTCGAAAGAGAGAGACACACATCTGTATACTTAACACATAAAAATATCTGTGTATAGACTAATAATATAAATTAATAATAATAATAAATTCATCCTTAAACTTTTTTAAAATTTCAATTGCTAAACAAGAAGGTATACTTTAAAAAAAAATAATGAGCAAACATTACGAATGTTTGTGGACAAAACAACGAAAAAGAACGATCAATAAAACAAACAGCCAGAGTTAGTTCTCTCTATGCAGAACATTTTCAAATCTAAACCATTTTGACAGATACTTTCTCAACGAATCCATTACTTCAAATCGGAAACAAAACAAAAAAAGTTGGAACATTTAGAATGTTGACTTACCCTGCTAGTTGCAAACCGGCAGTACTTCTGACCGATTTCCTAAGCAGATGATCGTGTTCTACTATTAAACACACACGCGCGCGTTCTTACTCCTACTCTTCTCCCGAAGTTACGCTCAAGCCAACTCACGGAATGGCAACCAGCAATTTTTATTTTTTACTTCCCTCTGTCCAACCAGCGTGACGCATTCAGTGGAACCGAACCTTTCACAAACTGGGCTTCGCAGTCAACAGGTCACGCTTGGCGACTTGGCAACGAATATCGGGCAATATTTTGATTTTATCGCCCAGAAAGAGACGATATACATTCAGAGCGCGTGAAATGAACGTGATCGATTTTACAACCGAATGAAGAAAAAAATGTGGAAGACGCCGTAAAAAAAGTTTTTTTTTACATGCATATTAGAATTTTGGTATTTTTGGAAGAATTTCTGTAATCCGAGTTGTTTGAGGAGAATTATGACGCGGGGAGAATGGACTTATGTCACCCGGTCATGGTTGTTTATATAAAATAGTTTTTTTCCTATTCTCTGAAATTTATAGTCATAAATTCGTGTAGGAATGTGTAGTTGACAGAATAAAATCCCTATCCAAGTTTATCCTATTACTTGAGATAATGTCCGTTAACAATAGTGATTCTTATAATTTCTTCGTGATTTATGTAATATAAGAAAAAAGAATTTTTGAATTATTTTTTGGAAAAAAATTTGTTGAAAAAATCGTAGAACAGTTTTGTAAATGCTTTAATTTCTTATTTAAGTACTTAGCAAGTGTTCGTCTTAGTAAAAATAAATTTTAAAAAAGTAAAAAATTATATAAAGTTTTTCTAGTTACAAAAATAATTACGAAGATACGATTAGATATAAGATGAATTTTCTACATACAAACAAATATTTCAAAAGCATAATGCACCAGTAGCTATTATTTTTAGGGAATACATTTAATTATACTTTACATTCTTTTTCTTGGAGAAAAAATAATTCCTTTTTAATATTATTAGCATTACATATATATACATAATTAAAGAACATTTCATGAATCTTACATATAAATTACGTTTTTTTTTAAAGAAAAATAATTAGAAGTCTTTCAAGTCAAAGTCAAAAACTTATTCTTATTAAATAAAGGTAATAGAGCTTCCAAAGAGCATATTCTTACAATTCCAATAATCCACTCCTTTATATGAAATAAGCCTCTTTTTTTACTTTTAGATTTCCTGCCTTTTCCGAAAATATATTCACTGCCAAATTGTTTATGTACTTTTCCCATGCATGATTATTAGCTTCAAGCATTATTTACTTTTTGTGGACCATTTTTAATATATGAAGTAAAATTTTCTTAAATTTAAGGTTTTGTTTGGAAGTTCTGGGACAAAGACATGTTTGAGTTTATATATATACTTCTTAAAAGGAAGTTTCAGCAAAAAGCAAAAGTTGGCAACAGAGAAGCGCGTTAACTGATTGGCTAGAAACAAATAATTGCAGTTATCATGTGACTTGGACTTCGCATGAATGTAGTCCACACACACACACATTGTAGATCAGTATTCACGTGAATTTAAATTTAAAACATTTTGCAGAAAAAGAGTAAATAATTTTTCTCATTTCCCATCAAACTATTCGAAAATAAAAGTAATGAAGGAGTTTCTTTTTAAAGCGAGAAATATGCTTCTTTTTTTTCAATTCCTACTATTAGTTCACTTATCACATATATTTATTTATTTATATTCCAAATTCTCAAGCATCAAGACATTCACCAAGCAAAACCAAAAACATTGAAATTGTAAGATAACCAAACATTGAAGAATATATGAGAAATTAAAATTATAATAGGGTTTAAAATATATAAAAAAAGCGGATGCTACTGTATTATAAACATTGCTGACTTAGGACAGCTTATATATAAAATAATTTATATAAAAGTTTATATATACATATTTATTTATTTATATATACATATTTATTTATTTATATATACATATTTATTTATTTATATATACATATTTATTTATTTATATATACATATTTATTTGTTCAAATTTTCAATCGTTAACAAAATACTTTCTATTTATCCATTCAAATTCAAATATACTTTTTAAACTGGTATTGGATGACACTTGATGTTGATACAGTTTTTTTCAAAAAGTAACTTATTAATTAAATTAAAAAATTAATAAGTAATAACAAACAAAAATAATAGTCGAACAGCACATAAAAAGAAAAACTGCTCGTTGTGTCCCTGTAGCGCAATGAATAGCGCGTTGAACTTCTAATCCAAATGGGATGTAAGCCCACCTGGAATGGCCTAATATCTGAGAATTTGATTTCTTTTTTACTATACTACTTTATAAGAAAACTTAAATTTAATTAATGAATAAATAGTAACAAAAAAATAGTCCAACACCCTATATATAAAGGAAAATTACAAGGAAAATCGCTTTCTATTTTATCACTTAATATTGTGATTCTGTCATATGTATGTACATATTTATATTAATTGTAACTATTTAATACAAAGTAACTGAAATAAAATTCTTCTTTTGTGACCTAAGTAGGTATTGATTTAAAAAAACTTTTTATATTACCTGTTCTTCCAATACTTTGCATCACGCTTTTTCATCTTTTATCTAAATTTTGCCGGAAGTTGTGACAGCTAACGATTAAATAACAGATAAAGAAGATTTATATGCTTAAAAGAAATTTCTCTCAAGAAACGCGAGTTGTACACATACCTATTCACGCGAGACTAATTCTTTGTTTACATACGGTGTTAACAAGAGATTTAATAGTAAATAATTCGCTCCAATTTTATGGATGCCGACTAGAATTAAATGACCACACTCTTTCTTTCACTGGAGAAATAAAATAATCTTTTAGCTAATTTTTTGTGTTCTTTTCCATTATGGCATTAGGTTTTTTGCTTGTTTGTTTCGTTTTTTGTATTTCAACAGCAAATTTTTTTTCTCTTAAAAAAGTTGAGGAAACCGTATAATCACATAATTTTTCTCACAATCTGTAAAAGAGGTGTATTTTAAATGGTTTGCCCTTACACCATACGGACCACCGAAAGCAGGCCACAAATGGTTTGTCCGTACAGCGTACGGGCACTCTATATTTTCTTCTTTCTGATTTGATTTCCTCATATTTTTAATTCTTAGAGAGAGAGATTATTAGTGCTAGTGTATTTAACCCTTTATCTACCGACGGTAATTATAAGTACCACTCGCTTTAAAATTACATAGAAAAACAATTTTTACGAATACTCTAACGATACTTAGCTGGAATATTCTTTTATAACCCCTCTTCCGAGAGACGAGCGGCAGCACAAGTTCTATGATGAGTATTTTAGAGTGGAAAGCGAATAGTTTTATAGCAGAAATTGCGTTTTCAGCGGATTGCGAAGATTGTCATTTTTGTTCCGAAAAAATAGTTAACGTCAAAATGTAAGTATTTTTTTTTTTTGTTAAGACTACACAGTACCCTAAAAATTTCCTTTTTACCGAAAAAATTTTTTTTGCATGTTTTGGTGGCATTGAGATGCTTGCCACGAAATTTCAGATCTGTTAGCAAATTAGTTTTTTAAGATATTTGAAGTTTTATGAGCTATGGTTTTTGTTTCGGTTTCCTTTTAAAGCATTTTTGTACACTTAAGTTGAATTAATTAAAAATATTTTTGAGCTTTTAGTTTAAATGGTTATTAATTCCAATTTTCATTACTAAAATCATTTCTGCTTGATTATGTTTTGAGTTCTCATAATTAATTGATAAAAGATTAATTTCATGGCCAATTTTTGCTTTAAAAATAGTTTATATAACTTAAAAGCTTTATCATTAATTTTTCCTGTAGAGAAAATGCCATGGCAAATGTGTTCTGGATTTCTGTGAGAAACAATATTTCGAAGAGATGGAATACTACTGAAAATGATGTATCTAAAAATCAGTCCTCAGCTGATTCTGCAATTAGACTTCCGAATACAAGTATTCTGAATTCAAATGCTGCAGATATAACTGAATATTTCCTTGATGTATACCAAACTACAATATACTAAACATTATGTAGTACTATATTTTAGTATTTTAAAGTCGTACTAAAGAGCTAAAACTTCCTAAACTGCACCAATTTAAAACTGAAAAAAAATTAAATTTTATGAGTAAACCTGACTATTTTTAGCTTAAGTTAGTATCATTATTATTTTGTACATAAATGCTTCGTGTTTCAAAACTTTTGTGAAATATTAGGTTAAGATAAAGCTGAATAAACTGACGTCTTAACAAATGCTATCAATATTATGCAAAAATATATTTTGAATTAAATATATAATTTTCAGTCATATTTAATAAAAATAGTGTTTTAATGTAGAAAATACATTGGAAAATAACATATTAAAAAATTAGAGTTTTATGGGTATTATAAGTTTCTGTTTTATGACTTTAAAAACTTTAAATGCGTTTTTCTCAGACTTTTAATTTTGAAGGTATAAGTGTTTTCTAATCCCTAATGCTTTTTTCCTGTTCAAGATAGAGCCTTTAATTTTTTTGTATATACTCCCAAATGTATGTTCTATAAAAGTTAGTATGGATTTAGGGCTGAGAACTCTAGTTATTTTTCTAAAAAATGCTAAAGTTGATATTTTAAAAATTTTCGTGTTTTTTCCAGGTTTTTCTAGAAAAATAATTATTAAAAATCAACAAGGAAATAGATTTTCAAATCCATACTAAATATTGTTTGTAATAATCTAAGAATCATAAATAACTTAAAATTACTAAAATATTTAAAAAATTGAGTATTTTATAAAAGTTTGAATAAACTTCAAAAATTCCTAATTTTTTAAAATTGTAAAATAATGGCTGGTCAAACTGACTTTTTGCTTACAGAATCAGTTGAATAAAATAATCTAAATATAAAACATCAATTATTTTTACTGTAACTGTCTCCAAATTTTTTTTTTGAAAAAGGGTACCGTGTAGCCTTAAGGAAGAAACCTTAGAAAACTATTTGACTATTTATTTCAAGTGAACAGTGTGTAAAATTAATTTTACAGTTGAATATATTTAATTAATTAATTTGATCTAACAGATTAAATTCCCCAAAGTTGAGTATTTTGTTTGTGTATATCCCTTCACACACATTTTCAATGTAGTGATTCAAAAAAAAATATTGCATGAAAAAAACCGCATTAAATCATAATACGGTAGATAAAGGGTTAAGAGATGAAATTTGTCCACTTCTTATTCAGGATTTTCTTGGTGGCGAAGGCGGGAATTTTTCATCGAAGGCAGTAATTTAGATTCTAGAAAATATTCGATAAAGAATGCGGTTGGCAAGGCAATGTGCAATTTGTTACTTGAGAAGAAACGAAAATGGAAAAATAATCCAAAAAGGCCAATATTTTCTCTGTCCACATTGCAATATAGGATACCTTTTTTCCAATTGTACGTGCATATATACAGGGGGAGGCGGGGAACCTTTTTTTTTTAAAGTGCAATAAAACACACTATACGTTTCATTCTATTTTATTGTTATTTCCCTCTTACTACACAACACTGGATTTTTGAATTTACACGGTTTTAATCATAACGTCTGTTAAATGTTGCCTCCCCCCATTATTAATAGATTGATGCGGTTGATTTTGAAAACTTTGAGCCACACACCTTTTCAAGCATTTCGTCAAGGATATTATCAATTTCGACGCGGATGTTATTCCGTAGATCTTCCAGGGTCTTGGATCGATCTTTGTAAGCCAGAGACTTAAAATAAGCTCACGGGAAGTAATATTTCCTTTCTAGGAGGGAGTAATCAGCGAGCACACAGGCCAGTTTACATCCCTTCGCAGGAAGATCAGTTACTGGGGGAAGGTTGCTCTTAAAACCCCCATAAAAACCTTGGAGGTGTGGGCTGTGGCCCCATCTTGTTGTAATTACACCAGTGGCGTAACGGAGAACATTTGGGCCCCCTGCAAAGTCTGATTTTGGGACCCTAGAACCCTGCCCTCCCCCGTAATGGAGGGGTTGTGGGGTGTACATTACGCTAGTGTACACGTTATCAAGATCCCTTTTTTGGGAAGAGTAGGTAAGAAGAATTGTTCAATCATTGTCACATTGTCTGAACTGACACACGAGCTCGTTCCACATTTTCTGGTGTTCTGACGGTCTTCGGGGTCCTTTCTTTTGTTTGGAGACATTCCCCTTTGCTCAGAAGGCACCCATCCACATTAAAACGCATTTCCGATTAAGAAGAACACGACTACTTGGAAGGAATATCGAAGTGACAACGAAAGGCACTTTGCGCTGCAACCACCGACCGACCGTTCGAGAAATACGCCTCCACGGTAATAGCGCCCTGCTGCCTCGACTACAACGTGTTTGTGACTGAGACGGGCAGAAACACAAATATCCCACTCCACCCATTCCATCTGACCCCATCCCTCCCTACGAACATCACTGCAACGTGTTCAAAAAAGGAAGTTCCCATGTCCCACCCTGTATATGCACACAAAATCCTCAACCGTTTGAAAAAGGGGTACAAGAATAATTTTTTTTTATTATAAATATGAGAGAAATTTTTTTAAGACATATAAAACGTTCTTCATAGCATGTAGAGTGTACTTATAAAAAGCAAATATTTAGGCTTTTTTTTTGTGTTCCACATTATAAAATAAAAAATAGTGTGTTCACATTCTGTTAAGTATTATGCTTAGTTACATGAAAAAGAAAAATGTGACTTTCTTTGGAACATTCATCGCAAAAGAGCGACCACTTAAGGGGTTAAATTAGAATACCCCTTGTATTCTACATTGTTATAACAATGGAAAGCAAGACCCCACCCCTCCCTTTGAGTGATAATGGCTGCGAAATCGTGGCTGAGTTATCAAGTCACGGGTTGGAAATCTAAAGCCATTGATGAACAAACACTCCACCCCCGTGTAGAGAAGTCGAAGAAGGTTAAACTTGTCGAGGCCCGAAATTCTTCACTCTGAGGTGATGTGAAAGTTTGGAGAGGGAAGGACCACTTCATGTTTCATCCTCATCACTTGATTATGGTCTAAAATTACGAGGTCTATCACCAATAGCCATCTTGTTGCTGCAGAGTGTGACGTAAATTAAAATCAAATGAATCCCCCTTTCTGCCACACTTTATTAAGAAGATTGGTAGATTGATTTCATATGGAATTGAATTCGCAAAGAATATATTACAGTAGAACCTGTTTTTGTGAGGTCCTTTTTCATGCGATTTTTTCTATGGGATTTTTTTTTTTACGCGACACATGAATTTCAACGGCTTTGACACCACTGTAATGTTTACTATTAATGTACTAATGGCGTAACGGAGAATGTTAGGGCTCCCCTGCAAAGTCAGGTTTTGCCTTTAATATTTTATAAATTGGGTAAATATGAACTTGGTATTATTTAGGCCTTGGAACCCCTAGAGCCCTCCCCCCGAGAAGCAGGAAATGTGGGTGTGTACGTTCTGCACTTCAGTGTACATATATACATTCCAAGACGCTCTGTTCGTTTGTTTTTAACAGTCTCCAGACAATAGTCTCTCAATGCGCTTGCTTGAAGATGAAACTTTCAAAAAGACAGTGACATTATCAATAATTTGATACATTATGACGACATACAAGAAGAACCGTATTCTTTGAGAGCAGATAAAATATATGGAAGAATACAGCTTTCCAACAAATTGGAAAAGCATTTTCTTAAAACAAATACCAATTAAGAAAGGAGTATGGAATTTCAAAAAGAGTTTTAATGACGCATATCTGGTTATTGTGACATTTACAAGCAACTGACCAACCGATCTTCGTCGCAGAAACATATCTCTTGCTTTAAGGTACCAAAAAAAATAAATCAATTGATATTGTATCTTCAAGTGACGAAAGCGATTTTGGACTTATTAATCACAGGAAAACGAGCACTTTGGATTACGATGAGTAGCAGTGAATTATGTGTATGCATTTTTAAAACTTCTCAATGTATACAATGGGAAAATAAATGTTTTTAAAATGTTTCCAAGTGTAATTTAATTATTCATTTTTTTATGGAAGTACTTTCCCATAAATTTCGTAAATATATTGGAGTATTTTCTAAGTGCACCTTTTTTTTTATGCGGTCCTTCTCCACCGCAGAAAAAGAATTTCTGTAGTATTTTGACGAAGTTGTTTGTTACATTTACGAAATTTTCAATTTTTTTCTTTTTGTGCGGTTCCCTACCTACCGCACAAAACCAGGGGTTTTACTGTATTATATATTAAGTTGAAGGTCACAGAATGTTTAAAACATGAAAAAATGTCATTTTAATGATAGATGGGATTTTACTGGGTTTTATTGAAATATGACAGTTTTTTAGCACTTCCTCAAGTTATTCTAGAAAATAAAGTGTACCAGTATTGCAAATCTAGCTTTCTAAGCTCCCTTTGATGACTAGATTGTTCTAACGTAAATACTACATTTTTAAAAAGTTTTAGAAAGCAATTATTATGAACTCACATTTAAAGGAATTTTATTTGAAGAATGAAGTCTCGGGGATGAGTGAACTTAAAAGATATAGTGCCTTTTAACTCTTTCAAAACTAAGAGAAACTTTTTCACCATTTTAAAATTAGTTATTGTAAAATTTAACTATAACTTTATCACAGCATTTTTTCATACAGGATGTCAAAATGGAACGTTTGCCGAACGCAATTACGTAAACGGGAACCTATAGGGAAAAAAAGGAAAAAGAAAATAACTGTTCAACCAATTGACGCCAATAATAAAATATTCATGGACTGTATCTTCTTATTCTTATTACTTATTCAATTGCTACTATTATCTCATAATCTCTCTATATATATTTATTTATTTATCTTGGTGGAATCTTCAATCGTTAATAAAATACATTTTAAAGCGCTCCATTGAGCTGAAATTTTATATACATGATTATTTTGGAGGACTATACAATAATTTAATTATAATTAATAAAAATTGATTAAAACTAATTATTTAAAGAATTACAAATACAGCTACGTTGGCATCATTTTTGGCGTCATAGCGACCCTTTTGGCGACTTGTGTCAAAACTTGAAAATGTTTTTTTCCCTCACGTTTTAAAGCATTCAGTTGAACTGAAATTTTATATACACGATTGTTTTGGATGACAATACGATATGTTGTGATTCTGTCCTATGTATATACATATTTATATTAATTGTAACAATTTTAAAGAAAGTAGATAAAATAAAATTTTTCTTTGTTGATCTAAGTTGGAATTGACTTAAACAATTTTTTTTATATCACTTGTTTCAATTTATTACGTCGGTAAGCAATATATTACTGTGGTTTCTCACATATTCTATTTTAAAAGGTAATTATAATGTTGTGCAATAATAAAGAATACTTGAACTAATGCAAGGAAATTACTGATAATTGATCATAATCCTTTTTTTTCTATCAAATGGGGAGCATCCGGAAATATAGCCTCTTCAGACACGGCAATTCCCCAAGAGTGAGGGCCATTTCATTAATGACATTTGGCACTTCCCGTTACCAAATAAATGTAGGGAGAGTGTGAACTAATTGTAGGAATTGAATAAATTACATTAAAAAAAAATCACTTTGAATCATTAGTGCGCTACATACATAAAATGATTTAATATTTTGTGAAACAGATTTTCCAAAGTGCAGTAAATTATTTTATTTATAAAACCTTAAAGAAAAAGACAAAAATTAATATTTTTATTTGTTTTGGCTATTTCTGTTTATATCCCCAGGAAACACTGCTGTAGCCAAAATTGTCTTACGTCATTTTTACACCTCCCTTTTCTTTATGAATAATATATGAATAAATGTCGTGCTAAATGAATGGGTACTTCACTTCTGATGGATATGCTTTTTAACTCAATTACTTTAATAGATTTATTTTATTAATTTCTAATGGTTATTTCATTAAAATTGTAATCGAATTAAAGATTGTTTTATGCAAAGTAACTGCATTGAGAAAAATCAAACGAAAATTTAGAGTATGAAAATTTGAAAACTATTACATTCTACCATACATTAATATTCGAATCATTCTAAGGACGTAAATAGTTCCAATTAGTTTTTAATATTGATTGAAATGGGGGGGGAGGTAAATCGACAATATTTGTAATGAATCTAGGTATTCGATGCAACAGTTTATCTTTCAAAATCTTCTCAATCCAATAATTCTCTAGTTGCATTAGAAAAAGGCTGAGGGGGGGGACAAAAAGAACAGTTGTGATTATATTTAACTTATTTTTTTTTTTACATTTAATTATTATATGCTATTGTTTTTCTTTTATGCCCGTAGTTTTTAAGCTAAAATAATAATAATAATTCCATCAAAACAAGTTAAAATTATAAGTCATTTTGAGTGAGTGTCTATTAACGTTACACTCTAAAGGCCTTATCACACGTATACGTAATTGAAGCAATTTTCCGTGAAAGCAACCATTCTGAGCAATTTTTACCGAGTTGCCATAGCAACGGCTTCGAACAACTTTTCCCTAGCGATCTGAAAGAATTGCTCGAAATAAAAATTGCTTGAAATTCCAGCCAATAAGGTTCTTCTTGGCTCCTTATGTCACTAACAAGAAGGCGGTAAAGATGGAAGCCTCGTCTTCGTCAAACGAATCAGAAATGGAGCATAACATTTTAATGGCGTATATAATATTTTAAACAGAATGGTGCTCCATTTCTGTTTACGGCTGTCAATAAAAGCGTGAGCTGGAAAAAAATAATATTGGATGTTCGTTTACCGAAACAGAAAAATTCGAAGAGAGATTTTTCAATGTGAAGATATGGTGTGGCTAGCGTCAGAGCATATCGTTTTGTTTACGGCAATCCTTCATCCACTCAGCTTCTTGAAAAATTTCGTGAAACAGTTATTCCAAATATGCTTGTGTGATAAGGCCTTAAGGCAATGCGAAAGCTATTGGCAGTGGACCTGTTAATTTTGAACCATGGTCATGTGACGAGCGTGGTAGCCGAGCCGGTAATCCCCTCTTTAAACTTCCATTCCAAGCCAACTGGAGAACTTAGATTTAATGAGTATCAGACTCTCTACACGGTGGATCTCTAGTGGTTCTGGTGCTCGAACTTATGACGCGCTGGCCACGAGTTTGTGACCATGACCACTAGACTACCGCAACCAGCAAAGTCATAATTGAGAAGAAAAGCATTATGTAACTCTTACTAAAACTTGAGAAAACTGATTTTCCGCGATAACAATAGATAGCTCATTTGCAAGTTAATTATATTTAAACAAATCAATGATTCCTTTGCATTGTCCGGTCGGTTCCAAGTCGGTAAGTAAAGTAGGTCAAAACACAGAGACTTATTTTTAACAATTTCTTCGTATATTGATTTATTTTAAGACTATTTTGAAACTATAAAATAAAAATTGTCAATTTTATTTTTAAAAGGAAGAATAATGGATGGTTTTTTAAGTTTATGTTAGAAGAATATTGTGCAAACTGTTATTTATACAGTCGGACCTATATGTAACAAAGTCGCTAAATCCTGGAAAAAAGTTCTTTATATGGAAAATTCGTTATATAGGTTCATCTTTTAATATACTTTATAACCACATAATACAAATTTTAAATTCGAAAAACAAACACTATATATTAGTAATATTTACATCTATTTTTAAATTAATATATGATTATTTTTAATATCTTACCCATCAACGAAAGAAAAACTTCAAGGAAAATAAGAAAATAGAATATCGAAGAATTCACTGTATTTTCAATATTAAGAAAATAATTTGATACTAAAATTAATGCAATTTTAAGGACAATTTATAATTTAATGCATACAAGTAATATTAAACATACTTTATTTTATAATTAGCAGGTTGAAAGAGGATATCGAAGATGAGCATTTTGAAATATAAATATATGCAAAAATTTCTCGACAGAGAATGAACTAGAACCTATCCTAAAATGAAGTAAGTTTAATTAACGAAATCATGAAGTGTCTTCGTTAATATTTTTATTCTTTGATATATTAATATATAATATATATATATAGTAATAAAATATATATATATATATATGGCATCAATTAAAGTCAAATCTTCGCGCGCAGGTAAGTGAAAAAACTGTGGACTTTTAAAAACAAAGGATATCGTATTTTTTGATTTTATCGTCATCATAGAAACCTATCTGTTAGAATAGCTATCATTTTTAATTAATTTTTGTTAAGTTTAAAAAAATTTAATGAAAAGACAAATGTCTTGGACCCGTTGTTGTCTCCCACAAATTATGGGGCTCGGCCGGGATCGACAAAGTGTTCGATTTTGATCAAAGTTTGAACGTGGGAATAAAAATAATGCGTCCGTGGATTAACAGAAGCCGCCATTTTAGCAAACTTCGTTCAACCCAGAGGTTGAATTTTTTCGTTAAAAACCCAGTGTGTAATATTCCGCCTGTGTAGAGGTTGAACTATTATCTGTTCAAGAACTATTTTTCGTCTAACAATATAACCTGTTTCAGGTTGAATTTTCATTCGAATCCTGAATATTCGCCTGTGTAGAGGTTGGAAATTATCTGTTCAAGAACTGTTTTTCGTCACAATATAACCTGTTTAACGGTTAATTGGTGATTCTGGAAGACGAGTGTGAATATTCCGCCTGTGTGATTGCCGGAACTATTGTAACAATTTCAAGAACTATATTTCATCTATTTTGCAAACCTGCGACAGGTTGTGTTGTGAAATCAGTGGAAAAATTTTCTTCAAGTGTGGATACAAAATGGCAAAGAGCGCATAAGGGATTTCATGAAAAAAAAATTATTCTTTCCATATTTTTGGTAAAATGGATTGACGGGATGTTAAGGATTTTTAATCGAGTTGAAAAGGATCTAGACAACTGTGGAAATACGGACACCATAGCAAAAAATTCAAAAACTAAAGACTAAAATTCAAGTGTACATTTGAAAGTGAGCCAGATTTCGAAAACTTCTTATAAAAACTGTATAGATGAGTAGGCCATGTGCAAAAGAGAATGAAAAACAAGACTTATGAAGCTTAAATTAGTTACAATTAGAAAAAAAGTCGAATTCAAACGGCTAAAAATGAAGCATTAAAAATCTGGCGGTAAAGTCGAAGAGAAACAGTTTAAACAAACATAGAAAATATGATCAAAAGCATTAAAACTTTATCTCTTCCTGTTCCCACCAGATCTGAAAATTTTAATCTGTTCTTCATTCATTGCAGAACGCGCATTTTTAACCGAAAATACACTGACGAATATACAAATCTGAAATTTTAATTAAATCTTCTAAGTATAATGCCGCATTAATAATAATTTAAAAAATTAAAACACAAACCCCCTCAGTTGCTATAGTACTCAGAGATTCCAATTAAGCCTGTATTTGCAGTGTTTAATCTCATTTAAAAATCCTGAAAAATGTTTAGGAGGTAAGACACAGATTTGCTGAAAGATTGACGGCAAATTCCAATATTATTGTTCGTTAAGAAAAGTTAATTCCTTTGAATCCCTATGTGATCTTGCAATTTCTGATAAATTATTTTTTAAATATGGAAACCGCAACTCATATTGGCATTTTAGAGAAAGATTGGTTTGGCTATCGATTTAAATAAACAGTGCGATATTTATATTTCATCTGAAGTGATCACGTCGAAACTACGTCATTGACTTGTGGATATACCGAAGACTCATTTAAAAATCGAGCCAAGAAACTATAAACCAAAGATTAAAGATAACTATCCCCAATATCTTGAAAGAGAAAATAAAAATTGCTTTATATCCGGTGATTCATCTCATTGCGTAGAGACTTTGAGGAGCGTTTTAAACCTAAAGAATCTAAAACATCCATAATAGAAAAAACTTTAAATAGTTTGAAAGTCAAGAGCGAAAAACAAAACGATGAGTTCGCACAGCTCCAATATCAAACATTTTTGATGGAAAAACGTAACAGAATTATTAAATTCAGGTTCATAATCCCAGTTCTAAATTCCTCACTAATTATAGTGAACAAACCTTCCGAAGAAATAATAACATTAAGCTCATGTTTTGGCGAACAGCGTAAAAAAGTTAAAATAAATATTTTTTTATTTTTAAAAACACTCTCCCAGTTTAGTGTTTTATAAGATATCACCGACCTTGACCGAATATATTTGACTTTATAAATCAGTGTATTGCTAGAAATAAAGAAACTATTGCCAGAAAATATCAGCGATGTTTTATTGAATGAAAGTGGATCCTCTTTGGGTGTTGATTCTGGTGCTTATTCTAATTCTATTTTTATGTTTCAAATTTTTAAAACTCTAGTTATGATTTGTCACATGTTAAAAACTTTAATATTAAAAATGATTTGAGTTCTCTAATTAAGAATTATAAACCTAATAAAATTAAATACTAAGTTAAAAATGAGTATTATAAGAGAAAAATGTTCCGATATAGTATTGTGTAAGAAAGTCAATGGTGCCATGTAGTTTGTGGACTTCAATTCCTGCTCAACACCCCTTCACCCTTAAGTTAATGTTAGACGGTTTGATGCTCCAGGATCTTTATTTATGGCAGTAGAAACGGAGGAAAAAGAGCGATCGTTTTGAACAACGTCCAAACTCTAGAGAGGAAAATAAGTTCGTTTATATGGAAAGTTCATTATATAGGGCGTTCTTATGCCTGATGGAACTGATAAAGACCAAGATAGCAAAATAAATGATTCCGTTCATATTAAAAAAAAGTACTATCGTCATCTATTTTTAAATGCCATATGATTATTTTTCATAATATCGGATTAGGTGCCTTCAACAAAGAAAGAAAATGTCTAAAGAAAAATTATGATATGTTAAATCTTTTGTGTATTTGTTGTATATCTTGAAGAATTCGTCTTTTTTGTATTTTCAATATTAATGAAAAAATTTGAAAAAAAATTACCGCTGCGGAATTTTAAGTCAGGCTGGCCAATTTGGCATCAACAAAAACACATTCTTAGGCGCAGTAATATGAAACTGATACTGTGGATTTTAAAATTAGAGGTTGAAAGAGACTGAGGTGCGAAGATGTAGCATTTTGCTATATATATATAGCAAACCTATCTGTTCGACAGAGAATGAACTACCCTTTTAAATGATAGTACAGTTACAATTAATTTAAATAATAACAAATGTCTTGGACTAATATTTTTATTATATATATTATATATATATATATATATATATATATATATATATATATATATATATATATATATATATGGGAAAATAACTACAGCTTTAGGATGATATCAATAATTTATTAAGCAATGAATGATGAAATAGTTAATAATATATTAAACACTAAAGGGGAATGTCTTTCTCCTACGTCTGGTGTTTAGCATCTCTAGGCGTCCGTCTGAGTGATTTCCCGTGCAGTGCCTTGTCAGGCACTATTGGCGGGGCGCGACGTTTATGTGGATTGCTCCACTCGACGTAACAGGGGTGGGGGATGTGACAGTGCACATATCCAACCCTACATATATATAGACAAAATATTTTAAAATAGAAGGATTTTCTCTCTAAAAGGAAACCGCTTTGAAAATGTGTCTTTTTTTTTCTTCACTTTTTATCCAAACTATTGCATTTAAATAATATTTTTATTGCAATAACATTCTTGCAACAATTTTATATGTACAGTGAAAAACGTTTAACATGAAACTTAGGATGCTGAAATACATTTTCGTGTTAAAGGGTATTGTAAAAAACATATGTTCAGCAAAATTAAGTTTTTTAGAGTGCATTTTATTTACATAGATTTGTATATACGCATGCATTTAATAAAAATCAATAAAACAAAAACACTCACAGGAACTTAATGAAAGTTTATACAAAATTTTTAAGTTCTTTTGAAAAACAAAACATTTGTTGAATTTTTGGAAAAGTTTTTAATATATTTTTATGCATTGCCTTTTGTAGCATCAAATTGTTCAATGTCATACATTTTGTTATTCATTTCATTATTGAAATTTGCATCTAAATAACTGTGCATATTTTGCATGATGTTCCTCATTTCAGATGACGTGGGAGCATGAGCTGCTTTATTCATTTCATTTTCGTTGTCGGAATCTGCCACAATGATAATTTTTTGGCTTTGAACAAACTCCACAATGTCTTTGTCTACTATAATTGAAGCTGTACGCATATTATCATCCTCTACTGCAACAAATTCTTCCCATGATACAGTAGGAAAGTTCAGTAATACATAAATAATACTTTTCTTTCTTTTCACACCCCTCTTAAATCTCACCTGCTCGGCTGGTGTTTTCCATATTTTGTTCATTTCCAGAAGAGAAATCATTTCTTGTTTGGCGATTTTCATTTCGTGTTAAGAGAAAAAAATGCATGAAAATACATAGTAGTTTGTCCAGACCATTGTATTATTTAATTTTAAATGGTTCTAGAGGCTTGAATTTTAGGTATTTTATCAGGTGCAATAAAAAAACCCCAAAATATATTTAACTTAACTTAACTCAGTGGCGCGACAGCTCATGATGGCCAAGGTCTACTGTTCCCAACTCAGTATACGCGCGACCATGGGCCCTGAGGTGCATGAGCAGATGTTCCAGTCAGGTGGTCAGTCTAACGCGAAGTCCCCCAGTGTTAAGTTCCCAAGCAAGCATGTTACTCATTTTATCGACCCACTGAAGGGATGAAGGACTGAGTCAACCTTGCCCAGCCCGGAGTTTGGTTCTCGGACCTGTGGTGTGGAAGCGCGATGCACTAACCACTTAGCCACTGGGCTTATAAAAATATATTTACTAGCCATTATTTTACCAGATATTTATTAATGTTTGAAGAATACAGGGGAAAAAATCGAGTGAACAAATAAAAAAAATTTTAAAAAATTATAGGCTGATGAATGGGGGATCTCAAAAAAAAAAAAAAAAAAAAAAAAAAAAAAAAAATGGCGCGCTCTACTTGTCATAATTGCAACCCTCCAAGTAATCAAAAATAACAATAATAAGTATTTCTTTATCCAAAATCGAAAAAAAAATCGATTTTTTCAAATTTCTAGACTGTAACCCCCCTTTGTTTAGACTCTTCCCTAGAGAGACTGTCGCTCCCTCTGGTGGACAGAACAATCTTCAGTAATGGCCAAGTTTCGGAACTGTAAGGATGTACGAGCATGCGCTCTGATCCCTTTCAATTCTATGCTAACTATTAGTTCTCTAGTTATGTATGTAAATGTTTGTTTTGTCTAATAAATGTATTTAATTAACTAGTGGACTTTGTAAAGAACCCCTTCCCCGCGTGTCCCTATTTTACCTTGGATCACATCCCCTCATAATTTGGTGCCCACCGCGTCGTAAGAACTAGAATACCCACTTAAGCCAGTGTATCTCAAACTGTGGGGGAGGGAGGCGTGATAACCCTACAAGGGAGAGGCGCGAGTATATCAAAAAGTCGAAAGCAAAAGAATAAAAAAAAAAATACTTATTTACTGTAAGGAAGCAAAACACTAAATACATTCCTACATAATAAAAAGTAAAATACCCATTTACACTGATATAGTACACTTATAAATGTATCAGTACTGCGCAATGTTTTTGATAATTAATTTAACAGTACAAAGTCAAGAACACGTTTAATAATTACCAGTGACCCTATGAGCCTGTCATAAAATTATGTATAAAATTTAATACTTGTCTTGATAATTTGAAATTTTAAATTAAATTACAACTGATCAAGACAAGGAAAATGAAAATTTATAATTAAAGTCGATATGTCGCTTTACGTCAAATTATACTATTGAATTCGAATACAAATTTATTGTATGGGAGGGCGCGATGAAAATTATGATTGAAAATTGGGTCGCAGGTATAGAAATTTTGAGAAGCACTACCTTAAGCGATAATCGTCTTAAGCGTTTTCGCGTTAAACCTATTTCACTGTTTTAAGGTCTTGTCTCTGCGCTTAAATGTGCGGGAGAAATGGAAGGAGCTAGCCACATCTTAAATCGCTCAATTCATTCACAGTACTAACCGCAATACAAATTCCATCACCCAAAGTTAAGTGATGCATCCAATTATTAAATATGAAGACAATTAACGAGGTACACTAGATATGAGAAGACTTTAATTACTTAGAACATTTACATCAATTCAATCGCTCTGACTTCTGAGCTACCTAATCTAGATTAAATCTTAAGTGATTGATCGTCAACTTACATATAACAATTATCAATTACTAAACATCTGCGCCTCACTTCAAATTGATTAATCACTGCTCCGCTAGCAGTCTACCCTCTCTCTCTCTCTAACCTGAAAGCTTAGACTTTATATAGTAGTATTTGCATGCTTACGTTTTCTTCTTTCGGAGGAAGCTTTTCTTATAAAATAATTTTTAAGGACCGAAAACTCTCCTAGAGGACTATTAATAGAAAGATCACGTATAGAGCCGTCACAACTGTATATTCTAATTCAAGCGACACAAAATATCAAAAATACTGTTGATTTACACGCTTTTTCAAAATCACGGTTTCGAATATAATCAGAGGCCTTAAAGACAGAAAAATTACTTGAACGAAAGTAGGAAGAGGCAAATGTTATGTTTTAGTTAAGTGTTTTTTGGATAAGAATACAGTTTTACACTATAATTAACTTGTCATTAGGAGGAAGTGCAATTTGTACGCGTTCCAACAGTCTGGCGATTTTATTCTCATTTATAATCGTAATTACACCTAGTTAAAGGGGGTTCAGAAAAAAAAAGTTTTTCCTGAATACAATAAAATACCAATTAAATAGTGAAGCTCTTACAATAAATAACCAAATAAAATAAGGAAAATAGCATGTTCATTGAGCTGAAAATACAAACGATTTTCAAATAGATATATTTCTTTGAAGTTAATTAATTCGATTCTCTTTTACGTTATATATTTCAAAACATTTCATTTTCAAAAAAAGATTTCAAAAAAGGTGTAAAGAGTTTAAAATCTAATCATAATTTTAAAAATTAGAAGAATATGAAAGTTAGAAGTATTTTTTGTAATAAATATTTAAGTAAATTTGACGTTGCACATGCTATTTTCTAAAATAGTAGCCTTTGGTGCATAAAACTTTATAGAATTATAAATTGTATCATAGTCTTTAAACCCTGCCTTACTATTATATATCTTTTTCATTTCAAAATAATTGAAAAATATTGAAATTTTTCTCAAAAAACTTAAAAATGTATTTTTTTTTTTTTTAAAAATATAATTTATTATTCTATTTATATATAAAATTAGCTGCAGTTTAATAAGGATTTGTTTAACTTTATAAATCAACTTGTTGCTAGCAATTAGAGTTAGTATTTTAGAAAATATCATGCGCAACGTAAAACTTAATTAGTATTTCTTGCAAAAATATTTCTTATATTCATATGCTAATAATTTTGAAAATTATGAATATATTTAAACATTTTACACTTTTTTGAAGTCTCGTTTCTTTATAAATGATGTGTAAAGGAATTGAATTCTTTAATTTTAACCTCAAAAAAGCTACATCAAATCGAAAATTGTCTATATTTTCAGCTGTCGAGACAAGATTAACACCCCCCCCAAGACCATCAATGGTTTTAAATAGCAAGCTAAACATATGGAATCTAAATATATTTATCAATGGCATGGTCCTTCAGTGCATTGCGCGTATGCTAGTACTTGACTGACTCATCGGCTCTTTTCAACTTAAACCACTGCAGTCTTTAAAAAAAATACAAAGCCTATGAAGCCTTAAAGATATGTTATTGTCCAGACCAACGACCCCAAGTTCATTACCAGCTGAATCTTCCATATATATATATATATAGGCTATGGCAACCTTCAAGGCAGAAAAAAATATATATATATATATATACTGAACTAAAAATTATATATCCCCCAAATAAAATATACTTACGCCAATCTCTGTTAACAACTCTTTTGTAAATCTTTTTTAAAAATATATAATTTATTATTCTATTTATGTAAAAATATACACTACAGTATAATACAGTATATACACTCAAGGACAAAAAAATTAGCGCACCAAGAAGTAATTGCGGGATCGTAACGAAACTTGGCATGAAAGTACATGTCGGGGAGATATGCAAATGATTAGAAATGTGCAGTGCGATTGCGCATTACGTATAGCCAGTAGAGGGCGTTTAACTTCGCTCTCCGTGGAGTATAAAAGAGGTAACCAAAGCTTGTTTGTGTGTGCTGAATCATTTACAAATGAAGAGCTGAGGTAGACATGCCATTACGCCGTTTTCGAAAACAATATGAGCAGCTGTCGAAGTTTGAGAGGAGGAGAATCATCGGCATTATGGAAGCTGGGTGGTCAGCTAGACGAGTAGCTCGTTAGTTAGGCCACTCTGATTGTGCTGTGAGGAGGTGTTGGGACCAATGGATCCGAGAGATGTCATTTACACGAAGACTAGGCACAGGACGTCCTCGAGAGACCAGTCGTCCAGAAGACCTCCACATTGTAAGAAAGGCACCCGTACAGCCAACTGCTTCATCGGCCGTCATCCAGACACAGGTAGTACCTTCACTAGAGGCCCCTGGCCGAAAGACATTTGGGATCGCGGCGCCCATCACGTGTGCTGCCCTTGACGCCCAAACATCGACGCCTCCGTTTGGAGTGGTGCCGCGCACGAGGAAACTGAACTGCAACGGAATGTAACCATGTCGTCTTTAGCGACGGATCCAGATTCAATCTCAGCAGTGATAACAATCGTGTTCGTGTGTGGAGATCCCGTGGTGAACGCCTCAATCCTGCCTTTGCTTTACATCGACACACCGCTCCCACAGCTGGTGTGATGGTATGGCGTGCCATTGCCTACAATACACGGTCTCACCCCTAGTATCGATCTGTGGCACCATGACAGCCCAGCGGTATGTCCATGACATCCTACAACCACATGTGTGGTCACTCATGCAACGGCTCCCAGGAGCCATTTTTCAACAAGATAATGCTCGACCTCACACGGCAAGGGTGTCACAAGACTGTCTCCGCACTGTTACTACCCTTCCTTGGCCTGCCAAATCCCCAGATTTGCCTAAAATCGAGCATATGTGGGATCATTTGGGATAGCGAATCGGGCATCCCTCGAGTTTGAACGAACTAGAGGCAAGGTTACAGCAAATATGGAACGAAATGTCTCAAGACATCATACAGAACTTGTATGCCTCAATGCCCGAGCGTATCGCATCGTGCATTCGCGCTAGAAGGGGTTCAACAGGGTATTAAATCCTCCGTTCTTTTGCCTTTTTCTCTGAAATAAATGATCCTTTTTCTTTGATTTTCTAATTCTTTACTTATATCAAAGTAATCATTACGTATCAAAGATTTCGTTTTATTTTGATGACTCCTTCTTGATGCGCAAAATTTTTTTGTTCATGAGTATATTTAACTTTGTAAATCAACTTATTGCTAATAATTAGAGCTACTATTTTAAAAAATATCATGCACAACGTAAAATTTAATTAATGTTTTTTACAGAAATCTTTCTTATTTACAAGAATATATATTTTTTATTTTCAAATTTTTTGAAATGGAATATATATATAATAGTAAGGTAGGTTTTTTTATTTGAAGAGTATGCTACATTTTATAATTCTATAAAGTTTTATAATTATTAGAAAATACCCTGCGCAACGCAAAATTTATTTAATTTTATTACAGAAATGTTTCTTACTTTCATATTCTTATAATTTTTTAAATTATGAGTTCATTTTAAACATTTTGTACATTTTAAACCTTATTCCTTTATAAATAAAGAATCGCAATATTAAATTTTAACCTCAAAGAATTGTATCTAATCGGAAACTGTTTATATTTTCAGCTCTCGAGAAAAAAATTAAGAGTTGAATGACAATTATTTGAAAAAAAGAACACAAAACAATGCGGTATTAAGATGTTATTAATGTTCTGTTGTCAAGCTTTTATTCACGGAAGGCACATCAAAAGATTCGTGTTTTAACGTGTTTACACAAACCTGATATATTAATCACAATCTTTCTCAAGCCCCTTTTGAGTTCAGGAAAACACATGTTGTAACTAACTATTTTCGCCTAGAGTTAAATTTGTAGTTTACTCATTCAAGATCTATATTTAAATTCCGTGACAGTCTTTTTGCTTTGCTTAAGGAAAGAGACACAAGTCAGCCATTTCTTGGAACACTTGCTCTAACTAATAACAGCACAAAAGTTTCTTAAACATGTGAAACTTTCCTTCCTTTAGTGAAAAGTTAAATCTAGACTTGCAGATCTAATTAAAAAAATGGCAATTTACGGTTCGGTTGATATGTTCGAATTAAAAATTAGACTTTTAGAACTAATAATAGATACTTTGAGAAAAAAATTGCTGTACAAGTATTTTAATCTTCTGTTTAGACTGTAAAATATTTTCAACCAATAGAACATTTGTTTTTAGTAAAGTATTTATATTGTGTTTAATTCAAAGCCTTCATGTTCGAAAATAAATTTTTAATCGAGTGTTCTCAAAGTAAAATACAAAACAAGATTTTTTTATTGAAAAATTTGTTCAAGCGAAAATTTAACATATTTATAAGGCCTAAACATTTATATTTTTGAAGCACTTAATATACATTTATAAGTAATTCTAAATAAAGGCTTTTTAATCATGTTCAACTTTGATTTACAAATATTTGAGAATTTTTTTCAGGACTAATAATCGAAGCATAAACTTTTAAGGCTTTAAAATACAGCAAAATACAAAGAACGACAACAAAATCTAAAACCAATACACATACAGAAATAATATTTTATAAATGTAACATCTTTAACATGCAACACGAAGTTTTTAAAAAGATACTTTGACATTTATTTTTTTTTCTCTTAAAATTTATTCCTGCAGGGATTTTTACTTTTGATAACCAGTTTTTTAATTAAACAGATCTTCGATTCAACAAATAAATCTTTGTAAAGGGTGTTTTTTTAGAGGTATAGAACTTTAAATTGCAATAAAACAACGATGTATTATTCGATTGACATGAATTTTTTTTTATTCGAAAGATAATCTTGTGGCATTACATTTTAAATATGATCAAGCAAGGCGTAGATTCGTCGAATGGGCCCAAAACGAGATTGCCGTTGTTCCCGATTTTCATAAGCGAATTTCGTTTAGCGATGAAGCGCACTTCTGGTTGAATGGCTACGTCAACAAACAAAACTGCCGCATTTGGAGTGAAGCTAATCCACAAGTGTATGTCGAAACACCGTTACATCCAGAAAACTGACTGTTTGGTGCGCTTTATGGGCTGGTGGAATCCTTCTTCAAAAACGATGAAGACCACAACGTTACAGTCAATGGTGATCGGTATAGAGCCATGATTACTAACTTTTTCATTCCTGAATTGAACAATCATGATGTCCAGGAGCTGTGGTTCCAACAAGACGGCGCAACATGTCACACAGCTCGTGCCACAATCGATTTATTGAAAGACACGTTTGGTGACCGCCTAATTTCACGTTTTGGACCTGTGAATTGGCCTCCAAGATCTTGTGATTTAACAACACTAGATTATTTTCTGTGGGGCTATGTAAAGTCATTGGTCTATGCGGATAAGCCACAAACGCTTGACCCTTTGGAAGACAACATTCGCCGTGTTATTGCCGATATACGGCCACAAATGTTGGAAAAAGTCATCGAAAATTGGACGTCCAGATTGGACTACATCCGAGCCAGCCGTGGCAGTGCTATGCCAGAAATCATACTTAAAATGTAATGCCACAAGATTATCTTTCGAATAAAAAAAAATTCATGTCAATCGAATAATACATCGTTGTTTTATTGCAATTTAAAGTTCTATACCTCTAAAAAAACACCCTTTATTTAAAATTCCTAACGGGGTGTAGTAAAGAAAATAAAAGTACAAGGTACTGACCGATGCCCTTTCCGCCAATTAATCTTGGTATAAAACTGCGTCCACCACTAGTCACTCTCATGCGGCGTCCAGTTAAATAATATCCAGTTTAATGTCTTTTTCTGTTGCATTGTGTGTGGAAATATTCTTATTGCGCTGTACTGCAACGATTTTAACTTTTCTATAAGGCTACAATAATTTTTCAGGGTATTTATATATTATGCCATGAACCAATTTTGCAAAATCAAAATAGTACTTCGCTAAAATCAAAAAAATAATGCTAAATGCTGTCGTCGTTGACGCGAACATGATTGTTGTTTTTGTGCTTGCGAGGGAACAGTTTTCCACCATTGTCTGCATAATGTGGTATTTGGCAATATTTTTTTCAACGATTAATTGGTCGATGGGGTATGATGCGTTTTAATACCTTATTCAGTATACAGTCACTCAAAAAAGTATTGGGACACTTGCCATGCATCACTGTAAAGTCATTTATAAAAATATTTATCTCATTAAAACAAAAACAAAATGAATTGAGAAATATTTTAACACTTGATGTACAGTATGCAAGGAAAATTTTATTAGTATTATAGATTTATAATTTTATTTAGCTTTTAAAATGTAATTCTTTGGGACACTTTTAAAATGAGAAATTTAACAAATATACAGCGCATCAATAGAATTTAATTTCCCACCACTTTTTTAGACTAGAAGTTTAAACATAAAAGTTTCAAGAAATAAGATTATTTATAGCAAAAATGACAAGAAACCAGATACATCGGTTGGTGCGCAAAATCCCTTAATAAGTCATTGGAAAGAAGGGAAATCAGTTCGTGGTATACGAAAAATCTTGAAATTGATAAGTCTCCTGTTGTTAACATCATTGACAGGTTCAAGAAAACAAATAGTGTTGAAAACAAGCAAAGATCAGGGCGTCCAAAGACATTTAATGAGCGTGAAGAGAGGCGGATTGTGAGACAAGTACGCATTAATCCAAGAACTAGTGCAGCAAAAATGACTTTGCAATGTAAAAGTAGGTTCGGAAAATCGGTAAATCCTGAAACCGTCAGAAATGTTTTAAGAAAACATAAGTATCATGGCAGAGTACCTCAAAGAAAGCCCTACATCAGCAAAGCAAATAGACAAGCTAGGTTGGCATTTGCTAAAATGTATGTAAGGTAGCCAACAGAATATTTGGAAAATATAATTTTTGTTAATGAAAGCAAATATAACATTTTCGGATCAGATGGCAAGCAAAAAGTTTGGCGGAAATCAAATACAGCAATACATGTCAAAAATTTACGGCCTACTATTAAATATGGAGGGAGTAACCAAATTGTCTGGGGCTGCATGGCGAGCTCTGATGTCGGGAACTTACATTTTATTGATGGTATAATGAATAAATATGTCTATGTATCTTGACATTCTCAAACGAAATTTAAGGCAACATGTGAGCAAGCTGGGAATCTCAGGACATTTTAATTTATACCAAGATAATGATCTGAAACATACTGCAGATATTTGCAAGTTATAGGTCCTCTATCCCTGTCCTAGTGTTATTAAGACTCCAGAACAAAGTCCAGACCTTATTCCCATTGAAAATGTGTGGGATTATTTGCAGCAAAAACTATATGAGCACCAAATTTCTAACAAGCATGATTTAAGAAAATATTTGGTCAAAGAGTGGACCAAAATCGATATATCGTTTTGCAAAAAAGTAATCCAATCCATGCCAAATAGACTTCGAGAGGTCATAAAAAGCAAGGGTGGCCCAACAAGATATTAATTTCTAAGTTTGAATTGATTTTCTTAATTTATTGGGAAGTGTCCCAATACTTTTTTGGGCAGGTTTTTTAACTCGATTTCTTTTATTATCAATTTTAACCATAATTTCATTAATGTATGAGTTTTGTTCAAATTATAATTATTTGTATTTAAACCAAAATAACATTTGCTTCTCTTTTTTGGTTTCATTTGTATGTTTAAGTAAATTATTACGATAAAAATCAATGAGCTGTGGTAGTGTATCCCAATACTTTTTTGAGTGACTGTATATTACACAAGTTCTCATCTTAATTGATCATTTCTCGGACTTACGTGTTCTTTTTTTCAAACTCTGAACTTCTAACGCATTTGAAACTTTTCAATAAAATTATAACACGGTAATGGCGCCAAATGGCGAAAATCCTTTATCTCATCTTGCATTTATTTATTATATTTTCATGTTCGGTCGTTATTGCTACCGTTGTCAGAAACATCTTGAGATTCTATGCAAAAGTAAACCCCACCTGCAGTGCCGATTTAAGCTCATTTCGGGCCCTGGGTGCAGAAGATCTACGGGCATTCTTAACACTGTCGGATCCAAGGATAGGCTCTTGGATACGGATGAATCCAGCTAATCTGGAACCTTCCAGTTACCGGGGCACCCCGTGCCTGGGATCAAAGATAGACCAAGCGCTCAAAAGATAAACCTGCACTGCCCACCTGTGACTTTTTTTAAAATAAACCATATATAGCATATGTTGTCAAATTCTCATGTAAACGGGGTAACCTGAAACAAATAAATGCGCGTGACTCATAAACTTCCAAACCTAGACACAAACCGACTGCTTGCTTTCAACTAAATGGGTGATGATGTTGCATGGTGGTAGGTCTGGGCCTGGACCCCGACGATGGACAAGTCATAAAAATGTAGTCTTGCCCCTGTAGCCATTTGGTGTATAGTCCTGAATGCAGAGTCAATTTCTAGAACTTTCTCAAAGAATATGTACGAGAAAAACATTTGACGATTAAAATTATTTGGATCGTGATCATATTGAGGTCGAACCAAGAACGACATGAGCAGGGACGTCTTAAGATTTTTTAAGGCCCTAGACGCAGAGAAATCTCTTCTGGGGCCCTGTGCAACAGTAGGCTCTACCTGAGATCCGAAGAAAAGTGAACAATATATAGCATGCACTGTCAAATACTCGTTAAAACGGTAATTTGAAACAAATAAATGAGCACGACTTACAATCGCAAAAGCTTAGGCACAAACCGGCTCGAACAATAGCCACGTTTTGACTAAAAGAGTTGAATGGTTGTTTAGGCCTAGACCTAGACATGGACAACGGTCATCACGTAATAATACAGTCTTGCTAATTTTGCCAGTTGACATGTAGTTTGAAATTCTGTTTTTTGGAAAATATGTTCAGGAATAATATTTGGCCATTAATATTATCCGGACGATGGTCTGATTTAGACTGAGTCGAGAACGTAATGAGCCCCAAGGCGAGGCCCTGGGCATGGTCCCAGTTGGCCCATGCCTTACGATGTCCCTGGTTTTGAGGCCCTCCTGAGGCCAAAACTAGGCTCATGCTTTAAAAAATCTTTGATCTCCATGATATCATTCTTATCAAAAAATGGCGAGGAAAATTTAATGCACTTTGTGGCAATGAATCAGTATCGTATTCATAAATATTTTCAAGCTTTTCTTTCTGCAGTATTGGAAATATTGTTACGTAGATCCGGATACGAGTATTTTATGCAGAAACAATCACAAAGAAAATAAACGGTTCTTGAAGAGCGATATGAATTTATTATCAAAAATCCAATCCTTTAAATACAGGATTCAGCGGATATATTCACAGGGTAATATTCAGTGTTAAAAAATACACGTAAGTAAAGATTATTCACAAGCACAGCCGAGCTAATCGCTAGTCAAAACAATCCTCACTACTCGCTGGTTTAATCAAGACTGATCGCCGTACCGGCGAGCATCTTTATTTATAGGCGCGACAGAAACTTCCAGAAATATAACCGCTCGTGACATTAGTGGAGAGATCCACTACCTTCTAGAAGATTCCAGAGGGTTTCGAACTCGCCGACATAGTCGCCAATGACACCAAAATGGTCACTAAAGTCGCCAACTTGGTCGCTAAATATGATACCAGCTTGGCTCTACCGCCAAGATTTCGCCAAGTTCTCATTGAATCGCCATTATAACGTAAGGGGTGGCATTGCTTGTGAATAGTACAATTTTAACATGAAATAAATATAACATAGAGTAATACAAATGCATTAAACACCGAAATACAAATTATTTACACTATTTACACAAAATTCGTAACAATATTATAGGAAAAATAAATTTAAGTTTAGCTAGTACGAAGGTTTTATCTCAGTATATTTGAAGGATGTTCTTCGTAATTATTCGGCATTCTGTGGGTATATTTTTACATGTGTTTTGATCAAAAGGAAATATAAACTACAGCTGTGTGATGCTAAGTGACACGCAGACATGTGAATTGGCCAACACGATTTATTTAATCAGATGCTTACTGAATGAAGCAGTCACGATTGTAAAGTTTGAGAAAGAAATGATCTTTCGCTTCAAGATTAGTGTTTTTTCTGTAACCGTTGCCAAAATTTACCATCAAAAATATAGGGACAGGGAATAAGTTTTGAATAATTGCAGAAATTTCACAATTTAAAGGAATAATTGTTAAAGTACATAGGTGCAATTGTAATATTCATATTAATGATGGAATGTTCTTATTACTAATCATTTCGAATTATTTATTCCCAAATAAAGATATGAAAGCAAACTGTTTCAGATTTACAGGTATCAGTGGCGCACGTAAGGGGGTGGGAAACTCCACGGATCCCCCCTCATAATCATTGATTTTTTCCCCGATTGATTATAACCCTATGTATATAGTACTTAAAATTCAATTACGTATTTCTTGTCAATAATTTATTTTATTTAATGAATGCTAATATTATTTATTTAATAATTTATTGTTTACTGTTTTCTCTTACCGACAATCGACAAAATCAAAAGAATATGTTTCGCGGAGTATTGGGATATGATACGAGGATGGTGGTCTTTCGACCCCCTCAACCTCTTCTCGAAAAATTCATGTGTGCGCTATTGATGGGTACTGGCATTCATACTTTTTAAAATAAAACCTATTTAAAATTCTACGTTTCAATGCATTACAAATTAAAAAATAATGTAAGTATTGTTGCTCAAAAGATGAAGCAATTTGCTATTTGAAATGTTTAAAGAAATTATTTTATTTCATTAATTAGATTTTGTTTATACTTTATCAATCGTTGAAAAGCTATTTACTCACTCATTTACTCATCTCAAGATCTCAGGAACTATTAGCCCCACAGACCTGAAATTTGATTGGCATGTTTCTTTTGTTGAGTTTGAAGAAGTGCTACTAATAAAAAAATTCTCATTTTTGAATTATTATGCCGTTAGATTTGAAATTTAGCATACATGTTTCTTTTGTTGTAAGAAGATCCTCTAAGAACGTGTTTTGCGGAAATCGACTTCCAAGGAAGGCGAGGGAAGATGCAGAGGCGTAAAAGATGGATGTACTTCCGCTTTATAAATTCAAGTCATGTTTTTAATTAAGAGGCACGGGTTATAAGAATGTTTTTGAGTACAACTGAAAGCTTAATGCTAGGATTTAGAAATCAATAATTTAAAAAAAAAAACTTAGTCATACAATATTACGAAATACCCAGCTAAACAGATGGGTAACAGCTACTTTTATTATAAGCAATCAACCGCCCATCCGTTATAGTGGTTAGTGACGCTGACTGCGAAGCCGTAGGGCCTGGGTTCGAATCCCGGAGAAGGGATGAATGTTTGTAAATGTATAACGCCTTCGCGGCATGCCGGTACTCTAATAGCCATCAAGCCGCAAATCCTCTCGAGAGGTTGGTGGAAGAGTAAGAGAGGTGGGAGGCCCCTGATCACCCCCAGGGTGTGCTCCTTCAAAAGTGGGGTGAAACCGAGCCAAATTGTACTGTCACCTGCATGGTGCTCAAAGCTAAGGCTAAACGACAGGCGTAAAAATCTAGCCGCGAGGAATTTTGTGGACTTTGATATGATGTTATTGTCGATCAAGTGGTATAAGTAACAACATTATAAACGTTCAATTTATATTCTAACGTAATAACTATAATTTCTTTTGCTTGCTATTATAATTTTATTTGATCATAATTGTTTTCTTATTATTATGTAAGAAGTTAATACTTTCTCAGAGAATATCTTTCCAATGCTTCACACTGAAAAAAGCGAAACAATGAAATTGTATGTAACCGTAACGAAATCATTCGAAGTTATGTACGTCATTCTGTATTGGATCACGCTTTCCATTTTTTTTCTTTTGAAATTTGGATTTATATTAAATTTTTTCCTCCATATTATTAAGATATCTAATTGTTCCCCTTAAGCAATTCCTACCCTAAAAGACATGTTATGCGCAACCTTGAATAATTTTTTTTATTATTTATTTCAAGTACAGAAGAGTTCAATATGTGTTTACAGACAGAAGGCAATGACTTTTGTAATCAAATAATAATAATAATATCCCACCACTAGTATTACTTGTTAAAAAAAGTTTGCTTTTTTTATTATATTCCTGTGTTTTGAAAGGGATTCGCAAACTTATCGAACCACCCAACGAAGATCCGGCAACAAAATCTAGAAAAACTATTTCAATCTTTCACAACCGTATCCATTCTTCCCATCTCCGCTCGCGTTGTTGCAAACCATTAGCAAATGAATAGGCGGCCGGCCTTGCAGTGAAGTTTGCGCCCATTATTTTTGACATTTCCTTTGCCCTTACACCTTCATGTCAGGAACCCTGGTCACTTATTTATGAGGAGAGAGAGAGAGAGTGAGATGTTGTGCAATGCCTGTCTTTCCCATCGATGTTCGAAAACGAAAGGTTGTGTTTGTTTGTAGGTAACCTAATAAACAATAAATGTCACGTGATAGTGAAAATTGCCATTACATGAGAGTCGAGTTTATGTGCACGTATTTTTGCACAGCAATAAATTACAAGCTTTGAGAATTTATTTTGAAATGTATATATTTTAAAGGGCATAAAAAATGAAGGTAAGTCAGGTTAATGTATGGAATGAAACCAAAAAAGGACTATATGAACTTGATTCTCGTTTCGCAGTCTATTTAAAGTGCACATGCTTTTTAACAAGAAAAAAAAATGTTATAAATATACTAGGACGCAGCGGTGTAGACAGGAATTTTTCAAGGGAGGAGGGGGTCTAGGGTCGAAAGTATGCTCCAGTACGTCACCCAACATATTCTTTTGATTTTGTCGATTTTCGGGAATAAAAAACAGTAAAAAAAATAAACTATTGAAGAAATAATTAGCATTAATTAATAAAATTAATTATTAATATCAAATACTTAAACCTTCTGGCCGGAGTATCATTTTTTTGCAGCACTGAGGAGCATCCGTCTGACAGACGGGTACGTAATTTTTTTTAAAGTCTTATTACCTTAAGGACTGTTTTAAATGTCCTTATAGGTCATGAAATTGAATATGGCTCAAATAAGATGTGTGGGATTAAATCAAGCACAGCAATATATTTTTATCACTAGAACTGGGACTAGTATTTTTATAAAAACTGATTAAAAATTATTGATATTCATGTAAAAGTAATTAAAAATAATAATACCAAACACGAAAAAACTATAGGAATATCCGTTCTGATAGACGGTGATAGATAAGAAAAATCGCACATATCGTGAGTTGAAAAAAAATCGCCATGTACCACCACGTGATCCTCTCACTGGGTAGAGTCCAACTGAAGATGTCAAGGCAGCCCATCAAAGAAATCACATCGCAGCGTTATCTACAGGCATAAAAGCAAATCATCCCCGTCAGAGAGACAGATGTTCCGGTGAGAGGGTTAATTAAATTTTACGTACTACATACATAGGATTATAATCAATCGAAAAAAACAACAAGGACAATAGGAGATCCGGACTCGAGGAACGCCCCCTAGTGTGCGTCACTGTTAGGATCGGGGTGGGTGATTATTTTGGTTCGAGGGCCACATTGGGGAAGTGGAGGATACCAAAGGGCAGCTCATTTTTAAAATAATTGCATTCAGTGGTTAATTTTGCATCTCAGAAAAGGTTTGAATTGTACCATAAAAATCAATGAATATAAAGAAATAAGATAGTTGCAGTTTTTTATTCAATTTATTTGTCGTGCTAATTTCATATTGCTTATAGATTCAATTACAGTAGAACGTCGTTTATCTGAACGTTTATTATCCGGAGCGTCAAATATCCGGACCAGTTTTTTTTTCTTGTCAACTACATGTCCTGTAAATGAAAATGCATGGAATAAGCTGTGGCCAGATTTAAAAGGCGAAAAAAGACTTCAATGACCACCACGGGGAGGAGAAACCGACTTTGTCCAATCAATCCCAGGATTTGAAGAATGCGATGAAGAAGATGTAGAAACCTGGATGGCATGCGATGCAGAAGACTGTGGATGTGGATTTCAAATGCTAAATGATGACGAGATTGTGACTTACGTGCAAGAAGAATCCGACCTTGTCGACGATGAAACTGATGAAAACGAGGACAACAACAACAACAACAAAAGTAGCAAGGGTCCAATAAATGCTGACGCGTTTTCTGCGTAAGAGACAGTTGTACGAACAACAATCAGAGTGCTGTCCTACTCAACTACTGCTGTTCAAGAGAATCAGAGACTTTGCAGCGAAAAAACAAAGGTGTACGAAGGTGCAGCGAAAAATAAGCGATTATTGTCCACAATAAAGGTAATATTGCGGCATTTTGCACCTATTTTGCTTTTTCTTCAGACTCGTTTCCCGCATGTGATGATTTTAAATATTCATATACTGTCCGATTTCATATACTGCATGGATCGCATTCGGTAATCCGAACAATCGCGTATCCGAATGGTGTCTGGTCCCAATTGATTCGGATAAACGACGTTCTACTGTATATTTAATTTTAGAATCAGTTTATTGAGACAAATGTACCCTATCACACTTTTCTAGAATTTTTTTTTTTTTAAATAAGGAGTGAGGTTGTTAATCGAATCTCTCATCACAGCCTGCAAGTTAACAGGGCCGGCTCAAGCAGTTTTGCCGCCCCGGACAAAAATGGAAAATGACGCCCCCCACCCCCGTCTTTCTCTCTATATATAAATATTATTTTAAGTCCTAGAAATTCAAAATAATTCGAAATTAAGGACATAATTACTTGTTATTATTTCAAACGAGTGAAACACGAAAGAAAAGGATTCGTCTATTTAAGAAGCCCAATTCCTTCGAAAAGTAGTCCACTAATGGTGGGGATTACAAGAGTTTGCTTTTAGTGACTGCACTCAAAGCATCTCATGTGGGTCTCTATTTATCATAACCTCTTATTACCCTTGTCTCCTTTTGGATAGCTATCGTAAGGGTGAAAGGAATGTCCGTTGTTACTTCACTCCGGGATGGATAGAAAGTTACTAGTGAAAGATGTATAAACATATAAAATTTCGTGATTTAACACATACTCTCGTCTTGAACCCTTCAAGTTTGAACGTAAAAAAATATTTGTAATTAAATATACAGAGTGCAAAATAAAAAAATAAGATACGTTAAATGAAATGCCAAAAATTCACACCCAAAAATATTTAAGAAAATATACCAAATTTTTTGTAACAAAATATTTTTCAAACTTGATCCAAATGCCGTCCCGGGCAGGGGTACGGCCCTAGAGCCGCCTCTGAAGTTAATGTCAGCCAAATTGTAGGTATTTACTCTTGTTGATCTACATGCAAGGAAAAATTTGCTCACAAATATATGCCGACCCAAGTATAGAAAACATTTTGTTCTATACCTTGATTTCTATATCTTTTCTGAATGTCTTGATGAGGTGCAAAAAAAATCTTTGCGGACCGGTATTTGCCCACCCCTTTGCTACGAGGGATGATAGATAAGTAAGGTTTCCCATAGTATAAAATAAGCTTCCAACGAAGTAACAGAGGTATCAGAATAAAGGAAATTTATTACTCTTACATATTTCAAACTCATTTCTCAACATAGCCACCACTAACAGTTAAACATTTGTTCAACCGTTCAATCCATTTCTTCATTTTGTCCATGTATAAAGATTCTGGTTTCATTTGTGCACGGCTGCCTGAATTTCGGTATCCGTTGAAAAACGTTGATCTTTCAACGTCTCCTTCAATGTTGAGAACAACCAAAAGTCCGACGGTGCCAAATCGGGGCTGTAGGGAGGTTATGGAATCACTGACTTTCAGTTTTCTCATGACGTTCTGTGTGTTGTGCACTGCAATGCGGTCTTGCATTGTCGTGATGCAAAAGAATGACGTTTCTTTCCGGTCTGATTCTGCGAATCTGTTATTTGAGTGATTGTAATGTTGCACAGTACCTGTCGCAATTCACTGTCAATCCTTTAGTCAGAAATTCCGTGTAGAGCCCACCACTTGATCCCAAAAGATTGTGACATGACTTTTGTTGCTGATATCAAAGTTTTGAATTTCTAAGCATTCGGAGAACCAGGATGATGATATTCCATGGATTGCCTCTTGTTTTCTGCGTCATGATGATAAATCCAGGATGCCACAGTTCGGACAGCCGTGCGCAAATGGATACGTAGCCAACCAGAATCTTTCTTCATGGAAGGAATGAAGAAATAGACTAAACAATTGAAGAACTGTGTAGCTGTTAATGGTGACTATGTTGAGAAATGAGTTTAAAATATGTAAGAGTAATAAATTTTTATTTCATTTTGATACCTCTGTAATTATTTTACCTTGTCGGAAACTTATTTTATACTATTGGAGACCTTACTTATCAATCAACCCTCGTAGAATATAGTGTTAGTTGCTAAAGATTTCTGAGTATTAAGTAGTATTTCTCAAGAAATGGGATTTATGATTATTGTTTTCTTTTTTAAAAAAGGAAGGAATCGAATGATTTCAATTTGCTGCAAGGAAAACGTTTTTTTGTGATGTTATTGTTATCACATCGAAGTTGATGTTGTGTTGTTGTGTGTTCACATATACTTCATTTGGAAGTTAAAACAAAATAATAACTTAACTGAAAAGGGAGGGGGGAGGAAATTAGCTCTATTTAGTTATACACTAATTGCTTAGTGACTGAGCAATTGAAATTGGAATTAATGTAATTAAAAACAGAAGTGTAGGGCCCGAACACGGATCTTGCAAAGGTATGCACTTGCGTCAGCCAGGCTTTGGGCCCCCTAGAATCATGGGGCCCCCCACGGTGCAGGAGAGTACGTTACGCAGGGGCGTAGCTACCGCCGTATCAATGGCCCCAACATGTATAAAACCAACAAGGCTTTCTTTTCTATAAAAGGGACCCGAAGGGGTTTTAATACGGGGCCCACTCAGAACTAGCTACGCCAGTGTCGTTATGCCGCTGATAAAAAAGATCGATCTCTCTTCCCAGCAGCATTCAAGAACGCCGTTAAATACTACACAAGAATCTACAGTTAACTTCAGGTGTATTTAAATTTGCATCACCATCTTCGACAAATAAAAATGGAATCATTAGAAATGAGAATAGGTAGAATTAAAAAAAAACCATACTTATATATATAAAATAAAGCACTTAAAAAAAAGAGTTTTACAGTATTAATAAAGCAACTCTCATAAAATGTCGCTATTAATGATAGGTAAATTAAAATTTTACAATCAGCGACAAATATTGAGAGAATAAGTTTTAAGAAAAACCTTTTTGGAACGATGTTATATCGCGTGCTGTTCGTGTTTGAATATACGCGCGTGATATTAGTAATGCATTATTAAACCAGTAAAGAAAATTGTAGATATTTTAAATTTTGTTACATTAACCGTTTGCATCAAATGCACTAACATCATTATACATACACGAAATGTAGATATTTATTTCTCCCTCGTGCGTGTGATAAAAAACCACCATTAGTAAAATTTTTGCGGAAATCAAAGAATTCTTATCTTAAAACAAAGTTGTAAGTCAAATCAAATCATTATTAAGTTCATGCTACTCATCCTGGAAGATAATATTACTTGTTTGCTCTTTTTTTCTTCCATTAAACCAGTTAAACAAAACAATGGATTGAATACTATTACCTCATACGCTTTTTCAGAATTAAAAAGATATGTTCACGATTTAATTTTGCAGCGCCATCTAGATTATCAAAACGGAACTAAATATTATTTATGGAAAACAGTTGAAAAATTTAATTCTGAACATAAAATAAAAACTTTACCACAATTATTATGGAAATGAGAACTTTTTTTATTTTCTTTTTATTATACTTTCATGTTGTTTTATTTTTGTAAATATGTTCATTTATTCATTACTTGGTTCAGTAAAAAGTTTATAAAAAGTAAGTTTTTTCTATGTAAAAAAATGCAATATCTCAAAAAACAGTCAAGAAATTATTACATCATTGTGTTTTAAACAAAAAAATGAAATACTTTACATTTTATTTTAAAGTACTTATCACTTAAGAAAGTAATTGATACAAATACAAATTTTGAAACCGCGGTTAAAACTAAAAACAATTATTTCAAATAATAACGGTTTATTTACTGATGATTATTATTTACTAAAATCTATCGACACATTTTTTTCTTAGATGTAATTAGAATTTACACATTGGTGGGATATGTGAGATCCATTGTAATTTTTACGCTACCAATCTACAATATTTTGTAATTTTTACTATGTTACTTCTTCAATGTAATTTGGGTTCAACAAAAAAATTAATATAATTCAATTAATTTTCTTTTTTATTAAAACTATTCACCGAAAAAAAAATATCAAGCAAAAATTGTAAAAAGTCTTGAAAAAATTTAAAAAATTATTTTCGTGTCAAAATGTCTTTCTTATACAATTTTCTTAATTTCAGGCGTGTGAGAATTCAATATTATATGTATACAGTCGAATGTCTATATTGCGAATTTTTCTATCTAGCGAAATTTTTCACGATTTTTTTCGTAAAATAACCTCCCACTAGCGGAGTACATTTTCTATATAACGAACTTTTTCTCTTGTGATTTAATTTTTTTCTCCTTATTTTAAAAGTATTTCGGGACATCTCAAGTTGTTCTCTCTTTTAACACGTTTTATAGTAATCATAAATCTTGAATTGGTTTCATTAGGTGCCTAACTCACCAAGTGCAATATAGTTCTGGGAGTTGTGCAAGTTTTAACTCCCATTCGCTAGAAGCATCTTCGATTGCATCAAAGCATTTTTTCAAACAAAATTAACAGACTTTATGAGTAATTAAATTTCAGGACAGAGGTGGTAAATGCATGTTTAGTATTTCTAAAAAAAATTTTTAAGTCATATCCTACTTTGAATGGATGAATAGAAAGTATTTTATCAACGACTGAATATTTGAATAGATATATATGCTGTATCGTTGGCTGGTGTTGTTGAATTTGTTTGTGTAACAGGGGTTTCACAGAAAACATCTTCAGAATTAAATTTCAAATTATTTATTTACAAGCACATAACGTAGGTGGACAATTCACAGTTGTATTTCACAGATATTTGGAAAGAACATGAGAAAACAGACACATATAACAGAAGCGACAAGCAGCAGCGGTATTCCACAGAACGAACACAAAGACAAAGAGTAAACATTCAACGCGCTGCAGCCGGTTACATGTTTACAGACAGAAGGGAGCAGATATCACATGATTTTGGAGTTGGATGGATGTAGTTTGAAAAGTCTCCGTTAGGCGGGTAGCTAATTGAAGTAATTACACGATTGTCTTGAAGGACTGGACCATAAATAATTTAAGAGCTATTACATATTAAATTACTGGGATTATTACATATACATAAAAAATAAATAAATATTTTTTGGCAGAAAGTGAACTAATAGTAGGAATTGAAAAAAGAGCATGATTTGTCTGCAGTGTTGTGACAATGCACACCCGGTTTGGCTAGTTTGGCTGAAAAACAGGTTTTCGACGCTAACTTTCTTCTTAGTTTTAACAGATATAATGTTACAACAATAGAGATGAACCTAAGTTGGCATTAAAAACCGGTAACTAATTTAATAATTGAATTAATATTTGAAAAAAACTATATTAACATCAAGTGTCATCCACTACAAGTTTAAAAAATGTATTGGAACTTGATTGGATGAATACAAAGTATTTTATTAGCGATTGAAAATTTGAACAAGATAAATATATAAATAGATAGAGATAAAGAGTGAGCTGATAGTAAGAATTGAAAAATAATGTATATTTAAAATTACTTATGTACTTTAAATTAGAAAATATCCTTAAAATTCGTTCATTTTAATATAAAATTATTTTCTTAATTTTGAAAATAAAGTGTATTCCTCGTCATTCTTTTTTATGGTTTTCCTTGAAGATTTCTTTTCCTTTTTTTGATCGGTAAAATATTTATAAAATAAATAGATATTAAAATTTAGAAAAATATGTGAACAATTACTTTTTTCAATATATAGTGTTTACGAATTTAGGATTTGTTTTTTTTGTGGTTTATGAAGTAGATTTTTTGAAAGGTGAACCTCTTTATGACCACCTTTTTTTTCGGGATTTAGCGATTTTATCAAATAGAAGTCTGACTGTGTATTATAAATAGAGCCTTAATTCGTGATTATCCAATTATTTTCTAAATTTATAACAATTTAATTTAATGATCAGTTTCTGATAAATTACAAAATGAAGAAGGTAAATTAAAAATAAAAATTATCTCCATAACATAATTTCCTTTTCTTCGAAACGAATTAAAACTGTTTAAAAAAACTGTATTTGTATATTGTATTTATATTTGTATTTAGACCCTGGAGGATTAGAAACAACAACCACCACATATTTGTACAATATGAGCTAATAAGGGATTTATACAGTTGATTGTAAATTTATAAGACTATAATTTATAAAGAATTCTAAACATATTTGATTGTAAATGTTCTGAGTGCTAAATATGTAATATTTCATAGCTTATCAATAAAAAGACAAACATGTGAATTGAATAATTTTTATTTTAAAGTTTTTCATTGAAACAATTCACACCATAAAACACAACGATTTTCTGTAATATTTACCCAAATTGTTTTTGTTTTTTTTTTCGTTTTGTAAATCAGAGATACGAAACCAAAACTCTTGAATAAATCGAAACATAAAAGTTTTCGAAAGCAACCATAATTTATTCGCCAATTTGGCGCGAATATTATTTTTTATGAAGGAAAAAAAAAAGGAAAGAAAAAAAAGTAAGAGAAAAAAAGAAAAGAAAAAAAAAATGTAGTCTTCTAACATAGGCGAATCCTGTGTGTCATGGCCATTTCAAACATTTCGTCGTCATCATCGAATACAGTGTCTAGTATCACACACACTTGATCAAGTTTCTAATAACGTATCAATTATCTCACTGTGACGTCATCGCCGGATGGGTGTGATTTAATGGTAAAGTGATAGTGGTAACATTTCCCGCTCCCAAACACAAAAACATAAAAAAGTGTTTACGGTGACTCAATTATGTTTTAAACTATGTTCCAAAAGAGTCATTATCTGGTTTTGCTGTTTGAAGTAGAAATGTTTAAATTCGATGCAAGCCAGATAGATAACAATGAATCAATTCTGATGTAAACAATAAATTTAGCTTCTGAATTGTTATTATAAAAATGCCAGAAGTTCTGGAAAAGTTGTATCACCGGAAAAAAAATTTGTAAAATTATTTCCTCGAACTTGAAAGTAACGAAAGTTTTGAATAAGAATAACAAAATGTTATTCGCTCCTATTTTTTTTAATGTCTCCGAGTATGTTCGTTCGAAAAGCGTTTAATTGAAAATATTATAATGGAATTGTTTTTTACAGCACCTTTATTGTAATTTAATTAATTCGTTTAAATTATATTTCATAGCTTATTTAATTTAAAGCAAAAAGCATTGACATCTGTATTTGAGACAATACTGAATTGACTGAAAATAATTCGATATTCATATCAAAGTTAAAATTATGTTATTTGTAGAAAAAAAATTATTAAAAAAAAATGATCAAATAAAATGTTTTGATCTTGTGTCAAACTAATTAAATTAGTTTAATTTAGAAATATATGTATAATTGCTTAATACTTTTTCGTATTTATTAAAAACTCAAGTCATGAACCATTTTGTTTTTTTTAATCTTATTGCAATATCATTGCTCGGTCGCACACAATACACTGCTAAAAAAAAATTTTTTTCCCTCAAAAAATGAATTCCGCTTAACTTGCAGTACCCGATGTATAGATCATGTATAATAGTTTAAAATTTCTTCTTGCATGAAAAAATTTGATTTATTTCACTATCGGATGTGGTTAGAGTATATTTCCGTATAAAAGCAACTTAAAAACAAGTAATATATAAAAAAAATTTTGTTTTAGCTACTTTTTATTAAATAGTTACAGTTAATATAAATATGTATATACATATGACAGAATCACAATATTTAGTGGTAATTAATTTTTATTAAGTATCATTAAAGTATCGTATTATTATCCAAAACAATCGTGTATATAAAATCTCGGTTCAACTGAATGCTTTAAAACGTGGAGAAAAAAACCTTTTCAAGTTTTGACAACTTGGCTGTATTTGCAATTCTTTAAATAATTAGTTTTAATCAAAATTAATTTTTATTAATTATAATTAAATTACTGTATTGCCATCCAAAATAATCATGTATACAAAATTTCAATTCAATGGAGCCCTTTAAAATGTATTTTATTAATGATTGAAAATTCCATCAAGATAAATAAATAAATAAATATAGAGAGAGTGTGAGTTAATAGTAAATTTTGTTTAACGTAGAAACATCATATCAATATTAGCATTAAAAATTTAATTTTAATTAAAAAAAACTTATTTTTGGTCTTCTCATTATATGCATTTCTTCTTTTATTCTCCATTACATTTTTTTAAATTAACATTCCGTTACAAGCATATATTGTCGTCTGCTTTAATTTAAAAATGGTTTTTAACAATATTTGACTACAAATTTCGTTTACTCTTACAAAATCGTCTGTTATTGTTAATTTTGTTCCTCCATTTATATATACAAGATTTATAATATAAATTACTAATAAAATATTAATGCTATTTGAATTTCCTCACTTCTTGTGTGTATTAAAGAAAATTGGAATTTCTTATACTATCCTCAATAAAAGTTTTTAAAGGAAATAAAATTCTTGGATAATATAATGTAAAAGATTTTTAAAAATTCCAAGTTTAAGATATGAAAGACTCTTTGCTTACCTTTCAAAGGCATCATAAAAACAGTTGGAAATCACAAATTCAGATTTCAGTTCTGCAGTAGAATCAAGTAGCAGTGATGTGCTAGAATTTTGGATATAACAATATAAGTCTTCTTCGCGATTAAGCATGGTTTTGAATTTTTCTGGCCCTTTTTACCATGGTGTTACTTGTTCAAATATCAACATTCTAATTAACTACTATTGTTTGCAAAAACAAGCCTGAATTTTGTTTATCGGCTATGCTATTAAAAATAGAAGAATTACAATTTCTGATATCATATATCTGATAAGGATATTTGGGCTCAGTACAAAACCAAAACCCATTCAATTCAGATAAAAATAACTGCCTCGTTTAATTTATTTTTAAAAACTTCAGCTCGTCTTTTTTATTTTATTTTGCTTTCTATATATTATTGTAAAATAATGCAAAGAACGAAATTGAGTTTTAAAAAATCAGTTTCTTCTCTTGATATCTGAAAAGTATTCCATTAGAGCTTAAAATTTTAAATGTTGTGTTATTTTCAAAAAGCTAAGCCTTAAAACTGTTTAAAAACAATTCTTCAGACATCCACAAAATAACTTAATTTTGGTCTTCTATTAGACAATATTTAATAGGGGAAAATCTATTGAGGCAAATGTTTAAAAAAAATTTTAATAATAAATTTGCTTACAAAAAAAGTTTGTTTTACATTCATTTACTAAATAGTCATTCAAACTCTGAAGATGAAATTTTTTTTTCTGAAATGTTTTAAGTTTAAATAAATGCCGCATGACAGGTTGCGCCCATCATTCTTTACTGAGTGCGAAAATTGTGGTTTTCCCGAGGAGACTGGTTTTTGTATGTTTAATTTGTTAAAATTCTTAGAATAGAAGATTTTTGAAATTTTTAATACAAATTATTTTTAAAACATTTTTGAGAGATATTAATTCTGATACATTATCAATCCATTCCCTAAGAAAAATACTCCCCCCAAAAAGCAATTATTTTCTGAAAATTTTTTAAGAAATAATTTTGAGTAATCTCTTATAGAATTGCTATTTCCAGTCATTAAGTTATGTACACGATGGGGGTTATAAAAGTGTTCGTACACTTACAATTTTCTATAAAATTGAATGTTTTCGATCAATAAAAATTAATAAATTTGAATTTCAGTTTTTTTAATAGTATCTCCAACTTGTTCTTATTCGTATGTGACGAAGCCGATCACTTCCCCTCAATTACTACGGACACCTCGCCCTTGCCGCCAAAGTTGCGGAAATTCCAGTCTATTCATTAATTCCTGGAAAGGAAGTTCGGAACTTGGTCCTCGGCGGCACAAGAGACGCATCAACAATGTGTTTTCTCATTTATTTGGCTATGGCACGTACGAAGCAAACCGCTCCTGAAAAAAAAAACCGTTGAAGCTATGGATGAGGGTAACCTCGATTCAGTAACTACCACCGAAGTCACGCCAGAACAGGTGTGCAATAATCTTAAGCACCTCTACGATCTAGTCCGAATCAATGACGCGGATTTGACCTGTATCAGATCTAAACTCGCCGTACAGGAGAGGTCTCAGATGTTTAGCGAAGAAGATGTCGCTGACATGATCAGAAGAAAGGAGATGGCAGAGACGGAGAAGCAAGCAAGGCTGGGTGAGATATCTTTGATTCATTGCCCTATCTTAACTTGCAAAATTCATAATCCGGAAAGTAATAGCAAAACTAATGATAATTTAAAAAAGGATCTAGAATCCGCAATTAATAAAGTAAAAACTAAGCAATTAAAGAGGGCCGGTGATGAGGAGTTTAAACTCCCCAAAAAGGCCGCGCGTACGATTAAGGAAATACCGATCGAAAAGGTAGTCTGTACTACCGGGAACAAGTTCTCGGTCTTAGAAGAGGAGGAAGTACCTCCAGGCAAAAGCAGTAACCCCTCACGGTGAAGCCAATTATGCTAAAGATAGTTGAGAGCTACAACTTGATAGTTCAGGAAGTCAATAGAAAAATTCCAGGAACCGTCAATAAGATGGCTGGGAATTATATTAAGATCCAACCGGCGACGCCGGATGACCATAGGGAAATCGTAACCCACCTTGAGAATATCAAGGCTCAACATTACGTTATAAAAAAGACTCGCCGATCGGCCTATAAAAGTAGTCCTTAAAGGGCTACCGGTTAAAACCGATGTGGCTGATATAGAGGATGATCTCAAATCGCAGGGCTTTGAGGTGGAAAAGGTTGCGCAATTGCGCAAATTTTCAACCAAAGAGCCCCTGCCGATATTCATGGTTGAGGTTCGCCGAAACGAGAAGGCAGAATTCATCCATGACGTAAAGACCGTCTGTTACCTTAGTGTAACAGTCGACCCATTCCGGAAAAAGCCTGGGGCAACGCAATGTTACAATTGTAACTACTTCAACCATTCGAGCGCAAACTGCAGAATGACACCCAGGTGTCTCAAGTGCGGAAAAGATCACCGCACTGGAGACTGCTCGATTAAAGAAAAAATAGAGAAACCGAGATGTATTAATTGTAACCAGGAGGGACATGTAGCTTCGTTAAGGAGCTGCACGGCCTTCCCAAAAATAAAACCGAAAAAGGGCGAGGCCCAGAACAATATTTCTCAGAAAAAAATCATCCCCGCTACCAGACCAGTGAAAGCTAATGTCAGCTTTGCTAGCGTCTGTAGTGGGAAAACCAACCAACAGATGGCGACACCGGAGGAGACTACTGCTTTGAAGCATCAAGAGTCACCCCGCCTTACCACCCAAAGTGAAGGGGCTTCCCCTAGTAACGATAATAATGTAGATTTTGGAAGTTTCGCAATGTATATTGCGGAACTCCAAAATATAACCGTAAAATTCCCTGAAATTTTTCAGGCATTAGAAGATATGTCAAAAGAACCTAATGACATAAATAAGCTTAATATCTTTCTTAAGGGCGTCGCGCGCTCCTTCAATAAAGCCCAAAAATGAACACCATACAAAGACTCTTGATGGTAACCTGGAATGCCAACGGTCTTCGATCTCGCATGTGGGAGCTGCGAGATTTTGTAAATAAGTATAAACCGGATATAATTTCCTACAAGAAACATGGCTGAGACCAAGTCACACAATTGCTCTGGCAAATTACAGAATCTATCGCAACGATAGAAATCACACTACACACAACGCGTACACGGCCAGAACGGGCGGCGGTACTGCAATTATGATTAAAAATTCTATGAAACACACACATACCAACACCTAATCTGAACGGGGTAGAAGCAACAATGGTCGCTCTCACCCCAGATTTAGGTGAACAAACACTTATAATTTCACTTTATAACCCACCACACTTAAACATAAATAATCTCAACCAAAGTATAGAAACACTCATGAACCAAGGTTTTCCCTCTACGATCATCATGGGAGATTTTAATGCTAAGCATAGCTCCTGGGGATGCGATGTTGATACGAGAAGAGGAATCACATTTAATCGCCACATCCAAAGATCGGGCTACCGCATTCTAGCCCCGCCCACTCCTACGAGGTACGGACATGACTCCGCCTCCACACTCGACCTAGCCATCTCAACGAACGTTGATTGGCCGTGCACTGCCACGTCCATATCGGAACTCAGTTCCGATCACAATCCAGTCACGTTCGAATTCATCACAACACACACACTTCTTTCCTCCCCGAATAAAAGATACACGCACATGAAAACGAGGTGGGGGAAATTCACACAAAATTTAAATATTCCTGAAAATTTTACACTACCAGAAGCGAACACGCCAGAAGACATTGACGAGCAGATCGCCGCCTTTACTGACCGACTTCACCAAGCATACAAGAATGCATCAAAACCACTAAAACATAATGACACCTTTTACATTAGCAGGGATCTCAACCAACTCTTTAAAGAAAGAAATAGGGCCAGAAAAATCTGGCACTACACGAGAAGCCCTGCAGATAAGAACACACTAAACAGATTGCAAAAGCAAATTAAGAAAATCGTATTAAAACACGAACAAAAACAATGGGACGAGTCTCTTGCTTGCTTGGAAGCCGAGGACGGCTCTCTTTGGAAAGCCGCCCGAAACTCCAGGAAAAGGCTCAACCAGTTCCGGCCCTTAAAGGCCCTGCCAAAATTGCATATAGTGACGCAGACAAAAGTGAGGTCATAGCTGACTCACTCCAAACCAATTTAAATTAAATAATATCACAAACGACACGGATAGAGCAATAACACATGTTGTTCACACCTATCTTAATAATGAAAATAACTTTACTAATATACCCCCCACCCCACCCCACTACCAAGCGAAATTATCGAGCTTATCGATAAAGTTAAGATTAATAAAGCAGCGGGTATTGACCGCACTACTAACCGCATGTTAAAGCATCTTCCGCTAGTCCCTATCTTTGAACTAACAAATATAATTCATAATATAATAAAAATTGGATACTTCCCGATCGTATGGAAAACTGCAACAGTCATTCCTATTCTCAAACCAGGGAAGGACCCGACTCAGGCGGAAAGTTTCCGCCCGATCGCGCTCCTCTCTATTCTCGGCAAAGTAGCCGAGAAAATTATATTAAACAGATTGTACCACCATGTGGTACAAAACAATATCTTAATCCCGGAACAGCATGGATTCCGACCTGACTTATCGACCACCCACCAACTCTTAAGAGTGGTGGAAACGATAAAGTCAGGATTCAAAAATAAAAAATCGACTGGTGCGGTTTTCCTCGATATTCAAAAAGCCTTCGATCGCGTCTGGCGAGAAGGACTAATTTTCAAACTAATCAAATATGACTTTCCACCCCCACTAATCAAACTAATTTCTTCTTATCTAACTGACAGAAATTTTTCTGTCAAAATCAATGATACTTACTCTAGCCACAGACCCACGGAAGCGGGCGTGGCGCAGGAACATTGATTTCCCCTCTTATTTAACATCTACGTGAACGACATCCCGATTCACCACAACACAACGTTATGCATGTTTGCAGACGACACAGCAATTTTGGCATCTCACACTGAACCCAAACTAGTGGCCAGAGCAATAAATAGACACCTTCTAGTTTTAGAGGACTGGTTTTCCAAATGGAAAATTGCTCTTAATGTGGCAAAAACGGAAGCAGTCTTCTTTACTAGAAAAACACGATTAAACTATCCAGACATCTACCTACACAATGAAAGAATCCCTTGGTCTCAGAGCACCAAATACCTTGGTGTTACGTTAGATAAAAAACTCACTTTCAAACAACATATTACACGCATACGTGAGAACTTCATCAAGAAAGCTCTCACGTTCTCCCATCTAATTAGCAGAAGATCTAAATTAAGTAGATCAAATAAACTGCTTATTTATTCTTCACTTCTAAGACCAGTCATTACCTATGCCTCTCCAGTGTGGAGTTTTGCAGCTAATACACACATAAAAAAATTAGAAGTACTTCAAAACAAAACCCTGAGACAGATTCTCAAAGCCGATTGGTATATGAGAAATTCTAGTCTCAGGAACGCAATTAACTACAAAACAATTAAAAACTTCATGAAAAAAATAGCAAAAACATTCTTTACAAAAATAGATAACTCAGACAATATCTCGATCCAAAAGATCGAGAAATACACTCCAACGAGACACACACACAGACCTAGAAACATCTTAATTAATTAAAACCTAAATTTTATTTATCATATTATTTTTATTTTTAATTCTTAAAAAACACCATTTATTTCTGTAAATCCATTCAACAGCACTCATTTCATGAACATATAAATCCACAAACACCCAACTACCAATCGGAGAGCCCCATTGCCCGGTACGGACACTGGAAGCCTCCGATCCCGTACACGACGACGGTACCCCCACCGGGACCGAAGTCACCACATTAACGCAACAACAAATCAGAAAGCTCCCTCTCGCAACACGGGAGGGAGAAATCACTCTCTTCACACTCAACACAGACACGAAAAGCTGCCTCCCCATTGGACGGGCAATCAGCCATCCTGAGGTCCCTATTGGCCGAAGGAAATTATCTTTCATGTAAACTTCAAAAAATTTCAGCATTAGTAAATTAATCTTATTCACTCTGATTATTAAATTTAATTTTTCTGTAATTTAAATTATTCTCATATCCAAAATTTTTTTCTTTTAACTTCTTAATTTAATTTAATTATATCTCTAAAATAAAAAAGGGCAATGTTTTCAAAATATCATGTATCAATATTCTCTCCAGACAAGAGATCAAAGCCCCAAAGGGCTAAGTGCTCTAGTCCACAACCCAGCTAGACAATGTGTTTTCTTTGCTCCCGATCCGGTGACGGCAGCGCGTCTGGAAACACACAATGTGTACCCAGACATCGGCACCCGTGGGGGCTTGAGCTGTGAAGCGTCTGCATTGCGCGAATCCAAACAATAGGGAAGGGACTAGTCTACTAAAGAGAAGGTGGAAGGAGCGAGTCAGCAGGGAGAAGTAGGGATTAGGGAAACAACCGCGAATGTTGAATCAAGAGATCAAAGCCCTAGCGGGCTAAGTGCTCTAGGAACGCAACCCAGCTAAACGTAGTTGATTTTGTTCGCCATTTTTCCGTTTGCTGATTTCGTGTTCAATTGAATTTTTAAAAAATGGCTGATAAGCATTTGAAAAAACAACAGCCCTTTTCAGGGGCACGAACGATAGATGAAGATTCAAATCATTTGAGGAGAGAAAAAGAAAGAGAAGCAATTTTAAGAGAAAAGGAAAAGTCTGTTGCGTGTGAGGAACGTGCAGAGTTAGTTTACGAACGAATAAGGAGACGTACGCAATTTATAAACACTGCAGCAAGTGCTGCAAGCACAGAAGAAATGAAACGTTTAGATCAATGTCTAGAAGACTTGATGAAGCATATGGGCTATTCAGAATTTGGCTCATCTCTACGAAGTATTGAAAATTTTCCAGGCAATAGGTATATCATTAAACAGCGGCAAAAGAAAAATTCCAGACCTTTAAACAAGCAGAAGCTAGCCAATGTTATGTAAGTAGACTTTATAAGCATTTACTCTTGCATCATTTCATGTCATTGTGGTTCTTGAAATGCATAGCTGAAAAAAAAAAAAAAGATACGTGTATTTCTTGCAGAACTTGTCAAGATTAAAACTGCGAATGTAAAAATTTTCATCAATATTTTTACTTTATTTCAGGGTACAATGGAGTTTCAAAAGCATTTGTTTTAAATGGAACAGCTTTACTATCGCCCACCCTAGAAGTGAACGAAAAAAATGCGCCAAACAAGCACGATAAACGATATTGTCTGGTAACCCGTTCCACACAATTTAAGTCCAATCACAGAATGTCGCTTACAGCGCTACCTTCAGGTAAAATGGAGAACTATTTCGGAAAAGGTGTGGAAGATTTTCGAACGCCAAATCCTCTTTTCAAGAGATTTTCAGGAACTTTTTAATGGAGAGTGGCCTGATTAAAGAAACATTTAATTGTGTAAGATGCAAAGGAACCTTGCAGCATAATAAAACAAAAAAAATCATCAAATGGAAGTATTTGGAGATGCAAAAAGTGTCGCGCTGAGAAGTCCATTAGGGTAGGTTCTTGGTTCTCCTGCAGCAAATTAAATTTGCAGGAAATTTTACGTTTAACTTGGGATTTAATCACAGGTACAAAAACTTGTGATATTGAGAGGAAATCTGGCTTTTCTTCAGCAACTTTGGCAGACTGGCGTCATTTCGTACATGAACAAGTTTTAGATCATGTCGAATTGACGTCAAGCAAAATTGGTGGGGTAGGGAAAGTTGTAGAGGTAGACGAATCAAAATTTGGGGAAAGGAAATTTCACAAAGGGCGTCATGTAGAGGGTCAATGGGTATTTGGGGGTGTTGAGCGCGATTCGGGGAAACTGTTTTTGGTGGCTGTTCACGATCGCACTCAACGAACTTTAATGGAAATCATTATAGAATGGATAGAGCCAGGCACGACAATTATTTTGGACTGTTGGAAAGGTTATAATCACGATGTGTTAACCACAGAAGGATTTAACCATCTAACAGTCAATCATTCGTTGAACTTCGTCGATCCAGATACGGGTGCTCACACAAATACTATTGAAAGCACGTGGAGGCACGTAAAATCACGATTTCCCCAATATAACAGGCAAAATGATGCCTCTTTTTACTTGGTAATGTATATGTTTGAAAAGAGTTGCCGTGCTAAAAACGTTGATATGTTTGTTCAATGCATTTGTTAAAATAATAAGGGAAATAGAGCGGGAACATTTTAAATATAAACTCTAGAGGGTTTGCTTTGTTTAGGGATTGCCGACATTTTCTTTCGTTTGTATTTGTGTTATAAAGTGTTTGAAGGACAAAACAAAAATTTAAAGTATATATAAAAAATATATAAAAAAAGCAAAAAAAGCAAAAAATAATAAAAATGTAGCTAAGCTATATTCCAAAAAAATGTCCTTAAATATTCAGTACTGTGATATAAGTGTATACTTAATTAACCATTATAATAGTTTTTTATGTAAACACTAATATTACTTATGTGGAGTGACATGTGAAACAGGGTCCTCGTCCCTCGCTCTGGAAACTGTGCAGTTATTAAAATTGCACAGGCTAATGGTTTCACAACTTTCGGCTTTTTTAGCATTTGGAAAAGAGCATCGTTAGAACTCCCCCCCCTCCTCATGAATCCCGTAAAATTCTGTTTCGGTGAAAACGAGACTTTTGAAACACGTTGTTTCCTCAGCAATCCGAAAAAGAACATTATCTGAAGCCCCCTCCCTCCTTACGAATCCTGTAAAATTGTTTGGGACGAAAACGAGATTTTTGAAACACGTTATTTCCTCGGCAAACTGGATGTTAACCCTGTTTGTAAACACGGTCTTTGGCGCCCAATATAGTTGTGCCAAGTTGGATGGGTGAGTGATACTAAAGCTGTTCCAAACAGGTGTTTGAATTGACTGGTTGGCAATTTTTCACTTAAAATGCATTAAAATCTTTGAAGTTTTGATATCAAGGTACAATTTGCGTGTTGCCAATTTTACTGTGATAGCTGTAATACATAAGTACCATTGTATTGTGTGCTCGTTAATTTTCAGTAAGTAATAAATGTATTATGGTATTCTATCAAAAAATGTCATGCGCAAGACAAAATTGTACATGTTTTCTTTTTAACCCTAGAGGAGTGGAGACCAGTACAGCAAGCGTGAGGACACAGACAAGTGCTTTTGGCAATTGATTTGCTAGCTAAAAGACTTAAAAGCAACCCTTCCAAAAAAAGAATTTGTTCCTGAAAACATTTTATTTAACAGTATCTTTGTATTCAATATGTTGTGAATATTGTGTCATAATTCATTTGTGTTGCAAAAATAAAAACTTATTTTCATCAAAGAATCTTAATTGTTAATCAAAAAATTTCATATTAATTCACTCTAATATTTAATACACATTGGCATAAAAAGGTAAATTGTAAAAATTTTCTGTAAGTTTTAGTTAGATTTTAGAACCATCTATATTGTATTGGTAAATCATACTATAATTTTTCCATGTAATTCAATGAGAAAAGAAATATATGTATAACGAATAATTGACGTGAACTTCTTAAAATTATTATGTCTTTTCTAATACATTCCCAGAAGATTGTATAATACTTTTAGAAAAGATACATTAATATTCTGAAACATTAAAAATCAAAGAAAAATATACTTCTATTTTTTAAATGGTTTAGAATAAATAAATCACAAATTATTCAATTTATATATAAATAAATAACTCAAAATAAAGGATTATCAAATAAAATTTAATCATTAATATAATTCAATTCTTTAACTTATTGGTGAAAAGAGTATTTACTTTTTTTTTAAACTTTGGAGACAGTCATTTCTAAAAAAAAATCAAACATTTGTAAAGGATAATTACAAAGTGTCAAACATGTTGATTGTTATCTTATTACAAAATTTCTTCAAATAGCTTCCATATCAACTCTAGTATTTTATGTACAAAATTGCTTTAAAAAGCTTAAGATTTTAAAACAGATAAATCTATAATATCCACATATCATAAACTCTTATCCATAATTATCTTTACATGCATAAAACTGAGTTTTCAGAAATTAAACTATTTTATGAATTATGCAAAATACCAAATACAGAAGAAAAAATTAAAAATCTATCATGGAAAAAATAATAATTACTTGTTGAGTAGCCGATGTTGAATAATTAGCCACTGAGATTAAAAGCAATCGATAAAGAGCCATTTTCATCAGAAAATAATTCTCTACATCAAAATTTTCATATTACACTGGCTTCAAGAAATAAATTTTGTTACAAGTTAAACATGTACTTAAAGAAAATAAGATAATAAAAAATAATCAAATTACAAAATTAATCATTTCTAAAAATTACCTTTTGCAATGCCATTCCCCTTAAGAATTTTTAATTTAAAAAGAAATGACATTAATTTTTGCTGAGTAATATTGGAGATTGCAGCATGACCCCAGACTGGTGAGGCGTAAGCGATCACTGGTCTAATAATGAGAGTATAGATAAGCATCTTGTATTTTATAGATAAATTTGAGTTCCGAGAAATTAGGGGATGAAGACTACACAATACTTTTCGGAACTTGTCTGTAATTTGAGTAATATGAGGTTTTTTTTATCTAAAATGACACCGAGGTATTTCGTGCTTTGAGACTAGGGTACTGGGTGAGTAAAAGAATAGTTATTTAAAAATCAATTTGCAGAAGGTAAAAATCAAAGACCAATGACAATAAAAAATTTCATAATTTTGTTCTATTGTCCAGATGAGGATTAACTATTTCCAGATTTGGTGACTAATTTCATATACCAGTTCAAGATTTGGCGATTAAAAAATATTTAAGTTACAACCCATTCATCATTTTTTTAAAAAAATTCGAGTGGCTAAATGCTTTGAAATTAGCCGTTTAACAAACATACCATTTTTATTTGTCTTATAATTTATTCATTGCACATGATTGTGTACGCGTGAAAATATTTTGAATTTATCTTTTATTTTGTTGAGAAAAAAGATGAGAATTTGGGACATGTATCCTTAGGACTGATTAACACGATAGTGGAGTATTTTATTTTATCTTAATCACCATGGCAAGAAGAGTTAAATATTTAGTTGAGATTTCAAAATTTATGTATAGAACCAGATAGTAAAATACAGGAAATTAGTGCTTTAATTTTAAATTTTTAGTGTTTTAAATCTGACTAGGCAGCAAAATCAATAGGCAAACATTCCAGACACTTAGAAAAAGTTTTGTCAAAAGTCCTGTAAAGAGGCTGTGGCAAACTTCAAATAGGCCATGATTGCATGGCACATTGTCTTCATAAAATAAGCATCCTTCCATCTAGTATATGCCAAACTTTAAGTTTAACATCATGAATGCAAAGCATTTTGCCCAGAACTAGATAGTCACAAAAACATGGTGATATAAGCTAACTACTTGAATGCCAGAATTTTCATGAATACATTATGTTCTTTTTTTTTGTTTTGTTCCCACGTTAATTTGTCCTGGTTCTTTAAATCTTTGTTCTTTTTTTTTTAAAAAAAAAATCTTTGTTGTGTGAAATTTGAGCTGTTTTATATATTTGGTTGATCCTTTCAATAAAGCCATATGTAACAACAGTGTTTCAAATTTAAGCTTTAGCAAATCTTAGCCATCTTTTGATTTGGGAATTGGTCAATGGTATAATACACAACTACCAATTTCTGATATAAACAAAGTAAAATAATTTGGTTAAGTTAAAAACTGAAATATAAGTGCATCTTTCAGAGGTTTAAGTAATTTAATTTAACAAATTATAATCTGAAGAACAACTATTTAACATGCACAAACAATCCATGTAAAAAAGAACAGAAATTTCAAGCTCTGTGTAATTGACAACCCTAACATACAACATGTAATTAAACTATCTGATTTTTAAATCAAACTATTGATTGAAAAATAATTTATAACATTTAACAATAAAACCTTTCAATCTAAAGAATTTTTTGGGTTGGGGGGAAATGATAAAAAAGTATTTTTAAAATAATTTTGCAATTATGAGGAAAAGTTATGGAACTGCAAAAAATAAACGTGTGTTCTGTATTTAATGCACACACACACAAATATTCCCAGTTTGTAATATTCCCAGTTAAATAATTCCATTTATTGTTTTCAGTTAGACTGAAATTAAGAAAAGTTCTGTGTGTGTGTGTGTGTGATTGTCGTTATTATATGTTAAGGGCAAAAGAAAAAATTGTTTATTGAAACATTATTATTTATAAGAAAAATACAAGCTTTACAATCCACTACATCAATATATTAGTGGTAGTCCCATGTATATCTTAAGAGTATTTTATTTACTTCATATTGTATACCCCTTCCAAATATTTTTGCTTCTACGAAGGAATGAATGGCTTACAGGAGTTATGATATGTGCATTTCACAATTTACAAACCCATGTATATATATTACGTGGATTAATATTATCAATGCACCTTGAGTTAATATTCAAGGATCAACAGGTGTTTCTTTGGACATATTGGCAGGGCTATATAATACTTTTTTGCCTTTTCACAAAATGTCTGGCGGGGTATTAAACATCTATATATTGTTTGCCATTGGTCTTTACCTTTAATTCAATAGATGCTGCTGGAGAAGTGTATGTACTTCTCCAGCAGAGGTTTATTTGCCACAGTTTCTTGTATCCAGGTATTTAACATACTAAAAATTTTATTTTATAGGAAACAAGACAAATATCCTTATACTTATTATGACCCTTCAAGACAACAAATATTTTTTGCATTAAACGTTTCTGCAAAACTTTAATAACATTTATTTTGAAATGAATACCTAAAAGTGTTATTTATACTTTACACCACACTCACTCCATAAAAGTTTATAGCACAATGTTTTTCTTTTTTTTGTTCTATATAATAGTAGAAAAACTTAAAATATATTATACAAATGTAATATATAATAAGCCGTTTTATAACTTATATGTAATCTGTATAAAGTAATTCCCTGTTCATTAATATACATTATAAAATGATAAACTATCTATATGTATATGTTTAGTGGGCATTTTGTACATGAATAATATTCATGGGTATTTTTCAATTTACATATTAACTACATAATTATAGTTTAATTTTTGAATTCTCCTTAGATTGATCTTAGAATAAATTATTAACAAATGAAATTTTAACATGTCAACATATCTCAAGATCCTAATTTAACTTTTGCTTAGTGCTAACAAGAAAAGTGTTTCATCAGTTATACACAGAAGTATCTAACAATTGTACTGAACAATTTATAAATCTTACATTTTAATTTCAAACAAGAATATTCTAGAATGCTTCTTGAAACAATATATTCATATTTTAAAAAGAAATCTATATATAATGGCTCATATATCATATATTAGAAATATTATTAATTGTACCTATATATTAGAAATTACGACCATGTTATGAAACATGTTTTATCCCTTTTACGTTAATGTTACAATAAAAAAATGGATTTTCCTACAACTACAACAAAAATTTGGGTACTTGCATACTATTGCAATAACGCCGATGTTCAAGATAATTTGCCAACCAACCCTGATTTCACATGTGTTGTAAGCGCTCAGTTGGCAACCATGTGCTTCGTTTCATATAATGTCCCCAATGCAGTTGCGATAATACACAAGTACCAAAATTTGTACTTCACTGAAGAGTCAATTCTTACACATTAATCTTAAAAAATACTTAGTATGGCATCAGTCATTGCCTCTGTTTTTGCTCAGCTAATAGCCACCAGAACCCCCTTTTCTACTTTGGTGTTGACATTTTGACTGATAGAATGAAACTTGCGTATTGAAAACATTTATTCACAATACTTGAAAAATATATTATATTTGCCGGACAAAGATAAAATTGAATTTTTTATTGGCTCAGGTTAATCATTTCACTTTTCTATATATGTGTACATAATATACATTGGTATTTACTGGATATCCAGATAATGGGTTTGTGACAGCTTTTCCGAGCTGCTGATAACAGACTTTGGCAATATCCAAAAGGATACACTCACTACAAACATTGTATCAGAAGAGAACTTCACCTATTCTTTATTCTGTTTGGCCTCATGGTCCCTATAATCACCAATGCATATATAAACTTAAATAACATACATAAATCTGGAAACAAATTTATGAGAAGTATGACCAGTGGTGCAACGTAGAATATTAGGGCCTCCCTGCGAAGTAAGGCTTTGGGCCCCACCTCCGCAATATAGGGGTGTACATGATGCAATTGAATATGACACATATTGAAAACTTTCATTCAAGATTACATTTAAATATTTTCTTCATAGTATCTAACCTAGGATTAATCCTGCTGCAAATAAGTTCATTTTATCTAAATGATAATATTTGTGACAATTAATGCAATATTTTAGGTTTAGCCTTCAAAACTTCGAAATTATTTTTCTCCATTGAGTGTTGACATTTGTTTTCGAGTAAATAGAAATTCATAGATCTTGAGAGTGTGAATTAAACTATATTAAAACACTTTATATATATATATATATATATATATATATATATATATATATATATATATATATATATGTGGGAGACAACAAGGGGTCCAATACGTTTCTCTTATGGTTTATTTAACATTAAACAAAAATTAATTAAAAAAGGTAGCTGTTTTTACAGATAAGTTTGACGATGATTTTCAGAAGGTAACGCCTGCTCGCGCACCTCTCGCGTTCTCCTTTTTCTCTCTCTAATTCTAAGTTTTTTCTCAAGAGTCTCTGTTTTTACAGTTTCAGTTCTGCTTTTACTATGATGCGCCTGCGCGCGAAGACTGTGTTTTGCTTTTGGCTGCATGCCACAACGGCCAGCCTGACTGTACGCTGTCCGCAGCGGTATTTCCATGGAGACCAGAGGAGAATCTGAAACATACAAAAAAACGGAACAGACAAGGACTATACGACAAATATATAGAGATTAAACATATCATAATTTTTCTGAACTAGACAGTTTCTCCATCATGTGAAGGCACCTCTTCGACATCCGGAAGGTTCCACAGGAAAACATTGTTTCACAGGCATAAGAACGTCTTTTTTAACAAGTTGATCTTTGGTTGAACGCATCGATATTTTCCTCTCTAGAGTTCTGGACGTCTGTTCAAAACGATTTCTCTTTTTCCTTCGCTTCCACTGCCAAGGCTCAAAAATTTTCCGGAGCAACACAAACCGTCGATAATTACTATTCATAGGTGAAGGGGTAGGAGATTGGGAGATAAATTCCACGGAACTCGTTTTCATGGCACCATTGGCTTTCTTACACAATACTATATCAGAACATTTTTCTCTTACAATACTCACTTTTAACTTAGTAATCTTAATTTTATTACATTTATAATCCTTAATTCGAGAACTCGAATCATTTCTAGTATTAAAGTTTTTAACATGTGACAAATCATAACTAGAGTTTTCTATCACATTTGAAACAGAAACATTTGGAAAAGGAACACTTGAATTAAACTGAACACCCAAATCTGCACTCAAAGAGGATCCACTTTCACTCAATAAAACATCGCTCTTTGCGTGGCCTAGTTTCTCTATTTCAGAATATATACTGGGATGTATAATAAATTCTTCGGTCAAGGTCGGTGATATTGCCGTTCTCACACTTAAGCTAGGAGAGTGTTGATTAAGAGAAATATTTATGGGTTTAACTTCTACCATACGCTGTTCGCCAAAACATGAACTTAATGTTATGATCTCTTCGGAAGGTGATTGCACTCTATTTAGTGAGGAATTTAAAACTGGGATCTGGCAACCTGAATCAATCAATGCTGTTACGGGCTGATTTTCCACAAAAATGTTTACGTATTGAAGATTTGCGCATTCATCGCTATTTTGTTTTTCGCTCTCGATTTTCAAAGTATTCACGTTTATTTTATTATGGATGTGATCATTAGATTCTTTAGGTTTAAAACGCTTCTCACAGTCTCTTGCGCAATGAGATGAATCGCCGCATATAAAGCAATTTTTATTTTCTCTTTCAAGATATTGGGGATAGTTCTCTTTAACCTTTGGTTTAAAGTTTTGTGATCTATTTTTAAAGGGGTCTTGGGTATATCCATAAGTAATAGGAATTTCTTTATGTGATCCGCTTCTAGATGAAATATAAATATCACACTCTTTAGCTAAATCAATAGGCCTAAACCAATCTTCTGCTTCTCGAATGCCAATATGAGTTGCAGTTTCCTTATTTAAAGTTTCATATAATTTATCAGAAATTATAAGATCACATAGAGATTCAAAGGAATTAACTTTTCTTAACGAACAATAATATTGGAAGTTTGCCGTCAATCTTGCAGCAAATTGGATGTATGTCTCGCCTGATGATTTTTACAGCATTTTTAAATGAGTTTAAACACTCGCGAGGGGTTTTTTGGAATTCTCTGAGTACTATAGATTTTAGTTTTTTCATAGTCATTTAATTCCTCTTCTTTAATATACAGTAAGACGTTATGAGCTCTTTCGCCCAGAAGATTTATTAAAATTTCAGATTTATATTCGTCATTTATTTTCTTGGTTAAAAATGCGCGTTCTAATGATTGGAAGAACAGATTAAAATTTTCAGATCTGGTGGGAACAGGAAGAGATAAAGTTTTTATACTTTTTATCATATTTTCTATGTTAGTTTCGAACTGTTTTTCTTCGACTTTAGCTGCAGGATTTAAACTTAATGCTTTATTTTTAGCCAATTGAAGTTCGATTTCTTTTTCTAATTTTGCTAACTGAAGTTTCGCGAGCTCAATTTTTTGTTCTGAAGTTACCTCTCTTTCGTTTTGCGATACTCTCTCATCTATACAGTTTTGAATTAAAGTTTTAACGAAATCTGGATCACTTTCAAATGTACTACTGTTCTCAATTTTAGTCTTTAGTTTAACTATAGTGTCAGTACTTTCCACAGAACCGTCTAGCTCCTCAACAACTCTTATGAGATCCTCTTTAAGAGCGTTTTTATACATTTTATAAAAATATGAAAAGATCCTACCTTTTTTTTTTTTTTTTTTTCTGGCTCCCTTGTTGCTCGCACGTACGATGTATCCAATGAAGAAAAAATTTCGATTCCACTGATTTCACCTCTTCGCAGGTAATATAGTTGAAATTGTGGTTCCGGCCTCTACACAGGCGGATTATTCACACTGAGTTAGTTCCAACCTCTACACAGGCGGGATTTTGAGGGTTCGTTGAAAAATACACCTCTACACAGGTTATTTTGTTATTTGTTCCGACCTCTACACAGGCGGAATATTTGTCGATGGTTCGTTGAAAAATACACCTCTACACAGGTTATTTTGTTATTTGTTCCGACCTCTACACAGGCGGAATATTTGTCGATGGTTCGTTGAAAAATACACCTCTACACAGGTTGAACGAAGTTTCCGAAAAATGGCGGAGCGTCTCCTTCACGGACGCTGTTGTTCATTGTCCAGACTTTGGTTCAAAATCGAAATTTTATCGATCCCGGCTGAGCCCCCATAATTTGTGGGAGACAACAAGGGGTCCAATACGTTTCTCTTATGGTTTATTTAACATTAAACAAAAATTAATTAAAAAAGGTAGTTGTTTTTACAGATAAGTTTGACGATGATTTTCAGAAGGTAACGCCTGCTCGCGCACCTCTCGCGTTCTCCTTTTTCTCTCTCTAATTCTAAGTTTTTTCTCAAGAGTCTCTGTTTTTACAGTTTCAGTTCTGCTTTTACTTTGATGCGCCTGCGCGCGAAGACTGTGTTTTTTTTTTTGGCTGCATGCCACAACTATATATATATATATATAATATATATATATATATATATATATATATATATATATATATATATATATATAATTAGCTTTTTCTGACGTAAGTAAGGTTTTTTTTAAATATATGTAATATATATAGAAATATTGAAATCATGAACTACTATCTTACGAACTTTTACCTGGAACTAGTTTATAAAGTATTTATTATTGAGAAAGATGAATTGCTGTACAGAATTTCCTACTTTAAGAACTTTTTTAGGATTTGGCGACTTTTTTAGATAAAAGTCCGACTATATATTAAAAAAATTTTAAAAGCAGTAATTATAAAATATTGAAAATTAAAATGGCTTTTTATTTTTAAATATATATGTAATCAAAATTTGTATAGAGTTAAAAATTTTGGAATTTGAACAAGGTTAAATAATTAAGAACCATTTATGTATAATTAAGAAATATTTTATAGTTTTTGAATTTGATTTAGTTTTTAGTCTACATATATGTAATATTGATAATTATCATTTCTTTTTTTCAAAAAGGATAAAAAAGAACATTTGATGATGACAATTATTCTCACTTTTTAGAAAGAAACTCATTTTTAGGAAAAAACTAATATAATACAACTAAAAATTTACCCGCATTGTCTTATTATGTACTGTAATGTGTACAAGTTGTCTTTTTTGTAGAATTTCATTTTGTATGAGTTATTTGTCAATATAGGAAATAATCTCATACGTTGACAATTGAAACATTTTATTAATTTTACTCTATAAAAATTGTATACTTTTACTCTATAAAAAGCTATTGCTATCAAAATGTGTGTGTTCATATTTGAATGTATTTTTTATTAATTAAAAAATTCACACAAACATTTTCATACACAAATATTTTTTCCTCGTCACCAGAAATGTTTGCTTGATACATGATTAAAAATGCTGCTAAACTTTGTAAGGAAACAGAAAACACAAAGCATCTAATAAAACAATTTATCCTCTAACCATTATTGCATTAAAATTTTGTTAAAGAAAATATACGATTACTTTTCCCATTCATTTTATCATACATAAAAGTAAGATTTTAAAAAGAAATGGACATATTATTCCAAATGGTTTTTCTCAACCTTACGATTATTGCGACTCTTTATTTTGCACCACATTATTCATTTCTAACAAAAATTATATTTCTTTAATGTTGCAAAATCATTTATTTCCTTTAAATTAAATTTCATTGTATGCATTCATTGTATGTCCATGAGTTCCTGATTTTTTACAAATGCTTGCACGGAGAAATGTTTGCAAAAACGTTGCTCGGAATACTTTTCAAGTAAACATGGATACTTTTCTCAGATTTCTTCAGGGATTAATTCCCTATAACTGAGAAGTTCTTCCCTTTAACTGAGAAATTTTTTCCTCTTTCAAAGTGCGAATTCCTCATTACCTCCCTAGCTCTAAAATAGATTTGTCCACTTTTCGCGCGATGCAGACACTAGTCTTCAGCTGGAATGTGCCGAAACAGATGGGAGCGCTTGAGTGACATTTTACTTTATGTCACCCCATTAATTCGGCTCTAATTTTATCAATTCTGATGAGGAGGTACGTCCCCCATTTAGGGACAGGAACTCCGTAACTTACATGCCACTTGCCACTTGAGTGACAAAAGTTCAAAAGAGCCGAGTCCGATAGGGGCGGAAAAGGGAAAAACATCTGTGGATATAGAAGGGAAGTGAGGGGGTCAGAGAGAGGAGAAAAAAGAGAGACTTGGCGTTTGGAGGGTGCTGTGTTGAAGCCCCTGGCAGCGAAAAAGATTGTTTTATGGAGGGTGCTGGTGTGCGCCCCTCGCAGCGATACGAGTTTTTTTAGGGAGAGCGGTTGTGAAGCTCCTCCCGCGAAGAGACTGATTTTTTGAGGGAGCCCTAGTGAGGTGCCTTCCGCGAAACGAACTAGGAAAACCGCGAGGTCTGCGGAATCCGTATTTGGACCTGTGAACTCTCCCGACTCGGTGGGGAATCTGTGATGGAAGCTACCCATCTTAATTCTAATTCTTTGTGATGTGATAACTATAGATTAAGTGTTAAAAATAAATAGTTGTAACTCAGAGCTGTGCAAAGTCATTACAGCTAAATTATTATCCGGTGGCAGCGGTGGGATTTAAATGGATTAAATGCTTATATATATAGAACTTACGTCTGAATAGGAAAAAGAGTTTTTTAAATCGAGTGAGACGGACCTTTTTGTGTGTGTGCGCGAGACACAAGAAAAACTGTCCCAGTCAAGTTTGTGATCTGTTTATATCAGCGGAGATAAAAGCTAGCTGAAGGAGAAAAAAAGGTGCAGCTACGAAGGAGAACTCTTCAAGTGACGAAAGGTGCCTTTCCCGGTGTGCGAGTAGGTAAGTCCTTTTTTCTTTGAGATTATGCTCGGAGCAGAGTAGCTGTGTTTATTTATGTCTATTAGATTAGTATTTTTCGGAAATCTAAGTGAATTTCATGCTCGCGGTAATGAATTTTGTTTGCCAAGAGTCCAAAAGAGTTGTTTTGGTATGAAAGTGTGTTTTTATTATGTTAGTTTTGTTACGGTCAGAATCATAGAATTGTGTTTATTTTATGGTATTGTTAGATGCGCACGGTTATAGTGTAAAGTACATATTGTCGATTTTTGCATAGTTACTTTACAGGTTTTTTTTAGCAGTACGGATAGGATTGTATTGTTTGGTATATGTGTGATTTTTTCTTTCATTCATTGTAATACTCTTGTTTAGTTTATTGTATATTATTGCATAGCTTTTGTACTTCGGAGTATTTTAGCAGTACTGATAGGATTGTATAGTTTTGGTATATGTGTGATTTCATTTGTGGTAGTACTCTCGTTTAGTTGTTTATTGTATATTATTGCATGATGACTTTCCTTTTAAGATTAAGAAAAGGTGACTTGCTAGAAGTAGCAAGGGAATTAGGGGTGGAAGTCAACGGCGATCAAACAAAAGTAGAAATTAAGGATATGATTTTACAAAATGATAAAAATGATATGGAAACGATCGAAGCGGTGATGGAGGGAATTTTAGAAGAAAAAGAAAGGGAATTTGAGGAGCGAAGACAAACTAGAGAATATGAGTTGGAGTGGTTAAGATTGTCTAACGCCACTGAGACAGTTAGTGTATCGTCTGCCGATTTAGAAGGGCAAGAGGTAAATAGATGTGTTAATTTAAAAGACTTAGTGCCTAAATTTGATGCCAAAAATGCAGATATTAATTTATTTTTTGAAATTTTTGAAAGACAAGCCATGAAGGAGAAAGTTTCGGACGACAGGTGGGTTTCACAACTCATTCCGTTGCTCCCTGTGGAGTCGACTGAATTGACTGCGGAAGAACCCCCGGAAAAAGGAGACGATTACCCTCACATTAAAAAATTAATTTTAAATAGATTCCAGCTAACCCCCGTAGCCTTTAGAGATAGGTTTGAATCCCATCAGCGAAGACCAGGCACTTAATGGTCAGATTTAGTTTTTGACTTAAGGTCTTATTTAGAAAATTGGTTGGCCGGAATGGAAATAAAAGATTTGAAGGAGCTAAAAGAATTGTTAGTGACCGAGCAATTAAGAAAAAGAGCCCCTATTGAGATAGAGGACCATTTTATCGATTCATGGGACAATATTAAGGACCCTACTGAGCTATCAGAAAAGCTAGACCATTTCGAAGCAGTAAGAAAAGTACATAGAGAACAAAATACGATGAAATTAAGTGAGCGGAAGCAATTTGATAGGCAACCTGTTGTAGCTAACAAGGGTAATCATCTTAGCGAAAAAAATAAACTAGTTAACGTTTTAAATAAAGAACCCTTTAGCAATTCTGAATTTCAGGGAACTTCGCAAATTAGAAGTAGTGAAGGGGAATGGGAGAGACCATTCGAAAGAAAAAAACCCATTATTTGTTACTACTGCAACGAAGTTGGGCACATTAAACCAGCTTGTCCTAAACTTATGAAAACCGATTTTGAAACAGTGGCTAGCTTAAGAGTCAACTCGGAGGATGAGGACTGTTTCGAAAAATTTAAGGTTAAATTTGAAATAAATGGCGTAGAGTGTCAATGTTTAAGAGATACCGGATCTACCATAGATCTGTGTGCAAGTGAAATTGGATAGATGAGAACGATTATTTGGGAGAGTATGTTTTGGTCAAAAGCCCGTTGGATGACGTATGTCATCGGTTACCTCTCGCAAAAGTAAAATTTAAAACCAAGGGAGGCGAGTTTTACACGAAGGCAGCAGTCAAAGTAAACAGCCACCCGAGCGTACCTTACCTGTTAAGCAACCGCATCGCGGAACTCATTCAGTCAAGGGAAAAGAGTGCGCTCATGATTGACGCAATGGTGACTCGAAATGCTAGTAAAATAGTTCCTTTCCAGAAGGAAAGGGAGGCAGGTTTAAACGCGGTGAGTGGTTTTTCAATTGAAAACGCGGATCCAGTTTTTCCCACCCAAGGGGACGGAACTGAACCAACGATAGAATTTCCGGCGTTTGTCGAAAAAAACGAAGGGGATACAGCTCAATTAAAGAACTCCGATTTTAGTTCAGAGCAAAATAAGTGCAAAGACCAGCATATATTGGGGGAAAGAACCAAATGGGGTGTAAGCGAATGTTGTCGGAAAAAGGAAGGAAATTTAGAGAGAGTTGGGACGAAGAGAGGGGAGGAATTCCGAAAACTAGGTGTGCCCTTGAAATTCACCCTAGAAATTAACCAGTTAAGCCACCCGTTGAGTGACTCATTGGGAAGGGTTAAGGGGATTTTAAAACTCGCCTTGAATGCTCCTTGCGAGGAAAAGGGAAAAAAAACGGATTCTCTCAGCAGTATTTACGTTACACACTGTTTCGCATGAAAATAGAGGTTTTAGCCCCTCCAAATGGACGATGACGTGGGATTTCTGACCCCTCAAAACCTGATTTACGAGTGGAGGATTGTCGGGGAATGCCGATGGATTAAGTAGGTTAGACTGATGTGTTTTTAGTTTTCTTTTAAATCGCTCTTTCTTTTGTGTGCGTGAATGTATGTATGTATTGTATGTGTAAAAATAATTAATGTGTTTGCTAGCGAATCTTTGAGCCTCTTGGTATTCAAATTTAAGTGATTTGATAAAAAGGAATAAATGGTAAAAAATTTCTTGCAGGGAATTGACTTATTGTTATTTTTAATTACCCCTGTGTGTGTTTAAGATAATTGCTCTGCCCGAGAACGGTCTCACTGAATACGGGACAACTCGCAGGCATGTCAAGTGAGTGATGTTGTTTCTTAGTGTCCCATGAAATGGACATTTGAAGGGGGAGGCAGCTGTGACGAAGCCGATCACTTCCCCTCAATTACTACGGACACCTCGCCCTTGCCGCCAAAGTTGCGGAAATTCCAGTCTATTCATTAATTCGTGGAAAGGAAGTTCGGAACTTGGTCCTCGGCGTCACAAGAGACGCATCAACAATGTGTTTTGTTTGCTCCCGATCCGGTGACGGCAGCGCGCGTCTGGAAGCACATAATGTGTACCCAGACATCGGCACCCGTGGGGGCTTGAGCTGGAATGTGCCGAAACGAATGGGAGCGCTTGAGTGACAAAAGTTCAAAAGAGCCGAGTCCGATAGGGGCGGAAAAGGGAAAAACATCTGTGGATATAGAAGGGAAGTGAGAGGGTCAGAGAGAGGAGAAAAAAGAGAGACTTGGCGTTTTGGAGGGTGCTGTGTTGAAGCTCCTGGCAGCGAAAAAGATTGTTTTCTGGAGGGTGCTGGTGTGAGCCCCTCGCAGCGATACGAGTTTTTTAGGGAGAGCGGTTGTGAAGCTCCTCCCGCGAAGAGACTGATTTTTTAAGGAAGCCCTAGTGAGGTGCCTTCCGCGAAACGAACTAGGAAAACCACGAGGTCTGCGGAATCCGTATTTGGACCTGCGAACCCTCCCGACTCGGTGGGGAATCTGTGATGGAAGCTACCCATCTTAATTCTAATTCTTTGTGATGTGATAACTTCAGATTAAGTGTTAAAAATAAATAGTTGTAACTCAGAGCTGTGCAAAGTCATTACACGTATAACATAATCAATTTTTAAAAATTAATAACAAAAAGTCTACTAAAAAAATTACGCCACAAAAATCTTCGTACACTTGAGCGCAGTAGACTTTGGCTCTCATGGGCAATTGAGCTACTAAGTTTTGGATATCTTTCGGAGTCTACAGCAACTTTTAAACGTCTTGGTATAGATTTCATCAGTATTTTGTGATTTTTGCTCAATATTCCTCCATTCTTCAGAGATTTTTGTTTTTACTTCATATTTTGCTTTTATATATGTTATGTGTTTTCTTTCTTTAAATTCAAATTATCATCAAACATGTTCGACTGGACTTAAATCAAGTGATTTAGGAGAAGATTTCAGAATTTGGGGACAGTTATAAAGACACCAGTGGCGTACATTGAAAATAATACGCTTTACGTCATTATCTCGTTAAGGAATGAAGTCGCCTCTAATATCCAAATCTTGGACGGATAATTTCAAATTTTTCCTTGTTGTTGTTGTCATTTCCAAGTAGTTCAGAAATATATAATTGCATAGAATGAGTAGAAGAAATATCAAACGGCAGATGGCATCCAAAACGACCCTTGCTATGTCGAAGACCTTTGGCGAGTTGATGATTTGTGGGATTCATAGGTCTATGTTGTGGAGTTGAGCCAGTAAAAACATGAAAAGGTGAAAGTTGAATATCAGGGCAGTGATGACAAGTATTGTACCTTTTTAGCAATCAGGGAAATTGTTCCTTTAAATATTCAAACAAGGCTCATGATTCACAATGCCTTCAAAAAATACCAAAATCCTGAAGTTGACATACACCCCCACACAAGAACATCTCCACCTCCATGCTTCACTATTTAAACAAAATTCTTGGGATTAAGTTTCAGAAAATTCAACATTGACAACAAATTTGTTGGAATGACAGAAGATTCAAAATTTCACACATGACTCCGTAGCTTGGTTTGGTTTAAGTGTAGTAAAGGATTTGGCGATTTTTATCTATATGTCATGGTGAGATATCGAATTCATTCTAAAATAAATAATAAATAATTCAGAAAAAAGTACCTTAGCGACCACTTTTAGTCACCAAAAAAAAAAAAGGTACTGCCCCAAGTGGTCCCCCTATACTACACTTTAACCGCTTCGTGAAATATTTCATTTCATTTAACGGTCATCGATTCATTTGGGACTGGCACCTATAAAGCTTCATATATCACTCCGAAGTTTGTGATCTAGTAATATTCATTTGATAATTCAGTAAATCGAGTTCAGTAAATAGTACATTCTTTTACGAAATGATTCCTAATTTAATTAAAAGGAATAAATAAGTGGACAATACTAATAAAAGCAGTCAACTGCATGAACATACTGGCATATATTTTCTTAAAAAATTAAAATATGCATTAGAAAACAGGATAAGAAAGATCACTTGCTTAGAACTCGCGCTCATGTTATTATTTTTTGATTATTTTTCGCAATAATCGTTTCTGGATTCAATGTAATATGTAATTCATTATTCATAGTTTAAATTAAAAACAAAAGCCTCCGTTCTCAATAGCAATGACTGCAACAGAATGCACATTTGGTTCATCCATACATTTGACTGCTGGTTTTATCTTTATCAGTAAGTGCACCTATAATTTTCGAAGAATTATTTAGCTTTAAATTTTATTTTCAATTTCGCATGATTAATCTATATATATCGTAGAATTGGATACCTGGGCTTCCTTTCATATAATGTCGCCAATACAGTTGCGATAATACATAAGTACCGCCATTTTTTTCCAGTAAAAATCTAATATTTATATTTTATTACGGTGAAGTAAAAGTTGAATCCATCGCTTTCCTGGCGCCGAAAAATGACGCTAGCTCATGCCAAAAAGTTTGTCAAACACGAAGATATTGCATGAAAAAAACGGATCGTTTTGAAATATGAAATAACAAGTCAAAAATGAGGAATTCTGTAAAAATTATAAAAAAATATTTTTGAAGTTAACTAATTTAGTCACAACATCAATTATATTACGATAGAAAAAAGAAAAACAGGTACTTACGTATTATCGCAACCTATTGGTGACATTATATGAAACGAAGCACATGGATGCCAATTTAGCGCGTAAGACACATAGGAAATCGGGGTTGCCAATTTGGCGAATAATTAATAGAGATAGCGATTGTTACGATAGTAAGTACGTATCGAAAAAAATTATAGAATTCGTTAATATAATAAATAAGAATGCTGACGTAATTTAATTAAATCGTAATCAACTGTGCTGCTAGAATTAGAAAACAACTATACTTCGAATGAATAGTACGTATTTTATTATCGCAACCGGCTGCATTATATAAAATGAAACACATGGTTACCAATTTAGCGCGTACGAAACAGGCAAAATCGAGGTAGCCAACTTGGAGCATCTTGAGCGTTGGCATTGTTGCGATAATACGTAAGTACCAATTTTAACCCTGCTTTCTTACATTTTTCATTCAATTAAGAGGATTCGGTACTCCAAAAGTGATTAAAAAAACTATCGTTTTTTTTATTTATTTATTTAATCTTATTTTTTGCATTCTTATCTTTCGATTGATATATATCACTTTTGCATGTCGGAAAAGTAGAAGTTGGATAGACTTCATTTGAAAAACGTAAATTAACAAATAGGCATTTCGACTACGCCCCCCTTTTTTTTTTAAAAAAAAAGAGCTTTTTGATTAAAAAAAATCAATTTTAAAAAGAGAAATAATAACTACAGAAAAAGAAGGTGTAATATATAAAGCAGAATATTACCGAGGCATTACAACAAAGTAATACTATAATATGAAATGTGCGTATGTACAATTTTTGAATTAAGCCATTTTACATTTTTTTTTAATTATTTCAGTTCTTATTCCTAATTATTTTTTCTGACGCACAAAATAGTTCAATATTATGTGAAGAAAAAAACTAAAATTTCTATCATGACAGAAAAAAAAAAAATTTAAGATTTTCTTGAATAATTAATACTTTCTAAAAATTGATTTATTAAAATGTATGGGTTGAAAAAAATAATAAAATGCAATTATTTTAAAGAAAAATATGTAACTAATGTCTTAAAGTGGTATTTTAGTTTATTTAACCTTATTATAATTATTTTTTCAGAATTATAAACTTTCAAGTTGTTTTTCTCAGTTTGTGTTTTTTCGATACATTAGTGCATTCAAAATGCTACTCCTTCCACAATTATTTGTCAATCACTTCCATTTTTTTCCTGTGTGTTATATATAAAGCATTTAACAAAATTAGGGACCTATTTTGGTGTAAAATGAATCTTTTTTTTTTAAAAAATTAAAATATTGGAGATACTGGCTTTTTCATTGAATTGTAGCATGCATATCAACATTTTATTATTTTCTCCAAAACTAATAAATTTATTGTAAAATCGATCCCTAAAGTTGTTTGGAATATCCTTAAGGATATTACAAAAAAAATAATTTAGGTCAAAAAATTAATAATTACAAAAGGAGTAAGATTTTAAAATTTTCCAAATTTTCTTCAAAAAGTTTCAATTTTTAAACTTGTGTGAATAATATGTGAAAAATTTCATCTCGCATCATTTTCTTGATTAGAGATGTTATATGAAAAGGCTAAAATATAATTTTTAAATTCATAAATGAAAAAAAATTAATCAAAGGGTACCGAGTCCTCTTAAGGAGACAAAAGGAAGTATTAGTTGATTCAGTTCCTCCAAACCATGTTTTAGTATGATTAATTTTTGTGTCCATTGTACGATTATTAATAATTTGTTTACTCTTCCCAGGTTGCCTTTTATTTTATATCCGAAAATTTTTCTTTAAGGTAAGTAAAGCAATTTGATTAATCACAATTTGCGAAGAGAAAAAAGATCAACCCGAAACAATATCTATGTAATACACAAAATTCACAGAATTTCATCGTTACTGAAATTACGAGGGGTGGTGAAAAAAAAGGTTACAAGTCGAATCAAGAAATATTTATTAACAATAGACAGAAAATACAAAAAGGAATTATGAAGCATACGTGCCTATCACATTTTGACATAATCACCAACTCTATTTAAGCATTTATCAAAACGTAGAACCAAGTTGTTTAACTCGTCTTGGAAGAAATCAGGTCCCCTGTCCAATGAGCCAGGTCTCGGTGGATGTTTTCATAGCGCTGTCTTGGAATATCGCAGTACATCAGAAACGATGAGTTGCACTCTACCATAGCTTAGTCCCATCTCTGATGAGATTTCAGTCTGAGCTACCCATCGATCATTTTGAATCATTTCTTCAACTCGTTCCGTGTTGATTTATGTCTTTGAAGAACTTGGCCGGCCGCTCCCTGCCTTATTGCGGTTTTAACACCATTTCGCTGCATGTTGTTTTCTCATTGCTTCTTCGCCATAAACTTCCTCGATTTGACTGTGAATGTCAGATGCAGACACATTCTTTGTCCATAAAAATCGAATCATGGCTCGCACTTCCAAACGAGACCGATTTCCTAAGAGTATTGCCATTTCAATCGTCCTGAACCGTCTGGGAACTTCCATTACCTACCCGCAAACCAGCTGTATGACAAGTAGCGCCATTTGTCTTCACTGTGGGGAAACAAAATTTCTCCACTATCTATAGTTTTCAAATGCTGCGGCTTGTAATCTTTTTTTTAATTCCTACTATTAGCTCACATTCTCTATTTATTTATTTATTTATCTTGGTGGAATTTTCAATTGTAAATAAATACGCTTTAAACGCTCGATTGAGCTGAAATTTTATATTCATGATTATTTTGGATGTCAATACAATAATTTAATAAAAATTAATTCATTAAAACTAATTATATTTAAAGAGTTACAAATGCACCCACGTTGGTATCATTTTTGGCGACTTAGCGACCATTTTGGCGACTTGTGTCAATGAATGAATGAGTGAATATTAACGTCGCACTGTTCAGCTACACGAGGGCTTTTGGCGACGAACCACGTAATTTTGAATCATGGTCAAGTGACGTGCACGACACCTGAGCTGGCACCCCCTCTCCTAACTTCCACACCACACCAATGGGAGAACGTTTCAGCTTTCATCAGATTTCACGTGCAACGCTGCCCTACACGGCGGGTCTTTAGTGGTACTCGACTCAAACTCATGACATACCTGCCATGATCGGATAACTTGACCTACCGCAGCCCTGCGACTTGTGTCAAAACTTGAAAAGGTTTTTTTTTCTCGCGTTTTAAAGCATTCAGTTGAACTAAATTTTATATACACGATTGTTTTGGATGATAATACGGTACTTTCATGATAATTAATAAATATTAATTACCACTTAATGTTGTGATTCTGTCATATACGTATATACATATTTATATTAATTGTAACTATTTGATAAAAAGTAGCTAAAATAAAATTTTTCTTTGTTGATCTAAGTAGGAATTGACTTAAATTTTTTTTCTATTACTTGTGTGTGTGTTTTGGATCCTCCCTCGGACTTCATAAAATAAATTCAACTATATTTTGAGCTTTTATAGAAGAAAATAGATGAAATTTACTTAAATATCGATGCTTAATTTTGATAATAGTGTTCTGCATCACTTTTATAGATGTATTGTTACGTAGATCAAGGTTCGAGGATTTTATGCTATCAGTCTCAAAGAACAAAACAGTTCTTCAGGAATGAAGTAAATTTATTGTAGAACGAGTATTGGAATCCTTGAAGTATTGGATGCAACACATCCCAGAAGGTTTCTACACCTACAATTCTCAGACACAACAGTGTCTAAAAATATAGTTGCATAATCATTCAGATTATTCGCAAGCAATTGTTCGATCGTAGCAACTGAAGTCTTCAACAGCTCAAGTAATACTAAGTCAGTTTCAGTGGGTGACTTCTATTTATTATAGGCTGTGCAGACGCCTTCGAGATCCTCTTGCGTCATAGATCGTGATGTCAATAAATTTCTCCAGTAGTTTCCAGAAGCATCCATGTGATAGCCAAGTTGTCGTTCCGCCAAAGTAGTCACCAACTCACCAAAATTAGTTACCATAAATGATTATGACTTGGCTGTATCGCCAACATTTCGCCAAATTTTGATTGAAACCCCATTATAATGCAAGGCACAGCATTGCTTGCAAATATTACAATTTTTATCATAAAACAAATACAAATGAAAGTAATATTAATGTATTAAACATCCAGATACAAATTATGTGGGCTACTTTAAGCATTAATTACACAAAATTCGTATAACAGTATGGTTTTCTTTTAAGCCTGGAACACGGATACTTTTTTCTGATGAAGATGCAGTTGCTTTGGAAAGAGATTTTAGTCCAAATGAAATAGCAGCCATATTGAGATTCAAGGAATATTTGTCACAATTACAAGAACTGGCTGAAAAAGTAAGTCTTGTTGAGTGCATTTAATTTTCAATATAATCCATAAAATTTTTAAATATTATTGATCAAAGAATACGGTACTTACATACTATCGCAACCATGCCAAATTTCAGCACAATTCACCAAACTTGCAACCCCTGATTGCACGCGTGTCTCATAGACGCCGAATCCGCAATCATGTGCTTCGTTTCATATTTCTCCGCTTGTCGCCATTCTAAGTTCTTTGATATGGCGAGCTCTAGTACTAAAATGCGAATCTGGGATTTACCGAATTCTAACATAATAAAATTTAATAATAGAATGAATAATAATATAATAGTTATGTATTATTATTATTGTATAGAAAAATATAATAATAATATATAATATTAATGATAATAAAATACAAAAAAAATAACAAAAATTTTTTCTTTTTCTTTCTCATTATTATTTATTTATAACTACCTATCATTTTTCACAAAATACAGGGTTATCAAGAAATAAGTTGCCCACTTCAGAGGGCTCTAGAATCTGTCCTATTGGTCCAAATGACATAGAATTTGAACTACAGATAATTCAAATGATGCGCTTCACAGTTATTAAATAATTAAAATAGTACAAACTTCTGCCGGGGTAAGTGATGCTCTAATACACATAGCCATATTTAATATTCTTTAAAAATATGCTTCAAAAATATAAAGTAACATTAACAAAACTGCTCAATATGATACCCTTCATGCTCAACAATGCGCTGCAAACGCAGAACCATATTTTCAACAGCTGACCAGAGTAAATCTGCCGAAATATCTAAAACATGGCACCCAAAGGCTGTCCTTCAGATCAGGCAGAGTTGATGGCTTTTGAGGGTAGATATTGTCCTTTAGATAAACCCACAACCAAAAGTCGCAGGAGTCATATCCGGCAAACGAGAAGACCATGCTGTTGAGAAATGACGGCTGATCACCTGTGGATCTGTGAACAGCTGTTTTAGCAAATCCCTTACAATGTACGGAGGGGCACCATCCTGCAGGAAAGTTGTATCTTGAAGACATCCACGCTGTTGAAGTTCTGGGATTACAAATTCTCTCAGCATATGGTATCGTTTTCCTGTGACGGAACAGGTTTCGATTCCATTTGGTTTTATCTCTTCAAAGAAATAAGGTCGAATGAGAAAGGTAGTTGTAAAACCACATCATAGCGTCACCTTTTTAGAATGCATGGGTTTTTCCTGGATAGCGTGAGGATTTTCCGCTGCCGAAATCCGACAATTACGGATGTTAATTTGGCCATCCAGGAAAAAGTGGGCTTCATCACTCCACAGAGTGTTTCATGGCCAAGTGATGTCAACCATCATTCGAGCAAGGAATTGAAGTGCAAAAATTTTACGACCCTCTGGGTCCCCGTCCTTTAATTAATGCACAGTCTTGATTTTGTAGGAATAAAAATGCAAAATCCGCAGTAAGATATTTCGCACAGTGGAATACGGCATATCCAATAAACGGGACTGGCACACTCACACTACCATCCGGAGATTGACTGCTGGCTTCAATGACCGTGGTAGCCACATTTTACTTGCTAGAAGACGGGATGTGCTTGCGTCCTCTACCTGGATGAATGCCAAGTTGTCCAATTGTGTCAAATTTCTGTATCATCTTGCGTAGGGCATATGGAGACATTGGACCTCTTCGTATTCACTTCATACGGTGGAATTCTTTCCCAGCTGCAACGGAGTTCTGCTGGTTCTGGTAGAACAATTTTACCAATAGCGTTTTTTCTTTCAGCGTAAGCATGATGAACATGCAGAAAAGCAATAGTTATCTAGCAAAACTCGCCTGTCTTTTATCCAAAGAATAATGCTAATAGGCATGCGCTGAAACACAAATGTTGTTTCTGATTTTGAATACATGCAAATAATTACCATTTGTGCTATAGCATCATCTATAAGCGGAATTTTGCATTACTTTTTTATTTAATAAATGTCAAGCGCATCATTTCAATTATCTGTACTTAAAATTTTATCTCATTTTGACCAAAAGAACGGATTCTAGAGCCCTCTGAAGTGAGCGACTTATTTCTTGCTAACCCTGCAATTTTCGACTACACGTGTCATATTTTTGTCAGCGTATTCCGTTTTCTAATTCCTGTGGTTTTATTTAAACATTGCTAATATGATTGCGATAGTACGAGAGTACCAAGAATAAAGGGTGTTTTTTTAGAGGTATAGAACTTTAAATTGCAATAAAACAACGATGTATTATTCGATTGACATGAATTTTTTTTTATTCGAAAGATAATCTTGTGGCATTACATTTTAAATATGATTTCTGGCATATGACTGCCACGGCTGGCTCGGATGTAGTCCAATCTGGACGTCCAATTTTCGATGACTTTTTCCAACATTTGTGGCCGTATATCGGCAATAACACGGCGAATGTTGTCTTCCAAATGGTCAAGCGTTTGTGGCTTATCCGCATAGACCAATGACTTTACATAGCCCCACAGAAAATAGTCTAGGGGTGTTAAATCACAAGATCTTGGAGGCCAATTCACAGGTCCAAAACGTGAAATTAGGCGGTCACCAAACGTGTCTTTCAATAAATCGATTGTGGCACGAGCTGTGTGACATGTTGCGCCATCTTGTTGGAACCACAGTTCCTGGACATCATGATTGTTCAATGTAGGAATGAAAAGGTTAGTAATCATGGCTCTATACCGATCACCATTGACTGTAACGTTGTGGCCTTCATCGTTTTTGAAGAAGTACGGACCAATGATTCCACCAGCCCATAAAGCGCACCAAACAGTCAGTTTTTCTGGCTGTAACGGTTTTTCGACATACACTTGTGGATTAGCTTCACTCCAAATGCGGCAGTTTTGTTTGTTCACGTAGCCATTCAACCAGAAGTGCACTTCATCGCTAAACAAAATTCGCTTATGAAAATTGACCATTATTTTCGAAATAAAATTGCACAATTTGAAAGCGTTGTTCAGGTGTGAGTCTATTCATGATGAATTGCCAAACCAAACTGAGAATAAATCACTTGACAGCTGTTTAATCGGTCACCATCTTGGAAAGTAATGCCAACTTAAACTTCCATACCTGGAAAAAAACACTCTGTACTTACAGGTATTACAATAAACAGAACTGGCTGAAAAAATAAGTTCTGTTGAGCTCGTTTAATTTTCAGTCATAATTAGGTGTCTGTCATAAATATGTGAGCAAAATCAACGTGGTCGTCAGTATCATTTAAAATCACAGTAAACGTATAAATATTTTTTAAAATATTAAGTTTTTCCATTACTAACTTACTTATAAGGTGTCCATAATTAAACTTGAAATCTGAAGGAAGTCTGTAGCAAAAGCGGAAATAACTTGTGCGCCTCTCTGAACACCAACGTACAAAGGCCAGTCATGGACCAAAATCGTTTTCTTGCAGTAGCTGCACGAGCTGAATGGGATAGAGGTGTATGTTGTTAGTATGCAGGATCCTCCTGACGATTATTCAAGAAGTCTCGGCATGACTAAAATAGCTGAGAGTGTTCTGTACCAGATCTAGTACAGGCTCCTCATTGTTTGACGTTCTTAGTCCTTGCTCACGTTCCTGTGTGCCATCGTTGAAGGATCTTCTGTCAGGCAATCTATGGTACAAACGTTGAAAGAAAGCGTGGCTAGTAGCTTGTCTCCTGGGGTAACGTTGGCCGTACAACCACTGTGTGGCTCGTCCATTGCAATCAGCAGCCCCGTATGCCAAATGCATATCAGAAAGTTCAGTTTTCGTGTAATGTTCCATCCTACTACCAATCTGTCGACAGACAAAATGAAGCTTCATAACGAGCGCGACGGCAAAAACCGCGTGTGCGCCATTATCAGACGCTTCAATCTACGTAACGCCATCTATCGCGCCCTCCAGCCAAAGACTTCCCAGCATAATTGCTGTCCCAAAGAATAATAAACATGTTTTCTTCTCTTAATCGTGTCCTTTCTTTCTTGTGCTTTCTGTCACCCCTACTGCGCCAAGAAAACGTTTCCGATCATGTATTGGTTGCCCAAAGGATTGGTTGTAAGGGTTCCCCAAATGAAAAGTGGAAAAGTTGAATAAAAAGAATATCTTTATGGAATTTAAAATAAATCTCTTTAGGCGTTGTAATACACAGGCTCAGTCGTTTCGATAGTAGGACTATGTCTTCGCTGTAGAAATATTGTCCTTAATTCTTGAATAGTTCCTGCATAAATTCCTTCACTTCATCGTCCGAATGGAAACGTAATGCTCTATTTAGTGGAAAAATGCGTGGAAAGTTTCAGGGAGACAAATCCGGACTGTACGGTGGGTGTTTCAACACTCTTGAAAGAAATTTCTTAAGGTTATCTGGGCTTCACGAGAGACGTTTGAGACGACATTGTCAGGGAGATCTGGTATCGCTTGCCACCCTTCATGAAAACCTTTGCACCAATTGTTCGAACTAAGCAGTGCTCGCCATAGATTGATCCCATTCGCTGATAATTTCCCGCATTCAGCTCTCCTTCCACAAGCAGAAAACCATACTAGAGCGCAATGTTTTGATATGGATGCATCCATGAATAGCACAACTTTACTTTTGGTCTATTTCCTCTACCAAGAACAGGTTTAATCATTGCACGTCGTTTGCGGTGTGCACTTTCTACCTCTCTTTATGTTCTACCTCTCTTATGTTCGGTGCTGCCTGCGATAGTTACAATCATTTTCACACAATTTCGCGTGTCCACTTTTCATTTGGGGAACCCTTATAATTTTCCATCGTCTAGTGCTTTATTTGTCTTTGAAGTTTGTAACCACTGATAAAATGATACACCCTATGTAATATGTTTCAACATAAATCTTGAAGTCATTACCTAAATTAGATAGTTTATTATAAGCAATAACTATAGGGACTTCTATCAATAAAATCCCACTGTTTTCCTTTTGATGGAGTTTTCAAATTTTATTTCATTCGGAAATTATTATCACCGCCGATTAATGCAGAACCCAATATAACTGGTATTTTGATCGCTTCCCACTTCTTTCCAGACATCCAATGAAAAGAGCCGTTTCACGGAATGCGAAAAGGAAGACGGCTTCTTGTTTAACGACCAGGCACTAATACAACTGAATAAGAAATATTCTTCTGTTCAAGTCAAAATTAATGAGGTTCTGGAAAACAAACGCCACCGATCCGACCAGCAGTTCGAACAAACCCAAGAAAGGATAAATAATCTTCAAAAAGAAGTATCCTCTTTGAAAAATAGCATTGAAACTGTTCCCATCCTTCAATACCAATGTGCCTCATATCTGAAAAGTAAAGTTCAAACTGAAAATACAACACAAACGAGTGATGAAAGCCATAGTGTTAAGAAGAAAACTTCAAACCCTGATTTTGAGGTAATGTACGGCAGAGATTTTATCTTGGAATTTTCCCTGATTTAGAGATACTTGGTACGTATTACATAATCGACCAATTCGCCAAACAAAAAAAAAGCTTTACCAATTCAAAAAATATAGCCAAATGCTGGCACAGTTTTCACTGTTGGCTGTATATTGCGGTATTTGGCGATATCTTTGGTACTTAAGTATTATCACAACAGTACCAACGTTCAAGATAATTCGTCAAATTGGCAACCCCGAGTTCGCATGTGTCGTACGACATGAATTGATAATCATGTAATTCCTTTCATATAATGTCGCCAATGGAATTGCGATAATACGTAAGTACCATGTCTTTTTATTTTGGCAAAATTGGTCGATGATGTATAATTAAGTACCAGATGTTTAAATCCAATATCAATCTAGATTATTATATGTCAAATTCATAGCTTAGCATAAATATTTCGCTTAGTTATATATATATATATATATATATATATATATATATATATATATATATATATATATATATATATATATATTCAATCATACAATGTAAGTAATCTAAAATCTATTAAGAGTTATAGAATCTTCAGTGAAGCTTAAAATGGATTTAGCGAAATCGCTTCGATTCCACCGCTTATGTCCAGTGGCGTACACAAGGATGGAGTTTGAGGGTTCCAATCCCTCCCATACACGAAGAGATTTTCAACTTTCAGCAAAACGATTATGTGCTTCGGTGATTTCGTCCAAATTTTTTTAATGTAGATATCTGACATACAAGTAGTCTGTGTACGCCACTAACCATCCCCAAATACGTAGCATGGAGCAATAAACACAACATATAACATATTGTACATAGTGTACAATACAGTGGCGTAAAGGAGAACATTAGGGCCCCCTGCAAGGTCAGGTTTTGGGCCCCAAGCCCAAATACATACTTTGAGTCAGTCTGGCTTTGCGCCCCATAGAATCCTTGGGCTTCCCCGCAATGCCGAGGTTGCGGGGGTGTACTTTACGCGTCACTGATACAATAATATAGTGTGGGGCAAATAAAAGTGGCCCGTAGAACAGAGCTTTAGGTTACACAGAAACACGGCAAAAGAAAGTAGATAGTTCACTGATCTACTTATAACATGTTGTAAATGACTACTATGCATCTATTGATCCTTTTGGGCCCTGGTCTGCAAGTTGTGTAAAACAGATCGAAGCTGGATTGTTGGAACTCCTGCAATCTTTTCAGAAATGTTCTGCTGCTGTTTTTGAAGACTATGAGTATGTTGCGATACATTTAAGGCTAGAGGATTCCTCCCAAAAAGGAATCGCACATTGAAATATCAGGTGATATTGGGAGCAGCTAGGACCGAGACCAAATTAGCCTCTGCTTACAACTCTGCCACGAGTGAGTATAGATCAAATGTGATCCATGGTTCGGTGGGATGTATGGGTAGTTGTACAATCCTGTTGGAAGTAACTGTAGGTCTTTTTACGTTAAAATAAATACCGAAAGTATTATTATGAATGTCTGATGCCCAATAGATCTAAGCGTCTTCGATCCTTTAGTGTGCGCGTCAAATTCATGTCCGATTAAATCCACTCCTGCGGGCTAATTTTATTTGCTCCACCCTGCACCATGAGAATAGTATTTGAAACTTCTCCATGACATATTGTAGTATTTCAGAAAACAATTAATATAAAAAAATTTTTAAGTCAATTCCTAGTTAGATCAACAAAGAAAAATTTTATTTTAACTATTTTTATTAAGTAGTTACAATTACTATAAATATTTATATACATATGATTGAATCACAACATTAAGTGGTAATTAATTTTTATTAATTATCATTAAAGTACCGTATTACCATCCAAAACAATCATGTATATAAAATTTTAGTTCAACTGAATGCTTTAAAACGTGAGAAAAAAAAACCTTTTCAAGTTTTAACACAAGTCGCAAGGCTGCGTTAGGTCAAGGTATCCGATCATAGCAGGCATGTCATGAGTTTGAGCCCAGTGCCACTAAAGACACGTCGTGTAGGGCGGCGATGCACGTTAAATCTGTCGAAATCTGAAACGTCCTCCCATTGGTGCGGTATGGAAGTTCGGAGAGGGGGTGCCAGCTCAGGTGTCATCCACGTCACTTGACCATGGTTCAAAATTACGTGGTCCGTCGCCAAAAGCCCTCGTGTAGCTGAACAGTGTGATGTTTATACTCACTCATTCATTCATTGACACAAGTCACCAAAATGGTCGCTAAGTCGCCAAAAATGATACCGACGTGGCTGTATTTGTAATTCTTTAAATAATTAGTTTTAATCAATTAGTTTTTATTAATTATAATTAAATATTGTAATGTCTTCCAAAATAATCATGTATATAAAATAATTTCAGCTCAATTGAGCGCTTTAAAACGTATTTTATTAACGCGATTGAAAATTCCACCAAGATAAATAAATAAATATATAGAGAGTGTGACCTATATAAAGGGTGTTTTTTTAGAGGTATAGAACTTTAAATTGCAATAAAACAACGATGTATTATTCGATTGACATGAATTTTTTTTTATTCGAAAGATAATCTTGTGGCATTACATTTTAAATATGATTTCTGGCATAGCACTGCCACGGCTGGCTCGGATGTAGTCCAATCTGGACGTCCAATTTTCGATGACTTTTTCCAACATTTGTGGCCGTATATCGGCAATAACACGGCGAATGTTGTTTTCCAAATGGTCAAGCGTTTGTGGCTTATCCGCATAGACCAATGACTTTACATAGCCCCACAGAAAATAGTCTAGCGGTGTTAAATCACAAGATCTTGGAGGCCAATTCACAGGTTCAAAACGCGAAATTAGGCGGTCATCAAACGTGTCTTTCAATAAATCGATTGTGGCACGAGCTGTGTGACATGTTGCGCCGACTTGTTGGAACCACAGCTCCTGGACATCATGATTGTTCAATTCAGGAATGAAAAGTTAATAATCATGGCTCTATACCGATCACCATTGACTGTAACGTTGTGGCCTTCATCGTTTTTGAAGAAGTACGGACCAATGATTCCACCAGCCCATAAAGCGCAGCAAACAGTGAGTTTTTCTGGATGTAACGGTGTTTCGACATACACTTGTGGATTAGCTTCACTCCAAATGCGGCAGTTTTGTTTGTTGACGTAGCCATTCAACCAGAAGTGCGCTTCATCGCTAAACAAAATTCGCTTATGAAAATCGGGAACAACGGCAATCTCGTTTTGGGCCCATTCGACGAATCTAAATGATTGATTGATTGATTGATTTAATATTAACGTCGCACTGTTCAAACGAGGGCTTTTGGCGACGACCACGTAATTTTGAACCAACTGAGCTGGGCGGGAACGTTTCTCGATTTAACGTTACACGGCGGGTCTTTAGTGGTACTGGGATCGAACTCGTCGATCCGATACCTATACCACTCGGCTACCGCGGCCTACGACGAATCTAAAGCGTTGTTCAGGCGTGAGTCTATTCATGATGAATTGCCAAACCAAACTGAGAATAAATCACTTGACAGCTGTTTAATTGGTCGCCATCTTGGAAAGTAATGCCAACTTTAACTTCTATACCTGAAAAAAAACACTCTTTATAATAGTAGAAACTGAACAAGCAAACAAAAAAACGCGTGTATTTTGTTTATTTTTATTTTGCTGGTTGTTTCACTCATAATTAACAAACGTAACTCCGACTTAGCCAGAGTCTCTTTTGAGTTCTCGATAAGGGTGCTATAATATACAGGGTTGTCCCGAATTCATGGTACAGACTTTAAGAGCAGGTACAGGACATTGTAACAATCATTTATTTACAATAACAGTTCAAAATTGTGTCCACTAGTAGCGATATATGCATGAAAGTCTCGGTGGAACGATTGGAGCACGTGTTCAATAAGAGTGGAGTCAAGTGGAATCACATAAACAAGATTCTTCATATGCCCCCATAAAAAGTAATCGAGGTTCGATAATTCAGGAGATCGGAGTGGTCAAGGGACTGGTCCACCAAGTTTCATGGGACTGCATGGGTTCGCCAAGGGACTGCCCCAAACGAACCATTCAGGTAAGGGTGCAAATCTATGCTGAAGTGGGCCCATCATGCTGAAACCACTTGCGGGTACGAATGCCGATTGGAACATCCTGTTGCAGTTCTGATAGTAAATGTTCGAGAAAAATAAGATTTTATTCACCATTAAGACGCTTCGGTAGTAAGTTTGGGCCAGTCAAAAAGTCGTTCCGAGTCTCGTACATCGATTAAAACGTAGTGTAGTAATATATTATTCGTAGAACAACGTATCACTTGGCGAAATTTTTATGACTTGGAAAAAAAAGACACACAGATGCCCTTAAATGCCAATATATTTTTCTAAAGTAGCAATTACATATGATTTTTTTGTACAAGTGTAAAATGTATATCTTGAAGATACATTTTACACGTATAAAATCACGACCACCATAAAAAGAATTATTCTAAGAAAATTTACATCAATTTAAATATAGTGTAGCTTAACATTACCGGAGGAGTATCGCATCGTTTGGTGACATTTGTATGGTTTGCAAGAAATAACAAACCTTTAATGAACCTTTTAAATATTCAATAAATAACAAACTTTTTGTTTCCTTACAGGTACTTAACAACGATAGTCAAAGACTGATTCTAACGGCCATCAAAGACTGCATGTACAAAATTGTACAAGAGTCCGGGTCTAACTGGGGAGATGTCGTTATGGAAATCTCGAAGTTCCTTAAAGAAAACCACCTTGAAACAAAACAGCAAGTGGAAACTTCCATCTCTGACTGTCTCGAAAAGAACAATTCTTTACAAATTCCAGCATGTGATTCACTTATAATCCAAACGGAAAACATCGAAAAAGAATTACTCAATGTATTTCTCATATTGGACAGACAGGTAGTTGATGTGCAAGCCATAGCTGAGACACTTCGATTCTTCAATCGAAAGTTCGTATACTTTGCTCAAAAATGCGATGAGAGGTGGAAAGATTCTTGTCAGGACTACATCATAACTTGTAACACAGTACAAGAGGCCCAGGAGAATATGAATTTTAGCTCATGCAGAATGTCTAGAATCTCCTATTCCCTTAACCAGCGTTCTACAGAATTGGAAGGCTTGATGAGAGAGCTTGGAATCATCACTCAAATAGTAGCAGCTGTTACCGAATCAGAGGACCAAAAATCTAACGGCACAGATCAGATAGAAGAGACTTGCGCCTCCATGGAAGAGCTGGAAAACAGAATATGTAAGATCGAAGATGTCTTTCGCTGTAACACTGGACGTATTTTGGAAATGATCGAAAAACCTGGAAAAAAATTGGAATCCATGCTTCAGTACATCGAAGAATTGGGAGTTCTAAGCGATCTGGTGAAGAATATTTCCAAAGCCCACGAAAGCATGATATCGTGTTATTCAATGAATCATAATGGAAATGGTACAGCGACCCGCTTTTCTTTATTTGAAGAATCTAAAGACAACGAATCTGTAAGTAATATTTCACAGATGGAAGGAAGTTTATGTCAAGATATGGATAACACAGAAGATCTGTCTTGTGAGGATATGAGTGTAACTACACTTCAAAACAAAGTTTTGGAAGCAATTCCTCATAAACGTATCATAACGATGCTAAACAACGCAATCCGGAAGACAACTGCCAAGGCAATGAAAGAGAATAATATTTCGAATCAGAAAGCATTCAAGAAAAAATCTGCTACAGAGCCTTTGCAACCCGAATCTGAAGTAAGCTGCGGCTATTTCAATAAATTTAAACTAAATTTTGAAATCAATAAGTTAAATGGATACTGACGTATTATAACGTCGACCGATTTCGCCAAACCAAAAGACATCGGAACTTCAAAATATTTCGCTAAATCGTTACTATTACTGTGTTTGAACGTAGAACGGTTTCTCCATTATTGACTGTATATCGTGGCATTTGGCGATGTCTTTTGATTTGACGAAATTGGTCAATGGTATAATATGTAAATACCGTTAAATATATGTATATTAATTTTCAGCCTTATATTCCGCTTGAATACCATTTCATTAATAAGTGAAGAAATTTCAAACTAAAAATAATTTTTTTTAAAGTATCAGATAAGTTTAATCTGATATATAATCATTTTATAAATGGTTAATACATCTGGGTTTTTTTTCAGCTCCGAAGAAGAAACTGAATAAATCAGTATTAAGATATATATATATATATATATATATATATATATTAAATGTTCAATCTCTCAAAAAATTTCAGTTAAAGAATCAGTTTGTCTGGAAAATTCATAATTCCATTCGAAAATATCGGTCACTGATATGTTTAAATTTTGTAGCTCTGCCACACACACACACACACAATCGGAGACAATTCGAAATCTTCAAAAATTCTGAACCCGAAATTAAATTTCTGTACTATCCACTTCGGATCCAGACTGCTGTGTTTGTTAACGCAATAAAGTGCAGCTCCTACAGTAAAAAATCACAAAGGCTTTAGTAAAATTACATTTTTTGTTCAGATTTTTTGAGCAGATTTTTTAATAATTTTTAACAATATAGAAAAACTTGCAAAAGAATTGCTAAAATTGTGACGTAAAATTATCTTCCAAACGCGGTAATAAAATCTAATTAAACCACAGAGTCCAATTATTTATTTTTATCTCTTAGCCAATATTTCTAAAAGATTTGAAAACCTTTCAATTGGGCCATTAAAATGGATGTAAAAATGATTTTAGAAATCGAGGGGGAGTGAGAGAATGGTTTTCTAGACAAAATTTTGTAATTCATTTGTTCTGTAGAATGCACTTTATAGCACTGAAATCGATCCTCTACTCTAAATTTGAGCAGAAAAGTAGATTTGTAACTTCTCTTGTCATTAATAACTGTCTGTTCCAGGCAGCAAGAGCGACCTCAAGCGACCACATGTTTTCAATAAAGGTCAAGTGAGGAGAGAACGTGGTAGCTATGAAAAATGACCCATGGTCTTTGTTCCATTATTTTTGTTAACAGTTTGTGTCTACATGTAACCAAACTCAGAAAAAGGAGAATATTAGGCGTCCCTTGCAAAGTCAGGTTTTGGGCCTCAAGTCAGATCTTACAAATAGGGACGCCTTAAGTCTCTTTGAGGCCCTGGGCCCCTGTGCAACAGTAGGCTCTAACTGAGATCTTTAAAAGTAGACAATATATAGCATGCATTGTCAAATACTCATTCAAACGGTTATTTGAAACATATAAATATACACGACTTGCAATCTCAAAAACCTAGGCACAAACCGGCTCGACCGATGTTCGCGTTTCAACTAAATGAATTGAATGATTGTTTATGGCATTAGGCCTAGACCTAGACATGGGCAACTGTCATCACATAATAGTACAGTCTTACCAATTTGCCAATTGACATGCGGTTTGAAATTCCCTGTTTTTCGGAGAATATGTACGGGAATAGTACATGACCATTAAAATTTTCCGATTCATGACCTTATAAAGACAGAGTTGAGAACAAAGGAGGCCCCCACGGATTTCGAGGCCCTGGGCCCAGTTGGTCTATGCCTTAAGACACTCTTGCTTACAAAGGGTACGTATTTGGAATCAGTCAGACTTTGCACCCCGTAGAATCCTGCCCACCCCCACGATGCGGGGGTTACTTTACGCCACTGACCTGACTTGCGATAATAAATAATTGTTGCACAAAAATAGATTTCATTGACCCTTAACCCTGAATTTACCAATACTAATTTAATCTTGAACATCCAACGCTCACTCTACATTACGCTCAATAATGCAAAATAACCACCAGAAGGGAGAGCCGTAGATTTCAAACTTCTCGCAGATGATATAAAGGGTGTTTTTTTAGAGGTATAGAACTTTAAATTGCAATAAAACAACGATGTATTATTCGATTGACATGAATTTTTTTTTATTCGAAACATAATCTTGTGGCATTACATTTTAAATATGATTTCTGACATAGAACTGCCACGGCTGGCTCGGATGTAGTCCAATCTGGACGTCCAATTTTCGATGATTTTTTCCAACATTTGTGGCCGTATATCGGCAATAACACAGCGAATGTTGTCTTCCAAATGGTCAAGCGTTTGTGGCTTATCCGCATAGACCAATGACTTTACATAGCCCCACAGAAAATAGTCTAGCGGTGTTAAATCACAAGATCTTGGAGGCCAATTCACAGGTTCAAACGTGAAATTAGGCGGTCACCAAACGTGTCTTTCAATAAATTGATTGTGGCACGAGCTGGGTGACATGTTGCGCCGTCTTGTTGGAACCACAGCTCCTGGACATCATGATTGTTCAATTCAGGAATGAAAAAGTTAGTAATCATGGCTCTATACCGATCACCATTGACTGTAACGTTGTGGCCTTCATCGTTTTTGAAGAAGTACGGACCAATGATTCCACCAGCCCATAAAGCGCACCAAACAGTCAGTTTTTCTGGATGTAACGGTGTTTCGACATACACTTGTGGATTAGCTTCACTCCAAATGCAGCAGTTTTGTTTGTTGACGTAGCCATTCAACCAGAAGTGCGCTTCATCGCTAAACAAAATTCGCTTATGAAAATCGGGAACAACGGCAATCTCGTTTTGGGCCCATTCGACGAATCTCTATGAGGCGTGAGTCTATTCATGATGAATTGCCAAATCAAACTGAGAATAAATCGCTTGACAGCTGTTAAATCGGTCGCCATCTTGGAAAGTAATGCCAACTTTAACTTCTGTACCTGGAAAAAAACACTCTTTATATTGGAGGATTAACATTTTTACAATTATTATAGTTCTAAATAATGAAAGACTAGCTTTAACAATATAACTGACTCATTTTAATTTTTTTCAGGTGAAAGATGCTGACATCTGGGGCCTGACAGCTTCTGACTTGACTCTGAGTGAAGTTAACAGCGATTGTCTACTTCCCAAATCGGGTTCATCTTCTTCTGGCGAAGATTAATAGAAAACGAAATGCACCTCTAGCTACAATTATTTTTATTCAATAAATTCGTTCTTATATAGGTTCTCAAAAAAAATTTTCCCACTGTTTCTCAAAATAGAAAAGCTATACACAAACATGACAGAGCAATGATTTATTTAAAAACTACGTAATCAAAGAAGGTGGGTAAGTGTTAATTAACGTTACATTCTGAAGCAATAAGAGTGATATTGACAACGGACCTCGTAGCTTTGAGCCATGGTTAAATGACGAGGACAACACTTGAGCTGGTAACCCCTCTCCAAGCTATCACACCACGCCAACGGGAAAATTTTTGCCAAAACATATTTAATGTACATCATCCTCACTACACCAAGAATCTTTTGTGGCATGAGGACTCGATCCCGTGACAACGCCAGTCACGAGTTCGTTACCTTGACCACTAGACTACCATGGCCATACCAAAAAAATTTATAGAAAATTTTCAGAGAACTGCAAGAAAAAATAAATCCATAAGCAGAAACCGTATTGTTTTTTATAGTTTGACCGACGAATTTCTTTTTCATGGTGTTCAACGGCAGATAGACATTAGCCACACAACAAACAAGTGTGAATTAATAATATCGCCAATGTTCATTTTGACGAAAACTTGGAAAAGCAAGTCGTCAACCCATGGTCCATGACAAGCATCAAAGAAGCATTCATTTCTTGGAAATATCAGATGTAACTATTGGATTTTAGGGATGTAGACTCACACACACACACAAAAGCTTTCAAAACGAAACTTCTGTAAATCAATTTCTGATGCAAAATGAAAAAAAGAATTTTCGATGTAAAATATCGTTGCGGAGGGGGGTTACATCCTAGTTTAATTTACACTTTTAGGAACAGACAAATAAATAGCACCAAAGTATGCAAACAGCTCTTTATATATATATATCAATTCCTACTATTAATTCACACTCTCTCTATATTCTTTTTATCTTGGTGGAGTTTTCAATCGCGTTAATAAAATACATTTTAAAGCGCTCAACTGAGCTGAAATTTAATATACGGATTATTTTGGATGACAATACAACAATTTAATTATAATTAATAAAAATTAATTGATTAAAACTGATTATTTAAAGAATTTCAAATACAGCCACGTTGGTGACTTAGCGACTCTTTTGGCGACTTGTGTGTCAAAATTTGAAAAGGTTTTTTTCTCACATTTTAAAGCATTCAGTTGAACTGAAATTTTATATACACGATTGCTTTGGATGACAATTCGATACTTTAATGATAGTTAATAAAAATTAATTACCACTTAATGTTGTGATTCTGTCATATGTATATACATATTTATATTAATTGTAACTATTTAATAAAAAGTAGCTAAAATAAAATTTTTCTTTGTTGATCTAAGTAGGAATTGACTTAAATTTTTTTTATATTACTTGTGTGTGTGTGTGTGTGTTTTTTCTGAATTGTACTTCTATCCAATACGAAGATAGTAATTCGCCAATTTGGCGATAAATAAAGGTGTGCTCCGAAACAAGATCTGACCAAACTGATTTTTCTTTGTCATTATGACCATTTAAATATATAATGCTAACGCGTCTTGAATACTACTGCACTTCGTTTTGTTATACTTATATTGAAAGCATAACAAAATATATTTAAATATTAATCCCATGTTAGCGATTTATAGTGGAAAATTGACTGCATACTAGAAATTAATTACCAAAGATTTAATTAGCTGTGTAATTTGTTCCATTTTGGAATTAATTTGGGTACTTACGTATTATCGCAACCTATTGGCAACATTGTATGAAACGATGAGCTTGTGTTGGTTACCAGTTCAGCGCCTACGACACATAGGAAGTCGAGGTTGCCAACTTGGTGAGTGTGATTAATAGAATTGGCAATTGTTGTGTTAATGCGAAAGTACTCTAATTTGATATTGGTCTGCTGCAAATTTTCCATTCGAATAATTGTAAAAATGTTTCATTGTAATAACAGTACAATACGATTACATAAGAATAATGGACACTAAATATCTACTTATATTTGACGAGAGTTTGAAATGCCAAAAACGGGTAGCGTACCAATAGCAAATAAGTTCCTTCCTTTTTAACCTTTAATTAGTCTTGAAGTTATATTTTTCCTCCTATAATTCATCAAAAAAGTCAAATAAAATCTTTCATCAACCACCAATTACTTTGGGTTATGAAGGGTACTTAGGTATTATTCCGTCAACCAATTTGTTAAACGAAAATACGTCTGTAAATGTTACGATGTATAGCCAATAGTCAGCGGCGTAACGGAGATTATTAAGGCCCTCCTGTAGGATTATATGGGCTTCGGACCCCATAGAATCCTGCCCCCTCCCACGATACGAAGATGTAAGTTATGCTACTGCTTGGCAGTAGTTGGTGACATCTTTTGATTAGGGAAAATTGATCGATGGTATAATACGAGGGGTGATCAGAAAAAAAGGTTACAAGTCGAATAAAGAAATATTTATTAACAATAGACAAAAAATACAAAAGGGAATTAAGAGGTATACTTGCCTAACCCGCCAGTTGTGAGGTGCGGTATGTGATACGGTTTTTGTTGGCAAAAAACCTAAAACTTATGGAAATTTATCGGCAAGTGTGTGAAGTGTACAGAAACAACGTAATGAATGAAAGTTCAATCCGAAAATGGTTCATTTAGTTTAAAAACGGCAGAACTAACGTTCTCAAGGAAGAGAAGGGTGGACGCCTTAGCGCATTCTGACAAACTGTTCGCTAAAGTTGATAAAGAGAGATTCGTGAAAACCGCCGTTTCACAATAATGGAGCTTTTCGCTTAGCTTTCTACAAGTTTCACAGACTTTGTTGTTTGAAAATGTCACACAAAAGCTAGGCTACCGCAAAATTTGTGCAGGATGGTTGCCGAAATTGCTTACAGACCACCATAAAGGTCAGCAGCGAATGGGGGGCAGCTTTGACATTTCTGGAGGCCTTCGGCAGGCAGGCACGGCGTGACGTGCTTCTGATTGATTTTCTCGAACGTGGTGCCACAACAAACTCTGAGCGGTACTGTCAAACTTTGCGCAACCTTAAAAGAGAGCAGTTCAAAACAAGCGCTGATAAAAACTGTCTACAGTTTTTTTTTTTTTTTTTTTTGCACGACGATGCCCGACCTTACACGGCAAACTGCACCCAAGAACTTAATTCATTCAAATGGGAGGTTTTCCCTTATCCGCCCTATAGTTCCAAAGTTGCACCTAGTGATTTTTACTTGTTTCCAAGAATGAAGAACTGGCTAGCAACACAGCGCTTTGACGACGACAAGGACCTGCGGGTGCGCGTCAATGAGTGGCTGAGATCGCAGACGGCAGAATTCTATGACAAAGGAAATTCAAAGCTTGTCCATCGCGATGATAAGTGCCTCAATTTGTTTGGTGACTATGTAGAAAAGTAGAATTTTAGTCGCTCTTTCTGCTGTATATACTATTTTTTTCTCTCTTGTACTTAGTTTCTTATTAATTCCAAAACGTTCCTTACTTTCTGAATAGCCCTCGTATAAATATGTATATACATATGACAGAATCATAACATTAAGTGGTAATTAGTTTTTATTCAATATCATTAAAGTATCGTGTTGTCATCCAAAACAATCGTGTGAATAAAATTTCAGTTCAACTGAATGCTTTAAAACGTGAGAAAAACCTTTTCAAGTTTTGACATAAATCGCCAAAAAACTCGCTAAGTTGCCAACGTGGCTGTATTTGTAATTCTTTAAAAATTGGTTTTAATCAATTAATTTTTATTAATTAAAATTAAATTATTGTATTGTCATCCAAAATAATCATGTATATAAAATGCCAGCTCAATTGAGCGTTTTAAAACGCATTTTATTAACGATTGAAAATTCCATCAAGATAAATAAATAAACGAATAAATAGAGAGTGTGTGTGTGAGTTAATAGTAGGAATTGAAAAAGAAAAAAAAAAGGAGGAGCTGTTAGCCCAATTTGGGGTCATTTTAGGAATTCATCTGATATTGGTACACTACTCGTTTTTGGCCTGATTTTTAAATCGCGCCAAATAGATCTTTGTCTGTCAGTTTAATGTTATCGTAACAACTTGGCGAAAAAATCTGTAGCGAACCAATATCAAGTTAATATTCCATGTTCCCTCTTTATCCTCAAATGTAAAATAAGATTTATTGAAAATTCAGCGTTCCAAACCAAACAAACAAAGCGATCACTATTTTAAAAACATTTTTATTTTCATAACTGTCACGAGTCTATGTCCGCATTTTAACTATTTTTCACGTGCATAGATCTGTGATTTCTATTATAAATCATTTAAAACTTATTGAGTTTTAAATCCTGATAATGAATGATACTGAGGTATTTGAGCAGTGGTTAATTTCATTCGCTGTTAGAAAGCATGAATTTTTCATTTGCTTTTAATATTCCTGGCAATACAAGACGTAAATAGTATTTATGTTATCACGTTATTATGACAACAAAACAGTGCACTTTCCGGAAATTCAAATATGGTATAAATTTTTTTAATGTTGAAGGACTTCTTAGATGAAAATGGAGGAAGAAATGCAAGCCTGTAATATGCAATTTCTATCAATTTCTGCCATACTTTTTTTAAGTAAGTAAAAATGTTTTTAAAAAATCGTGAGCCCTCTTTTATGAGTATAGTTTGTTTTAACGATTTTATATTTTGAGGGTATACAAATTATATAAACATAATTCTTAGCATTTTAAGATTTTATTAGCTTTTGTAGTAAGTTATAAGAAACATGCTTCACGTCATGAAAGGAACAACTTACCGAAATATAATTTTATACAATTTTAAAAAAAGTTAATTAACAATTTTTCTGATAAAATTTCATTTATGTACGCATTTAATAGGATCTAAAATTTCATTTATGTATGCGTATAATAGGATCTAAAATTTCAAAGTAATTTCAGTGATATAAACTAGATGAAATACGTTTTAACCCCACACTTGATAATGGGTTTATTTTTGTCGATATAAACCACCATATCTTTACCGATGTAATAAGTAAATATTTTCTTATTCTTTCATTTTGCGATCTACGAAATGTCTTCGTTAATTTACCCACGGGGACCCCCCCTCCCAAAAAAAAAGAATTCCCCGGTGATATCCTATTTTAGCTCACACCTTTGGCAAAGAAGAAAAACAAACCATGCCAAATTGCGCCAGCAGCTCATTTTTCTATTTTGGACTTCTATTCAGTATGAAAACTGCAGATAAATTCGACAAGCTGACGTTAAATAAAGGTGTAGGCAATTCAACTAAATGCACCAATTTGGCGCGATTTTCTCAATCGCACCAAAGATGTAAACAAACTGCATTTTCTTTGGCATATAGATGTAGATTGTTTAAAAACGGTATTTACGTATGCACCCTGCGGCAGATGCACCAAAACGGCAGTTTCTATTTTTCCTTGTGGACATTTAAGAAGCCTTGCCATCCAGGGTGACCATAAAACCCATCCGATTTGTCCAAAACGTAACTTCGTGCAAGCTTCCGCGCCTCATATTCTTGGATGTCTGGGTTTGTCCTATGCTTGCATATGACTTTTGAGGGTGAATAAACTCATAGATCTCATCTAGTAGAAGCTAGACAAGGAGATAAGCAACAACAACGTATTATACCGTCAACTGATTCGCCAAATGAAAAGACGTCATCAAATGTTGCAATATGCAGCCAATAGTGGAAAACTATTCCCTCGTATGCGTAAACATAATAATCTTGTTTACGAATACAGTGACAGCATTTAGCGATATCTTTTGATTTGGCGAAATTGTTCGACTGTGTAATACGTAAGCATCTTTAAAACCAATCTTCTGTAAAAAAAAATTGTGATTTTTAGGAAAAGAAACTAATTTCATACTATTACTCTTTTTTGGCGTGATTTTGAAATCGCTATAGATCTTTGGCAGCCAAGATATTTGACGACGGAATAATACATATATATCAGTGAAGTGAAGTGAATGTGGATTTAGTGGTGCAAGGGTACATATATATCAGATATGGTACTTATGTAAAAATCGCAGAAGTGTATTATTGCAACCTATTGGCAACATTATAGAACACGAAACACATGGATGCCAATTCAGCGCATACGACACACAGGAAATCGGGGTTGCCAACTTGGCGAGTTTTGAATAGAGTTGGCGATTGCTGCGATAATACGTAAGTATCCAGAATATATAAATAAAGTCCCATATATCAGAAAAGTTAGAGTCATTTCAAACTTACACCGATCAAAATACATTATTAGTACAATAATTGCGTCGCTTATTAAAAAATCTTCTGGTTTGGTGAAAATAAAATACACACGGGATTCTACAAATACATCTGTAAAATCCAATCACAACACTCTAGTGAGAATAAAGTAACTATGTAACCGTTGTATGTTCCAATCACCAAGAATCTGGGGACTTAGAAGAGTTATAGGTATAAGGGTTTCTGAGTTGTCATCAACATGAATACTTCCGATGTTATACGACACGATGTATCCATAACAAATACAATGACAAAACAAGATAAGGAGTGTTTTCTACGTATTGTGCTGGCTTCATTGGGCGAGTAATTTCATCCAATCAAAAAAGACATCATCATCTACTTGAACACAATTATTGTGTTTGTGCATGTAGAACAGGGGTGGCGAATCCTTATGGATCAACGTGCCATTTTTTTTGAAAAAATGTTCAATGAGATATAGACGTGCCGCCAAAAATTCTTGACTTGTGATTATTGGGAAAATTATAAAACTACATTCTAACAATTCAAGCCTCTTTATTTACTACGAAAAATGCATTTTGCACTGCGTGTAGTAGTAAATGTTTTAGTAAAAGTGTAATTCAAATGAAAGTAACATTAGTGTGATTTTTGTTGTTGCAGATTATAATTAATAAATATCTTATATTAGGAGTGTAAGATGTAACTTTTAGCAGAATACATGCTCAATTGGAGTCATCTGACAAACGGTTTCTAAGCAATTGATTCTTTTTTGCTCTGATTCACTTTTTTTGACAAAAGAATTTGTGATTTGTTTCAAAATGCCGTTTTACAGACGATATTCAACATACACTCATGTCCATAAAGTAAGGATAATGAAGTTCAGGCAAAGAAAGAGACAGAAGCAAAACAAATTTGACTTATTTGTAAAGTCTATTTATTAAACAAAAGGTAAAGAGCAAAAAAGATGTTATATGTTTGACATAATTAATAAAAATTGCGATTTTTACTCCCTGGAGCAAATTTAAAAAAAAAAGAACCTATTTACAAAAAACAGTATAACATGGTTAGTATGATGGTTAATACGGAGTATGTCTCCCGTACGATACAATACAGGCCTTACAACACCTAGGCATGCTAAGCATCAAATTATCAATCTGATTTTGGGGAATATTACACCACTCATCAAGCAATGCCCTCCGAAGTTCCGGTAGACAGGTGGGAGGGGGTTGACGGGCTGCAATTCGTCGGCGAAGCATATCTCACTCATGCTATATTGGATTCAAGTCCGGTGAGTATGCTGGCCAATTCATCCGGGGGAAATCCTCCGATTGAAGGCATTCGTCTACAATGTTTGTACGGTGAGGACGGGCGTTGTCATCCATAAACAGAAATTCAGCACCCATGGCGCCCCGAAACAAACGTACATGTTGTTCCAGAATGACATTCCGATAGATGCGGCCTGCCATCGTTACACTCTGAACATGCAGATCAGTTCTGGAACCAAGAATAATTCATCCCCAAACGAGCTATCCTGCACCACCGTAACGGTGTCGTTCAATGGTGTTCTCTTGGTGGTAACGGGTACCTGGCGCTCTCCATATTAAAGTCCGGCGAAAATCAGACTGCAAACTACTAAAGTTTGATTCTAATCAATGGGCACGGAAACAATTAAGAACCTGGCATCTAAATTTTAAAAATTAAGGTTTATTAAAAAAAACATTTAAGGAAAACAATTATTGTGTACAGTTAGCAACGTTTGGACATGACTTCACTCCGTCGTACCCAAAGACCGAATGCCTGCCACTTCACATTCCACATTCCATGGGGAGGGGAACTACCCATTCCCTTTTGCAGGTGTTAATGGACCTTTCCACTCCTACACCTCCCCCCTTAAAAAGCTCATCCGTCATTCCAGGACGATGAAGCTGAAAAGAAACTATAAAAAACAAAAAAAACACATGCATACATACATGGCAAGAAACGAGATAACGAGAGAAATTTTTTTTTCAGGTATCACGTAAAAAGAGCTTTTGCTAATACAACTCCCACATAGTTTTGCAAATCACATTAATATGCTAGAAAAATTTATATCCATACAAGTTTAAAACACAATAATACTCAAAAAAAAAATATTAAAATATAAAAAGACATGTTACCAAAAATATATCACAAAAGCCAAAATTTTCATCTTTAGCAGTTCCAGAAATTACTACACAGAAAAATTGTCAAGTGATCATCTGGCTCGACTCTTATTTAACTAACGGGAATAGGCAACCGGGATAATGCATCAGCATTTCCATGTTTAACACCCTTCCTGTATGAAATGGCAATATTATATCTTTGGAGGGCTAATGCCCATCGAGTTAGTTTGGCACTTTGAGGAGTTGTTAAGGTTAGGTAAGTCAGAGGGTTGTGATCTGATATCACCTCAATTTCGGCCCCGAAAATCCAGCTATCGAAGCGCTTCAATGCCTCTATTACGGCATAAGCTTCACGCTCTATGGTTGCCCACCGAGTTTGAGTTTCGGTCAGTTTCTTACTGAAAAATGCAATTGGGTTCTCTTTACCCTTTTCATCGTTTTGAGACAAACAAGCGCCGATTGCAGTCGCTGAAGCATCCGTGTATAGTTGGTAAGGTTTTGATAGATCAGGTGTATACAAAGATGGTGCTTTTACCAGTTGTGCCTTTAATTTTGTAAAAGCTTGTTCGGCAACTTCATTCCAAGGGATTATATTCGGAACTCGGTTCTTTGTCAGTTCTGTTAATGGCAAGACTAAAGAAGCAAAGTTTGGGATATATTCCCGATAGTAGCTAGTTAAACCCAGGAAACTTCGTATTTCTTTCTTCGTTGTTGGTACAGATATATTTTTGATTGATTCAACCTTTCCGGGATCTGGGGAATGTTGCCCTGAACCGACAACGTGCCCTAAAAACTTCACACGTCTTCTTGCGAAATTGCACTTGTTAAGGTTAATCGTGAATCCGCCCCTTTGAATCGTTTGAAATACTACACACAGATGTTTTATGTGCTGTTCCCATGTTTTGGAGAAAACTGCTACATCGTCGATATATGATCGACAATATGCCCGGTGTTTCACTAGCACCTGATCCATAACTTTTGAAAGGTACTCCCGGCGTTCTTCATCCCGAAAGGCATAACACAAAATTGGTAATGACCATGATGAGTCACAAAGGCCGTGTAAGGCTTTGCCTCCTCTGCCATTGGAATCTGCCAGTAGCCCTTTGTTAGGTCTAGAACGGTTATATAATTAGCTTGGCCCACTTCAAACAGAAGATCCTTTGCATTTTGCATAGGGTATGCGTCTGCAATAGTGAAACTATTCAAATGTCTGTAGTCAACACATAGTCTGATACTTCCGTTCTTTTGGATACACAAACAATTGGATGCGCCCATTCACTTTCACTCGGTTCGATGAGTTTGAGGTGCAGTAACTCATTGATCTGACGATCGACTTCTTGCTGCAAAGCAATAGGTATGCGGTAAGGGTGCATCTTTTTTGGGGTGAAATCCGGTTTCAGTTTCAAATTATGTCCCTTTACTTTTGCTAAGCCAGGAAGTGAACTAAACAAACTGGAGAATTTTCCGAGAGTATTCAATAATTCCAGTCGCTGAACATCATCTAATTCTTGGCAATCACTGCTTATGTGATCTGTAACATCCCCATAAATCTTACAGCCATATCTGTTGGAGCATAATGAAGGTCCCCGAAATCTGAGTCTTGATCTAAGATCAACCCAACTTGTCCCACTCTTGCTATGTAAGGACGTAATTTATTGAAGTGTAACTCTCTTATGACCCCATCATCTAATTCAACTTTCGCGGAATACGGTCTAGTTATTTCAATTATCGTAGCTGGACCTATCCATGTTTTCATCAATTTATGAGTAGAAGACGGAAGTAGTACCAGAACTTTATCTCCTACCTTGAATTGCTTTTCCCTGGATCGTAAGTTATAGTATGACGCGTAATTATTTTGAGTCGCTTCCGCCGTCTCAGCTGCTATTTCATGAGCCTTTCTTAGCTTTTCTATTAAGTCTTCCAGATACTTCTCCACTGAACGGGAGAGAGTAGTTGGGATGTTTCTTTCTCCAACCCACACTTCCTTGAGAAGAGATATGGGTCCCGAAGGCAAACGTCCGTATACTAATTGGAATGGCGACATGCCTGTTGTACTGTGGGGTATTTCCCTATATGCGAATAACAAGAAAGGAAGATGGAGATCCCAATCGGACCCATGTTCTTGAACATTCTTACTTAACATGTCCTTCAACGTGCGGTTCCACCTTTCCACGGCACCCATACTTTCAGGATGCCCTGGAGTGGAAAAACGTGGTGAAACCCCATAACACTCAGAAACACTTCAGAAAGTTTTGAGGTGAAATTAGTTCCTTGGTCAGAACAGATCATTTTCGGAAAACCTGTTTGTGTGAAAATTTTCAGAAGGACGTTGCACGTAGTCTTGGCGCTTATTTCCTTGACAGGTATGGCCTCTGCCCATCTCGTGCATAAATCAACTGCGCAAATAATAAAATGATGGTTCCTTCTCGAAGGAGGTTCCAACGGCCCAATACAGTCCACACTCCATACTTCAAAGGGTATTTCGGGTCTGACCAATGGTTGTATTGGAACCCGATCTCTGTAAGTGATAGGCTTCCGAAAAAAGAGCTGACAGATCTTACAACTTTCACAAAATCGTTTGACATCTTGTTTTATTGTCGGCCAATAAAATGAATACTTTATTCTTTGCCTAGTTTTCTGCTCCCCCAGATGTCCACCAAGAGGGACGTCATGCGCCATTTTGAGTACTTCTTCTCTTTTACATTGTGGTAGTACTACCTGATCGATGTTCTCTCCACAAATATATTCCGAGTGTACCAATATTCCGTTATGTATTTTTACTGAGTTCTTTTGTTTTTCTGCAAGACTCCAGAGTTTCTTTAATGTGTCATCTTCCCTTTGCATTTTTATGAATGTACTACGCATTTCCCTTCCCTCCGGAAGTTGTTCTTCCTCATTTGCTTTGCTCACAGACTGTATGTAAATTTCAGAGGGGTAAGTTTCTCGGGTCATTTCTTGGCTGAAAATTGATTTTGGATCATCTGCAGTAATACCTTCAACTGCCCTTGAAGATACGTAGGAGTTTGCGGGGTTGTGAATAAACTGCACGCGTTTTCTAACAGCGCTTCATAAGCAGACGAACAGACTAACATGTCGTTAACTAGCCTTTTAGAAACTGCACACATAATGGGTACTACCCCGTGTCTGGAGTCGTCGATTTTCAGGTTGAAAATCTTCAATTCGGTTACTTCACGTTCCCCAAACGCCGACATTATTTGGATTGTCCCTCCACTATCGACGCTCTGTCCCTCGACGACATCTGCTCTTACCACGGATATCTGGGCACCTGTGTCGATGACAGCCTTCAGAATTTCATTCCCACACTTAATGTGGACAAACTGTAACTCGTCTATTTTCTCATCCTCCTTGGCAGGGGAATATACCGGAATCGCAAACTTAGCCGTTAAAATTGCAGAGGATTGTTCTTGAAAACGTTCATTGGTCTCCACAGCATTGATCTGGCGAGTAGGGGGGTTCTTATGATTTTTAGCATGACACACCCTCGAGGTATGCCCAACTCTTCCACACGAATAGCAAGTAGGTTTAAATGTTGGCTGTTTAGGTTCTTGTTTGAAAGGCAATTATACCTTTGACTCTGAATATCATTTTTAATTATTGCATGTTCTTTTTTAAAATTAGATCGTGAATCTGACGTATTGCTGAGGGACATTTCAGGTTGACTCGTTTTCTTGACACTCGGCCGAACACTTTCGTAGCCGTCCAATTTGTCTGCCAAAACAGATGGTTCATAAAATTTGGCCCATTCATCCACGAAATGCTCTCTTATCTCCTCCGGCACGCGTTTTTTAGCTGATCAGTTATTATTAAATCTTTCAATGATTTGAAATCCCTTACTTCCATTCCATCGAGCCATTCTTCGAAGTAACTCGTAATTTCGAACACAAAATCACGCCATGATCTAGCAGGTATGCGCTGATGTTTCATGAATTTTTGCCTGAAGGTCTCTGGGCTCATCTTGAACCTTTTTAATAACACTCCTTTTATGTAGTCATAGTTGTCAAATTTATCTTCTGACTCTCTGGCTATTAGCTGAGTAATATCGGGCGGCATGCGTGCCAAAAGAGCCGATACCCAATTCGTTTTCTCCACTCCAATACGTTTCGATTGTCTCTCAAACAGGGTAAGGAAAAGAACGATATCTCCATCCCTTATGTCGAAATTCGGAATGATTTTAATTAAATCACTAACACTTGTTTTAAGCGGGCTTAAATTTTCAGGATCGAATCGCGATCTTTCGATTTCCAAGCGCATTTTCTCTAACTCGAATTCGCGTTGTTGCTGGATTTTTCTCCTTACTTTCCCTTTCAAGGCGTTCCTCTAAAATAACAGATAACTGATCTCTAACGAACTCTTCTTCGTAATCTTTGCTACCGATTATGATATTCCTTAGCTCTATATTCGTCATTTTATCTGATACCTTCTGACCCAACTCCTCAGCCAACAAAACTAAATCTTGCTTTTTAGCCTTCCCCAAAATGCCATTTCGACCCTTACTATAGTTATTCTAAATCAATCAATAACACTCTAAATTTCACAACACAACAGTATGCTTAATTAATCCAGGTGGGTCTTATTTTTTTTTTTTTAAATAAATGTTTTGTATTTCTTCCGCATAAAATTTGCGAATTAATACCTTGGATGATACATTTAGCACATATGATAGACCAAAATTCAATTCAACTAAGTGTTATTACAATAATAAGAAAGGTTTTCTGCTGCATAAAATAATATCTAAATTTTCGAAAATGTAATTCTAAAAATCATCATAAATCATAATAAAAAAAAAATATCTGCTTTTATATCCTTTTCACAAAATAAAACCAAATAAAATAAAAGAAAATCAACCTTTTAGCCAAAATAAAAAATCATTAGTAATCATATTTGACATATCAGATATTTCAAAAAAATATATACTCATAAATACAAGTTCTACTTGGCAGACATAATATTCCTTAATGTATTCAAAAGAGAAAAAGAAATACGTTATTACACTTTATTCTAATAATTAAAAAAATGCACACTTCAGCTTATGGCCTTGAGCAATCACTCACTTTTTTTTCCCCTTACTCAGCAATGGTTAAAATCGTATTTTCATAATGAGTCATATGCGTACAGAAAAGGAAATGAAAATATATGATCAATTCTCTTTTTTTTTAAAAAAAAATTATGCAATCGAGTGAAATAATGAATAAATCTTTCACAATTAATGTACATTTCACATTGAAAAAAAATATATTGTTGCGTTTTCGGGGGTTCGAAATGATTGAAGCCGAAGAGCGGGATCCAAAACAATTTTATTCTTGGCCAAAACAGTCCTCCACAAATTGTAGAACAGTTCGAGAAAGTCACGTACAATCAATGAAAATACTGATAACACAGATGTAATACACTAACAAAAGCAATAGTAAACACTCAGCACAAAAATAATAACTCAATAAAAGCAATAACACACGCACTATGCAATCGTCTCTCTCAAGCAGAGAGGTATCACTTGCATGAAAGCTGAGATCTGACTAACTGACTAGCCGGCCCGGGCCCTTTTATACCTTTCGGTCAGAAACCTCTTGCACTTGCCAGAATAATCTAGAAATAGAAAGGTCTAGAAAAATCCGGAGCGTACGAGAAAAGCTCAATACAGTAATACATTCAATACAATAGGGTTACAATGGGGATATTAGGAGCAGGGTTGCCATGGTCGCCAAGCTTATCGCCCACATTTGGCGCCAAAAATTAAGTCGCCAAATCCGTCGCCAACTTGGCGCTAGCTGCAATATTTGGCGAGTTTACCATTTAAACCAATGTTAAAGCATGGGGGCCGTGCAATGCAGTGGAAATGATATTACAGGTAAACAGGGTTGAAATCACATTAGATACGACAAATTAAACTGTAGAAATGAACACAAATGAGTAGAAACAATTAGAATAAGACTAAATTCGTAACATTGCCCCCCTCTCAAGAACTGCACGTCCCGGGCAGTACAACCCTTCATCAGACGTTAACATAATAATAAAGCAATTGATTAAAAACAATTAAATGAATATGCAATAATAAACATGTAATACATAGTACAAAATAAACACCTAATGCATAGTACAAAATAAACACGTAATGCATAGTAGAAAATAAACACTTACAAAACAACAAACAAAATTATTTACAAGATTATTTACACACTAACTTATTTATACAAGACCATGGTCAAAATAAATTACACAATAATTGACACACTAAGAATTATGGCCATAATATGGAGCAAGCCTGTCGTAATGAACGACTCTAGGCTTCGAATTCGTTGACTTACGGATCCGGATTACGACGTCGTTTATTATCTTTAAAATTGTATAAGGACCGTCCCAATGCGATTGTAGCTTAGGAGAAAGTCCTTTGCGTCGAGTCGGGTTGTAGAACCACACCTTGTCACCTTCCTTGAATTGATGTCCTGTGGCTTTTGTGTCGTACCGAGTCTTCATCTTCTCCGTCCTCCGGTTGATCCGTTCTCGAGCCAAATTGTGTACATCTTCAAAACGTGCCTGGAGATTCTGCACGTACTCCTCAGGCGATGAAGGTGTATCCAGCAGGTCACAAGGGAGACGAAGATCTCGGCCAAAAAGCATCTGGGATGGTGAATATCCGGTAGTCTCGTGAACGGCGCTGCGGTACGCTAGCAGAAAGAGAGGAACTTTCTGGTCCCAGTCTTGTTGGTTCTTGGAGACCATCAGTGAGAGGTTATTCAGGATGGTACGATTAAACCTCTCCACCATGCCATCTGACTGTGGGTGCAAAGGTGTGGTCTTGGTCTTGTCAATTCCGAGTAGTTCACAGACCCCCTTCAATACCGCAGAGACGAAATTTCTTCCCTGATCGGAATGAAGTTGAAGAGGTACCCCATATCTCGATATCCAGTGCTGCACTACAGCCTCCGCTACGGTGGGGGCTTCCTGATCCGGAATGGGGTACACTTCGGGCCATTTCGTGAAGTAGTCCATGACAACAAGTAGGTACTTATTACCAGACGCAGTCCTTGGCAGAGGTCCCAGGATATCGAAAGCGATACGTTCGAAGGGTGCTCCAACATTGTAGCGATGCAGCTTCCCTCGGCTACGTATCTTTGGCCCCTTCCGAGCTGAACAGGCATCACAGGACTTGCACCACTGTTCCCGTCAGCTCTCACTTTACCCCAGCAGAATCGCTCTCGAACTCGGTGCAAAGTTTTCATGACGCCGAAATGACCTCCTGTTGGGCTGCCATGCAATTCTTTGAGTACCTCTGGGATACGAGATCGAGGAAGTACTAATTGCCACCTGAATGTCTTTCCATCCTCTGATTCGAATTTTCGGTATAGAACACCATTCCTGAGATGTAGAGAATTCCAGAGGGCCCAATACTGCTTAGTTGTAGGACTATAAGCCGAGATGTCCTGCCAACTTGGTTTATTGCTGGAGGACTCCATAAACTCTATAAGGGGTTTAATATCAGGATCCGCCATCTGGTCTTCTCGAACTTTCTCGTCACTCCAGGGATCGGGTGGCGTCGCTGTTGAAGTTGTTATCTGGCGTATAGCATAGTCATATTTGGTCTCTACTCTGGAACAATGACGACAATTTTCTGGGCATGGTCTTCTTGAAAGGGCATCAGCATTTCCATGCGAGGAGCCTTTACGATGTCTGATGTCAAAGTAATACTCGTTGAGCCGTTGTATCCATCTGGCTACCTGGCCTTCAGTATTTCTAAAATTCATTAGCCAGGTTAAAGAGGCATGATCGGTACGTAGAAGAAATTTTTGGCCATAGAGATAGTGATGGAAATGCTCGATGGCTTTCACAATAGCCAGTAGCCCTTTTCGAGTGACACAATAATTTCTTTCCGGTTTCGATAAACACTTACTCCAATAAGCTACGACTCGTTCCTGGCCATCTATTTCCTGAGATAATACTGCTCCGACACTCTCATTACTGGCATCAGTGTCCAAGATAAATGGCTTGTCCGGTTGTGGATATATTAAGATCGGTGAAGACGTCAAAGCTTCTTTAAGCTGGAGGAAGGAATCTTCACATTCTTTTGTCCACTGAAACTTTTGTTTACTTTCTGTTAGCTTGTTCAAGGGTCTTGCGATGTTAGAGAACCCTTTCACAAACTTTCGGTAATAAGTACATAGTCCCAGGAAGCTTCGCAGCTCACGGAGGTTTTCAGGGCGTTTCCAATTCTTTACGGCGGACACTTTTTCGGGGTCCGTACGAACACCTTCTGCAGAGATGATGTGTCCCAGATAATTGACTTCTTTCTGGAAGAACTTGCATTTCGAAGGGTTTAGCTTCAAGTTAGCGTCGCTTAATTTTGATAACACCTTCCGGATATTTTGAAGATGTTCTTCAAACGTACGCCCTCCTATTATGACGTCATCCAGGTAAATAAGGCAAGCTTCAAAAGTCAGACCCTTTAGCACGGTCTCCATCAGGCGCTCGAAAGTAGCTGGCGCATTGCAGAGCCCGAACGGCATGACTTTGAACTGCCATAGTCCTTGGCCGGAAGTGAATGCTGTTTTTCTCTATCTTCGGGATGGATCTCCACTTGCCAGTATCCGCTCTTTAAATCTAAAGTCGAGAACCATTTATGACCGGAAAGGGTATCCAGGGTGTCATCTATCCTTGGAAGAGGGTAGCTGTCCTTCTTGGTGACGTCGTTAAGTTTTCGATAGTCCACGCAAAATCTTGTGGAGCCATCTTTCTTACGAACCAAGACGATTGGAGATGCCCACGGACTCGAAGACGGTTCTATGATGTCATTTTCCTGCATCTCTCGTAGTAGTGTTCCGACCTCTTCCTGTTTAGCAAACGGCAAGCGTCTTGGGTGCTGTTTAATCGGCGGATGGTCTGCTGTATCAATTCTGTGTTGTGTCACTGTAGTATGGCCAATATCGCTACTGTTTCTAGAAAACACGTCTTCAAATTCTTGGAACAGTCTTTCTGCGGAGCTTTTCTGTTCGGGGGACAATTCAGCATTTTCTAGAAGGTCGGGAGTCAACTGTTGAGGCGAGTTGGATAGGAGCAAGCTCGAACTTTTGCAGACACACGTTACTGGACTGCAGGTTGCCAACACTTCACCTTTCTGGAACACTCTAGGTTTTTCAGTTACGTTGCAAATTCTTACCGGGATAGTTTTTCTGGAAAGGTCCACTAGCGTCGAAGCTATTAGCAATCTATTCGCTTTATTTTCCGCAGTTCCAATTAGGCCAGAGTTGAAACTCACATCGTTACCGATGTATCCAGGTACTATGATTTCAGTCCTTGGGGAATGGTAATATTCTCGTTAGCTGTTACCTGTCGAATAGATTCTGTCCTGTGTTCAATTTTGAATATAGTGACTTCTTCGTGTATGGAACGTAATTCGTTCTTGTTGAAGTCTAGAGTGAAACCATGCTCCTTTAGAAAGTCCAGTCCAAGAATGAAAGGGTCTGCAATATCTGCGACATACACAGCATGTTGGTAGGTAGTGTCTCCAAACCTGATCTTGACTTTTAATTTTCCGTGAATATCAATCTTTTCCCCCGTCACGGTCTGTAGCACCACGCGGGGCGGGGTCCAGATAAGTTTCTCTTTTAATTTTTGAGCCAGATCGTTCCGAATGATAGACACATTGGCTCCTGTATCGATGATCATGTTGCAGGGAAGCTCGTTAACATGTCCCATTATAAAAATTCCATTCTCACCGGTACTCTTTGTCGAAATTTGACACACTGGAATGTGGGGCTTTCCAAAATCTGGCAACCTCCGCCCCACGAGATGGTCCTTAATTAGTTTTCCGACACCTCCTTCTGGAAGGCGCTTATTAGTTTCAGCGCCTTGGCGTGCCCGGCAGCTTCTCTGCAGATGCCCTTCTCGACCGCAGGTCCAGCATTTAAGGGTCTTCTTCCCGTCTGCTTTCTGGGACATCAACGACTCAACTCTATTCATGAAGCTTCTCATCTGTCGCTCTAACCGCTCCACACTTGAGTTCGACATGTCCGATTCGTTGACGGCTCGTATGGGGTGTCTGTCCTTTCGTGTTGCTTGCTGGGCTGCCTCGAATTTCATAGCAAACACTAGGGCCCCCTTTAAGTCCTTGAGATCCGCCATTCGGAGAGCTTTCTGGATTTCGGATCACGCACCCCGTCGATGAAGTGTTGCAGCGCCAGGACTTCTCTTACTTCAGTCGGACAGTCAGAAAACGCCAAGTGAGAAAGCCTCTCGACGTCCGTCGCCAGTTCTTGGAGCGTTTCGGACACTTTCTGCTGCCGTGACTTCAGCTGGAGTCTGCTGTAATCCTTCACACATTTCTCTCCGAAGCGTAACTCCAGAGCATTAACGAGAGCGTCGAAATCCAGCCGCTGTGTTTCCGGCAAAGTTTGCAAAATGTCAGCAGCGTCGGCTCGAAGAGAAGCAGCTAACTGGCAGGCCTTGGTCTGGGAGTCCCACTGGTTTGCATCCGCCACTATGGAGAATTGGGTCTTATACACCTGCCAAGAGGACTTTCCGTCATATGTAGAAAGCTTGATGGAAGGCTTGGAATAAGGAGCTTGAAACTTAAATTCATCCCCTTGACCAGTCATGACTTTCTGCTTCAATTTCTCTAGTTTGCTCTCCATATCTTCGAATTTATTTTCAAATTTGTTCTCTATATCCACAAATTTGTTTTCGAATTTATTTTCCACCGACTCGATTCTTCCTTCCATTTCTTCAAATTTCTTGTCCATAGTCGTCAATTTGTCGCCAATGCCCTTCAAATCACTTTTCAACTCTTCCTTGTTCGCGGTCAACTCCGATTTCATTTCAGTCATATTGGCATTCATGCTGGCGGTCAACTCCGATTTCATTTCGCCCATATTGACATTCATGCTGGCGGTCAACTCCGATTTCATTTCGCCCATATTGGCATTCATGCTGGCGGTCAAGTCCGATTTCATTTCAGTCAATTTTTCTAGAAGAGTCTGGAACTGGGCCTCCATCGCTCTTGTTGTTGGCATTCAATCCCACTTCTGACACCAATTGTTGCGTTTTCGGGGGTTCGAAATGATTGAAGCCGAAGAGCGGGATCCAAAACAATTTTATTCTTGGCCAAAACAGTCCTCCACAAATTGTAGAACAGTTCGAGAAAGTCACGTACAATCAATGAAAATACTGATAACACAGATGTAATACACTAACAAAAGCAATAGTAAACACTCAGCACAAAAATAATAACTCAATAAAAGCAATAACACACGCACTATGCAATCGTCTCTCTCTCAAGCAGAGAGGTATCACTTGCATGAAAGCTGAGATCTGACTAACTGACTAGCCGGCCCGGGCCCTTTTATACCTTTCGGTCAGAAACCTCTTGCACTTGCCAGAATAATCTAGAAATAGAAAGGTCTAGAAAAATCCGGAGCGTACGAGAAAAGCTCAATACAGTAATACATTCAATACAATAGGGTTACAATGGGGATATTAGGAGCAGGGTTGCCATGGTCGCCAAGCTTATCGCCCACATTTGGCGCCAAAAATTAAGTCGCCAAATCCGTCGCCAACTTGGCGCTAGCTGCAATATTTGGCGAGTTTACCATTTAAACCAATGTTAAAGCATGGGGGCCGTGCAATGCAGTGGAAATGATATTACAGGTAAACAGGGTTGAAATCACATTAGATACGACAAATTAAACTGTAGAAATGAACACAAATGAGTAGAAACAATTAGAATAAGACTAAATTCGTAACAATATATATATATTCTTTACTTAGATATTCTGCTTAAATTACATTTGATTTCTATATGTAATTCAACAATATTTTAATACCATAAATCAATAAAAAAATAAAGGTTTTCTAAATACACTATGAAAATTTCACTTTTAACCGAATATGACGGTTATCATATACAACATTAAAACAAAACAGTAGTAAGAATAAGGATACATTAGACTCCCTAAAACAACTAATACATAAATCAATCAATAATAGACGTTTTCTAAATAAACTACAGATATTTCACTTTTAACCGAATATGACGGTTATATGCATATACAATATTAACACCCAAAAAATATAAAGATACATTATGATTATGTCTCTGCTACACTCCTCTTTCCTTAATTTATAGAACTCATGTTTTAAACACACTTTCCATTTATATGGAACAATAATACTAAAATATATACTGATGTATATAATAACTGAAATTTGAACTGGCGTTCAAAATTTTATGACTGCATGGATATGCAGAGCAAAAAAAAAAAAAAAAAAAACCTACACTGACGTATACAAAAATAAAATCAAAATTCTCTCTTAATAAATGGATATTAAACAGTATAATTTTATAAATTTCTCTCGTCTTACATTACAGGGAGTTGCAAGCAAAAACTCTTACCTGATTCATTTCCACGCGGGAATCCAGAAAACTCGAAATTTCTGGAACGTTCTTCCTGTGGGGTTTGCCACTAAGACTTGATCCTGCCGGCTGCGCTACTAAAGTTTGATTCTAATCAATGGGCACGGAAACAATTAAGAACCTGGCATCTAAATTTTAAAAATTAAGGTTTATTAAAAAAAACATTTAAGGAAAACAATTATTGTGTACAGTTAGCAACGTTCGGACATGACTTCACTCCGTCGTACCCAAAGACCGAATGCCTGCCACTTCACATTCCACATTCCATGGGGGAGGGGAACTACCCATTCCCTTTTGCAGGTGTTAATGGACCTTTCCACTCCTACAAAACTAAACCTGGACTCGTCGGAAAACATCACATAAGACCACTGTTGTGGTGTCCACAATGCATGCTCTCTACTCCAGGTTAATCGCAGGTGACAGTGAGTTGCGGTAAGTGGAACACATCTGACAGGCTTACGAGCATATAGACCAATGTGCCCTAAGCGTCTGTACACGGTCTGCCTAGAAACTGTCGTACCGGTAGCTGAAGAGAGCTGACGAGATAGGTCTGATGCTGTGCTCCGTCTGTTTCTTTTGGCAGTAACTGCCAAATATATACCGGTCCTTATTCGGCGTTGTAACTCGGGGGTGACCTATGCTGTAACATCTACTCACATTACCATCATCTTGGAATCGTTACCAAAGGCTGGAGATGACACTCTGGGCGATTCCAAGTTCCTCGGATACTTCCAGCTAGGTACGTCCACATTCCAGTCGTCCAATAATTCTACCACGTAAAAAATCATCCAAATGCTTCATTTGTGCCATAACTATGCGGTTATTGCACTGAAAGGCTTTTAAAGCGCTTGTGAACAATTTTACTTCTTTGCCACCATTCCTTATATACCCCTCTCTTACACTCTCGTCATTGTGACGTACTATTCGTGCCATCTGGTGGTTTCCTGTAATTTGCATATTCTTCTTCAAGATGTGTGTGATAATTCTACAGGTGAAATTTTTATTTTAAAGTTCAATTTCTGTGTGATACTGAATTATCCCTAATTTATGAACATGGGTGTATAAAGTTCAACTTCCAGAATATAAAACACACAGCGACCTGTCACCTTTGCTAATTATACCTGATTTCTCTGTACAAAAATTTGATATTTTCTGTTACATGTACTGTCTTGCACTTTTTGTCTTTTTGCTGAACTAGCCATGTTAAATAACAGTTAAAAATCGTAAATATAACACAAATAAACTTTAAAATACAGTCGTGATAACGAAATTGACTATGCGATGCGTAGACAAACTTTGGTTCATTATCAATTGTAGACCACGATGTAACTAAGCAAGACAATAACAACCGAGTATGCTCCAGGCGTACCGCGATCGATCACTCGCGTTTGTTCGTAATACTTCACAGTGGACTTAGTTATTTTGAACTTAAATGCAAACCATTTGTTTTGATGGCATGCCCAAGCTATTGTGTCATGTGCCATTAATGACATGCGTGCCACTGGTTCACCATCCCGGATGTAGGAGAATCGTTTTCGGTTCTTACGTATCATCGTAACAATTGCCAATGTTCAAGATAACTCACCAAGTTGGCAACCCCACTTTCGCCTGTGTCGTTTGCGCTGAATTGGCAATCATGTGCTTCGTTTCATATAATGTCACCAATAGGTTGTGATAATACGTAAGTACCCAGTTTTCCACTATTGACTACATATCGCGGTTAAAGTGTAGTATGGGGGGGCACTTGGCGCAGTCCCTTTCTTAGCGACTAAACGTGGTCGCCAAGGTACTTTTTCGGAATTATTTACTATTTATTTTAGAATGAATTCGATATCTCACCTTGATATTTAGATAAAAATCGCTAAATCCGAAGAAAAATCGTCCAATTCAATTGCCCCCACTACTTTTGAGCCCATATTGCGGCATTTTTTGCCGGCTTTTCACTTTACGAATCGGACGATGGTATGATTCATAATTATCGTATTCACAAGTACGAAATACCTCTTTTCAGCAGCTGTATTTTCTTTTTTAGGTTTTCTAGGATTAATCATGGGGAGAAAAATTTTACGCACAGTGAGTAATTTTTCAATATTTCGGTGATTCTTAAATTGTGTAAAATTCTTGAAGGGTTTATATAGTTATGGAACATCAAAATAAGTTAAAGCCATCAAAAAGGTCAATGAAAGAAATAACGAAAGATCAATGAAAGAAATAACGAAGAAAAAAAACCCCGTGTACACATACTTTCCTTAGATATCCATTGCACTTAAAAAAAGATCCTTTAAAAATTCCTTTTTCATTTTATTGGGGAAATAGATATCTACGAGAAGCAAATGTGATTGTTTGGGTAGGTAATTACCGTACATTAAAATGAAATAAGCTTTAAAATATTCAATGGAAATGATACTATGCGAAAATTTGGGAGGAAAAAGTAACGTTTCGACATTTCAGCATGATTCCAGATATTATACGGTCAAATTCTCTACATCGTAGTATAGCTTCTTTGTTATTCTAATTAAACCCAAAACACTGTAAAATGTTTTTTTAGGAGGGGGATATAAAATATAATTTGACGTCTCTCAGTAACTGACGCATCAGATGTGAAAAAGGAAATAGGTGAAAAGTGAATTTGTGCTAGTGTTACAATGTTTGGTAATGTTGAGAATTAATAAAATGTAGTACTATTTAAAAAAGTGATGTATTAACATATTACATCTTCGACCAATTTCGCCAAAGCAAAAGCATCGCCAATTAAAAAAACGTTGCCATATTTAGTCATTGTTATTTTTGATTTTTACGGTTTCCACTCTTCGCTACACATCGCATATTTGGCGACGTCTTCATATTTGACGAAATTGGTCGATGGTATAATACGCAAGCACAAAATGTTTTTTTAAAAAACATGTACTCTTCTCTTACGCCGGCGAAAATCTCGCCAAGTGAGTGACTGAATATTAACGTCGCACTGTTCAGCTACACGAGGGCTTTTGGCGACGGACCACGTAATTTTGAACCATGGTCAAGTGACATGGACGACACCTGAGCTGGCACCCCCTCTCCTAACTACCACACCACACCAACGGGGAAAATCTCGCCAAGCAGACTTTATTGGGTACAACAGGCAGATTCTTCCTTTGTGTGTTCTGGTCAGGTTCTAAATTTTCAATACTTTTTCATCCATTTTTTGACGAATTAGGAAAAAGACAATACTGTGATAAAAAAAGGCACTGACTTGTTTTGAAAATATGGCGGTAAAAAGTAAACAGAGGGAATATTTCTTTTAACATCGTTTGTATCATTACCGTCTGCGCTTGCGAAATGGAAAAGTACCAAAAAATATTGAAAATGTAAGCAATGATACTAAGAATTTACCGTCAAATATTAATTGCATGCCTGAGATTCATCCCCAAAGATTTTATGGATAGTTGCAATGTTTTCCTAAATATTTTCCGGCGCAAACAAAAATTCGTTGAAACTTCCCAAAAGTTATAAATGGCGTGGGGCCAACATGTGAGTAACTTATATTTTTATTGCTGCTTAAATAAGTAATTTCCCAAACAAATACATTTGCTTCAGAGGATTTATATACTGTCTGTATCTTAAATGAAATTTTATAAAATCGAATTCCATGCGATTTACGAACTAATATGGAATACTGCCGAAGCTGAATATCTAACCAAACATACATTATAATACCAGATCTGAGTACTTGCGTATTATTGCAACCTATTGGTGACATTTTATAAAACGACGCATCTGGTTGCCAGTTCAGTGCGTACGACACATAGGAAATTGGGGTTGCCAACTTGACGAGTTATTAATAGAGTTGGCGACTGTTGCGATAGTACGTAAGTACCCAGATATGAACTGGCTTGGTGGATTCATGTCTGGAAATGTTGCTCTCTTTTTAATATTATAACAAAATTACCAGAACTACATATTTTCGTATTGGCCAGATCTCTACACTTGAAGTTTAGTGTGGTCATTGTAACTCTGATAAAATGAAAATGAGTAATTTTATGTATGGGTACAGGAATAAGAATTCGTCAGGAGTTTATACCTAAACTCTAAATTGAGTTAATTCAAAATTAGAATATAACTAATTTTTATAAAACTTAAAATCCCAAACATTTTAATGGCATTGCATGGTATTTACATATATCGTCGACCGATTGTGCCAATTCAAAAAATGCTGCCAAATCTTGTCATCATCATTATAACTGATGCTAAACATGCGCAGGGCAGTTTTCCCGTATAGGCTGCATATCGTGGAATTCAGTGAGTCTTGATTTGACAAAATTGGGCGACGGTATAATACGTAAATACCTATTGTGCGGTTATTCAAATTTAATTAAATGCCAATTAATTTTCTTCTATTCTGGTCATATAGGCTCCTGGTCTCTCAAGAGTTCTGAAAATGTGTACTCTTCGACAACATCCTGTGACTGTAAACCTTCATCGGGAAGTTGCAGAGCTCAGAAGGATTACTCTTCAAGTAAGTATGTAAAGTAGCCACACACACACACACACACACACACATAAATATATGAATCTACGTTTGATTTCTTTTCGTATTTTGCAGATATGATTTTTCGACCCCAATTCTCGATGTAAAAAAAGATGTTTGTCTAACTCTTTTTAATGATATCTCAACATTTAATTTTAATTTAAAAGTCAGATCCTTTATTTTAAGTTGTAATTTCAAGAAAGATGCGTATTTATATATTATCGTATTCATGTTGGTGATTTTTGGTTTTTATCAGCGAAGGAGAACGATTTACAAAGCATACATGTATGCTCGGACAGTCACAGTTAAAGCTCTAATCATTTAATCCTCAATAGAGTAGTGTCTTAGTCACCAATGAATTGGCCTACTTATCACTTTTGAATTTTGTTAACGTTAAAATTCACACCTGCTATCCCAGTAATGTAAAAAGATTTTAAAACGGTAATACACAAAGCAACACGTCTCGATATAGTCAATGAAAATACATATGGCGTCCTAAGTGTGCCTCTTTTTTCCCCGTCAACCATTTGTCATCATTTTTTCTATGAATAGTGATGGAGGGCATGGAAGTAGTGTTTAATCACGTCTTAAATGTGTAGGGGATGTGTTCAATAGGGGAATGATGGTGAGGGAAGCATCTATACATCTTGCAGAGCACGTTGGTTAATACATTCATTGTGTGGTTGGGCATTATCCTGTTGGTAAAGAGCATGTTCCACCAGAAAGAACAGTAGTGTCATCAGTTGTATACACTGGCGTATACGACGTTCTGAGTGTACCCTGTATCAAAATTCCTTGAGGGCCATTTTTTAAAACGAAATAAAAGACACTTATTTCAAAGTTTCAGAATGTTACACTTTTTGGGGCCCCGTATAATTTATTCGGTGTCAGCTCTGGTTGTATAACACATCAGCCATGCATCGTTGGTTTATCATAAATCCTTGAATATGAGCCACAAGTGACCTGCGGCGTAACCTAAAACGATAATGCCCTGTTGTCTTGAAGTGGACGTTCCGCAGATGTTGCCAAGTTGCACGTGTTACCATGACGATGCTTCACTCGTACACGGGGGCTATCATTTGACAAACAGACGCGCAACTCGTCAGGAAACACGCCATTGTGCCACTTTACTCTAGTCCACCGCTAATGAAAACAAAACATTTGTTGTTGAGGTAATACCAATCTTTTAAACGAACGCCATCGCTGCAAATTATTAGTAATCAACTGAGAAATAATGGTTCTGATCAAAGATGCTCTGCACATACATCAGCGCTCGTCGATTTAAGTGTTCTGATGTCACTCTGGTCGCACCGACACCATCAAACTTACCCCATTTCCTTATTCAAATCCTCTTTACCCCAGTCTGTGAACGAGACTGAGCGATAGATGACGTGAGTGCCATCTTAGATTTGATGTAAAAACTATAACCTGCCCTTTCAATCCTCATAAAATTCCATTTTTTATTGGAATAACATCCGTTGTTGGCTATCTAGCATTCTTTGTTATTGCTTGTAGCCTCTGAGACAAGAAAAAAAGTACAATAATATCCCTGGAAAAAAGGCAGGAATGTAGCCATTTTTTCAAGTTCATTAGCTTTTTAATTGGCTCACTGACCGGAACTATAGCTGTGGATAATAATTCAATTAGCGCGTGTTTTTCTAACCAAAACGAATGCTGTTATAAACTTAGAAACGTTGTTTGTGAAAACTTTTGCTTTGGGTGAACACACCAAACAGTACAATTCCTCACACACGTACAAAATTCACTGATGCCCAAATCTAATACATTTTATTTAATTCATACGATAAATATAATCCTAACATTTAATAATTACATGTTTTAGATTTCCCAAGACTGGGTTGAGATGACAAAACTGATGACTACTGTTAGAGACCAGCAGTACAGCTTCATGCGTCGGCTGGACAGTGACTTCGAATCCATGAGCGATTTCCTTCAGAGCAACGTGAAGATGTCCTTGGAAGACGAATGCATGCGCAATGATCAGCGATTCAGTAAGATTCACAAGATCATTGATGGTTTCAAGGATGATTTCTGCAGAGTGAAGGATATGATTGAGAAGCAAGGGGAGATGATGGAGAGGAGCAGGGAACGACCAGCGGTGTTGGTCGATGGATGGGCCCAAACAGAGAAGGAAATGATCATGAAAAAGAAGCTTCGAGAAGGACTTGTTAAAGTTTTGGTAAGACCACAGATCCCCACTTAATACTTTTGATATATAATCTTTAAAAAATAAGAATTTCACATTTTTACTCATAATACCTAAATCTCACTTCTGATGATTTTCTAATTAGATGTGTGGCTATTAAACTACGAGAGTGACACTGTAAGACATGTTATTTTAATTTCTTACATATTTATTATCACCTTCAACATATACCCTTCCATTATCCCTACAATGCTCCATGCGATTTTTTCATTGTTCGAAACAATGCTGAAAGTCTTCTGTCAGCTCCTTCAGGATGCGTGCCACTTTGTCTTTTGCAACTTTAGCAGACTATTCCTTTTAATGCAGATTTCACCTTATAAAACAGATGGAAGTCGCATGGCGCAAGATCGGGCGAATGGTCTAACTGTGGAATGTTGTCATTGGCTAGAAACATTTTGACAGAGAATGCAGAATGAGCAGGCGCTTTGTCTTGGTGGATAACCCATAACTGGTCCTTCCACAATTTTGTCCTTATTTTTCTCAGGGTTCAGCAAGAACGTGAAGGTAAAAATGTTTATTAATATTTTGTCCTTCAGGAACCTTGTGTGAAGGTACACAATCCCATGAATAGCGAAAAAAAGAATCCTCACTGCTTTGAATTTTAATTTGCTTATTAGCAGACACGTTTTAAGACTCTTTGAGGCCCTGGGCCTAGAGAAATCTTAAGAATTTTTAGGCCCTGGGCCCTTATGTAAAAGTAAGCTCTACCTGAGATCTTTAAGTGGAGTTAGTACATAGTCTTCGTCACAAATACTCGTTTATATGGTAATTTTACGCAAATAAATGTTCACAATCTCAAAAACCTAGGCACAAACAGACTCGACCGATGGCCGCATTTCGACTTAAATGAGTCGAATGATTGCTTATTGTATTAGGCCTAGGCCGAGACATGGGCAACGGTCATCACATAATGATGTAGTCTTACCATTTTTGCCAGGACGTGCAGTTTGAAATTTCATGTTTTTCGGAGAATATGTACAGAAATAATATTTAGCCACTAAAATTATCCTGATCATGATCTTATTAAGACAAAGTCGAGAACGAAACCAGGCCACCACTTACGTCGAAGCCCTGGCGCATGCCTTAAAATGCCCCTGCTCATTATTCTCGGTGTAGATGAGCTCTATTAGTGCATGGATTAGTACTTCGTTTCAGTTATAAGTAAAAAATCACGATTCTGCGCACGTTATTATCCTTTCTAATAAGTTTGGGTTATTTTCAATGATATTCAAAATGTCTCTTAACACAAACATTTTTGAGAGATTCTTGTTGTTCAAACATGAGAATTTTAGGCATCATTTTGCTTGGTGAAATGGCTGCATTATGAGAATAAGGTAAAGAAAAAACTTTTTAATTCAACTTTTATGAGTATTTCATTTATATTTCTCAATTTATACACAGAAAATAAAAAGTAATTTGAGATGATCATATGAAGTAAGGTTTCCCAACAACCTATTAAAAACAATATTCGAATTTCTTTTTTTAAACATTTAAAACGTTTTTAAAATCAATTGAGACATTGAGAAAGTTTTAACATGCTGTGTTATACTTTTTAGTTCACAAAAAATGGTTAAGTATAATTTTTTCCTTTGTAGATAAAAGTTAGCCTTTAATTTGTCAATTAATTTACGCAATAGAACAGTTAAGAGCTATTTTTTCTCAGTTCTACAAATTTATAACTATTTCATAATTATTCATATTGTAGTAATGTTTTAATCCTTCTTTTCTTGAAGGATGAAGGTAATGGGGAAAGTGAAACATCAAGATCTGTGGTAGTGGTAATTAAAAAAGCCCTCGTGGAATTTTTAAAAGAAGTCAAAAAGCATTTATCTCTCCAGCGTGAGGAAGGAATAAAAGACATGAGGATTATATTTACGCAGTTATCGGAAGACAGAGAAGACATCAAGAACACAATTGAGGCCGCTTTCTCTATGGCAAGTCACCAAATTCAAAAAAATTTTGATCAGTTTGGCATCGTAGGTCGTGAAGCTATCAAATGCATGGCGGCATTGAACGAGAAGTCTGAAACCAACCTTACCAGCAGATTCCACGACTTTGGCGATAAACTGAAGGGAATATCTGACCTTCTGAAAGGTCTGAATTTCGACATTTCATCCATTAAGCAAATTCTAGACAACATCGATGGTCAATTTGACGAAATATACCAGAAACTTGAACTCAGTAGCCAGAAGAATTCAGATCATAGCGAGGAAATTGCCAACAGGCTCCAGAAAACTGCTGAAGAGTGGAACGAGAAGTCATCCAATTTGGATCAAATCAATAAACAACTCAGCAATGTCACAGACAAGATAAAGGATACGTTACGCAGTTTGAACAACATGATATGCAGTAAAGCAATTGATTCGGAAGGATTGCAAATTCAACAGAGTTCCACAAGCACCATGAAAGTGTGCAGTGACTTCTCACTGAGTGAGGACGCATTCTTGTTAAACAAGAACTTAACTGCGCTAGAGCAATATTCTGGCTTAGGGGTTCTTCCCACAATGGTTCAAATTTGCTTCTCCAAGTTGAATTCCCTGAAGGATCAAATTGAAGAAGGATCGAGCGGGATCAAACAGTCAGTTGATTTCCTGGTGGAAAAATTGAATTTCCTCATTAAATTTGTAGAGGACAGTGTTGAAAATCTAAAAAGTTTGAATATGCCCGAACAGGAATCAGAGACTAATTCAGAGCAGAAAATCAGCCGCGAACTTAGAGAATTTGTTAGCAATACTATCTATTTAGGTTCGAAAGCCTTGACCGAAATTTCAGAGAAAGAAGAAACAGAAACGCATCCAAATGACTTTTCTAATCTAGCCGCAATAACTGAAGGTGATTTGGAATCCATACCGAATCCAAAGTATTTAGGCGATATATCAAGAAATTTAGGATTTTGCATGAGAGAATTTGACAGCGATAAAACATCAATTTTAACCATAGGTGCCGAAAACTTCACAGAAATATCTAAAATGGCGAGAGAGCAATGTCACTAACCAAACACAGTATTAGGTTCAAAAAGAACTGCCCATCTCATATTCTATAAAGCAAACTATGCAATTAAAACAAATGACAATGAACAATTTCAAATATATTTTACAAAAGTGTTTTTTCATCAATCACAATAATAAAACATGTTTAGAAACTTTAAATATAATTTGGAATTGCTTATTTGAATCATTAATTAATGATTCAGTTCTATTTAAGTAGCAATTAATTGATGATTTAATAACATCACACTTTACCTGAGTGGGAGAGAAGCAAACATTGAATCTTTCTCTCTCTCTCTATATATATATCATGTTTTGGAGATACTCTTAGATTGACAGGAGAAATGCAACGGGCAGCCGTTTGTCCTATTATATTTTATTTCAATATTCTGTAAAGAAGTCTGCACTCCAAGCCATGACAAAAACGAGAGCTCTTTCAGCGTTGATCAGCAGCGAGTGAGTCCTTAGTACACGTGTCTTCTTTAAGTCCCGGGAAAGTAAAAGTTCCTATGAGGGAGGTGGGTTGAGTTGTCTGGTAGGAAGTTTACCTCAACTGACACTTGTGGGGCTGGGAATTCATCACATATACACTGGTGTGCAAAAATTAAGGACGAAGACGAAAAATTAGCATATCAGCTGAACGAAGAGGCAGAGCGGACAGAAAGACCAATCAGGAGATTTAAGTAAGGTGATGTACGGTAGCACATGCGCAGATATGCAGGTAGACGTCATGGGGGAGTGTCTGAGTAGTATAAAGCATGTTGTCGGTGTAAGATCAATATTTCTGGCAAAGAGATTGCACGCCGTATAGCAGTTAAAATCACACCGAGTTGCTGCCTCAACGAGAAATGGCGAATAATCAATCTGTTAGACGACATTTGGATGCTTTTACCTGAGGTCGAATCATTGGGAAGTTGGAGGAAGGCCGCAGTGAGACAAGTGTGGCTGCAGAGTTCGCAATTGCTCACAGCATCGTTTCACGACTTTGGAGACAATTTCAAACTACAGGAACAGCTATCCGGGGGTTCAGTAGTGGTCGTCCACGGGGAACAACAGCCGCAGATGACCGGTACATTGTCTTACAGGCCAGAAGAAACAGGCGGGAGAAATCGCTAGACACACGACACAGGCGACTGGACGACCGATATCGCGTTTTACCGTGGCCAGAAGACTGCACGGTGGTGGTCTGTTTGCACGACGCCCTGTACGGTGTGTACCTTTAACGCCTGCCCATCGGAGAAGGCGTTCTCTGTGGTACCGCGAACACCGGAATTGGAGAGGCAATGAATGGGGACGAGTACTCTTTACAGATGAGAGCAGATTCAGTTTGAGTAGCGATTCTCATCGCATACTCATGTGGAGAGAGCGGGGAAGCCGCAATCATCCCTCGAACATCATTGAAAGGGACAGGTATGGAGAGGTCGCGGTGTTCTCGTTTGGGGAGGCATCATGTTTGGTAGTCGTATAGACCTTCACATCTTCGACGCAGGTTCAGTCAACGGGACCCGTTATTGTAACGAGATTCTTCTTCCATATGTGCGTCTTTTTAGAGGCGCTATGGGTCTGCAGTTCCTTTTCATGGACGACAATGCACCATGTCATCGCACAGTAGCTGCCGAACAGCTCTTAGAGAGTGAGGATATTGAACGTATGGATTGGCCGGCACGATCTCCGGATCTCAATCCCATCGAGCATGTATGGGATTTACTAGGCAGCTCGTACCTACCACCAGTAATGATTCGGGAGCTTCGATTGGCGCTGCAAGACGAATGGGCAGCAATGCCTCAACAACTCATTGACACCCTCATTCTCAGCATGGGCAGACGCTGTGAAACCTGCCTAGCAGTCAGGGGAGATCATATCCCCTACTAAAGACCGGATGTTTCTTGCTGGACACCCATCACAGGGATGTTTCGGCCTTCAGTCGCATTGCGCTCCATGCTTTTTCAATAAAGCTTCTTTTTATCCCTCTAATTTCTCTTTTAGTAAGTGTTGCTTACATTACACATGTCCTTACGTATTGGGGATCTTACGGTATTAAATGTGTTGATTTGGAAAGCTTTTGTACAAAGTTATATTGAAAAAACCGTCTCGTCCTTAATTTTTGCACACCAGTGTAAACGGATTTTGAAAATAAATTTAGATAAAAAAATATATCAAAATAAGTTACATATGTTTTAATATTTGCATTTTCTTTCTGTGCAGATCAAGTCTATAAGTACAGAAAAGTTTAATCTCTAAAATAATATATTTAATTAATGGTACGTCAGAATTTTTTTTCTAGACAGACCATATTTCAAAAGAAAAATCTGAAAAAAAAAAAATTAAGGAGCAGGGATCAACAACCACTAAGCTGTGCCAAGCCAATCTACCTATATGAATCAGGTGCAAAATAAAAAATGTAAAGTAATTCGAAGTACCGCGGCAATGCATACATGATTAGGGAGAATAGAGGTCAATATAATACAGATTAAGTTTTATTATACATCAATTTTGCAGCATTTAAAGATATTTATTAACATAAAATATTACTATTCCTTCAACAAAACTCTCTCTCTATAAAAGGGTATTTTTATTATCTCTACACATATTATATATACACTGGTGTGCAAAAATTAAGGACGAGACGGTTTTTTCAATATAACTTTGTACAAAAGCTTTCCAAATAAACACATTTAATACCGTAAGATCCCCAATACGTAAGGACATGTGTAATGTAAGCAACACTTACTAAAAGAGAAATCAGAGGGATAAAAAGAAGCTTTATTGAAAAAGTAGCATGGAGCGCAATGCGACTGAAGGCCGAAACATCCCTGTGATGGGTGTCCAGCAAGAAACATCCGGTCTTTAGTAGGGGATATGATCTCCCCTGACTGCTAGGCAGGTTTCACAGCGTCTGCCCATGCTGAGAATGAGGGTGTCAATGAGTTGTTGAGGCATTGCTGCCCATTCGTCTTGCAGCGCCAATCGAAGCTCCCGAATCATTACTGGTGGTAAGGTACGAGCTGCCTAGTAAATCCCATACATGCTCGATGGGATTGAGATCCGGAGATCGTGCCGGCCAATCCATACGTTCAATATCCTCACTCTCTAAGAGCTGTTCGGCAGCTACTGTGCGATGACATGGTGCATTGTCGTCCATGAAAAGGAACTGCAGACCCATAGCGCCTCTAAAAAGACGCACATATGGAAGAAGAATCTCGTTACAATAACGGGTCCCGTTGACTGAACCTGCGTCGAAGATGTGAAGGTCTATACGACTACCAAGCATGATGCCTCCCCAAACGAGAACACCGCGACCTCTCCATACCTGTCCCTTTCAATGATGTTCGAGGGATGATTGCGGCTTCCCCGCTCTCTCCACATGAGTATGCGATGAGAATCGCTACTCAAACTGAATCTGCTCTCATCTGTAAAGAGTACTCGTCCCCATTCATTGCCTCTCCAATTCCGGTGTTCCCGGCACCACAGAGAACGCCTTCTCCGATGGGCAGGCGTTAAAGGTACACACCGTACAGGGCGTCGTGCAAACAGACCACCACCGTGCAGTCTTCTGGCCACGGTAAAACGCGATATCGGTCGTCCAGTCGCCTGTGTCTAGCGATTTCTCCCGCCTGTTTCTTCTGGCCTGTAAGACAATGTACCGGTCATCTGCGGCTGTTGTTCCCCGTGGACGACCACTACTGAACCCCCGGATAGCTGTTCCTGTAGTTTGAAATTGTCTCCAAAGTCGTGAAACGATGCTGTGAGCAATTGCGAACTCTGCAGCCACACTTGTCCCACTGCGGCCTTCCCCCAACTTCCCAATGATTCGACCTCAGGTAAAAGCATCCAGATGTCGTCTAACAGATTGATTATTCGCCATTTCTCGCTGAGGCAGCAACTCGGTGTGATTTTAACTGCTATACGGCGTGCAATCTCTTTGCCAGAAATACTGATCTTACACCGACAACATGCTTTATACTACTCAGACACTCCCCCATGACGTCTACCTGCATATCTGCGCATGTGCTACCGTACATCACCTTACTTAAATCTCCTGATTGGTTTTTCTGTCCGCTCTGCCTCTTCGTTCAGCTGATATGCTAATTTTTCGACTTCGTCCTTAATTTTTGCACACCAGTGTATATATATATATGTATCTTTCAATTGTGGAATGATGAGAATGACTAAGTTGATACTTTTCAACATGTAACATGCTTATTGTTCTATATCAGTGGTCTTTAAACTGTGTTCCATGAATCACGCTAAGAAATTAATATGTATGCTAAAGGTATTCACGTTCTCTATGAAGCGTGTATAGTTTGATTGAATATTAACGTCGTACTGTTCAGCTACACGAGGGCTTTTGACGACGGACCACGTAATTTTGAACCATGGTCAAGTGACGTGGACGACACCTGAGCTGGCACACCCCTCTCCTAACTACCACACCACACCAACGGGAGGACGTTTCAGCTCTCGACAGATTTAACGTGCATCGCTGCCCTACACGGCGGGTCTTTAGTGGTACTGGGCTCGAACTCGTGCAAGGCAAGCCACGGTCCGATACCTATACCACTCGGCTACCGCGGCCACTAAGTGTGTATAGTTACAAGTGTCTAAAGCTTGTCTCTTCCCCCTTCTTCTATTCATTAAAAATTATATTTATGTATAACTTTATTTTGTAACACTTTTGAAACTTTTGTTACAATAAAATGATATCAAAACATTTCATCTTTATATAAATACTTCCTACTTGCTCAGTGATTCCCAAAGTGGTCTATATAGACCCCAGGGGTCTATGACAACGTGCAAGAGGCCCACACCAGCAAAAAATAATAATTTGGGGATCCATGAGGTGAAAATGGGGCTTTATGCTAGTGGTTCTCATTAAACCATATCATAAATTTAATCTTTAAAAAAAACTGATCTACTGGAAACCAGATTTCACCAATAATTTAACATTTACTAACTTTAGTGAGGTTAATTTGTGGTTACTAGGTGACAGCATAAATTTAATTACGACAAAGACTATTTCATTCCAAAATTAAGCTAAAGAAGAATATTGGACGTCGAGAATTTTGCTAATTTGACACAGACAGTTTGTCAGGACATTTTAACCTACATTCAGCATTTAAATGCCCTAACTCAGATTTAAAACTAGGTCTGAGATTGCTTTTTCATTTCTTACTATTAGCTCACCACTCTATATATTTATCTCGGTGGAATTTTCAATCGTTAATGAAATACATTTTAAAGTGCTCAATTGAGCTGAAATTTTATTCCATTATCTTGGATGACAATACAATAATTTAATTATAATTAATAAAAATTAATTTTTTGATTACAACTAATTATTTAAAGAATTACAAATACAGCCACGTTGGCATAATTTTTGACGACTTAGCAACCATTTTGGCGACTTGGGTCAAAATTTGAAAAGGTTTTTTTTCTCCCAAAGCATTCAGTTTAACTGAAATTTAATATACACGATTGTTTTGGATGACAATACGATACTTTACTAATAATTACCACTTATTGTTGTGATTCTGTCATACGTATATACACATTTATATTAATTGTAACTATTTAATAAAAAGTAGATAAAATAAAATTTTTCTTTGTTAATCTATGTAGGAATTGACTTAAAATTTTTTTTTAGAATTGTTTTTATAGTAATACAGTAGACAATGATTTTATATAGTCACTATGGGAAAAAAGTCATAAAATATACCATAGGACAGTGATGGCGAATCTATGACCCGTGGGTCAGACACTGACCCACGCTTGCTATTCAACCACTTGTTTGTTTACGCAGGTTTATTTAGATTTTCTAATTCGTGTGGATTATTTATATTCTATTTGAATTTTTTTCAATCACATTGGCACAAAAGCAATTTATATAAATGCTGTCTATAACCTTCAATTTGATCATTACAGTTCCAAAGTTACGCAAATGACAACAAATGCATGAGGAAGTATATAGTATTTGGAATAAAGGAAGTGTTTACAAATTATCAAATAAAGTGTACAATTTTACTCACATTTTGATTGTTGAAAAAAAAATCGAAAACCAAAGCAAATAACCATGTTTGAAGCACTTTCTTCGTATAAAATGCACTTCTTTAAGGTTACTTTCAGTAATATTTGTAGACTTCATAGCGTCCTTTTTTACCCGTTAAGCCAATTGTGAATTTTAAAAAGATGTTTAGTTTTAAAAATATACTCAGTTAAAAATTTTACTCTGGTGCAAATGGGTATTATTGACCCGCATGCTAGTACTAAAAATATATAAAAGAAATTTGACCCACGTCTCAAAAAGGTTCGCCATCCCTGCCTTAGGAAATGATCAGAATAGGTCTTAACGCAGATCTTAAAATAAAGTTTAGAAACAGATGTCAGCAATTTTGGCTTTAAAAAGACATACCTGATATTTGTCGCAAATTATGAAATATCCTGAGAAAGTTTTTAATTGCTTTCCCTTGTGAGAGGGAGTTTCACCAACCTCAAAAAAAAAAAAAAAAAAAAAAAAACTCAGCACTTACTAACAAAAGGAAATTTAGGTTTAAACCTGACTAGATTGATATTAAATGTTGAAAATTTGTTATTGAAGCACCAGATTCATCTCTCTCATTAAAAGCATTTGTTTGTTTTCAGTTATTTTATGTATTAAGAGGACTTGGTACCCCAAAAATGACCAACCTATCGATTTTTTTATTTAATCTTATTCTTTGCATTATCTTTCGATTGCTATATCATTGTGCAAGTCGTAAAGTTAGAAGTTGAGGATAACTTCATTTGAAAACAAATTAGGCAATTCGGCCACACCTTTTTTTTTTAGAAAAAAAGCTAAAGATAAAGCTTATGATAAAAAATCTATTTTATAAAGAGAAATAATAACTAAAAAAAGAATGTGTAATATATAAAGCAGAATATTTTCGAGGCAATACAATAATGTGATTTTTCTTCTTTGTGAAATGAGTGCATGTAAAATTTTTGAATTAAGGCATTTTGTATTAATAATTTCAGTTCTTATTCCAGATTTGTTTTTCATACAAATGTAATACTTCAATATTATGTGAAGAAAAAACTAAACTTTCTGTTGTGACAGAAAAAAATTTTTTTTAAACATTTTTCTTGTGCAATACCTTCTTAAAATTGATCATTTATAAAAATGTATGTGTTGAAAAAAATACGAAAATGCAATCATTTTCAAGGAAAATCCCCCAGAATTATAAACTTTAAAGTGGTTTTTCTCAGTTTGTTTTTTTCAAAACATTAGTGCAATCAAAATGCTACTCCTTCCACAACTATTCACCAATCGTTTCCATTTTTTGCTGTGTGTTGCATATAAAGCATGTAACAAAATTAGGGATCCATTTTGCTGTAAATTGAATACTTTTTTTAAAAAAAAATTAAAATGTAAGAGATACTGGCTTTTTCGTTGATTTTTAGCATGTATATCAACATTTTATTTTTTTCCTCAAAAACGAATTAAATTAGAGTAAAATCGATCCCTTAAGTTGTTTATAACATCCATATAAGAATATTACAAAAATAAAAAAAATTCAGGTTAACAAATTTATAATTACAAAAAGAGTAGGATTTTAAAATTGTGCGAATGAATAATATAACAAAAACTACATAAAATGTTAAAATATAATTTTTAAATACATAAAGAAAGAAAGTAGCTCAAAGGGTAATTCATTAGACATTTTTCTTTTAAAATAGTAGCACCAATTATCAAAAAGACATAAGTTGATAAATTTGCCAAAATTTAGTATTAGGTAAGCAGGGGTCTACACGAAAAACATGGCAAGGGGCCTATGAAACCAAGTTTGGGAACCTCAGTACTAGATTAAAAATTCTGTTTACTATCTCGGGTTCTACAAGATTATTTTACTTTTTAGCTAGCACAATGTCTTTCAAAACTATGAATAGTTTTCTAATGGAAAATGCCCCTTCTTACATTTGTGGGAAACACCTAGAATGAAGGAAAGGGGACAACATAACAAAGTTGATGTTAAAATCTAAATTTAAGCAAGAACAGCTTCATAATTTTAGGCTGCAAATTCTCATGCAAAATACACAGGATTTCACACACAGCTATAAACATTTTAATGTCATTCAGAACATTGTGCTTAAATGAAATATATTTCTCAACATAAGAGGCAACAAAAACAAATTAAACTCATATGTAATGCAGTTGTATTTTTGATCTCAATAGACCTAGACTTCATGGCAGTTTGTGTAAAAAATACTAACATATACCAGTTTCTAAATATAAAGCATGGGTATATGACATTTGAATCACGATTATTAATGAGTAAATTATAATTTAAGAAATTTAATCTATTTTTTAAATACATGAAATACTTTTTTGATTGCCTTAACATTAAGCGTCTATAATACATTGATCTATTTTAAATATTTTGATATATTCTTTGAAGTATGTGTATGAAATGGGGTCCCCCTCCCCATGAAAAAAATACTTTCCAGTTCTAGGGTTTCTTAATGTAAGGTTTACGACTGTCTTGAAAATTAAATAGTTTTGACATACATACATCTTTCAAGTTGAGACATGAAATGATTAAATATATTAATCTTTATGAGAATGTTAGGATTATATGAGTCCTTAATTTGAGCAAGATTAAATTCTCAAATATGTCATCATAGCACACTAGAATAATCAGATTGCATGCCAAAAAACCTGTTTTACAATGGAACAAAGATTTGAACTAGGACTTTTTTTAATGCAAAAAGGTGTGCTACTACTCTTATATACAGGGTTAATGCTTTGATCACTATCTTTGTATTATATTACAGAAGAGGTAAGAAATTTGGAACTTGTTTAAATTCTGCAATTTTCTATTTCTATATGATGTAAATAATTTTACTTTCTTCACAATTATTGTGGTGAGACTTCCTGTCTTTGAATTGAAATCAAAATTTTATACTGTCATGTTTTGAAATTTTTTTACACACAGTGGAATTTCATATGAAAAAAAAAAAAAAAAAAAAAAAATCAAGATATTTTTTTATATTCATTAACAAAATTTTGTTCGAGAGAGTAAGCAAAAAAAAAAAAAAACTCTTTTAGGATAGATGGAGTTTGTATGCTCTGACTGCACAAGGCAGATTGTAAAGCTGTTTTTTATTTTGGTATAAGGTATTTTTCAAAAACAAAATTTTTATTTTATTTTACGTAGATATTTATCTTAATCACCTCAAAACAGTAGAATCAATATACATATCAGTGTATTTTTAAAATTCGAAACTTGGGTGCAACTCAGGGAAAACTGGACCGGTGGACAGGACATAACATCTTACTAGCAGTAGGTCAAGTGAAACATCAGCTTACTGATAAAAATTTTACATTTTTTAAAATTTACAATATATCCTAATTTTCTGCAATAAAAAGTGGTTTATTTCTGATTCAGAAATTGGAAAAAAATCCAACTAACAGGAGTTTTTAACTTCAAGTTCAAGAGAAAATTGTATACTTCTAAATTTGCAAGAATTACTATATCACAAATGTATAAGAAAATTAGAACATTATCCACTATGAAAATATATTCCAAGAAATGGAAAGAGCTCCAGTAGGTTATATCATAAGCTAGATGAAGTAGGTATAAAATGTAGGTTCTTGTATCTCACTCTGTTACAACTTGATAAGCCACAATATTTCTAAAATTAGTTGTGGATTTGGAGAATTGTATAATTCTCCAAATCCACAAGAATCAAAATAAAATTTTGGATTCTTGAAATTTAATTTCAGATATACAAACTGAACTTTATATCTGATCAAAAAATATTTAGAAGAAACAAAAGGAAAAGAGGAATAGGCATGGGGAAAAAAATTACTACATTTTACTCAATTTAAAATGTGTGTGTGAACAAATATATTTGCCTTTTCTTAGACCAAAATTTAAATTTTTTTCCCTGTATCCAAATGAGTTCCATGTTAGGTTTACACTTTTGTTTCTAATTATAATTTCAAGGTGCTTACTTTAAATATTTCATAGAATTTAACCTCAAAACTTATTTTTAAAAAAAGTTGAAATCACTTCACCAGAAATATCTAAATTAGCTTCAATTAAAAAAATTTAACAGCCTTTTGATACATAAATCATTTATAACAAAAATGCCAACTTTTTATTAAAAATGCTTTATATGATACAGAAAAGATGTTCGACATGAAGAAAAATGTAATTTATACCAGGAGTTTTTCAATTTCCTGATGTAAGGCTTGGATTTGAGGTTTTAATTGAGAACCTTCAAAGGCTGTTATAGAACAAGCAATGACTGGTCTCGAAACACCACATGCTCTCCCAAGAGCTACAGGAAAGAATAAAATGCATAAATTCAGTTTTAAATAGGTTATGAATAATATTTTTAAATGAGAATCTATATTTGAGATCTATTATAGAAACAAACAATATTCACACTTGTGCTTCCATATTCAGAATACTTGTGCAATATTAAGAATAATCCATGTTTTTTAAAACCAAACTACGTTTTGTGAAACAGAAAACATTTACAAATATTTGCTGTAGTAATTAAGACCAAAAAAGAAACAAAAAAAGGACAAGAAAATGACAAGTAAAACTGCACAAATTAAATTCAAGAGAACATTTTGAATAAATAAGCAATGAAATAAAGTTGATAATTGGACAGATTTCAAAAGAAAGTAACTATAAAATAAATGCAATATTATAATAAAATATTGATGCTGCTAAATTTTTCAAAGAAATTATTTTAAATCTTTAAATCAATCATACTAACATTGGAAAAACAAATGTAATGAATTAATGAATATTCCAACAAAATTCTTCTAATTAAATAAAATTTTCAATAGAAAATAATCGACAAAATAGATTGCATAACTTATGTAAAATCTCTTGACTTTGCTTTATGAAAAATATATTTTAAAATTAGTAAATATATAACATTAAGTTTAACAAATTAAACTAACAACTATGACTAACTTATAGCAGTTAATTCGCCATGCAAAGCTTTGAAACAATGACATTAAAATGAAGTGCAATATTTTTAAAACTTCAATGCTAAAAGATTTGCTTTCCCAATCCTATTAAATTATTTTTCCTCTGAATTTTTCCCGATACAATATTTCACTTTAAAAAACTGTAGAAAAACTATAACTGATAACATTCACTCGCAGCTCTCATGTGTATAACAGACAAAAAATATATATATTTACCATGTTTTGATTTTACAAACACGTATGGCACATTCTGAAATTAAAAAAAAAACATTCCTGTTAATAATGACAGTTTAAGATTATTAGAAGTTACAAGCATGAAAAATTTGAATGGAGCATGAAATATCAAATATAGAAATTAGTTTTTTTTTTCATTTAAGTTTTTAATGAAAATGTCTTAAAATGCTAAGAATAAACATTTTCTTTGGGTGGTGGGAGAGATGTTTTATTTTTAATTACATAAAAATAAGAGTTTACACAAAGCAAATACAGTTTAATCTTACAGTTTTGAAAAATAAAATTCAAAACTAAAATTTTTTGAATTTGTAGCATTTTTATAAATTTATAAGATATACCAAACTACAATGTTATAACAGAATTATGAACATACTACTTATTGAAAGACAAATAGGTTAAAAATATAAAAAAGCACTTGAGTAATATCCTACCAACCTTTGTCTTAAAAAAATTTATAATATGAATGTATGTTTCTTGGTATCTCTTTTGTTGACGTACAAGGTATAAAGCAAAATTTAAGATAAAAAAAAACATTTTAAGATTTTGATCCTTATGAAAATAAGAAAATTATGAGAAAATGAAAAAAATGCACACATTTACTATTATAAACTGGTACTTTAGAACTCAAAATTTTACAACCAAATTCCATTAGATGGAATAAATTAACTTAAAAGACAGCTAAAGGCATCACAATTTACTACTTGAAAAGTTATGTACTTTTCCTAAAAAATTCAAGGATACTGCATAGGTGTTAGATTAAATACATGTTTAATTATGACGTATAATGATATTCTGCCATTAGGTTTTTGTCTTTAGAATACCATTCTCTCAATAAGGAGTGCACCCAGAGGCACAAATATGCAGAGAAATTGAGTTCAAACCCATTTGATAAAGGGGATTTATTTTCAACATAAAACAGATTCTACTTTTATGATCAAATAAATCATTAAATATTGCACTGATATTAAGCAGATGGAGGAAAATAAAGATATATTTATTGCATCAAAAATAATTGTGTAAAACACTTATAAAGTAACAATCTTAAGTTAACATTTTTTACTTACTTTATCCTCACAAAGAAGAGGCAAGTGCAAAAGGATTTCCAAAGGTTTAGCATCAGCAGCCATGACAATCAACTCGGCTAACCCTCTGTTGAGCATCTTAGTAGCTAAGGAATTAAGTACTAGTTAGAAAATTGTTAAATGTATTAAAACTCGTCCACTAACATATTACATAAAATCACGGAGGAATGTAAATATGTTTCATATATATTTTATAACTGAATACATGATTATCAAAAGATAAGTTCACAAAGAATTAATTCAGGGAGGGGAAAAAAACCTTATTTTTTTAGCTTATACTTGAGGTACAAATGTTAAGTGCCAAAAAGATACATCATACCAATATCCTCAATAGTCTATTTAAGTCATTGGATCTGGCGAAATTTTTTGCTAAAGTTAAGGTCACAAAAACTCAAGGTTCATTATTTATCCCATTTGATACTCAGAATAAGATAAAAAAATGGAATAAAAAGTTAAGAAATCTAATTACATAAAGCTGATAGAGAAAAACTACAAAATTAAAGAGTATTAGGAGCGAAAAACACGAAATTATAACATTCGGAGCACATGCATTATGCGCCCGGTCTCCGGTTTTTCAGCACCAACTTGGGTGGGTGATTGCGGGTGCGTTGTGGCGGTTGTCCGCCTCGATGAAGCGGGTTTAGTTTTCCCGTACTTCTGGCAACCCTTCTGCGTCGCCGGCTCGCTTTTCAGTCTCATCTCAGTTCTGTAAAGAATTTATTTTGCACTTCCTTTCTTGAAATGAATTTACTTTTTATATTTATTTACAAATTAATTTACTTTTTATTTATTTACAAATTAATTTACTTTTTATATTTATTTACAAATTAATTTATTTATTATATTTATTTACAAATTAATTTACTTCTCATATTTATTTACTTTTCATATTTAATTAGAAATTACAGTAAAATTAATCTAATTAATTTCATTATACAGTCGGACCCCGATTTAACAAATTTTCTCTTTCCCTGATTAAAACTAAGGACGTGGATTTTTTTCAAATGGCATCCTTTTTGTTCGGAACAGATAAAAATATTTCTCTTAGAAACAAATTTTGACGGCCAAGAATGCAGAGTGTTATTAGACTCAACAAGTGCAAATGAATATGAGCATAACCTATCATGTGAGCTTTAAATAGAACATGAAATTCCTTTCTTATCTCATTCCACAGAGATTAGATTATAGTCTATAGAACAGATAAAACTAAATAAAAGATTTTTTGAAAATTTCAATTCTATGTCTTGGAAATATTTTGTGTAGGGATCCGCTTCCGGTTGTGTAAACTTTATTTCCGGTTTACTAATTATGCTATAACTATGCTTCTAAATGTTGTAGAAACAAAAATAGTGTTTTTGGAATCATAAATGTACGGGCTATAAATTGAAAACATTAAAAAAAAAAATCGAAAATTTTCACCGAAGCGCCGAATTTTGGGTAGTCATATACCTTTAATAAAAAATATGTAAAATGACTAACTATATGGATACTTTTTGTGTGCTGCTTAATGTAGAATTTCCAAAAGGTAAATGCAAGAAATTCATATTTTCTGTAGACCGCGATATAACGAATAACCCCGATTTAATGAACAAAATGTTTGGTCCGACTGTATTCACATACATTTAATTATATCCATGTTTAATTAATTTAGTTATGATATAATAGTAGTAGAGAATAGTAGACGCGTTCACACATATATATTAAGACACATTTTGTATGGCAAGTTCCAAAAATATAATAATACATAAATAGATTAGAATTTTACATATATAATTACTTTTTAGGTTTAAATAGCCATCATACGCGCACACGTTGAACACACATAGTTAACTATTAAATCTAATTGTGGAAGGAAAGAAAGAAAGAGAAACTTATCTAGTGATTGGTTCAGAAAATTACTTAAACGTATTCAAAAATTATGTAATATTTAATTAATAATTAATTAAATACTGAAATTTAAGAAAACATGGTACAATTCATAAAAAACAACAACTTTGATTTAATGGTTTTTCCAATTTTTTTGCTAGTAACAAATTAATTGTGTTCATAAAGCAGTTTTTGTGCTCAAAATGCTACAAAAATCTAACCATGTTATATTTTACAGAATATTTTTTATGAAGGCATTTTAAAATACTACTTCGCGCAACATCAATTGACGTAAGCGCATTAATTTAGATTTGCACGTACTTCAAGCTATGTAGAACAAAAGTCCGTATAAGTTTTTTGCTATTTTAAAAAAAATGTATATATATATCATTCTAAATTGAATGATTTTTAAAAAAACTAAGCATTGCTTTGATTTCGAAATGTACACCAACTTTTGTTTCTTGTATTAATAACAACAGTTATATATGTTACCGTTAAAGAGTATAATTCAGTTATTTCATAGAATAACTAGATATTTCATGAAACTACTAGACAAGTCAGTTAAAGTATATAATATACTGATACTATAATACATGATTTAGAAGTGAATGTATTCATATTTAATGCATTAGAGTAGAGAAATTTTAAAAAATACCGTTAGTATTTCAATTAAGGTATCAGATTACGTTCGGAACCATGATTTTGGAAAGCTTATAAATGGATAATATTTATGATATTTAGAGCTACTTAGATTAGAAAACATATATAAAATTATTTTAAGAATATCATTACAATAAAAAATTATTCAAGTACAATATTTTGACGAAAAATGTGTGGTTGTGGTAGCCGAATCTTCAAAGCGTTTTTCAATGGGACCATCGGTTCGCGAGCGGTGGGTCCGGGAAAACGCTTCAAAACGTTTTTCCCGGAGCCCCTGCAGCTCCCCCTTGGGGCCGCGGACCTCCTCGACGTGAGCTTTTCGAATATGTGATTCATATCGAAATCCGACCGGCCGTTCGCGAGAAGGGTTCGAGCTGGGGGTGACGTCCTCGTCCCTCGACCTTTTTTTCGAACCACGACCCCCTTATCTCGTTCTTCTTGAATAGTTCAACGACTTTAGACCTTCCGTTCGTCTTTGTTGTTCTTTCTTTAAGAGTTTGTAGTTTGAAACGTTTAATTTAGCATTTGTATGATCCGGAGTTTTCTAATATTTTAGGAAATCAGTAAAAAGAACTAACAAAACTATCAAAATAATGTAACAAAAAAAAATATAATTTTCTGAATATGGTTAAAATGACCGGCAGCCATAATAACAATACGTATTTATTGTAAAATTGAAAAAATAATAATTTGAAACAAAATTCTTTTTAATCTCATTCATTATAGTTACATTTATTATTTAATTACTCTCGTTTAATCAGACCAATAATTGCCTAATTAGCAATTAATAAAAGTTCAATATTCAATGGTACGTTTTGGCAACACTAAGCATTTCTTACCCGCTATCTTCAACTCGCTTGCCCTTCCTGCTTTAAACACGTGCTGTATTCTATTGCCTGGAATAGCTGATTTGGCCGAGTCTTGAATTTTTTTTAATAATTATTAAAAATTTATATTTCTATAATTTCCATTTCAGTACTTGCTTATTTTATAATTTAAATTAATATATTTTATATATATCTCCTATTTAATTAGAATTATACTAGTATAATTATTTAGAAATTCTTAATAATTTCTATTTCAGTGTTTGCTCATTTTATAATTTAAATTAACATTTTATCTAACCTATTTTGTATTCAAATAGAATTTTATTATTTTAATTATTTAGAAATTTATCTACTAATAATTTCCATTTTAGTATTTGCTTATTTTATAATTTAAATTAGTATTAATTAGAATTTAGTATTTTATCTATCCTATTTTGCATTCATTTTAAGATATATATTGGTGCTATAATTTGTATTTTTTATCCCATTTCTGACAGCTGCGTACTTTTAGTTGTAGATTTAACTTCTAATTTTGAAATTATCACTTAACTTTTTATATGGCTTCTCTTAATAGTACTCCAGTTATAGATGTCATCAAGAAATACCAAGAAATTTTAAAGCCATCAGTGAAGGGAAATTTTGGTAGACAAAGATTCATGCTTGGAAAGCATGGAATCGCAACATACTATTTCATCGACAAATTGGTCGATAACAATTTACATCTATTAGAGCTTTTGAGGGAATCAGGCCTCATAAAAAGAAATTTAGAGTGTCAAAAATGCAAGCAGCTCATGAAACTTCGATCAAAAAGGGTATCTGACTGAATAGTGTGGATATGTAGGAATAAAATAGAGAACAAAGAATGTGGCAACCAACGCAGTGTGAGACACGGATCCTGGTTCTGCTACAGTAAGTTAACATTAGGTGAAGTATTGATGTTAACATTTCACATCGTTAATAGGACAGACATGCTATTAAACCTGGATTTTTCTTCACATACCATGGCAGATTGGAGACAGTTTGTCCATGAAGTTATACTCGACTATGTTGAAGAAAACTCGCAACAAATTGGAGGTAAGGATTGTATAGTTGAGAGAGACAAATCCAAGTTCGGAAAAAGAAAATATAACTGAGGCCATCTTGTTGAAGGGCAATGGGTTTTTGGTGGAGTGGAAAGAGGTACAGGTAAGACAGTTAAAAGGTTTAACAGTTAATCATTCTTTAAATTTTGTAGATCCGGTTACGAACTGCCACACAAACACTATCGAAAGTATGTGGAATCATCTGAAAAATACTTTGCCTACTTATAACAGACAGCGAGATTTTTTTTTTATTTAGCATCTTTCTTATACAGAATATCGTGTAAAGAAAAAAAGGTAGATGCTTTTAATTTATTTTTAGAAATAGTGAGAGAAAAAGATTGGGAGAACTTTCAATATAATGGTTGAATAACCATAAATATCTTACAGAGAAAGTTACAAAGTAAAATTTACATTATATTATAATTTTTAAAAGTTAATAGTTATTAAATTAAAATTTGCTTTATATTATAATTTTTTATTTTACTTAAATCAAGTAAAAAGTTAATCAATCAGTTATAGTCAGTTTATGAAGTTCTTTATCTATATGATTTGCTTGCTATAAGATATATTGTTGATTTTTGTGAATGAAATTATAATTGATGATTTTTTTAATATTGATTTAATAATTATATTTTTTAATATGCCTTATATATATATAATTATACTTTTTAATATGCATTATATATATATATAATTATACTTTTTAATATGCATTATATATAATTTTCCATTTTTAATACTTGTGAAATATGTTTTAATGCTTCTCTTTATTTAGGCTTTTTAATATTGATATATAATTTTCCATTTGTAATGTGCAGTGCATTTCATACTTGTGAAATATGTTTTAATGCTTCTCTTTATTTAGGGTAATTGGTAATGATGAAAAATGGGATGTTAACATCATTTTCTGAACCTATCAAAAATTTTTCTAAAGATTAATCAGATTTAACTATGCTCACTCTGATTGCAATTGCTAGATATAGTGTTTCTTTACTTTTTTCGTTTGTTACGTTTAAGTTCGGTTTCGACTATCGCTACATGTGCCAAATATTAGGCCTAACGTGGCCGACATGTAAACAAAAAGTTCGGCGATTTTTCGATTCTCGTCTTGGCAACAATCAAAAAATCGCCAAAAAAAAAAAAAAAAATGGCGGCCTCCAGGCGTATAATGCAGCTGCTCCCATGTAAATATACAACTATTGCCTTTTGATTAAAAAAAAAAGAAAAGACACCTATACAGAACTTATTTTAGTCAACAATTCCAGAAAATTTGCCAGTTATCTCCCGATTCTCATATATTCCATCTTACTAATAACTTGATGCATTACTTGTGTTTCTTCAAGATTTCATGCAGGTAAGAAGAGAAGAGATTAATGCCAGTTAAACACATTTTAATAAAATTAACATATAACAAACTATCACAAAATCCAGTAGAAATTATGAAATAGATGCCATACACACCCAGGCTAGCACTTGCCTGTGTGCACCCTTAAAACACTAAATGCTGTATATATTAACGTACCATGAAAAATGTTTTAAAAAAGATAAAACCAAAATTTTTAGAACAGCTGAAAAATTAACTTATTAGTCCTATTAATTTTTTTTGTTTCATCTGGGATAGCAACAATACATTTTCTTGGGCCTCTAAAAACTACTAAAAATACGATATTAAAATTTATAATAGACAACCTTAAAATAGGCAAAAAGAACAACATATCCTGTTTACAGAACACGAATGTTTATTACCAGCTGCTTTCTGAAATATTTTGCATAACAGTGGCTTTATAAGAAAAAGTTTGCTATTCATTTTCTTGCACTTGTACCATTTCAAATCATTAAAGTTTCCGAGAGCATTCTACATCTAAATCAATATGAAAAAAGTAAATTTTCTAGATTGCACAAAGTTTAAGGCTTTCTGAAATTAAACTAATAGTCCATGGATGACTTTGTCATCCTTTAAGGGAAAACAATCGGCAATCAGAAAATGTATTTAACTAATTTTTTCCTTTCTTAGACCATGTTATCTCAAAACAAAGTAAAAAAAAAGATGTACTTGATTTTATTCCAAATTTTTAAAGATGAAAATAAGGGCTTCTTATAAAAATTAAATATCAAAAATACTCTATATTTAAAATATAATGCATACACTTTACCTTCATTTGCACCCTTTTTTAACTGCTTATAATTAGCTGTTTGCTGAACCAAATTCAGAATTTTAGTCGTCAGATTTGCATCAGCCAAGGGGTAGGCTTTTGGATTTACTTCTTCTGTCTGTAAAACGTAAATATATTTATATTTAAACAATAAAAAATAATAACAGCATTATATAAAAGCTCCTAATAATTAAATGACATACTAAAATTAATAACAACACTCAGACATATTTCAACTTATTACACCTATGTCTAGTTTTCAAGCAAGATTGTTATATTTTATTAAAGATCTTAGCACTTAGTAATGTCACAGCAGCTAAATTTCCACAACCCAAATGATATTTTCAACCAAAATCTTGTTTTTTCCCCCTGTCAAATGAAATACCCAAGGATCTGTTTTGTAGTTCTCTTTTGCAGCAATATCATGGCACAAATCTTGCTGTAGTGACATTAATATGTAAGTACCAAGATCTTTCTCAGATTTCTTCTGTTAAGTTAAGTGCAAAAGTAAATTTAACTGATCTAAAATTTAAACATGAATAATTATAACAATATAACAAGACAACTACAAATTAATGAAACTAGATCTGTTTAAGGTACAAATTTGGCGATACCTACATTGATAAGTCACTTAAGTTGCTAATATGCTCGAGATAAATAATTCCAGCAGACAAATGCAAACAAACTTTATTTTTTTTTCAATTTGCTTTCATAGTTAGAATAAACTTTCCAACAGCAAGCCAGAACATATAAAATGCACACAACTCAATAATGCTTACTTTAATACACATGTGATGAGTTATTCATTCCTAACAATACAATAGTTGTAGTTGACGGTTAAATTGGAGCACTTGATCTCCGAAGGTCTTAATCTCCATTCAGTCATAATTGGGGGTTGACAGTCAAAACAGTGATTTGCCCTTTTTTGATTTAAAGATAGTTAGGAATTAAGAGGAGTTCTAAAAAATTTGAAGTTGCCAGTATTTTGAATGTAAAAGTTAAAAGAGGAATAAGGTAATATCAGGCTGAAATCTTGTGTATCTGAGCCCGAGGCAAGTTTCCTTACTTTAGGCCGATGAGATGATGGTAGAAGACATCAATTCTTTCTGTTATTTTTGCGTGTTTGAGCTGACGACCCAACTCTAAAAGAGAGGGGTAGTCATTAAAGAATTTTTTGAGTTCTATAATAGCGTCCATGAAGCCGAAAGTTTCGCCGTCATGGTTTTGGGTATTATTTCTGTCATCATTGGGTAGTTTTTTCTCGCGAGGAGCTTGGGTTGTTTCGGGCTCAGAGCTTGCCGGAGAGGGGGCATCTGATCGTGGTGCCATTTGGTGTTCACCTTTAAGCGCATTTGCGAAAGAGATTTTCTTTAACGAATATTGGGTTTGGTTGCTTCTTTGGCTTTGGTTTCTGTTCTCAGAGGGATCTCCCTTTTTTGGTTTGATCTTGGGGAATTTCAGGCAGCAATGCGAGTTTGCCATATGGCCTTTTTGGTTGCAATTGATGCAGGTGGGGTTTTCTATTTTTTCTGTTATGGGACAGTCGCCCGTTTTATGAGATTCGCCGCATTTAAGGCAGCGTGTTTTAATATGGCAGTTTACAGAAGAATGATTGAAGAGGTTGCAGTTGTAGCACTGCACTGCTCGGCGGTTGTATGTGTCTATTTTGATGGTGAGGTAGCAACAGGTCTCAAGTTTGAATATGTCTGGGGAATCCGGGGATTTTTCAATTTCCACCATAAAGATGGGGAGTTTCATTTTAGATTTTGATTTGGTAAATTGTGCGACTTTAATAACTTTAAAGCCGCGTGAAGTTAGGTCGCGTCCGATTTCATCGATATCGGTGTTTATTGGTAGGCCTTTAATGACTATTTTCTGTGTTCTATTTAGAGCTGGGTTTAACGCGAAATATTGCTCACCTTTCTAGATAAGGATAGTGGTGATATCTCGGTGGTCGTCTGTTGAAGCCGCGAAGATTTTAAAAATTCCCCAGACAGCTTCGACTTCGGGTACTTCCTCGAAATTTCCTGTAGAATGAGGTTATAATTTTCTTTGAATTTTAAATTGATGGGGGGGGATTTTCGGGGTGGCAACTGACATCGCTACCGTGTCCTTCTCCGGCAAAGCACTAGTTCCGGCAAGGGGTTCGAATTTATTGTTGGTAGTTACTGGCGCCGTGAAATATAACAAATGTTTGTTTGCTTCAGAAAATATTACCATAAATCTCAAAAAACCTTTTACTGTTTAATCTCTGGCATATATGCAAGTATCGTAAGTGTTACAAAATCTTATCAGATTTCCACATCAAAATTTTACAGCTCCCTATTTATCTGGCAACAAAAAACATTTTCAAAGGAAATCCAACATTCATATACCAATCAATTACTTCTTTCTTACCTCATTCATTTGTAAATAAAAAATATCTGTATTTAGAAATTTTTTTTGCCATCTATAGTAAGGGGTTTAACTAGAATAAAACTATTTTTTTACATAGAAAAATCAGAACACTAACAAAAAATTGTTTTACCAAAAAAAGGTGAAAATATATTTCATGTTACACAATTATCAGTACTAGAGTCACCGTAGCAAAATTGGCGCCACGCGAGTCGCTCCTGATAAATATCAAACACGTTTTACGGAAAATAGTGTGGAGGGAAAAGGCGCGATTCGCGTGGTGCAAATTAGGCTTCGGTGACGCTAATACGCAAGCACCAAATTATTTTTTAATCACTTAAATCAAGAATTATTTTTAAAATTTGCATTTTTAATAATAACAATGTGTTTGATTTACTAAATTCAGATGACTACCATTCTGCAGTCGCCGAAAAAATTGTTAATTTGGGCAAAAAAAAAAAAAAGAGCACTTTAATCTTCACTTTAAACCAACATGTGGGGTCTGATAGATTGCAAGCTGGAAAAGAAAATGACTATAAAACATGCAGAATAAATAAACTGAGAGAATGATCATTTTGCTCTGTAAGGAAAATTTTACGGACGGCATGGAGCCATTTCAGGGTTACCGTGAAAAAATTTTTGGTTCATTACGCAGAAATAAACTTGCTGTATAAATATTCCTATCAGCTATTTTTCAATTGCCAATTGTTAAAACTTTCTTCACACTTGAGATTAAATAAAACGAGAAAAATGTAATGTTAGGCTTATGCACGAGGAGGGGAGCAATAACAGCATTCTTTTAGCTAGCATGATATACATAACACATGTTAAATGGTCAGTAGTAAATTAGGAAAAACCAAATGAAATTTTTTTTCAAAAAAAAGGGTAAGACATGACACTTCCACACAAAAATAAAACAATTCATATACGAACAAAATACAAATTCATAAAATGCCGGCACATGTATTAAGTGTCGAGAAAAAAATATTTCACATTTTGCCAACAAACTTCAGAGTTATTCATACTAACCATGATTGTGAAGTCAAAAGTACATCAAATAAATCCTTATATTAATAAAAAATCTTGAAATTCAATCAATATCCTACACACGTTATTAGGAAACGCTGAACTGCGAAGATCATAAACCGCCAATACGTGGTTACAGTCAAATAGAATAAAGGCTTAAAAGGAGGAATAGAGGCTTGCAAGGAACAAAAGAATACAAATTTTTATCCTTGTGATAGAAAACAAAAAAATAGTGACGAAAATATGACAAAATCAATTATTTTAATTATCTATCATTCTTTCTGGAATAAATAAGAATGGAGAAAAAAAAACTGTTTTGTTGTTGATGAAATAATCAAATATTCATTGTAATCGTAGATTTAACTATTTACAGACAAAAAGTAATTCTAAGAGTTTTGTAACTTTGTAAACTAAAGAATATATCTAATCTGAGAAAAAAATGCAATAAATTCTAAGCAATTTTATATTTTCTTATAAATTCAGTTTTTGAAGTATTTTTATTTTTGAAAGTGTTCTTCATTCAAGCGCGGAAGGATACATACTTACGTCAAATTTCACAAAATTTTTACGTAATCAACATTATTTCCATGTTTCTTCAAAGTGTATAGACGTATTTTCTCTGGCGCTTACGAGAACAAGAATGGAATAGTGTTTTTTTTAAAGCACTTGCACCTAACGGTGCTTCGGCACAAAAGAATAATCATGGCGTAAGCATCAAAATATTTTTTTTATGCTATCAATATTTTATCAAAATCATTTGAAAAAGTGACCCACATCTCTATTAGTTTTAATTTCCTCAAATTTTACGAATTATTTACCGTCTATTTGTTCTGAGTTATTTTTCAAAATTAGCAGAAAACTGTATTGTTTTTTATTTATAGTTTATTTTCTAGTGAATAATTTTAATGCGAATGATTTAGCCGTGTTACGGAACACTTGTTTTTGAAAATCATACTTTTTCATTCACTAAGTATTTATGAAGATCTTAATTCTGTATAATTTTTTTAAATTGGACATACTTTTATTTATATTTTATTTTCTAGCGATTAAGTTTTTTATAAATGAATTAGCAGTGTTACACTTGTTTTTGAAAACCATACTTTTCGTTCAAGTAAATATTTATAAAGATCTTAATTCTGTGTACTTGCTTTTAGTTGAATATATCTAATTGTGAATTGTAGTGGGCTGAATACTTGCTTGGATTTATAGGCTATTAAAATTATTATTTGTAGCATAAATTTTTTGTTTACCCAAAATGAATTTATTTTATGCTTAAAGTAATGAGAAAGGTAATTGAGTTTTATAGAATGAGAGAAATTGCTAAAAATTCTGAGGATTTCTCCCTTACTGCTTTTTAAAAGTTGTAACAGATGCTATTTAAGTACATCTCAAATTGTATGTTATGGACTTTCAGAATTAAACCCTGTGAATATATCAATGAATTTTATGGTACTTTTGTTTATTATACCTTTGACCAAGTTGTCAAATGCTGCAATAGTGAAAGACTGTTTGCATGTAAGTACAAACACAATATCGTTCACAGATACAATGGCAGTGTTTGGCAAGGTCTTTATTTTAGTGATAATTTTTAGTTTGGTGAAATGGTTCAAGTGTAGTAGCTTGGCACAGTTTTTTTTTTGAAGACTAAAAGTGGTCGCCAAGGTACTTTATTTGGAGTTATTTATTATTTATTTTAGAATGAATTTGTTATCTCACCATGACATTTAGATAAAAATTTCCAAACTCGAAGAAAAATCGCCAAGTCCAAAGTGAGTACTACACTTGAGCTTATACGGTTCGTCAATGGTGAAGTATTTAAATACCAATAAAACATATATGCCATCTTCACAGAATGTTACATCTTTGTTGGCCCGCTACAAAAAAATTACAGAAACAATGTTTTAAATTTCATTTATAATCAGTTATATTTTATTTTCACAGAATTTTCTGTAACCAAGTAAATTATAATTATAGAAAAAGCTATTGCTGTCTATAGAAAAAGCTGTCCATAATTTTTTAAACATGTATTATGTTGGTGATTAAATTACATTTTTTATGTATTGAGATCAGTTGCGTTTAGGGATATACAGTTTATTTTAAGTATAGTTGACTTTACTTGATGACTGCTTTGTCAATATGAATTGATGTTAGTTTACGTAAATAAAATTCCAAACAAAATAGTTAAGATTCAAAAACATATGGTTCCATCATGATATTTCTGAGACATTAATCTAAAAGGAGAGGCATTTCATTATGGTAACAATGAGTTCGTGACTGTTTTTCGAAATGCTGCTAACAGGAACATTGACAATATTATCTAATAAAGTACATTTTAAAAATCTAACAGTGGAACATCTTGAGATTTTTTAAATATAGCCATATTTGACTTCATCACCTTTATAACTAATAAGTTTTAAAAAGGAAATAATAGTGAGCTTTTTCTTACCCATGGATTCATTATTTGAAATTGATTATAACAAATATACTCTTCTGTTTCTTTAAAATTTCCAATCAGTAAACAATATTGAGACTTATAAGTAATTAGTATTAACTTTGATATTATAGAATGAGCTTTTGGATTAGTTAACTATCTTATGTTTACTCGTATGTATTCCCAAACATGAACATTTTTTTTTAAAAGAAAGATCTTTGACATTGACTTGGTCTGTTTTCTGGAGAGCAATGTATTTAATATTCATTTTTGTTCTTGCTTATGTTTTATGTATAAAATGTTCTACATTTTGTCTCTTGTTCTGGGAATTTAAATTGGTTCATCATTTTATATATTGTAAAATCTTTTTCTTAAATAGTGTGAATTCTTATGTTACGAAATTTTAGTATAGAACTGAAAGTTGTGTTTATAAAAAAAATTTAAAATCATAGTAATGTATTGGGAAAAGTTGTTAGCTTCGTGGTGGCAGGGGGTCCTAATTCAACAAAAAGTTTTTCATGCAGCTTGGAGCCCATCGTAGCAGAATGGTTATTTCCATTGAGTCCTGGTGTCATTAAAAACCTGCTGTGTAGTAGAGCTGATTTGCATTCTGGGTTTAAGTCCTCACATTGTTCTAATAAATAAGCTTGGAGGTTGGCAACCTGCTTGGGTGCTGTCTGTTCTCATTACTTAAACATGGATCACAACTTTCAAAGTCATTTTTAATAGTCTTGTGTTGCAATGAAATAATCTTTGACAGTATAATCATCAAATGGATTACAAAAATTAAAAATGAGTCATTAGCTGGGATGTCATCCTTTATCTAGGAAGAATTGAATTAGGTTTGCCAAACCTCTCTGCATGAAGCTTAAAAGTATTTTATGTAAATTTGAGTTAGTTAATTATTTTTATTTTATAAATCAAGTAAGGAAAACTCTTCAATTTAAAATTGTTGATGAAATTGTCATTTTTAATTTATACTAATTTTCTTTTTTGCCAGAAATGGATACATTCACATCAAAAACTAAACAGTAAACCTGTAGTTTTTCATTAATTTTATTCAATAATGTTCAATTTAACTTCATTCTTCAGAAAGAAATTGAATAAAAAGATGTCAAGTTTAGCATGTAAATATACTGGTTTTAGGATTTTTGATATTTGAATTGCCTGCTATAATTAGTTTAAAATAATCTTTTCTGTCTTTGTAAAAGCATGTAAAATTTCTCATCACTTTGCCTTTATATATTCTCCCATTTTATCATATAGTATCTTATGCTTGTAGATGTAATGAAACTTTCATAAATTTTTTTTGAATTACTTTACTGATGGTTATCCTTATTTCAGGTTTTTCCAAAATGTGTTTTCTACGAGCTCCTCTCTTAACCAGGTGGTTAGAGTTAAAAAACATAATGATCGAATACGAACAGTCGAGCTGGGATGGGTGGCTGGAGGATGCTGCCACCCTCTTTCCCACTGCTAAGCCCAATGACATCCTCAATTTGGATGAGCTCTTCTACGACAAGGCAAATAATGATGTGAACCTTGATACTGGCTTGGATGGTGAGAGTCAAACTAGAATTATTCTAATAAGTATAGAAATAAAGATTATTGTGCAATTATATTTGATATATCACTATTGATGCTCATTACTTTGAGAAAATTGTTTCGTTCTTGGCAGATTTGTATGAGATGGTCTTTTAATTTATATTTAGTTTTTATTTTAATTAATCCTCATTGACCATGGTTATTTAAATGTCTAAAAAATTATTTATATATAATGTTTTTTCAATGCTTAATTCACATATATTAAATAGAAGCCTTTTTGTAGAGAAATAATTTTTCTTTTATCTGCTGATCCTTTTTAAAACTTAGAACAAGGCTTTATCAAGGTTTGATCAAATTTCAGTACTGAATATGAGTAACTATTTATTTCTTCATTAATTGTTGTTTTAAAATGAATATTTAAAATTAATTGAGGTATTATTGATAGTGATATAATAAAGGTTAAGTTTTAATTTATCTTAAAATATGAACTGCAAGTTAATATTTCCACAAAAGGATCCATTTCTGTATATAAAGTTAATTTTAATTTTTTATTACAAAGGAAATCTGTAAAATTTTTGTTTATTCAGTTTCCATGCATAAATTTTATCATGTAATAAAACATTTAAAAATATGTTAAGGTTTCTTGCAAGCATATCTAATGCTGAAAAACTTTTAAATGTGTAGATATTTTTGATATTGTACAACTTAATAATTTTAAATATATATTTGTGCAATACTTGAAGTATATATATTCTCAAATTGGATTACCATTAATAGTAAATTTATCTGATTTAGCTTTTTAATTTCAGAACACCTATTTCATCTTTGTTTAAAATGTGATGTCGAAACCATTGAGAAATTTGTGATTTAGTTTTCTAGTATATCTAAATTTTTATTAAACTATTCATATTAAATTTTCATCTGAAGTATGAATATTATAACATGTTTTTTATATTACGTGGATAGAGTTAATATTGTATGAAAAACAAATTTAAATGCTAAAAAGTTTGAATATTTTTCCTAAAATATTTTTTTATCCGGTTCCTTTTGAAATCCATTACAATATAAAATATCTTAGATTTGTAATGCTTAAATTGAAAATATCTTTCAGGTCTGAAATGGTTGGATGAAAAAGTCAATCTTTCTGTACTTGATTGTAGTCCTGCCACCGAAGAAGAATATGCAATCCTGAATGATATTTTCAATCTTTTGGATCAACCAGCCAATAACATAGACTCTCCTTGTTTGTCTCCTGATCTTAAAAGTGAATCAAATATTGGCCTTGAGAATATTATCCATATTACTCAGAATCAACCTGATCCTCTGATCAACATCCCAATTCCTTCTCCTTGTTACGAACCAATATCTGAATCTAATTCCCCTGAAAGCTTTGTCAATATTTTAGAGGAACAGTCTACTACATCCAATAAATTTTGCTTCTCTCCTGGTAAAATGGGAGGCTCACCTCCTAGCCAAGTTGTACCTGTTGAGTTTTGTCTGTCTCCTGGCCAGATGTCTTACTCCAGTTCACCTGAAAGAAAACTATCCGATGATGTTTGCCTGTCTCCGAACAACAATGCCTATTGGAGTATTTCTGGAGAATCAATGTCTAATGATTTTTGCCAGTCACCAAGTTACAGTAATCTTTCTGGAACTATTGATGATCCATCTGTATTTCAAGTTAATTTGTCTACCAGTTCTGGTGATGAAAACGTCAAATCAGATTCTCCAGTCTCAGTCATGGTATGTGAAATAAGTCCAGATAACATCCTGGAAACAAAGGAAGCTTTGAGTATAGACGAAGTTACCAACTCGGTGAAAAAAAGAAAATTTGTCAATAATGGGAAGGAAATACCAAAGATCAAGGTGACGTTGAAAAATGTATTCCAGCCTTACTCGAAACCAGAAGGCAGACGACTGAACAAGAATGACAGGAAGAAGGTACAGAATAAAGAAGCTGCTGCAAGGTATCGTGTGAAGAAGAGAAATGAGGCAAACGAGATTATGAGTGAAGTATCTATCCTTGAGTCCGAACAGCAGGAATTGAAAGAAAAACATGATTCATTACTGGGGGAAATCAAATATCTAAAATCATTAATGTGTGAAATTTTAACAAAAAAAGGAATTATGAAATAATTACATGTATTTTATTTAATGTAGAAGGGTCTCATCTGTAATTGTGTAGTTAGTGGGCTTATTAGTACTCTGCCACCTGTATTTTATTATTATTTTTTTATTTTATTATTTTTCTTTTTTTATCATTAAATCATTTAATAAACTTAAAAAGTATAAGAAAAATCGTGTTTTCATTTCTTTCAAGTTTTTCCCATTGACTGAAACGCAGAAAATATTCAGTGATCTGAAATTGTGACTAAAAACTAAAATAAGCATAATATTTTCTGTTACACCACTGCTTTGAATGAAATATTTCAATACAGATATAATTTATTTCTTATAATTGTTACCCATTAAGCACAGACTCCTCAGAAACAAAGTTTAAAAAAATAGAATATGAGGGGGAGGAATGAAACCGAAAAGAAAAACTGAATTTTCCTGAAATGAAGTGCTTTGCTAAGGTAAACTTTTAAAAAAATTCCTCCATTTTGGATCGATAGATTTGAAATATGGTTTTATCATTGCAGCATGCTTTTTAAAGTTCATTATTTTATCCAGTTAAAACATAAATGTGTCGAAAATATTTAATACTTCATTAACTAAGTTAAAACAGATACTGATTCAGAAAGTAGATAGTCTTATTTAAAGAGTAAAAATTTATGTATTTAACCGTTGACTGAAATTGTTGATTAACATGGTGTTTCGAAGTTACCCTATATTTCTAACTGGAATTGAATTTCATAATATAAAATTTTTTATATCTGCTGCAAAAATTAAGATTCTTATGATTTGCTCAAAATTTTACTGTTAGAAAAATTGCCTGAATAAAAAAAAACAGTCTAGAAAAATTTATCTAAATTTAGGGTTAATGGCCAAAAGAAATTTCTGTCTCAAAAAAAATTAAGAATTAAATGAAACTAATACAAATATCCCCCAGCATCAGATATACTTCTGAGCTGAGGCATAGTTACTGCCGTATCAATGATACAGGGCCCCAAAACACGCAAACAAAAAAATCTCAATGTTAAGGGCCCCCTAACGATCCTTGATACAGGGCCCACTCAAGCCTAGCTACGGTACTGTTTCCGAGTAGAATTAAATATTTCGAAAAGCAAATTTGTCAATGAAGTGTTTTACGTAAATCGAGGTCAAATGAACGTTATACCGAAAGTTGCCGATCTTGAAAACGTTTTAAATCAAAGAAAAAATATATTACTTTTAGTTTCGATGTAAACCAGAAAAACGTACTCTTATCTTTTTATGGAAATTTTCTATTTGCTGCAGATTTAATGGTAAGATCTGCTGAAAATTGCGACGATTCTCTAAAATTTTATATTCATTGAAGATTGAACAAATTTGCACTTTTCCTGGTAGAAGTAGAGTTGATTATTCAATAATTTTATGCACACAGCTACATCTAAAAAATAACCATCACATTACAAATAGTTAGCCGTAAATAACATATTGCCAAGTTGCGGAATCAAAATGCCTAATACTCAGAATTGCTTGGAGAATTTAAATTTACGTTTACGGCTGACAAAATTACTTGTGGAATATTTTAGGAGCTAATTTATTTCATAAATTTAAAACTTAATTGATAGTGAAAGGAGGCCAATTTAGTAGCACAAATATCCAGTTTGATGGTTTAGCCGTCTCAAATGATCTTGATGTAACGTTAACTATATATACATGTATAAAATGTTTTCTAATTTATTTTCACTGCATTTTTCCTAATCAAATCAGTCAAGTAACTGAATGTCAACCTGTTCATTCTAAAACACAATTGATCCTAAAAGATCGGCAATAATCAAGGAAGTTAGAATTTATACTCGAATAAGAAATTTTTCGTCTATCTAGCTCACAATGGTTTAGTCCAGTGGTCCGTGAAAAAGTTTTAAAGGTCGGCAGAAAAATTAGGACATTATTTATATTTTTATGAAGCTTCAGTTTCGAAATTGACGAGCAACAAAACGTATGGAATATAGATACTTTTCTTAAAAATGTTACTTACTGCTTTTAGCGAAATTTCTGAGTTTGGGGAATTTTTAGCTACTTTTGCAGGCGTATCTAGCTACATTTGAAAATGAGTTGGCAGCTATGGTAATTTGACGGTGAATACTGCTTTGCGTTGCCGGTTTATTGTTTTTCATGCAGTTGGATGAAAATGTTAAGATATTTTGTAACGTCTTCGTCTCGCAGCTGTGTTCGGCGTCTTTGTAGAAATAATCACTACACGCGCAAAAACACATGTGCAACTTTGAGTTATTGCGTAGTACCATCTTGGATCACCCGCCAACCTTTGACATCACGAGAGACCCTTTCCCGTTGTTGACAGGATGTAACGAGATGCTAAAAGGCGCCGCTCCTGAGCAAGGAGAGGGAAAGCTAAGGGAGATGATGCTTTGAACTTTTCAGTAAGTGGTCGCCAAAGGGAACCCTCTCACAAACCACTGTTTTGAACTCTAAAAATCTTTCAATAAGTTTAATAGCTTCAATGTATAATTCTGTAAATAGCTGTGTCGTAAAAAACTAAATATTTAAATTAAATAACGGTAGCGTGATATTATCTCCAACATCACAATATATGTAAGTGAAAATATTGTTACGTAGATCCGAGGGTTCGAGGATTTTATGCAAAAACAATCACAAATGAAATAAGCAGTTCTTTAAGAGCGATGCGAATTTATTATCGAAAATCCAATCCTTTCAATACAGAATTCATCGGCAATATTCACAGGGTAAATATCCGAAGGTCTTCACACCTTCAACAGCAATCAAACACAATAACTGTGTTTAAAAATACTCGTAAATGAAGATTATTCACAAGCACAGCAGAGCTAATCGCTAGTCAAAACAATCATCACTACTCGCTGGCTTAATCAAGACTCCTCACCGTACCGGCGAGCATCCTTTTTATATGCGCGACGGAAACTTCTAGAAATATAACCGCTCGTGTCATTGAACGTGACACTGGTGGAGAAATATACTACTTTCCAGAAGATTCCAGAGAGTTCCGAATTCGCCAACATGGTCACCAATGATGCCAACTTGGCTCTACCGCCAAAATTTCGCCAAGTTCTCATTGAATCGCCATTATAACGTAAAGGGCGGCACTGCTTGTGAATAGTACAATTTTAACATGAAATAAATATAACATAGAGTAATATTAATGCATTAAACACTCAAATACAAATTATTTACACTATTTACACAAAATTCGTTACAATATAGTTATAGTGGTCTATATATCAAATATACATTTAGAGATCCACGAGCTCTAAATGTTTGCGACCAGGGGCATGGGCCTCAGCCTCAGAGGGGACTCGTCTAGTTTTCGGCTGAACCTTAATAAAATCACGATTCGAATAATTTTAACAGTTAAATGTTATTTCCGGTTGTATTCTCCAAAAAAAACTTTGAATTTTGAACGATGTCAACTGGCAAGTCTACTTTTATGTGATGACCGTCATCCATGAATAGGCCAAAGTGTACCACCATTACTCATTAAGTCAAAAAGCGACAGTCGGTCGATCTGATTTGTGCGATTTAAGTCATGCACATTTGTTTGTTTCGGGTTACTGTTTGTTCGAGTATTCGACAATGTATGCTATGTACTATCTACTTGTAAGGTTCATAGATGGGTCCCATGGCCTCAAGTTTTACGTCTCTGATTGCGGTCCAGGTCTCGGAAGACCATGGCTCTTTGAATATACTAGGGCAGGGATGGTGAACCAGTGCCACGCGTGCCATCAATGGTACGCAACACAATATTTTGAGCACGTCAGCGATCGAAATGGTCTGCATTTTATTTCAAAATAACAACGTTCTGGCAACTGGCGAAGCTAGCTCTGATGGGGCCCTGCAGTAAAATTCCTTCGCAGCCCTTTTTTAGATATAGGAACGCTGTTAGTGAGACTGTAGTTACACATGTTGGGGCCCCTGTAGCTAGGGAGCCTCGTATCATTGATACGGCGATAGTTGGTTCACTATGAAGTATTACGAACAAACGCGAGGGATTGGTCGCGGGGCGGCACGGAGCACACCTGTTTGTTATTGTATTGCCATAGTTACGTCCTGGACTACGTTTGCTTTTGATGCAAAATTTTCCTACACAGAGCATAGTCAATTTTGTTGACACAACTGTATTTTAAAGTTTGTGTTATATTATTCGATTTTTAACTGTTATTTAACGTGGCTAGTTCAGCAAAAGAACAAAAAGTGTAAGATAGTAAATGTAACAGAGAATTTCAAGCTTGGTGAATCTAGAAATATGGCATTCTTAGTAACGGTGAGAAAAGCGGTGTATGTTTTATGTTCTGGAATAGTGGTATGCAGAACATCGTCTGTAAAATGGCATTTTGAAACAAATCACTAATCCTCTTGTCAAAAGTACGATTAGAGTACGAAGTCGTAATTAATTGCTTAGAAACCATTTGGCAGTTTATTCCAATTCAGCATGCACTTTACTAAAAGTAGCATCTTATATACAATCCTAATAAAAGTTATTTGTCATCCAACCTGAAACAACAGAAGTCACACTAGTTTCACTTTAATTTGAATTACACGCATAACTAGAACATTTATACAACTATACAATCAAAAGGTATTTTTTCGTAGTAAATAAAAAGTTTTGTGTTGTTAGTAATTAGTTTTTTTTTCCTATCACAAGTCAAAATTATTTGATGGCACGTCTGAACCTCCTTAAACACTTCTTGACAAAAAATGGCTCGTTGATTCATAAAGGTTCGCCGCCCCTGGACTAGGGGGTTGGCAGACTTTCGGAAGAGAAGGGCCGAGTTGTCATATTGAAACTAGGTACAATGCAGGTATCACGGTCATTTATACATACATTCGTGTGTTATACGTACATTTTATAGATAGTCAGTTATTCTAAAATAAGAGAGGGACATTACATTCCAAATAATAGAATCATTTTCCTTAAATCTATATACACTCTGTCGCAAAAAAATATATGCACCCTGAAGTAATTGAGCTACAATCACGAAATTTGGTATGCATGTAGTGTATATGAAAATAAACAAATGATTAAAAATTCAGAACAAAATATCATTTTATTAAGCGGTTACAGCTTGCAAAAGGTTAAAAATCAGTAAGTAGTAAAGCCACCTCTGGCAGCTATACAAGCCGAAATTCGGCGTGGCATTGATTCAATTAGATCACTTATGACCCCCTGTGGAAGATCCTGCCATAGTCTTTGCATCTGCGCAGTTAATTCTCCTGTATCTCGGGACGGCTGCAGTTGCCTTCCCAGCGCGTCCCAGACATGCTCTATTGGCGAAAGATCTGGTGACCTGGCAGGCCATGGTAGGACGTCATATCCTTGAAGACATTGTTGGGAGAGTCGCGCAGTATGTGGACGAGCATTATCCTGTTGATAAATGGCACCTGGGCGACTTGATAGCATGGGTAGCACAATCGGCGTTAAAATATCGTCCACGTATCTGCGAGCTGTCAAAGTGCCTTGAAGGACCACTAAAGATGATCGTGTGTCCCAAGAAATTGCTCCCCACACTGTCACACTTTGTGAAATTGCTGTATGCCGCTCGACAATAAATGCCGGATCGGACCGCTGGCCAGTGCGCCTCCAGACACGTGTGCGGTGGTCATCAGCACTGAGACTGAATCGGGATTCATCACTGAAGATGACACGTCTCCAGTCTGTCACACTCCAAGTTGCCCGAGGTCGACAAAATCCAGTCGACACTGCCTATGATGTGGGGTCAGTGGTAAGCATCTTAGCGGACGTCGGCTCCTCAAGACAACTTCGGTCAGTCGTCTCCCTTATGGTTTCTCTTGATGGCACTGGATGTCTGGAAGGAGGTAAGTGGCGTTGAATCGATGCTAGCGACGTTGTTGGTGCCGAAGTGGCCACTCTTCTGATTGCACGATCCTCGCGATCATTTGTGTTCCTGGGACGTCCTGACCCTCCGCAACGGTACACTCTACCTTCTGTGATCCACTGTTGCCAACACCGAGCAACTACCATATCGCTCCGACCGAGGGGGCGGCCAATACGTCTATTCGACCAACCTGCTTCTCTGAGGCCTATTATACGGCCCCTATCAAAGTCCGTCAGCTGCTCGTACTGCCGCCGGTTACGTCTTAGAGGCATCCTAAGTCTCAATATCGTCTATCAAAGTCATCAGATTCGTTTGGATAACCGTACGGCGCTCGTACTCATGCTTTTAAACTCTCCCAGTTGCGCAACTAATATGCGCACAGCACGCTTAGCCTTGTCTCATTGGCTTCGAAATTTTAATCATTTGCATATCTCTTACCAGACTACATTCTTGCCGAGTTTCGTGATTGTAGCTTGATTTCTTCTGGGTGCATATATTTTTTTGCGACAGAGTGTATATAAAGGAGAAAAGCGACTCACACTCACTGACTGACTGACTATCACGATATCTCCGGAACTATTAAACCTACAGATTTGAAATTTGGTATGCAGGTTCCTTTCATGGAGTAGACATCAGCTAAGAACGGATAGATTGAACCCCAAGGGGCGTTACGGGGGTTTAAGGGACGTTATAGATAATTATTTCTATTATTAAACTATTAGATGTACAGTCTTGAAACTTGGTACACAGATTTCTTTCATAAAGTAGAGATTCCCTACATAATGATTTTTACGAAAATTGAACTCCAAGGGGCGTTGAGGGCGCTTAAGGGGCGTTATGCATAATTATTTCCAATTTTAAACAATTAGACGTACAGTCTTAAAAATTTGGTAAGCGGATTCCTTTCATAGAGTAGAGATCCGGTACAAAATGGGTTTTGTAAAAATCGACCCCAAATGGCGTTGTGGAGAATTAAGAGGCGTTATACAGGCAAGTATCTCCTTTTTTTAAACTATTAGACGTTAAATCTTGAAATTGAGTAAGCAGATTCCATTCATTAAGCAGAGATCCGCTATAAGATGAGTATTGTGAAAATTGCTTCCTAAGTGGCGTTGCGGGGGCTTAAGGGGCGTTAAAGATAATTATTTCCATTTTTTAACAATTAGATGTACTGTCTTAAAATTTGTTAAGCGGATTCCTTTCATGGTGTAGAGATCCACTACAAAACAGTTTTGGGGGAAATTGATCCCCATGGGTCACTGAGGGGGATTAAGGGACGTAATAGATAAATATTTCCGCTTTTTAACTAATAGACCCACCTGCTTGAAAATTAGAAGGTATGTTCCGTTCGTGGAATAGAGTTCCTTTTGCAAAGAGTTTTGCGAAAACAGACCCTGAAAGGAGTGGGGTTGCGAGGGATTAAGGCGTGTTATAGAAAAATTCCTGTTTTTGAATTTAACCCATTTACTTTAAATTTGTTGAGCACGTTTCTTTGTTTGAATAGAGTTCCACTAAGAATGTATTTTACGGAAATCAACTCCAGGGGGAAGCGGGGAGAGTTATTGGGGTGTATTGATAGACAAAATTCCCGTTTTCGAACTGCTAAAACTATAATAATAAAATTTGATTTGCATGCTTCTTTTGTTAAATTGGAATCCGCTGAGAATGCTCTCAACCAGGTATTGATGATAAAAATTCCGTTTTTGTTCTGTTAGATTTAGACTAGAAATTGAGCACGCATGTTTATTTTATGGAGTAGAGATCCATTGAGAGTTGCTTTGGTGGAAATCCACTTGATTATTAGGTTAAGAGTGAGCGCAAAAAATCCTTCTACTTCTATTTTAGATATAAACAGAAATAAGATATTATAATTTATGTCCTTTTTATATCAAGAGGTGAGAGTTGCAGCTATAAATATATTTTTCAATACAATCGAATTCTTAATGCTAGATATCATTAATTCATATATTTGTAAACAGTATACATTTACACAACATTGTGAAATACCCAGTAAAGCGGGTGGGTAACGGCTAGTATAATATACGTTAAGGATACGGAAAACAAATCAATGAATTATCATGTTAATATATTATAATGAAAAATATGCATAACCCATTTTTAATAGAGTGAGATGCGTAATGCTTACTGCTTTACTTTTTATTGTAGCAACTGTCCATACCTTACTTCGTATAGATATACATTGCACTTGTAGATCTGAGAAAAATATCTGAGAAGTGTATATGGTTGTGTTTCCAAAAGTTTTTAGATATTTCAAAGGAAACGTGTAAAATGGAAATAAATAAGCAAAACAAAACATTTATATCTAAATTTTTAATTTTCTAAATTTTGTTCCATAGTTCTTGAAATGTTTCCATTTGCTGTCTCCTACTCTTCAGATTCTGAAATTAAAAAGCACATTTAAAATAAAATATAATATTTACTTATATAATAAAAAAGCGCTATTCTATTGTTCCTATCATTTCGAAAAAAGTGTCCGAAAGCTGAACATTCAAATAATTCTTGTTCCTGAAAGTGTAAGACATTGATTTGATGAATTTCAGATGTAGAACACTCACTTAATTTTTCAATGTAATTTGACATTGCGAAATTAATGCTCTAATTAATTATACCACTTACTAATCAAATGACGTGCCCAATGATGAGCCAGGGCTCAGATGTTGGAACTGAAGATGTCAATATAATCTAATAATTTCGAATTATTATGTAAATAATGAACTTTATAACGTCTAAGATATAACGAATGTTTGTTAGTAATAAAAAGTGGACTACTTTGTTTAAAAAAAGAAGAGACTATAAATAAAAATACTTCCTATGAAATACACTGCTAGAACCACACAAAATGCAATATAAAGAAATACCAGATATATCACAGCGAAATTTATTGATGTACAAAGAGCAAACGATTAAAATTACAACCGCTTGTGACGTGTAGATGGTGACAAAATCAGTAGTTAGTGTAGCCGTCATTGTTGGCTATAACCGCTGTCACACGCCTCGGCATAGAATCAGAGGCTTTGGATGTATCCTACGGTTACAGCAGTCCATACGGTTTCCGCATATTGTCAAAGTTGATCTGGTGTAGCAGCGCGTGGTGTATCCCGGATCAGTCGCCGTGCAAGCATTAACCACACGTTTTAGATTAGCGATAGATCGGGAGAACAAGAAGACCAGGGAAGTAGCTCAATCTGACTGGTAAAGAACTCTTAAACATTGTGTGCCACGTGAAGTCACGCATTATCCTGTTGGGATATGGTTGATGGCAAGCGCTAAATGTGTGGGTGGACTACATGGGCCCCAACACCAAAGAGATGTAGCTCTAGTGTTCAATATACCGGCAGTGCGTACTAGAGGGGTGCGGAATTGAAATCCAATACCACCCCAATCATAATACCGGGTGCAGGACCAATGTGGCGATGCATAACGCAACAGTTCAGCAGCCTCTCACCATGGTGTCGTGGCCGCGGGAGCCGAGTGGTCAAGGTATCGGATCGTGGCTGACATTGTTATGAGTTCGAGCCCAGCACTACTAAAGACCCGCCGTGTAGGGGGCCGATGCACGTTAAATCTGTCGAGTGCTCAAACGTCCTCCCGTTGGTGTGGTGTGGTAGTTAGAAGAGGGAGGGGCCAGCTCAGGTGTCATCCACGTCACTTGACCATGGTTCAAAATTGTGTGCTCCGTCGCCAAAAGCCCTCGTGCAGCTGAACAGTGCAACGTTAATATTCACTCACTCACTCACCATGGTGTCTCCAAACTCGAATCCGACCATCGTGATGTTGCAGGCAGAAGCGGGATTCGTCAGTCAATACAATATCTTCCATTCTGTTGTTCATGTTCGACGTTCATCGCACCATTCTCGACACAAACGCCTGTGGTTTCCAGTCAAGAGTAAACGAAAAATTGGATGCCTTGCGGACATTCCGTTATGCTGCAAAGGGTGACGAATGGTCCAAGCGGACACCGAAACATGCGTAACAGATTGAATCTGTTTTGCTAGGGTTCGTGATGTGGCTGCACGATCCATTATTGCCATGCGCACAATCCGCCTGTCATCATGGGCAGTGGTGCAACGAGGTGGGTGCGATCGACCCCATTGGTCCGTCGTTTCCTCCTGGATCCAGCTATGACAGATCCGCATCACAGTTGCTTTGTTTCGTCCAACACGTGGATCAATTTTTCTGAAGGACAATCCCCAATCCCTATAGGCTATTATTCTTCCTCGGTCGAATTCAGAAACTTGGTCAAAAGACGCTCGATGTCTTTCACGAGGCATAGGTAAACAGCTTATGCAAAAAAAATGCACGAAAAAACAATTGCCGTATTTCAAATTGCCAATCTGTTCTCCCCTTATGTAGCGCTTGTAGGTTGCCCGTAATGTGCGTCTGCGCTATAATACTAATGATTTGCATATTTCATCACCGACAACACATGATGTAAATTTCACATGATTTGCATGCTTCCGTCAGGGTGTTGCATTTTATGTGGCCAGCAGTGCAGTTGAAGTACCTGGCATTAATAAAGCGTGTTTTTTTTAGAGGTATAGAACTTTAAATTGCAATAAAACAACGATGTATTATTCGATTGACATGAATTTTTTTTATTCGAAAGATAATCTTGTGGCATTACATTTTAAATATGATTTCTGGCATAGGACTGCCACGGCTGGCTCGGATGTAGTTCAATCTGGACGTCCAATTTTCGATGACTTTTTCCAAAATTTGTGGCCGTATATCGGCAATAACACGGAGAATGTTGTCTTCCAAATGGTCAAGCGTTTGTGGCTTATCCGCATAGACCAATGAATTTACATAGCCCCACAGAAAATAGTCTAGCGGTGTTAAATCACAAGATCTTGGAGGCCAATTCACAGGTCCGAAACGTGAAATTAGGCGGTCACCAAACGTGTCTTTCAATAAATCGATTGTGGCACGAGCTGTGTGACATGTTGCGCCGTCTTGTTGGAACCACAGCTCCTGGACATCATGATTGTTCAATTCAGGAATGAAAAAGTTAGTAATCATGGCTCTATACCGATCACCATTGACTGTAACGTTGTGGCCTTCATCGTTTTTGAAGAAGGATTCCACCAGCCCATAAAGGCACCAAACAGTCAGTTTTTCTGGATGTAACGGTGTTTCGACATACACTTGTGGATTAGCTTCACTCCAAATGCGGCAGTTTTGTTTGTTGACGTAGCCATTCAACCAGAAGTGCGTTTCTTCGCTAAACAAAATTCGCTTATGAAAATCGACCATTATTTTCGAAATAAAATTGCACAATTTGAAAGCATTGTTCAGGCGTGAGTCTATTCATGATGAATTGCCAAACCAAACTGAGAATAAATCACTTGACAGCTGTTAAATCGGTTGCCATCTTGGAAAGTAATGCCAACTTAAACTTCTATACCTGGAAAAAAAACACTCTGTACCTTGTTGATGGAAGCTGATTTTATTATTTTTGAGGAGTATATGAAACATAAATTCCAGAGTTTATTTTGTTTTTATCAAATCGATGTTCTTTATTCAGGTTAATTTATAACTGGAATATAATACTTAAAAAACAATTAAGAGAAAAGTCACTGCAATACTAAAATCATTTGGCTCCAAGATGGAAGTCAAATTGAGATGAAATGGCTTGTAGGCTTCAAAAAAAGGGCAACCTCACATAACATGTCTTTAAAATTCTAATTTGACCTCTTTTTGTTATTTCTAGGACTCCTGATTGCATGTAAATTAAGCTACTACATAAACTGAAGATAAACAATGTTGAAAGTTTAACATATGTACTTCAATCCAATCATAAAATTTTTGAACGAAACTGTTCATTTTTACATTTTGTTCATCAAGCTGTCAAACTGAAGCATGAACGGAAACACAAAGGCACAAATCCTATTTTTATCAAAGTTCTTTTTTAAAAAAATCTACTAAATTTTAATTTATTCTCGTACATTTAAATAAAATAGAATATATAAGCAAAGTATGATTTACCTGCTGTTTGTTTACCACAGTCTGGAACAAGATATTTCCATTGGCAAGTTCCAGATTTGGGATTGAAAGCCAATCCATTTTGGCACGACATTTTAGAAGCTATTCCGTCCACACATTGCCAGAAAACGGTGCAGCTATCAGACCTAGCGAACATGCCGTTTTTTCTTGGACAGTTAGGACTGGATTTAGGTTCCTCTAAAAAGGTAAAAATCAAAGAAAAAATAATCGTTAAAATACTTCTGGAAGATGGAGAGGAATAAAAATTTGCTTTGTCATGTTATAATTTAAGCATCTTTGCATTTCTCTCCTAATATCTACCTTTATATTAATGGACAAATTTGGATATGACTATGCTATTTAAATTTATATATTACTGTTTTTAATTGCAAATATATAGAGAAATAGTCGATTTTGCCGTATAGATTTATAGAACTTTTACTCGAGTATTAAACTACCCAATGGAACATTATTTGTAATGATTTACAAAGAATAAAATCTTTAACTAAAAGCTATTAAATTACTTTAAAAATTTATCAAGAAAGAAACTAAAATAATTTGAATGTTTTTAATGAGGAATCGCAGATAACTAAGACATCGAAAATCACTTCGGCGTTATCCAATCTACAAAAAACAAGGTTTTAAAATTTTTAAGATTTGCAAAATTAATTTGCTCAATTTTCTCTCAGTTTGTAACCGCTCTTGTTGTAATAACTGTAACTGACTGCTCCAAGCGACAGAAGCTGGTCTTCATCAGAGGCCAAGTGAGGAAGAAAATGTGGTCGCTTTGAAAAACTTTCCATGTTTTTTGCCCAATACTTTTGGTAACGATATGTGTGTGTGTCCAAACTTAAATTAATAAATAATTCTTACTCTAAAAGAGACTTCACTGAACCCAACCCCGAATTTACTAATTTTAATTTAATCTTTAACAACTAACGCTCTAAATATTAATTTTTTGTTCTTCAAAAATTCCCAGTATTATTAGAAATCGTAACACACTGGGATATTTATTGATAATGTAATTTTAAGGACAGAGATTGATAATGCTACACATCATAGATTTTGTGTTAGGAAATATTAAATAGTCGAATACATTATGATACTTGTTATAAAATCTTTCAGAGATTGATAAATTGCTTTAGCTTTATTACAATAGTAACGGGTCTATTCGCGAATCTTCCTCTAATCCTCTTGGGTAAAACTATTCTTTTCAACTGTGACTTCAGTTGAAAACCTTTCTCGGTGAAGAAGACGAGATTTAGGTAAATGAGTACTTCTATTTAAACTTTGGCATTAGAATACGCGATGATGGTCGATGGTTGAAAGTTGAGATTGAATTGGGAATAAGTTTACGACCAGAGGTCGTATAGTTAAGCAAGATATCTAAAGAGAATTCAAACGTAAGAGTGAAGAGTGCCCCAGTATATTCAGATAAGTACTTTTACTTATATGTTACTTGAATTAATCCTATGCAATTGCTCTTCCGGTTTTAATTTAAGTGCATTTCCTTCCTTAAATTGTGTTGGTTGATTAAGTAAGAGTAATAATAAAATTGTGTTAAAGTTACTATAATTGATCTTTTTTGGCGAACCCCCAAATACTAACGTCCTCTGGGGCATTAGTAGTGTATTTTTATTTGTAATATAGAGGTATCTTTAAAGCTTTTTATTTTGTAAAAAGGCGTAGCGGATTCTAATCTTCTTGGAGAAAATATTCTTTAACTGTGATTTTAGTTTAAAAACCGCCTTCCGTAAAGATGGCTTAAGTTTGCAATGTATACCTACTATTTAAATGCCTGTCGTTGATTATGCTAGTTAATGGTTAAGGTAAGGTATGGTTAAGGCAAGGACTACGTTTGGAACCGTGATTTAAAAAAAGCACATAAATAGATAATTTTCATGATATTTAGTGTCACTTAGATTAGAATACATGCATACAATTGTTTTAAGGACATTTTAACAAAAAAAATATTTAAATACAATATTTCGGCACAAAAATTAACTTAGAATAACCTTTTTTCAAAATGTTCTCCTTTTGTGAAAAATGCTTCTATTATAATAATATTTTGTCTGTATATAGCTCAGACCTCTGTACAAAGGCTCAACTATGATTTTGGAAAAATTCATATTATTTTCAGAGTTACAACCAATTGAAATAACTATCGGTGTTTTTTTCTTAAAATTTCTCTTCTCTGTTGTCTTAAAACATGGATAAACCCACTTCTAAGTTATATGTTTCAAAAATTCTAGTTGAGCCTCTGTACAGAGGTCTTAGCTATATACAGGCAATATATTATTATAATAGAAGCATTTTTCACGAAAGGAGAATATTTTGAAAATGGATCATTCTAATGTTCATTTTTTGTCAAAATATTGTACTTAAATAATTTTTATTGTAATACTATTAAAACAATTTTATACACATTTTCTAATCTAAGTGACACTAAATATCATGAAAATTATCCATTTATATGCTTTTGCAAAATCATGGTTCCGAACGTAGTCGGATATCTTTAAGTGTTGATCGTTAAGCTACATAAATTCCCAGTGTTAGTAAACAGCGACTGGTGGCCGTGCATCTTAAGATTAATATTTGACGGAGAATTCGCCAAGAAGTGATTAAGTAATCAAATTTGGAGCTGACCATACTATCACGCTTCAAGAAGAGTCATTCAAGGAGCTTTAATCAAGATACTGTAAAATCCGGGTTACAACGTGCACATTTAATACAAAAAATAAGACCGAAATTTGCGAGTGCGCGTTATACGCCAGGTGTGTAAAAAATGATAGCTTTAAAAATAAAAAAAGATAAGCATAGAAAAAAAAATTAGACTTGCACATATATCGAAACACTACTTCTTTAAGGTATCCGACTACTTTCGGAATCGTGATTTTGCAAAGCGCATAAAAGAATAATTTTTATGATATTTAGTGTCACTTAGATTATAATATATGCATAAAATTGATTTAAGGACATTTTGACAAAAAAATTTATTTAAATATAATATTTTGGCAAATAATTAACTTAGAATAATCTTTTTTTTCCAAATGTTCTCCTTTTGTGAAAAATGCTTCTATTATAATAGTATTTTGCCTGTATATAGCTCAAAACCTCTGTACAGAGACTCAACTATAATGTTTGAAATACATAACTTAGAAGTGGATTTATTAATATTTTACGACAACAGAGGGGAGCAATTTAAAAAAAAACACCATTAATTATTTCAATTGGTGGTAACTCTGAAAATAATGTGAATTTTTCAAAAATTCTAGTTGAGCCTCTGTAGAGAGGTCTGAGCTATATACAGGCAAAATATTATAATAGAACCATTTTTCACAAAAGAAGAACATTTGGGGAAAAAGATTATTCTAAGTTCATTTTTTGCTAAAATATGAAAATATATATTTAAATAAATTTTTTTGTCAAAATCTCCTTAAAACAATTTTATGCATGTATTCTAATCTGAGTGACACTAAATATCATGAAAATTATTCATTTATGCGCTTTTTTAAAATCACGGTTCCGAACGTAGTCGGATACCTTAAATGAAATGACATTCTGTATGAGTTTAAAGGGTCGTAGTTCTAGAAGCAGGGCCATAGCTCCTGCCATATCAATGATACGGGACCCCCAAACTACTGGGACCCCAACATGTTTAATTACAGTTCCACTAACAGGACTCTCCTACCTAAAAAAGGGTCCCGAAGGACTTTTGATACAGGGCCATTCATACAGGGCTACGCCACACACACACAGAGTGTCTAGAAGCATTCCGTTTTTTTCTAAAGCTTGGAATAGTATCTCGAATAAGTGACTTCAAAACAAAAGAGCATTGCACACGTACACATTCCAGGTTTCTTCCTTAAAAAAAGGGTGGGGAGGGGGTTCAAGTTATGCGGTGAATGTGCCTAAAAACTAAAAATTGCAGCTTGAAAGTATAGGTGCGCGTTATACGCCGGATTTACAGTAAGTAGTTTCGATAACTTAGTTATCTGATTTCGGGTTAAGATTTCTTATTGCTCCCTAAGTTAAGTTATAAAAGTGCATTTCGTAAAGGGTTAAAGGTTTAATGAAATAAGTTATTCTAAAATCATGTCTGCGTCTTCTGCGAACTCTCCCACACCCACGACCTCCGGGTCGCGACAAAGGGAAACATAAGTAAATTAAAGAATTTGTACTATGAAATAACTAATATTTACCATTACTCACAAGATTGTATAATCTTTTCAATCTTGAATGATTGATTGAATATTAACGTCGCACTGCCCCCCTAACTATCACACCACACCAACGGGAGGACGTGTCAGCTCTCGACAGATTTAACGTGCATCGCTGCCCTACACGGCGGGTCTTTAGCTTTCGACGGTTAGTATTCCCGAGTTCGGCGGGGCTCGAACTCGTGACAAGGCAAGCCACGATCCACTATATCACTATACCACTATCCTATACCTATATCCACTATCCTATACCTATATCCACTATCCTATACCACTCGGCTACCGCGGCCGTTTTCAATCTTGGTAACTGTTTGCTTAAACACTCTTGTTACTTCTCAATGTGTATGATATTAAATGTAACTTACGTAGATATTCTCTTTTACCACAGTGTACCACAAACGGAAAATCGCACCTTTCGTATAAGGGATTATTATCATTGAAGACCAGGCCATCTTTGCAAAGTTTCTCTTTTGGAACATTGTTTCGGCATTCGTAGTACAAGTCACATTGTTCAGGATCAGGATAGTAACCAGATTTATTAGGACATTTGAACTGGGATAAACCTGCAACATAAAAAAGAAATACTAGTTATAAAAATGTACCACTTAGAGTATACCGAACAATGACACACAGCTTATGGATTAAGAAAAATTCTTTAAATTAATTTGGTTCTTTAAGAAGCAGAATTTTGGTTCATAATGATAAAGAAGAAAAAGGTTTCGAAACACGACAAAGATGAGATAGTTCGACTGTGAAATTAGCATTTTTTATTAAGCTATGATCTTATTAAAATAAAATTTAAAAAAGAAGTAATGCACAACTTTATAAATTTGGATGTGTTAACATTGTCTGGAATTTTGTGTCACATACATTACCTATTTTCTGAAATCATTTTCAGTAATATGTGATTTTTGATTCTCCGTAGTATAGTAATAAAATTTGGAAAATATTTTTTAGATTTTGCATAAAAATTCAGGGTGTGTGTTATTTATGTAATTACATGTTATTAAATTTGCTTTTCGAATATTGTTTATAATACATATGCCAGTTAGGGAAATAAAAAGAAAATCTAATGAACAACAAATTTTACAAGAATGAATGTCCTTCAGTAAAGTTTTTGATGAACTATGTCGTGAAACCCATAATCATGTCCTCCGGTTCGTTTCATTTTTAATTCTAGTAATTGATAAGTTCAGTAATCTTGTGTGGGTGTGTGTTTTTTTTTTAATCTTATAATGTCATTTCTACTCATTTACCTTTATATTGATAAAGAGTAAATTTCTGAAAATTTTTTTATTGTTAAGATAAAAAATATAAGCTCCCTGAAAAAGCTTTTCTGTAGGGAAAAAATTACTTTTTTCTCGAATAAATACAAGAAAATGTACTAAAATTTCAAGGCAGATAGATATTCGAGCAAGGTCAAATGATAATTAGGCGTTTGTCAAATTGTTTTTTAAACGGAACCTAAAACACCTGTTGATTGGTTGTTAATTCAGGACCAAACCAATTTCACAGTGACTGTTACTTCGAGCAGGTTGACATTTATTTGCAAATAACGTTTATACACAAACATTAAAATATTTTTTCACATATACTAGTTATCTATTTTTTTAATAATAATATTATATACAAAAAGAAATACCTAAATTCTTTTAAAAAACTAAGTAATAAATTCAGATAAAAGGAAATAAAAGATTCCGATACTTTCACATTACTTTAACTTGGTTGTTGATTTGTGGCAATAAAACTACACAATACAAAAAATGTGTGTGTGATGAGAAATCTGTAAAGAATTCAAATAAATTGTCTCAACGAAATTAAATTTTATTCTTATTTTGTTCTATACGTGAATTTTTTACATACAAGTAAATGTACACAAATTCTCTTTTTATTAAATACAAGGATTTGAACTGTAAAATGCATTTGTTCTAAAATCATTCCAATTTATTTTATATTCACTTATGCTGTTGCCATTCTAATCGTTCATTATTAATTGGAATATTATTGTTTAAGCTGTTACTTCTTATTTTAATCGTTTGTTATTTTTATTTCTATATTTTACTTAATCTGCATCGCTTTCTTTGAAAATCGTTTGGTGGACAATGTGTGCGATTTTTTGGATGCTCTGCATAACTTTGACATAATGTTTAACTAACACAAGTACTTAAATGAATTCATTATATGATGTAAGCAATGCAGTTTATTTTTGTTATTCGTTCTTACTAATAAATGTTAGATTTAGAGTCCTCTTCATTATGTGCAAAGAATTATCGATTCGGTAAGTTATTCTTTTTAGCAATCTCTACTTTTCCAGACAGTTGCATCAGTTGCAGTTCTTATGAATACTTACGTCATTTTTTAGAATGTTAATGAATAACCTGTGAGATGTGCAATAATTTGGTAACAAATCATTTTTTCAAAATAAAAACACCGATTGCGTTTCAAAGATTCTTTATCTGTGATTTATTGTTCTAAATAATTAACCTTTCTGAAATTTCGGTCAAATGCTTGAAATGAGTTTCAGGTCATGAATAAGAGAATTGATTGAATTCTTCTTTGTTCCAACTTCTTTTTTCTTTATGCTTGTAAAAGCAATTTTTTTTTATTATTTTGTAGTCAAATCAGTTTTTTTCTAAAAGCTCTATATATAAAAACAAGTTTACTTGTAAAAAAATTTTTTTTATCATTTAGGAGAAAAGAAAAGTATTTTTTTTCAATGTTCAATACTTAATCGAACTATATCCACTGTTCTAATTTTATAATTCTTCCACGGTTTTTGATGATTTTCTTAATTTAAGAAAGTGAAAAAATTTATTTTATTTTGTTGTGAGTATTTAATAAAAAAATTTCAAATATTTTATTGTACTACTACTTCAAAAAAAATTTGAAGTTCTTTCAATCATCTTTTAACATTTTCATTTTCTTTTTATGAAGTTGAATTATTAAATTTTAAAACATTTTGTCATTTATTTATCCTGTTCATTACGGTTACTTATCTTAATGTGAATTTCACCTCTAATTTATTCTGAATTTCACTTTAAAATTATTTTTAAAATTTATCTGATAATAATTACTCGCATTTTTTATTTATATATATTTTTAAAGATATATACGTGTACTCTATAAATAAAACAGTTTAATGTGTTTTTATTTCAATGCTTTAAATTATTATAAGTTCTTATTTCAGAAAATGCAAGTTATTAATTAAAAAAAATAATAACTGAGAGTAAAATGCATGAAATATTATCCAATTCTTGGGCTATTTACTAGAAATAGATTTACTGGAATAGAAAATTTTCTATAAAAATTAATACGTTGTTATATTTGATCCTGATATTTAGTTTTATAGGATCTCTAATACTGGAAATAAAAAATTACTACTTTTAGTTTTATTGGTTTTTCTTTTCGATTTGAAGTTTGACTTTAATAAACATGCAATCCATCAACAGCCTTTCTTTTATAAAATTAAGGATTAACAAAATACATGATATTTGTCATTAAATTCGTTAGATTTTGTGAATGCTCTATACTATTTTCGATATAAAAATTGAACATTTATTTTCAGCGAGAACTCTTTTTTTTCTCTTCAACACTTTTAAGCTACAAAAATCCATACCTTAAAAAGGTTTTTTTTAAAAAAAATATCATTGTAATAAGCAACCTTTTTACTGATTTTATTGAATCGTTTAATTTTAAATAAATACATTTTTTTATTAAGAAATTGATATTTTGTTTTAAGATGGCAAAAATTCTTGAACAGAATATTCAGCTGATTTCAACTCAACTTGGAACACTATTTTCTTATTCAGACAACCATTTTGACGTGATTTATAACAGCCATAAATCTTTTTATATCATCGAAAAAGTTTTTAGAACACTTTCTATATATATTTCCTTTCTCTACCCCATTCAACTCCTTCCCTTTTTTAAGGACTAATTCAGTGATTCTCAACCTTTTATTTGTTGCGGTACGTTTTTAAGAATTTCAAAATGTAACGGCACTCTAACAATAAAATAAGTTTGAAAGAGTTTTACTATCAGTATTACATTTAGTAAAATAGTTTATGATAATAATTTTCAATGTTGTGTGTGAATAAGATAATATGTACGACAAAGACATCAAAATATGTATTGAGTAACTAATTATGAGACACATTTAATAGGAAAATTGAGTTTGAAGATTTTTGATAATTTTGTTTATATTGGGTTGTAAAAATGATAATGCCACGCTCACTTCGTCATCCACATTTAAAAGTTTAAATTTTTTTTTCTTTGTATAATCGTAATCGGCTAATCCGAAATCCCTGTCCCGCCCATTCTATCAATCAGAACTACTATTACGTAATCATCACGCGCTTGCACTGCTGGTATAAGAGCAAGAATATTGTGTAAACGCTCTCTTTTGTCTACCTGCCTTCATCATGTAATCAGCCTACTGCAACGCGTTCTATGTTTGTCTTTGTGCCATTATGTTTGCTTCTTGTTATGTGCAATGCCGTCCCTACTGGATCTTTATGTGTTTCCGGATGCGAATAAAAAGGAATAACGATTAACATGAGTGACTCTTCGACGATACCGTTCTCGACCACGTAGCACAGAAAATCACATCACCAGCCACGCCCTACCTTTGCTTCGCCATCGTTTAAAACAATCAATCTCCAGAAATATAAAAATATTTCATATATATATATATATATATATATATATATATATATCATATTACAATTTTCAATCGTAATAAAATGCTTTCTATTCATCTATTCAAAGTAAGAATTGACTTAAATTTTTTTTTATGTATTATTTGTTTTTTCTCTCAGACTATACTTATTAAAAATATTTGGCGTAACACAAGAATTTGGCGGCACACAAGAATTTAGTGGCACACAAGAATTTGGTGGCACACAAAAGTGCCACGGCACAGTGGTTGAGAATCCCTGGACTAATTAGAACTCTGTTCAACTATCAAGTAACATAAGGAGTTCGAAGTAATATAGCATGCTTTTGGAAACTTTAAACTAACGTTCTACAATATCCACTTTAAATAGAGCGTAAAAATGGAATAGGTTGTGAATGGGTAGTTTTGTAACCACGTTATTATCCACGTGACAGATGAATGATCGTGTCGACTGTGTAAACATTTACTTGACTTAGAAAAGGTGTTGAAATGGAAAAAAAAGCAATGATTCTCTCGTGCTTAGTTTTGATTTGCGTGATCATTTATAGAAGACGTCGAATATGACGTCAACAAATCAAATGCAAGTAGTAAAAAAGCGTATATATATTTATCGTAATCACTCGTATACACAAGAAAAGGATTTGATTAATTATTTTAACTTATTTGATATATTTCAAAACGAGACTATTTTTGAGAGCCTTTTCTTGAGTATTTTTCTTGCTTTACATCTTTCCGTATAAAAGGGGATAAGAGATATTTAAATTTAAATACATTCTCTCTCTCTATCAGAAGTTATAAATATGTTAAATTACAATCTTGTGATTTTTGTGATAGAAAACATATATTCTATTACAGTTTTTTTTCGTTGTTGTTATTTGTTATTTTTTGTTAAATACAGAAATATTTTATTCTTACACTCCCGAAATTAAATGAAGAAAATTAAAAAGTTAAGTTAACTTATATATATATATATATATATATATATATATATATATATATATATATATATATATATATATATATATATATATATATATATATATATATATATAATAACTATCTTAAATATTATTTCTCTGCATTGAATAACTTAAGTTTAACGTGGCAAGCTACTATTGATAACGTGATATAAATCAAAACAACTGTATCTAAATTTCAGTTTTTAAGTATTATACCGTTGACCAGTTTCACCAAATATTGGCGGCTGGGTGATGTGTTGGTTTGTCGCTGGCCTTCTGCACCCAAGTTGCGGGTTCGACCCCTGCCCAAGTCGGGGGATTTTTACGATGCAGAAAATCGATAGCGGCCATGTCGTATGATTATACGGCATGCAAAAGACCACTAGAGTGTCTGTTTGGCTTGAGTGCTCTCAAAAAATTAAATCCTAGTACAGGTTCGCATCGCCAGAGCTCAGGTGCCTCCCTCTAGACAGGAAACTGGGCGTCAAAATTACCTGCGGTGATTTGTATACGCCTATATGGAGCCGCACAAAAAACGCTTCACACACACGCTTCCGGGGAATGTACCAGGTCTGCAATAGTAAAACACCAATCCGAAGCCCATAAAAATTTAAAAAATAAAAACTTTCGCCAAATAAAAAGACGTCGCAAAATGCCGTTATCGTTGTTATTGTTTTGGTACATGTATGGGAATGATTTCCCACTATTGGCTGCATATCGCAGCATTTGACGACGTCTATTGTTTCGAAGAAATGGGTCGGCAGTATAATATGTAATTTCGGAAATTTAAAACTACCAAGAAATTTCTATCGTGATCAAAGAATTAGCGCAATTCTAATCCCATGTCTGAATTGAAATGAAGATGAAGCCACAACTTTATCTTAAAGTTCCAGTTTTTTAGTCTTCGCCTTTGATACTAGTGGCGAAAAGGGGAAAAAATGGCGCCAAATTATGCCAAGATATCGTTTTTCTGAAATGAGTATATCAAAAATTTAAAAAAAACAAGCTGTTCTAAACAGCAAAAATTCACGTGACGTCTTAACTGCGATCACGTGTCTCCAGCCAATCACTTCATGTGCTTCATTGTTGCCAACTTTTTCTTTTTGCAGAAACTTTCTTTTAAAAGTACACAATTGTCAAAAATAATAATGCACATAGATAAACAAAATGTACTTGATATAAAAGTACTCGCATAATATATAAGATTTATATATATTCTAAAAAACCTTTTTAAGAACCTAATACTTGAACGTCTTTACCAAATTATCAAATTCGAATTTTTATCTAAACTTTTCAAGTAGAACATGAAGTCTAATGTCAGTTTTAAATTCAATGTAGAATATGTGATTGAATTTATCATGAAACCATCATTAGGCCATTGGACTTTATCCAATATGCCGACAATATTTCGCCAATTTGGCTATAAATAAATATATGGACTAAAAATGGAATCCAACGCTATTCGATACATATGGATCGATCCTATGCCACAGTAATCGTATTAGCTATAATTGGAATTTCTCCATTTCTTTTTTTCTTTTACTTTTCTCCCGCTATTTCCCTTTGGATAGCCGTTAACCCATAACCATTATCAATCATTCACAGAACAGATTCGCGTTTCAACTTAAATCCAAATAATTTGATACGTGAGTAGTATACATAAAATACAAAATTACAATAAATGATATTTTCAGAAGTATGTAAAGAATTGAAATATATCTTAATGACACATTCTGCTCATTAGTGAAGAATCATTTCCCTAAATTTTTAAATAAGTACATTCTAAATGTAATAGTATTATAAAATTAAAGGACGAAAAAAAAAATTCAACCCTAAAAATTTTGAAAAAATTCTTTTTGAAGGAAGAATAAATTTTCGTCATCATGACATGTAAGGAAAACATTGCTAAGAAGGACGAAAATAACATAACAAACAAAATTATCTCAGGATTATTTACTGAGATATAAAAATATAAAAATATAATATTTTATATAAAATTAAATTGTCATATATTTTTGAGAACTTAAATGATTGAGCAAATAATTTGAAAACACTTCTATTCTTAAATAGGAAACGCCCTTTTTCTGCTCACACATCTGAATGGTAACACCCATTATTATTCAGGAAGTAAAACTATAAGCCCCAGTTCTGTAAAATGGGTGTCAAAGAATTGTAATAGGGGCGTTCTTACGTTAAATGGGGTAAGTAACCAGCCTCAAAACTAAAATTAACTATAATATCAAAACAAAACGGAATGCGGATGTTTTATCAAAAATAGAGAAAAAAAATTTTTTTTACCGTAAAATCCGGCGTATAACACGCACCTTTAACACAAAAAAATAAGATCGAAATTTACGTGTGCGCATTAAGCGCCGGGTATAAAAACGATAGCCTTAAAAATAACAAAATACATGAGCATAAAAAAATTGCTTCTACACATATCGAAATAATGTTTATTTAAAAGAAATGACGTGCCTTACGAACTGAAAGAGTTATAGTTCTAGAAGTATACTAATTTTAAAAGTCTGGGATAATACCTCGAATAAATGACTTTTAGTTTATGATTTTTGAGGGTGAATAAACTCATAGATCTCATCTAGTAGAAGCTAGACAACAACAACATACATTAGAACGTCGTTTCTCCGAATCAATTGGGACCGGACACCGTTCGGATAACCGAATGCGATCCATGCAGTATATGAAACCGGACACTATACGAATATTGAAAAACATCACATGTGTGTGTGGGAATTGATTGATTGATTGAATATTAACGTCGCACTGTTCAGCTACACGAGGGCTTTTGGCGACGGACCACGTAATTTTGAACCATGGTCAAGTGACCAGGACGACACCTGAGCTGGCACCCCCCTCTCCTAACTACCACACCACACCAACGGGAGGACGTTTCAGCTCTCGACAGATTTAACGTGCATCGCTGCCCTACACGGCGGGTCTTTAGTGGTACTAGGCTCAAACCCGTGATAAAGCAAGCCACGGTCCGATACCCATACCACTCGGCTACCGCGGCCACATCACATGTGGGAAACGTGCTTGAAGAAAAAATTAAAATGTCGCAATTTTACCTTTATTGTGGAAAGTAATCACTTATTTTTCGCTGTACCTTTGTACACCTTCATTGTTTAGCTGCAAGGTCTCTGAAAAAATTGGTTCGGATATTTGACGCTCCGGATAATTAACGCTCGGATAAACGACGTTCTACTGTAAATGACTTCAAAGCGTAAGAGCATTGTACACTAACATTTCAGATTTCTTCGTAAAAAAGAGGGTGCGCGTTATACGGCGAATATACCTAAAATTCTAAAAATGCAGCTTGAAAGTATAGGTGCGCGTTATGCACCGGATTTTACGGTACATCATTTTGTTACGAACTGCATATTGGCAAATACATACAGAATACATAAATTATATGTTTTCCAATTGATATTGTGTTCTATTTCATTGCAAAAGTTTTTTTTTAAAAATAATTACTTAATTATTTTCAATGATCCGAATGTGGCTTACTATAATCAAAATGTAAATGCACATTAGGCCAGCTTTTAAGTAGTATGGTATAGATGGAACTTGAGTTGGGCAGAAACTGATTCTTAAGGGGGGGAGTTATTCGAACGTTATATATATATACTAAATAAATTTAGGGGTATTATAAATAGTATATAGAATCAGGATTACTTTTTAATTTAATAAAAATTTGAAATAACTAAGCAAAGAAGCTTACATGACATATTCAGAAAGAAGAGAATTTTTGAAAAGCTTCCCAACAAATTCAATTAGGTACTTTTTCGTTTCACCGCACAAGCGGTAGAAATGGGAAAAATGATACAACCGATGACAAACGGGATATTCCCAATGGTAACTTTTACCACTACATTTTCAAAACAAGTCACGGTCTTTTTTTATCACACAAAAATAACGCCTTATTCATAATACATCTAAAAATGGATGAAAAATCAAAGAGAACTAACATTTATTTTTAGGTGTATATTGTGTGTTGTCACCAATAAGGCTTGGCAAGATTTGCGCCGATGAAGCGGAAAAGTACCTTTAATTATTCACTTGTTATACATGTAAGGACTAATCAGTGGCGTACACAGATCTCTCTTATTAGGGGGGGATGCATTCTAAAAACACCGCGTTCACGATAGCGCTGAGGTTTATTCTCTGAGGTAAAAATTTAAAATTTGTTGGTCTATGGGGAAGGTTTGACCCTCTCTCCTCTTTGTGTATACCACTGGAACTAATCATATAAAAACTATTCTAATAATCCCGATTAAAGAACAGAGCTAGATGGGATACGGAAATAAATTTTCACAAGGTTGGCACTGAGCTAAAAGCTCATTCTCTATACCTACATGGAGAAGAGAACTTTACCTATGCCAAAAATTTTAAGACATGTCAGCCCCCGTTAAGCTGAATGGAAATCTTTCATTCAAAACAAATATATCGCTCTGTCTCTAATTTCATTGCTTTTATTACGAAATATATTTTTAAAAAAATAATATCACAGTTTTTAAGCATTAAAAAATTCTGATAAGCTATAAAAAATTAGTTAAAACAAAGGTCCTTTACTTGCTAATCATAAATTTAAAAGCAGCATAATTTGTTGTTTCAAATCCCCTTGGATCAGGAAAACCTAAACCAAGCTCATTTGACCTTTCTGCAAAAGAATGTCTCAAGCCAGATCTTGCTCTTCAAACAACTGTCCCAGAGACATGCCCCAGCAATCCAGAAGATGAGCAGGAGAAGCTGGTACAGGTATAGAAAGACTTTATCCCTACACAAAGGTCACACCATGCACGCGACAGCTTTAACCGCGTGCCAAGGCAGTCTGAAAAGAGCTTTGGATCTCCAGCACTGTACAGATAGGCCAGGACTCTCAGCTGCGTACCAGTGGTGTGCAGGATGGTTTCGCCAAGTCAAATCATTTTAACTCTGTGGAGGAAATGAATTTCAGAATGGCTCAAGAGAGGAATTGGAATCAGAGTTCGCAACCCCTAAACCAGCCAGTCCATCAGCGGTTTTGTCCCAGGCACACTCACTTACTACGGTATCAACTGGAGACACGATTGTTTCTTCCAACCGAGCCTAGCCAATTTGTAAATAATATCCAGACCAGTACTGTTCATAATCTTTCACCAATTCTTCAAATATTGGATGGAGCTCTTGCTGTATATAAGGATCCAGATACTCTCTTTATTAGAGTTGAGACCATGATCGAGAGCACCACTGATAGTAATTGCAGTATAATTTAGTTCGAATACGAAAGTTTCAAAATACGAAAATACGAAGGTTGGGGCAAAAGTCATGGCAACTATTTTTTTTTTCTTGAAGATACCAGTCCGGTTGGAAAATGTGACATATATAGACGGAAGGACAAGGTTTTAACTACATTGTGGATAATAAATAACACTGAATTATAGCAACACACTAATTTATTACGGTAGTATGCAGGGAAATATGGCCTTCATGGTGCAAAAGAATGATAACACACAGTACACATAAAGTTAACATGACAAACCTGGACCTAAAGACCTTCAATGTAGTCCCCTGCTACTGTCACCATATACTGGCAACGATGTGGGAGGCGCTGAATACCATCAGCCTCAGCATTTGCCACACCATGTGTGAATAGTCCCGAACGTTGTTCATCACAGGTTGACACACGTCCTTGCTGAAACTTTCTTACCCACCGCGTTACTGTACGGTATGGTAAGTTATTATCCCCAAGGGCTTCCACTGATTCACTGTGACATTCAATCGCATTTCTTCCTCGGAGAACGACTATATTGATGTAAGCGCGCTGCTCAACTCCATCTCGCACGACACTCACCAACTGACTTATTTCACAGCCCTCGCTGAGCTGATACCAGCTATCACAGAGCCATATGTTGTTCTGCATAAGCACTATGCCTGCAGATCTTCCACACAACACATATACGCTTGTGATCCGTTTACATATCTACAAGAAAAAAAATAGTTGCCATGACTTATGCCCCAACCCTCGTAGTCAGAAGGCTAGTTACAAAATTTAGATAAATGCGTGATGGATTCGAATTTTTGCAATTGATTTCTGATGCGGGGCTGATCTTGCACGCAACAGCAATGATTCTAGAAATATCATAAGTACCAATATTTTCATGCGTCTTGAAGAAAGTCTCAATGGATTGAAGATCAGAGAATGTGGAGTTGAAGTCATCGATAGCATGACATTTAAACTCCTTTGAGTATTTACCTGGATTGTTGGATTCAAAAGGTAGTTAAGCCTTCTTTATTTTACCATTCAATAAAGATTTGAAGTATTCAGGAGCGTAACGGAGAATATTAGCCCCTCCCCGAAAGGTCAGGATTTGAGCCCCAAGTCGGATCTTACAAAGGGTACGTGTAGCTTATTCAAAGTACAACGCACAGACAAAGTAGGTGCCAAGTATGTACAGAGGATACGTATTTGACGTTAGTCAGGCTTTGGGTGCCCTAGAATCCTTACGATGCCGGGGTTGTAGGGGTGTACGTTATGCCTCTGGAAGTATTATAGTTGGAATCTCTCCGACCTTAGGACTCGTTGCATATATTGTTCGCCTCAATATGTACTGATTCCCATTTTTTTTCTGCCTAAGTTCACAATCAATAAAAATGACTGGAGTTTTATACTCAAAGCTGCATCTCAATATCTCACACCTCAAAGTATTTTTATTGTTGAAAAACCTGCTAATTTAATACATTGGCTTTGCTATCTAACTATTCTTCAAAAGTACCTGAGGTATATTTGTTATATTTAAAGAAAATTATTCGTTGAATTACTCTAAAACAGGCTGATAGAAACAAAATTAAATAAATTTTTACTATTTATAAATTTACCTAAGACTATTTCAGACTTGTTTTTACTACTTTATTTTAGAAATATCAATAAGAAATCCATTAATGAAATGCTTTTGAATAAGTACCAAAAAAATTACCTCAAAAATCTAGTTAAAAAATGGCCTTTTAATATACATCCCAAAGTTAGGCACGTAAAAATGAAATAGCATCATAATGATAAGATGTATAATATTAGGATATGATTCATTACTTCTAATTAACCTGGTATTAGCCTTAAACCAGCTATTATAGTACATATTTTATTGATATGGGAGTTACAGACTCAATTTATAAACTGAACTTGTATCCGCTTAAAACAAACACTGGATCCATGTATAAAAGCTGAACAGATTAAAAAATAACAGATTTAAAAACTAAATGAAATATTTCTCTTACTTTATAAAGAACGTAATTGAGAGAGAGAAAGACTTGCAGTACAAAATTACCTAAGAAAACTTTTAAGCGAATGTTTTTTTTAAAATCAAATTATAAATAATAGTTTCAGAATTATTCTTTGAGAATATTCCCTGGTCTCATATTGTTTAAATATAAGTAAATGTTATTAAAAAGTATTTATTATGATTATTATTATGATACCCAGCTAAAGACTCTAGCATGAAAATCTCTAGCTGATACCACTTTGACAAATTTCAGTTTTTAATTGTTTCGATACGAAATCATCACAGATAAAAGACCATTATATCTATAGGCACTCACTGTATTTAAAAGTATTTAAAGCGGCAAATATTGAATTAAATAATAATGATAATAGTTTAAAGAGTTTGCAGTCAATAAACTTAGATAAACATCTCTGAACGAAAATGCGCCTGCATCGTTTTTTATTTAGAGCAAAATATTTTAGAGACTTTTCAAAGAAAGTAATTCTTTTAGTGTTGTTTTTCAACAGAAAGGGGTATACATATGACGTTACAAACAGCCATTACGTCATTTATAGAACTAGAATTTCAAGAGTTTTCGAGCGATGACCTGATTTTCACCAAGTGCCCCGCCTTTGCCGTAAACAATTTACAATAAGCATTTGAATTCTATAATTAATTCTACATACCCATTTGGCACTGAAGAACTACAAACAGCAAAGTTATTATTACTGTAGGCATCATTTTCAAGAACTTTGGAATTTCACTTAAGGACAATAAAAAATGTCGTCTGAAAGGAAAATTTTAAGTTGTCGGAAAGACTGTCTTCAAGTCTGCGCTTGCGCAGACGTTATTGAGGTTAGTGCAATAATGAAAAGACCCGTTTTGAATATTCCACAGACAGGTTTCTAAGAGTTCATAAGTTAGGGCTGAGGTCTTGTTGAAAAAAAAAAAGAACACATTTGACAAATATCAGAAGCAGAAGTTTCAGGATTTAGAACTCGTTATCTTTCAAAGGTGGAGGGATGAGTTTTGTCAAATGTCAAGATTTTTCTCTTTGTTCTGTTAATAGTACGTAAATGTATGTCATACATTACTTCCATAAGAAATGTTTTGATGCAATTTGTTTTGTCAGAAGTGGGATTTCAGTGAATTTAGGTTAAGAAGAACTTGTTTGAAATCATCGCCGAATTGATCATTTCCCTGGACCCAGCAAGTGCACACACTATCTGGTTTTCAAATTAATTTTTCCATAACAATAATTTATATTTACTTGTCAGAACGGGATGGTGTTTATTTTTCGTGATAAAACATTTTCATTTGGAGATTTGAGAAAAGAAATCAAAAGTGTTTTTTTTAAGTTTCCGTGTTTATGTGCTGTCAAAATGGTTTTTCTAAAGTGTTTTGTTCTGCTTCTGTATATTTGTATTCGGAAAGGTGTTAACTATATTGCTAAAATAACTGGTTTTTATTACGTAACGGAAAAAAGATATTATAAAAGAAATGAAGCATGTAAGAGAGAGAAAAAAATGAGCTCTAACGATAATTCTTTTCTTTAAAATCAACATAAAGATTTTAATCGAACTTTTGATAGTAATCTTTCAGAATACAATTGAAATCAGGCGTAATTTTTCACAATTGTTTAATTCACAAATGGGAGTACAATTGTTTAATAGTAATTGTTCTTTTCATTTCATTATGAATCATGGAATAAAAACATTTTGATATAACCTAAATTCACTCGCTCATTTGAGTTTTATTCCATTGAATTAATTTTAATTTTTGAGTACAGTGATGCAATGCTCAAAGAACAAAGAGAGAGAATTCATGATTTTTTTGTCAGTTAAAAGGCTCTTAAAAAGTTTTATTTGTCAGTAAAAAAGCTTCTAAAATTTTTTACAACACAGTTGTTATTTTAAGTATAACTGTCAACTCTTCTCCCCCCAACAAGACATTTAATTTCCCTTTCTTTCTGATTATTTATTTCGCAACTTTTTTTCTTAACTCTTATTGTTCTTTCTCTTTTGAACTAATTTTCCTAAAGTCCTTTTTTCTCCTTCAAACAAAAATAACATCAGTTTTGAAAGTATTAGACCGCAAAGTACTCATAAATCTGTCTTCTGCAAAAATAATGCTTTTTTTAAAGGAATAAAGTTCCTTAAGTTTTACTTTCGCGGTATATTTTCGATATAGAAGACTGTTTCTTTTGGTGAGAAGAACTATCTTACAATATACGATCAGTTAATAATATGATACAAGCATCATGAAGGAAAATCGTGTTTGTTTTCCTCTAATAGAAGTGTTTTCATACTGTACTGTAATGTTCATGGATGGGGAAAGGTTGCAGCCTCTGTTAGTCACTGGACTAGAGCACCTAAAGTTAGGTAGAGCAGTGCTCCTCAACCTTTTTATCGCTGCGGACCGGTCAACGGTTGATAATTTTACCACGGCCCGCTGAGGGTGGGACACGTTGATTGTTTATATTTTAGATTGTTTTCATTTAACAATTTTAATTTAGTTACATTTAAATATACCTTCAGAACAAAATATAGTTACACCAAAAATGAATAAAAGTGATTTAACGTGGAATATAAAGGGATTTCTGTGGAAAGTTGCTCGATTCCGGGAGAAATGCACCACTTTAAATAAAATAGCAGTAGTTTAATATTCTTTAGGTGGCCCGGTACCATTTGATCCATCGACCGGAGGTTGCGGAACACTAAAGTAGAGGCCCGACTTCGCTCTAGGTCAGGGATGGTGAACCTTTTTGAGACGTGGGTCAAATTTCATTCATATCTTTTTTAGTACTAGAGCGAGGGCCACTAATGCCATTTGTACCAGAGTTAAGTTAAAAAATTTTTATAACTGAGTGCTTTTTTAAAAAATTAAACATCTTTAAAATTCAAATGGCTTAAAGGGTAAAAAAAGGGCACTATGGAAGTCTCTTTCTACAAATATAACTGAACATAGCCTTTCAAAAGTGCATTTCGTACAAAGAAAATGCTTTAAATATGGTTATTTGCATTGGTTTTCGATTTGTTTCCAACAAACAAAATGTGAGTAAAATTATACACTTCATTTGATGTTTTGTAAACACTTTTGCTTTGTTTCAAATACTGCATGCTTTCATATACATTGGTTTTTATTTGCGTAACTTTGGAACTGTACTGATCAAACTGAAGATTACAAAAAGCATTTAAATTGCTTTTGTGTCAATGTGGTTGAACAAAATTCAATTAGAATATAAATAATCCACACAAATCAGAAAATCTAAATAAACCCGCGTAAACAAACAAGTGGTTGCCCAGCAATCGTGGGTCAGTGGCTGACCCACGGGTCATAGGTTCGCCATCACTGCTCTAGGTGATATCCCATTTAGTCTGACTCCTACCCTACGAACAAACTATTCTAGCCGGCTTTCGAAGTGGTCACCTTAAATTAATGAATTTTTCCGAAGGGTCTAAGAGCTTTGAAATGTGTACCAACTGTTTTTCTGAGCCGGCCTCGCCTACTCACATCCAAGTGGGATTTAGCTGACGATCCCTTGCTGGTGTTGGAGTTTTTGAGAGCGTACGAAATCATGGACCTGGTCTAGCATTGCTGACCAATGGGGAGTGCAGCAGCAACGACAACAGTGTTTTCATTTTTACCCATTGTGTGTCCATCATATTTTTATTTTTTCATCCGTCTTCCCAAACAGGATCTTTTATATTATGAAGCACAGTTCCCAAACACAGGATTAGAAATAAATATAAGCATTATTCACATAAACAGCATACAGCATTCAATCAGCATATCACAAAAGATTTTACATTACTTGTTAAACCTAATGAATTCTCTAAGAATTCTATCCTCAAATAATGGAGAATGATAAATCAATAAATATCCCATGCCGTTTGTTAAGCCTAATGAATTCTATAAGAAGTGAATCCTAAATTAATAGTATAGCATCAAAGAAAAAAATAGGTCTTAATAATTTAATATAATTGGCAATAATGCTCTTCTAACTCTGCACGGCGTCTGGACAAAATTAGAATGATTGTCGATGAATCACCGATAATTTAATTTTGATATTTATATATTTCATTTGATAAATTAATTTTTATATAATCAACTCCTATTTTGCTTTTGATGATTCTGCTTTAGTACAATTTACTTTCAACTTTAATTGTGTTGAATTCTTTACAATACTGTAAGCAAGGCGGAGTTATATTAATGAGACAAAATTGCTCCTGTACCTACCATACCATAGAACTGTGCTCGGCAACCTTTTTATCGTCGCGGACCGGTCAATATTTGTTAATTTTACCGCGGCCCGCTGAGGGGGAGGATGTTGATTGTTTATATTTTAAACTGTGTTGATTTCATAATTTTAATTTAATTGTATTTAATCGTGAATTCTGAATAAAATATAGCTACACAAAAAAATGAATATTAAGTGATTTTCATAAAAAGTAGCCTAAACCTAAGAAAAATATACCACAGTTAATAAAAGAGAAATAATTTATTGTTTCTTGGGCGGACCGGTAGTATTTGATCCACGGACCAGTAACGGTACGTGGACCGGGGGTTGCGGAACACTGCCATAGAATATTAAAATGATAACTTTTTGGTGGTCAGTGTGTACCGCGGTCTATTCGCGTACCTCCTACTAATCCTCTTGGGGGAAAACTTTCTTTAAATATTATTCTATTGAAAGCTTTCTCCCGAAGAAGAAGACGTGAACTATGCAAATCAAGACTTACATTTAAAGATTAACTTTCAGGTTCAAAGGGGATAAGAGGTTAGTAGCTAAAGGATAGAAGTTAGTGATTAACGTAAAGTTAGTCGAGATTGATTCGTGGATTATTTTCTTAATATTTAAGATTGACGATTTGGTCAATTAGCTGTTTAAACTGGAATAGTGTCTGATTGAAGTAGATGAACTTAAAACGTTACTTCGATTATTTAGAAGGTGTATTTCTAGGACGTGCCAAGAGTAAGTGATTCGATTTATAATTAAATATTCAACTATATCGTCTACCTCGTTTTTGCTCCCCTATTTATTCAAAGGTATGCATTTCCTAATTTGGGTTGTTAAAATTTCTTTAGTTGTTAAGACTTGTTTATAAATTGTGTTTGTTTTGACTACGGCTAATCTTCCTTCTAACTCCCGTACACTAATGGATGGGATATCACATCTATTACAAGTGACTGACCAGTTGGAGCTGCATTGTAACGGAGCATCTGGATAATGTATAAAACAGAACATTTCAATTCGGAGGATTTCTATGCTAATATGGTTTCGTTTCCCCTCGTGCACTGTATCTACGCTTCGCAAAAGGCTTGGGCAACACTATGAATAGATGCCATCATTAAATAGAAGATGTGCAATTGTACCAAAGGAAGCAGGATGATCATATCGTATTATTGCTTGACATTTGGTTAGAAGCGGTGGTCCCAGTCGACGATATTAGCAAGGAATGAGTTAATTATGACAGCATTTAGCGTTATGACGACAGCAGCCAACTGAGAGCGATGATAAAGTGATCCTCCGATTGGTACTTACAGCTCCTGATGCTTCCTCATCAACGATCCAACGTGTAAACGGGACACTAGTAACTACAATGACCCTCTATAGGAGACTCAGCGAATGATGGCTGAGGTCATTGAAATGACTGGACCAAATGCCGCCTCACCGTCACACATTGCTTGGTGCATTTGTAGGTGCATGCATTCGACCTGGAATCTCACGGATTGAAGAATTGTTTTCAGATATGAGTCCCACTTCGAACAAATTTCCAATGACCAGCAAAGGCATGTCTGGAGACGTCCAGAATAGTGGTAGAGTACTCACCTGATTGTCTTTGGTTACTCATCCCGGCATCCAGAAGTTATAGTATGGGGTGTGCAGTCGGATCTTTTAGGTCATCATCCGTGGTACCTTTAGAGAAAGTAGAACAATGCCGAGATTCTATGTTGCTACTAGTGTTGCCATTTATTTTACAGAACCCTGGGCTTAAAGCGACACATGACATGCCTTTGAACTGCTCATCTCCGTGCTCCTCCGTTACTTCCTTGCACTGGTGTAACTACTCCCGAGTGGGCCCTGTATCAAAATTCCTTTTGGGTCTTTTCTGGGGCCCCTTAGCATTTTACAATATTTTACTTAAACGTATAGGAGCCCCGTATATGGCTACCGACATATCAATGATTGCTTGAGAGATAGAGAAAAGCATGAATTAATCTCCAGCGTGATTTAGGACAATCTATTTTTTTCACGACCTTGCAATGTAATCATTGCAGGTCCTTCCTGACGAAATTCTTTAATTAATTATGCTTAATTAATGTGACATTGAAAGTAACACTGATGATTTGAGATAAATTGTTTTATGAAGCTTCGCTTTTTTTAGGAAGACCCTTTGAATAGGAGGTGTAGTAAGATTGATAGGTTAAATTTTCATTTATGAAGCACTTCCAATCACTGGCGTAGCTAGGTCTAAGTGGACCCTGTATCAAATTTTCAAGAACACTCTTTTTTACAATCTTTTAACATGTTACGATTTGTTTGTGTATACATGTTGGGGCCTGTAAGATTCGCCGGAAGTTTAAAATTCTATATAGGTGGCGTGGCCATCGAAAAGACAGAGACTGGAAGCTGAGGGGGAAAAAAAGGAACCAACATGGCGGAGCGAGAGGACATGGGAAAATGAGCGGTTGGCGATGCTTTAAACAAAATGGAGTTAACTTAAAATTAAATGTATATAGTTAGTTCTTTAATATGTATTTGTGTTGTGTGTGTGTGGCTATAAATCAACAATAAATTTTGAGCCACTAGACTTGGAGTATTCATTGTGCCTGGATTTTCTTTTGGAATCTTCATGAAACGAAAAGTACCTACGAAATTCCTTATTGGCGCAGTCGGCAAGATTGTAAAAGATTTCATTGAAGCTCCAGGTAAGAAAGGGTGGTCCACACTCACAAATTAAAGTTATTATTGTATGTATTGTAATATAAAGAGTGCATTATCAATAGCTGTAGTTGTTTGGAATAGATGATATGTTATTGTAGTAAAAAAGTAAAATAAGTTACAGTTTAACTTATGTATGTTGATTCATTAGAAACCCCAGGGTAAGAAAGATTAGTCGGGTGAGTCATTATAATCATTAAATGATCACCGCGAGAAATATTTTAGTTTTCCGTCATAGAAAACATTGTCCGGTGTGAGTCATTATAATCATTAAATGATCACCGCGAGAAGTATGTAGTGTTCTGTCATAGAAAACATTTTTCTAATTAATGGTATCATCTATTCCAAGAGGTAAAGGTATATTTGGGTTTCATCAGAAACATTATTGCATATTGGATATATATTTTTTATTGAACATCAGTTCAGATAATTATTGTTTCATCAGAAACATTATTGCATATTGGATATATATTTTTTTATTGAACATCAGTTCAGATAATTGTGTTTCATCAGAAACATTTGAAAAAATAATTAGATATATAATTCTATTGAACACCAGTTCAAATAATTAGTGTGTTTCACCAGAAACGTTACGAAATATTGGTACATATTATTTCTTTTTCTATTGAATATCAGTTCATGTATTGTTTGTGTCAAATCTGAAACTTTGTAAAGTATTAGAATACAACTATATTTTTAATTGAACATCAGTTTATATAATTGTGTGAAAAGTATAAAATTTTGTTGAGTTTGAGTATATTAATGACTAGAAAAGAAAGAAAGTATGTTTTGATTCAAACCTAGGGTTGCCAGATGTGTTCGAGAAAAAAACCGGACAACTTTTCAATTTTTTTATTATCTCATAAATATTGCTGAAAATGACAAAGAAGTTTACAATATCTACTTCTTTGTATATTTGGCATTTCATGACACTGCTTTTAACAAAGGTTTATTGGTCGAAATGGCATCTTTGAATTCAGTGCAACTAGAGCTTATATTGAAAAAAATGCACAATTCACTTTTTACTGTATTTACAGCGAGACGATTTCTTTCGTCAGTCCATACGTTTCCCATGACGCTGAAGATACGTTCCACAAAAGCGTTGGATACAGGAACACTGCACACAAACCGCACAATTTTCAGCAGATTCGGTGCTTCTTCTTTTTGGAAAAATTTGCACCACATTTCATTTGAGTTACTTTCGAGTTTGAGTGAAGGAAAAACACTCTGAAGTGCAGCCAGTTCATCGTAAATCTGTTCAGGGGGAGTTTGCTGCTTCCAAAGAGATATTGACCATAGATCGAGCAGTTGATCCAGCGTGAGCAATCTTCTGCATTCGAGATTCAAACAACTGAACGTTTTATAATTTTGGTTTTCAAATGGATACCACTTCCCTATGTAAGCTAGAGCTCGGTGATACGCATTTGTAGCGTTTTTAGTAAATTTTTCAACTTCATGGTGTGGAAGATGGCCTTTTATTAATGCCACATGGACTTTAATTCCGAAATATTTGTCATTTATTTTCTTTGAAATTGCGTCGTGAAATTTCACCATTATGTTATGTAGATTAAATGCTGCTGTGGTATGTTTCTCTACCAACAGAATAATTTCTTGAAAAGAAGCCATAAAGTTATGAGTGAAATACAAATATAGTTCATTATAAGTAGGATTAGCTTCACCTGAAATTTCATTTTCTTGTTCTGATAAGATAGCCCAGAGAGCCGTAGGGCAATTATCAGAACCTCGTTCTATGAAGTACCTTTTCAATGGCCCCCATGATGAAAGCATCCTATCAAGAGCTTTAAATAAACTAAGCCACCTTGTAGGAACGTGACGAATGACTTCTCTGTATTCGCTTTCGAAAAAATCAAAGCACTCCTTCAAATCTTCTCGTTTCTTAGCGGAACAAGAGAACTCTGCAAATATTTTCATCACTATATTTTCGACATCAACAGGCATTACTTTTAATGCATTTTTAGCGCAGTTATGAAATATGTGGTCATTACAGTGAGCAGCAATTATGTCGTTGTTTTCTTCAGACTTCAATTTTTGAGAAAAACGGAATTATTGACTCCAAAATTAACAGACGCGTTGTCCGCTCCATATGCTGTTACTCTGCTCCATGGGAGTCGTGATTTATCCATGACTTCACATAAACGTTGCTTAATAGATGTTGAATCTTCAAATGAGTCTTCGTAAAAATCCAATATTTTATGGCAGATGCCGCTTTTTGGTGAGAAATATTGAATAGCAACTGGGGGGGGGGATTTTCTATTACCTTTATTTGATGCATCAGTCGCTACCGAAAAGGGAACATCATTCTTTAAATCTTCCTGCACAAGTTCCATTGAACACGGAAACAAAACTTGGTTTACCAAAGCTGTACATTTAGTGCGTCCTCCTGTCATTTGCTTTAAGATATCTGAATCGTTTATCACTTGTTTTAATACTTTCAAGGAGCAATCTTGAGCAACATAAGAAATGTGGTGCTTGATACTATGGTAAACCTCAGTCAATTCGGCAATGCCAACTTTTTCGCTTTGGGTGCTGCCTTTTTTGGTGTAAAGAAAGACTTCATTCGGTGAGACATGGCTGCAGCACTTTCACACTCTTTGTGCTTCTTTGCCTCAGCGTGGTGGGTAACTGCTTTTAAGCCGTCATAAGCTACAGTGAACGAATTTTTGCACAATTTGCAATAGCCTTTTGTGTTGTCTTCATCGCATTTATTTAACCAAACAAAACGCGATTCCCAATCAACATTATAATGACAAACTCTTCTTGCTTTCTTAGTTGGAGTTCCCTTGCTGTTAGATGCTTCCTTGTCTTCCATTTTGGCACACACATACACGACCACGACAGCGACACAAATAATAGGAATCGAATATACCCACAACAAGAACAATTATGGACCGACAGCGACTCCCCGCTACCGGCCCCTTCCCCCTCCTCCGTCGGAGCTCGGAGGGGAAGAGCGGAAGAGGAAGGTTGAAAGTCCGAATCGAATCCGAACCGAAGGTGGCTCTGGCTGCGCAATCCTATCCACATGCACACGCGTGTCCAAACCATGTAGATATACACCTAGGTACTTAGAATCCTACTCTTTCTGTTGGTTGTCTGCCCAAAGCACCAGATATTACGCAAAATGTATTTAAAACCGGACATTCTTTTGTCCGGTTTACCCAGATTCTCTTGACCGGACTAACATAAAGAAAACTGGACTGTCCGGTCGAAAACCGGACATCTGGCAACCTTATTCAAACCTCAAATTGATGAATGATTTACGGTAGTAAAATATTGCTGAATTATATATATAAATCAAATGCCATTTAAGCAGAATATCTAAGTAAAGGATATATATATTGTTTTTTTTATGTGAAATGTACATTAATTGTTGAAAGATTTATTCATTATTTCACTTGATTGCATAATATTTTTTTAAGAAGAGAATTGATCATATATTCATTTCCTTTCTGTACGCGTATGACTCATGAAAATACGATTTTAACCATTGCTGACTAAGGGAAAAAAAAGTGAGTGATTGCTCAAGACCATAAGCTGAAGTGTGCATTTTTTATTATTATTAGAATAAGGTGTAATAACGCTTTTTTTTCTTTCTCTTTTGAATATGTTACGGAATATTATGTCTGCCAAGTAGAACTTGTATTTATGAGTATATTTTTTTTGAAGTATCTGATACGTCAAATATGATTACTAATGATTTTTTATTTTGGCTAAAAGGTTGATTTTATTTTATTTTTTTATTTGGATTTATTTTGTGAAAAGGATATAAACGCAGATATATATATATATATTTTTATTGTTATGAGTTATGAAAATCTTTAGAATTACAAACTTCCAAAATTGAGATATTGTTTTATGCAGCAGAAATCTTTCTTATTATTGCAGTAATAATATTTTAGTTGAATTTAATTCTGGTCTTTCATATGTGCTAAATTTATCATCCAAGGAATAAATTTGCAAATTTTATGTGGAAGAAATACAAAACATTTTTTTTTTTTTTACAAATAAGATCCACCTTGATTAATTAAGCTTACTGTTGGGTTTTGAAATTAGAGTGTTATTGATTGATTTAGGATAACCATAGTAAGGGGCGAGATGGCATTTTTAGGAAAGGGATCAAAAGTAGACCTGCAATATATGGCTACGGAAATGGGGGTTGAAAATGTCCTTGGGATGAGAGTGTTTGAGTTGAGAGATGCTATCTTGAATAGTGAATACTTCGACGAGGAGTTTTGTAGAGAATTTTTAAACACTATTATAGAGGAACGAGAGATAGAATTGGATGAGAGGAAAAGGAAAGAAGAGATGGAAATAGCGGAAAGGAAGAGACGGGCCGATTTCGAGCAGAAGATGAGGGATATCGAAATGGAGTTCGAAATCCAGAAAAAACTGATCGAGTTGGAAGGAGAAGGTCATTTCACAAGAGCATGCCTAGACATAGAAGTGTCCACAAATAGAGGCAACATTGGAAACGAAGTGAGATCTAACCTTAGCAGTGAGACCAAACTCAAGGTTGAAGTGGAGGATAGATTCAAGGCTTATGAGGAAGTCAAAGCAGTGGAGGAAGGGCGGAAGATGGAAGAAGAAAGAAGAATGAATGAGCAAAATCAATTGTTAAATGAAGAGGAAGAAAAATTGTCAGATGAAGATGTGAAAATAACCCAAGCAATCGAAAAGGTTCTTGTGTCCAAAGGTGAACAAGTTCAGACGCGTAGTGCGGATCAATATGCCGTAGCACAATCTGTTGTGGTCGAGAAAGAAAAGGAAGAAATATCAGTTGATGTGATAAAGGATAAAGATGATCTTAATCCTGTAATCCTTAGCAAAGAGCGAATTGACTTTGATAAGGATGAAATTGAAGAAAAGCCAAAATTGCCTAAAAGAAAACGCAAAAATGTAAGCAGAAGGACAGTTGCCGAGTTACAACAAAAAGTGAATCGAAAAGCCTCAAGAAACATGGTACATATACCCCAGCACTGGAGTCTTAGACGCGAATATTCGCAGGACAAAAGTGGAATAGGAAAACTTGCATGGAAACTGTCGGATTTTATCAAGCGAGATGGTACTGTGAACATACGGCGATCATCGCGAGAAAATCGAAGCACCAGGAAAAGAGTTCGACTTAAATTGAGACCACAAGACAATATCTACCGAGACGGGAAGGTTAGGGTTGAAACCCGACCCCTAGACTTTAAGATCGTTGACCCAACGTGGATGAAGAAGGGAGTTGCACGTAAATTGAGGGAGAGTGAAACAGAATTTCAGAAACGTTGTTTTAAACGACGTGCCAAATCGAAAGTGACTATTCGAGGAGATAAAGCCTCGCCTCGCTTATATTGGGACTGAGGAAAGAGTAGTAGAGACATAATCATAATGTATCTTTACTCTCATTAATGTTTTTTTTGTGTGTTAATATTATATATGCATATAACCGTCATATTCGGTTAAAAGTGAAATTTGTGTAGTTTATTTAGAAAACGTCTATTATTGATTGATTGATTTATTAGCTGTTTTAGAGAGTCTAATGTATCCTTATTCTTATTACTGTTTTGTTTTAATGTTGTATATGCATATATGTCAAATGTATTTTTCATTTAAAAGTGGAATTTCCATAGTTTGCTAGGAAACCGTCTATCATTGACTTATTTACGTATTTAGCATATTTTTACCTGTGTACTCTTAGAACTAATTAAAGAATGTTATTGAGTAGCTTGATATTCATGGTAAGATAGTGCACTCTCTCTTTAACTAATGTTTAGATGTTATGTGTGTGTGTGACTAACCTTTCTGGTAGCACCTGGTCATTGAAGATGACGCATGTGCTTCTGTTGGTGGGGCATGTAAGATTCGCCGGAAGTTTAAAATTCTATATAGGTGGCGCGGCCATCGAAAAGACAGAGACTGGAAGCTGAGGGGGAAAAAAGGAACCAACATGGCGGAGCGAGAGGACATGGAAAAATGAGCGGTTGGCGATGCTTTAAACAAAATGGTGTTAACTTAAAATTAAATGTATATAGTGTTAGTTCTTTAATATGTATTTGTGTTGTGTATGTGTGGCTATAAATCAACAATAAATTTTGAGCCACTAGACTTGGAGTATTCATTGTGCCTGGATTTTCTTTTGGAATCTTCATGAAACGAAAAGTTCCTACGAAATTCCTTATTGTGCCCTTGCAGCTTGGGGTCCCCGTATCATTGATACGGTTGATACCGTGGTAGCTACGCCCCTGCTTCCTTGGCTGCACGATCGTCCAAACGAGAATATTTGGATTCTGATAATCTGACATCTCTGACTGTCACTGAATTGTATCTAACTTGTTAATGGTAACTCATATAGCAAGTAATACCACAGAAAGACATTCGTCAGCTTTATGAGTCAATACCCTACTGAATAAGAGCTTGCAACAGACCCAGAGATGAATCAACGATTTATTGATTGATTTGTTCTTGCAGCTGTGTTTTCGGAATAAAACATTCCAGTCTTATGATACTGCCAGCGTGTCGATATTAATACATATACTTCTTATCTATCAATTTTCGTCCCATTCAGATAACTTCTTCTCGGGGCGTGTTATTTTGTGAGTTATAGAGTAGAATTTTTAATAGCTTTGAGTTCACACACACACATTAAAAAAAAAAAAATTATATGGTTAACTTCAAGTTGAATAAACCAGATTATGCAGTTTGCAAAAACACTTAAAAACCAAAATAATTTTATGTATGAATTATTTAAGTGCATAATTTGTAAGACAAAAAAAACATACTTTGACTAAGACGAACAATATTTAAAAGGAAATCTTTATAATTAAACCTAAAACTAAATGTCGAATAAAGATCAAATTTATCAATTTTCCTCAACAATTTTTTACAATTTTCTTTTTATTTAAATGTAATTCAGAAGTAAATAATTTCATACAATTTTACAACATACATCCTCTTTGCCCGACTCTGTTCAACCAATCTTCCAATTTTAACCGATTTGTTATTCTCTCTCATTCTTACCCTAATTTCTTTCTACAGTACACCATATTCCTTTTTGTAAACATGGATAATTATGTTTATAGCCAATGTTGGCTTAAATACTTTTACTGCTGGAGAAAGTCCGTGTTTTGAGTGTTTTTACCTAAAATTGAAAATAATTACGAAGTTCTCTTTAGTTAAGGTATCCAACAATTATTCCATCCAAGCAATTATTATGATAATAAATTATTTAAATGCCATATTTGGCAAAAAAGGAATAATATATTTTCAAAACATTCTCCTTTTATTAAAAATAATTTTATTATAATGATATTTTGTTTATATTTTGTCAAAGACTTCTCTACAGAGTTCGAACTAGGATGTTTTAAAAATTTTGCATTATTTTCAGTATAACAATTAATTGAAATAATAACCAGTGTTTTTTGTTGCACTTTCTCTACTCTTATATATTAAAATACAAATAAATCCACTGCTATATTATGTATTTCAAAAATCCTAGTTCAGCCTCTGTAGAAAAGTCCTAGCCATATATAGGCAAGATAATATTATTATAGAAGCGTTTTTCGTAAAAGGATAATGTTTTGAAAAATACGTCATTCTTTCTTCATTTTTTGCAAAAAAAAAAAAAAAAACTGTATTCAAATAACTTTTCATTTGATAATATTCTTAAAAAATTTTCATATGCATAATCTGGTTCAAGTGACTCTGAATATCTCACAAAAATTATTTATTTATTCGCTTTTTCAAAATCACGGTTCCGAACTTAGTCATATGTCTTAAAATTTTCGTAAATTCAAAAATTGAGATAAACAAACTAATGATGCACATGTCTTAAAATCCTATTTATTTGGAAAAAAAATACTATTCTTTCACTAAAAATAATCAGATCCTGGACACTGCCCTCAAGTTCTTGATATTCACAAAACAGTTCAAGGAAATTTGGTCCTTCACGGGTAAACTCAAGGAGAAAGAACGGGAATAAAAAACTTATTGCTGACAGCAATGAACGGGTGAAAACCGCTTTTGACCAGTTCGATCAGGAAATTAAAATGCTTTTTTATAAATGTTATCTACTTTTTCTTTTAAAATACAAGATAAAAATCACACACACACAGTTCCAGAAAAAATCTACTCGGCTAGAATAGGTATTTTTTAACACGATATCGGAAGAATAAAACTCTAAACACAGGTTTATCAGCGGTTATTTATTTTATTAATCCTGATTTGTGAAAATATACATGTAAATTGTCCTTGAAAGTTCAGGTATTTTGATTTTGACCTAAATTAATTCGTTCGGATGGATTTTAAATCGAATTAGCTTAATGAAAAGAAAGGTACATTATAGTTCCCTCATTTATATGCTAATGCTTAATTTATTTACGTGCTGTTCAAGAATTGGAATACTTTTCCCCCAAAAAATTCGTACTTAGCAGTTAATTCATCACTGAAGTTGCCTCATCCGACATTGCATTGATAAAAGTCTCAGATTTTGATAAACCTGCAGCTTCCTGGATAGTCGAGTTTTTAATTCCTTTGGTTGTTAATAAGTCTACATGGGAGACAATGCCTTCCTTCACATACAACGATTCTAGTACAGGCAATCGTTGTGAATGCTTCAGCGAGAGCTTTCAATAATGTACAGTCGCAACTGCCCATGATAATAGCCCATGACTGCCAATTCAGCGCGTACGACTCATGTGAAATCAGGGTTGCCAACTTGGAGAGTTATCTTGAACGTTGGCATTTTTGCGATAGTACGTAATACATTTATGACAGCATTACGAAAAACTTTTTTTATATATGGAGAGAAATCGTTATTTGTTATCAAAATCAACCACTTGAATAAAAATACGTGGATTTTAAAAAAAATCTCTAAAATGGTTTATTGTGGATCTTTTCGAATTAGAAACGGGTTAAGAATAGTTATGTACATTTGAATTATGCAGAAATAAGAGAAATTTAATTATTATTGAATACATTTTAAAAAATAAAAAAAATAATTTATTTTGAGTCATAACTAACCGTGGTGGTGCCAAAAAATCATAATAAAAACGATTCTTTATTCATTTAATAAAGGGGGAAAAGATAATGATTTTTTGAAAATTTCTATTTTGATAGAATTATCATGCTAAAGACCAGTTATTATGCAAATACTTTTCTGAAAAATGGCTAGTTTTGATGCTGTATGTCTATATATTGTTTTTAAATGAATACCTAAATCCAAGCTTATAATTTTCGATTGTATTCATAAACACTCTTATGGCATTCGTTTCTCGATTCCAAAAGGCCAAGAGAATGTTTTAGGTATCCGACTACCCTAAAACCATGATTTTTTCAAAAATTGGCAAATTTTTTATGACTTTATTTTATAGACCATTTTATTAACTTAATAACAATACCAAGTACTTTTATTTTCCCTCCACTAGAACAAAAACTACAAGCATTTTAGTAAAAGCAAATGCCATAACTTTACACAAGATGTCAAACTTTAAAATGCGTTTTACTCGAAATGTGTTTTTTCGAAAAACTCAAACGGCACCGCGATTGCTCAAAAAGTTTTGAAAATAATTAGCTGAAATTTTTTTTTGCTTATGTTCTGCATAACAGTAGAAGTGTTTTGATCTTCAGATTTATCAATCACTGTTTTATTTCAAAATTTGCAGTTGTTTATGTGAATATAGTCCATGTTTTTAAACAATTTCGTATAATGACTTAGATAAAGTGCTCTAGTTTTTGTAAAAATTAAAATATCTCTTTATCGTGATGGTCACTTCAAACAGGAATAACAAAGTAACACATCAAAATTGAAAAATTGAGAATTTTTTCATAAAATCTTTGTACAGAGCGGGCCCCGTTTATGTAATTTTTCGTACATTTTTACTAGTTTTTCCCCATTTTAATAATAATAATATTTTTTTTTACCAATTTTAGGATTTTTTCCTTAAAATATACTAAATAAATATAAAAATCACAAAAAAGATCTCCATATCTCCTTTTTTTTTCAAAAAAAGTTGTCGCAACGGGGCGCAGTCGGATATTTTAGAATTAAGGCCGAAATAGTGATTTTTAATAATTTTTTTATGTCCCCAGAGTGAATAACCCATTTTTACCCCAGACTCGATTTCTGCAAATTCTATTTTTAGCGAATCTATTCTCAGCAAATGAAACATGCTTACTAAATTTAAGTCTGTTAGTCTACTAGTTCCTGTTAACTCTTGATGAGTGATTGAGTTGCTCACTTTTTTTCTATATAAATATAGATTAAGTTTAAGATATCACATTTAATGTTTGAAAAATGCAGCTTTTATTTTAATCAAAGTACACAGGAAGCACTTTTTTAACTTCTTGTGATTCAATACGTTTCTTCGGGAAAGTAATTTTTAGACAGGTGTTTGTCTTTAATTTCTAGTTTTCATCAAATGCTCTATTTTGTAGAACAATGGTGTTTTCTTTGTTGCGTAATTGTTTTATGTGTTTACAATTTTTCTTTAAGAGTTCACGGTGATTTAAAGTGTGAAAAATTCATAATTTGAAATTATTATAAACAAGTAATATAAAAAAAAATTTTAAGTCAATTCCTACTTAGATCAACAAAGAAAAATTTTATTTTAGCTACTTTTTATTAAATAGTTACAATTAATATAAATATGTATATACATATGACAGAATCACAATATGAAGTGGTAATTAATTTTTATTAATTATCATTAAAGTATCGTATTGTCATCCTAAACAATCGTGTACATTAAATTTCAGTTCAACTGGATGCTTTAAAACATGAGAAAAAAACCTTTTGAAGTTTTGACACAAGTCGCCAAAAATGATGCCAACGTGGCTGTATTTGTAATTCTTTAAATAATTAGTTTTAATCAATTAATTTTTATTAATTATAATAAAATCATTGTATTGTCATCCAAAATAATCATGTATATAAAATTTCAGCTCAATTCAGCACTTTAAAATATATTTTATTAACGATTGAAAATTCCACCAAGATAAATAAATAAATAAATAAATAAATAGAGAGTGTGAGCTAATAGTAAGAATTGAAAAATAAATACTTACGGTAAGATTTGAGAAAATATCAATATATTGGTGACTTAAATATTTGTCACTATTTTAAAAACACAGTTTTAATGTTTCATAACTATTTCTTAGCAAGTATACATTAATTTAATAAGTAAAAAAAATCTCGATAAATTTGAATAAAAAATATGAATACCTTCAGTAAGACTTAAGGAAATGAAATGTAAACATCGTTAATTTCTCAACTTCAGTCTTTGTCGCCATATTTAATAACAGTGCTATACGATAAAAGCAATTACGGGGAGAAATTAAGAATTCCAAAAGGGCTAGCACTGCAATTATGGAAAGGAGCTGTGACAAATGGTGCCCGTACCATGCCTGACGAGTAAGTCCAACAGAACAAACTATAGTAATTGAATACTTTAAAACGATTGTACAGAACCGAATTAATACGATAAATCCAATATTCAAATATGTGTTTTAAATATGTCTTTATCTTAAACGTTTAACGCGTATTTAGAATTTTCTTTTTCAATTCCTACTATAAGTTCTCACTTTCCCTATACATATTTATTTACATATCTTGTTCAAATTTTCAATTATTAATAAAATACTCTTTATTTATCCACTCAAGTTCAAATGCATTTTTTAAACTTGCAGTGGATGACACTTGATGTTAACACAGTTTGTTCATATATTAATTAAATATAATTAAATTTATTTAATTAATCATAGTTTGAGATATATATTTCAATCAATATTATTTTTCTAGATGGCAACATCATTCGATAAAACAGCTTTTGTTAAATTTGTAATGAAGATTTAACTTAAAGTAAATAATCATATGCTAGTTAGACGTCAACATTTTTTTACACTGGTTTTAAGATAAATTCTTACGTATTATATTCAGCTTTTATTAAAAAATGTAATTACAAATTGAATGTGGTTAAAAAGTTTTTAATGTTAATTTAAAAGGTGATTTGCCATTTAATATTGTGATTCTGTCAAATGTTTATACATATTTATATTAATTGTAATTATTTAATAAAAAAAAGTAACTAAAATTAAATTTTTCTTTGTTGACCTAAGTAAGAATTGATCTTAAATTTTTTTTTTACTTATTATAATAGTAATTTTACCTTTACATACATGCTTTTAAAGACTTAGTCAAAACAAGACTAAGTTTGCAAAATACTGTTGTTGGCGCATGCGCGCCAACGTCATGCGCACAAATGCAAATATTCTTCCTTGCCGCGCTGTGCCGGCAGTTGAGAACTTTCTGTGGAACGAGATAGACGAGAAAAAATTTCTCTTTAATACTCAGACGTGAGCATTAATATAGGACTCTAATAATCGAAGCTCACAATAAAAATTACTTAAAATTTGCTGCGCTTGTAAATAGCATATATATGTTGTGTGATATATGTTGTGTGGTTAAATAAAAAAAAGTAAAAAAGAAATATGCGTGGCTGGTCCTTCGATGAAACAAAAACAACAAACTAAAAATAAACAATTGTGTAGCGGTAAATTTTAGCTTTTGATATTAGAGTTATTATTTTTTTTATTTATTCATCCTGGAAGTATTTATTTTTATGAATTTTTATGGATAACGTAGTTCAATCAACTGTTTTGTTTCAGGTTGAGAAATCTGGGAATGTAATTGCTGTTTAAACGAATACTCTCTCTTAACCATAACGTTATAAATTAAATTTAAAATCTTCTGTACCTTCTCTCAGTATTACATGTAAATAAAAATCTAATTTTATGATGTCACATTGAACTATTTTTAGAGGTCTTGAACCTTTCTAACTTCTTCCACTGATAACTCGTTAAAAATATATACATAATCTCTCCATAATTTTCAATTCCTACTATTAGCTCACACTCTCTATTTATTTATTTATCTTGGTGGAATTTTCAATCGTTAATAAAATACATTTTAAAGCGCTCAATTGAGCTGAAATTTTATATACATGATTATTTTGGATGACAATACAAGAATTTAATTATAATTAATAAAAATTAATTGATTAAAACTAATTATTTATGAATTACAAATACAGCCACGTTGGTATAATTTTTGTCGACTTAGCAACCCGTTTGGTGTCTTAGGTTAAAATATAAAAAGATTTTTTTTCTTACGTTTTAAAGCATTCAATTGAACAGAAATTTTTTATTACTCGATTGTTTTGGATGACAATATGATACTTTAATGATAATAAATAAAAATTAATTACCACTTAATGTTGTGATTCTGTCATATGTATATACATATTTATATTTGTAACTATTTAAAATAAGTAGCTAAAATAATATTTTTCTTTCTTGATCTAAGTAGGAATTGACTTAAGAATTTTTTTTTATATTATTTGTTCAATAAATATTGGAAAATCCCTACATGCCATGTGTTTTCTGAAATTGTTTCCTCCAGGGAGCTGATACATATGTCAAAATATTTCACTTGACTTCAAACATTTTACTGGGAGAGTATTTTGTTTAGTTGCAGTAGTTGAAAGGGAGAGGCTTTTTGGTATTTTAAAATCCTCATTTTATAGACGATCACAAACATAGAGAGGACAACACGAACAACAAAAAAGCGCAGAATCAATACAAGGGACAAAAGCATTCTTTTTTCCCTCCGGATACCTCAGCCTTTATAGTTTTCTCAACCGGAAGCTTTTAGAATAATATTATTTCTCCAGTAAAGGGTTTTGTGATTGACCAGAATACGTGAAGGATGCAAGGTTGCGTCATCTTGTTTTAAAAAACGCGAATGTGACAGATTTTAGGAGATAAAGTTGTAGTTAACAACATATTTGCCGTTGAGCGGGTGAATTGAAAATTAACTATCACGCAAAATCTTGGAGGGCTCAGAATTATTATGAATGAAATAAAATCTCTTGAAAAAAAATTTAAGTTAATTATCTATGTATAAAAACGGATGTTTGTATATATAGCCTCGCTTTACTCCAACGCCGTGCAACTGATCACTATGAAAATTAGCATGTATATGTATTTTTTTTGGGGGGGGAGAAGGTTTTTGTACTATCTTTATTGCAGCTCCCTACCAAGGGACGCTGTAGCATATTAACTTCTGTGCCGTTTAATCAATCGCCAAGTTGCTTACATGGTCGCCAAAAATGATGCCAACTTGGCTTCATCCCCAACGTTTTGCTATGTTTCCATTGAATCGCCATTATAATGTAAGAAATGGCGTTGTTTGCAAATATTATGATTTTAACATAAAGTAAATGCAACAGAAAGTAATATTAACGTATTTAACATCCAGATATAAACTATTTACACTATTTTAAGCTTTCAATTTGTAACAATGTGTTACTTTTGCTGAGCAGAGATCAGCTTAGGAAGGTGTTTTCAAAAATCGACCCACAAAGGAGTGACGGGGCGTTATAAATAAAAATAAAAAATCTTTTTTTATCAGCTATTAGATCTACATACTTAAAATTTAACAAAAGTGGGTTTTTTGTTCAGCTGGGATGTGCAAAAAGCTTTTTTTTTTTTTTTGTTTAATTTGAAATTCACGTAAAGTTAACTCGTTAAAAACTTCTTTATCTTTCTATCTGTATTGTTTAGTTTTTCAATTCACCCGTCCGAAGAACCTGTATACTATCTAGCTACATATATTAAGCGAATAAATCTTTATTAATGTACAATCACTGGTCAAAAAATTGATAGATTAACACTTTTCGATGGAGTTTTATAAGTACTTCTTGTATTGATAATTTAGCAGGCTTTTTTCTGCTTATTTGATGGCAACGACATTTTTGTCCGATTAAGTCCGAGGAACAACTATAAGCATTATAATCTCTTTATTTTTGGATATCGCTAAAAAACGTAAAAAAAAGATATTGAACTAAGCACTGTTCAAAAACATTCTATTCTATTTTTTATTCCCTATTATTCATTTAAAAATATATTGAAGTAAATTTTATTATCATTTAAACTTTATCCGAGCTGTATTACGTCTGATTTTAATATCTTTATTACAATGAGAGGGTTGGAATTAAATTATATTTATAAATATATGGAATGTATTTTTACAAATTTGCTATCAATAACCATGCAATATAATGTTATATAATAATACTGTATGATTACTGGAACAATACAAGTACACGTTTCACTTAAAGTAAAATCTGGTGGGGTTAACGCACACCTATACTTTCAATGTGATCGAAAAATTGTTCTGCTTTGAAAATGCGCTTAGGTATTATTATACTAGCTTCCTTCACTAGCAGGATTTTTTTACCACTTTATTAACCCATATTGGTTATTGAATTTTAACAGTTGATTGATTGTAAAAGAAATCATGCAAGTCATGTTCTTGAATTGTCAGACGAAAAGATTCCGTGATTGATTATTAAACGAGGAATTCATCACTAGTGTAGATGGCTTAACATTATTATATGCAAATCACGAGTTTGAACTAAATCAAACAGTTTAGTGATGCGTGACTTCACTTGTTTTTTTTTTCTCATAAGCAACATCTTGAAATTACTTTTATTTATATTCACAATCCGGTTCTGTGTTTTTGTATATGCCCAGATGATGACGTGCATTTCCTAAGACTTGTTAAATCGATTTAGTTATTGTAATCGAAATCAAAAGCAGCTAATTAAGGTAGTTTTATTGAATCTACTGCTTTGAAAATCAACTGAAGCTAAGTTTTTTGTAAAAAAAAAAGGCATTTCTGTGATTTTAAAAAACAGACTTTAATTTTTGAAATGGATTTTTATCCTATTTTATTCTTACTTATCATGTGTTCATTGGAGGATTTGGAAGATTTATAAAAGAAAGAGTAATAATTTTTTGTTAGTTCAATAAAAAATCGCAAATTATCTTCAAAATTATTCAGTTATTAATTAAAACACCTATATCTGTTTCCCTTTCTGTTTTTATATATACACATACATAGGAGAAAAGCCTCACTCACTCATTACGAGATCTCTGAAATTATAGGCATACAGACTTGAAAATTGGCAAGTATGTTTCTTTTGTTTAGTAGAGATTCGCTAAGTGAGAACAGGAAGAGAGAACGATGAGACTCACTAAAGAGAGCGCATTTTGTGGAGGATTGCGGGTGCGCTATAGACAAAAATAATATTCAATACAGGCATATAGGTAAATTAGACCTACACACTTGAAAATTACTAATCTTGTTTCTTTTATTGAGTACAGATCCATGGAGAAATAGTTTGCAGAAATCGACTCCCAAGAACGGAAAAAGGATCATGAGACATAAAAGATATATATACTTTCGTTTTAATAGAAATTCCAGTCTGGCCTTTTTAAATAAAGAGATGAGGGTTATAAGAATTTTTTAATACAGTCGAAAGTTTATCCCGAGGACTTGGATATCAACAGGGGCGTAGCTGCCGCCGTATCAATGATACGGAGCCCCAAAATGTGTGAGAAAAAATCGCAAAATATTGAAAGCCCACCAAAAAAGGGCCTCCAAGGAATTTTCATACGGGGCCCACTCAGGACTAGCTACGCTAGTGGATATCAATAACTTAAAAACGATAGATAATCATACAACATTACGAAATACCCAGAAAAGGGGGGAGTTAAAGTCTAGTATTAATGTATGACCGTTAGTATTTCAGAATACGCAATTCTAAATAAAGCTAATAAGCTCTATAAAAAGTAAAATACTTACCATAAAATAGGGCGTATAACGCGCTCCACCGTATTGCGCGCACCTGTACTTTCAAGCTTTTTTTGTAATTTTTAGGAATATTTGTTGTATGACGTGCACCCCCTTTTTTACGAAGAAACCTGAAATATACATGTTTAATGCTCTTATGTTTAGAAGTCATTTATTTGATGTATTATCCCAAGCGTTTGAAAAAACAATATACTTCTAGAACTACAACCGTTTAAGTTAATAAGGAATGCCATTTCTTTTAATTAAGGTATCTGACTACCTAAAAATCATGATTTTTTTCAGAAATTGACACATTTTTTTTATGATTTTATTTTATAGGCCATCTTATTAGCTTAATAAAAATACCATGTTTTTTTTTATTTTCCATTCACTAGAACAAAAACTACAAGTGTTTTAGTAAAAGCAGATGCCATATCATTACACAAGATGACAACCTTTAAAATGCGTTTTACTCGAAATGTGTGTTTTTTTTTCCCGAAAAACTCAAACGGAGACAGTGATTGCTCGAAAAGTTTTGAAAATAATTTGCTGAAATTTTGTGTGTATGTTCTGTGTAATAGTAGAAGCGTTTTGACCTTCAGATTTATCTATCACTGTTTTATTTCAAAATTTATGGTCCTTTACGTGAATATAATCATTGTTTTTTATAAAGCAATTTCATATAATCACTAAGATAAAGTGCTCTAGTTTTTGTAAAAATTAAAATTTCTCTTATCTTGAAGGTCATTTCAAACATGAATAACAAAGTAACACATCAAAATTGAAAATTTGGGAATTTGTTTATAAAATTTTCGTACGGAGCGGGGCTCCGTTAATGTAATTTTTTGTATATTTTCACCAGTTTTTTCCCATTTTAATAATAATAATTTTTTTTCTGTTTTCAATTTTAGGATTTTTTTCCTTAAAATATACTAAATAAATCTAAAAATCACACAAAAAATCTCCATATCTCCATTTTTTTCTAAAAAAAAGTTGTCGCAAGTAGTCGGATACCTTTAACAGATTTTACAATTATGTAGAAGAAGAAATATTTTTATACCCATCTCTTCTTTTTTTATTTTTAAAGCTATAATTTTAGTATCCGGTATATAACATGCATCCGTAAATTTCGATCTTATTTTTTGTGTTAAATATGCGCGTTACACGCCGGATTTTACGGTAATTAGTAAGTGTGTGAATTTTTTGGTGTAATGGCTTAACAGTTCACTCCAACTAAGCTGTATCAAACAAAAATCACTTAATTAAAGAAGCAGAATAATGAATTTTATTAAATAATATAAGGCCCAATGGTCGAGTTGTGGCGTATTGCGCTTCCACACCACAGGTTCGGGTTCTATTTCAGGGCTGGGCAAGGTCGACTCAGCCTTTCATTCCTACTGCAGTGGGTCGATAAATGAGTACTAAGCTTGCTTGGAGATGTAAAGACTGGGGGTCTCGCTTCAGACTGACCACCTGATTGGGACATCGGCTCATGCACCGCGGCGCCCAATGGTCACGTATACTGGGATGGGCACAGTAGGCCCTGACCCTCATGGACTGTTGTGCCACTAAGTTTGAATTTAAATATTGTAAACTATGAAGAAATAACAAGCCTCTAAATCCCTTATCCGTCCTTCTTCGAAGTTTAAAAGCCTCATTTTGAGAGAGAAAATGGAAGAAGAGAGATATATATATATATATATATGCTCCAAAAATAAATTCCCAACCTCTCAGCAACAGCACTTAAACTGAAATTGGATTCGTCCAGTGACTGATGCCCCCAGAAGGGAAAAAGTTTGTGATAACATGTTCTTAGCTTTTAGACAACTCGACATGTGTATAAAATTAAAAACAATATTCGGGAATAATTTCTGCAAAACAGAGGACAACTATTTGTGTTTTTGAGCGAAAAACATTATTTTTAAGAAACCTTACATGTTTTTTAATGTAAGCATGAATTAGATTTCTTGCTTTTATGTATTGCCACGTAATTTATTGGAAAATAATATAAAATTATATGTGAATAAAAAGAGTAATTTTTTTTATATATATCTTAAATATTTTTTTTTCTTGCTTAAGATATTAGATTAAAATTTTTCAAATTTTATGGTATTTATTCTTTGGGTAAAAAGAAGAGAATGAAGGAACCGTGATTTTTTTTTCTCAATAGTTTTATATTAATATTTTATAAAGAAATATTAGAATTGAAATTTTAGCTTTAAATTCTATGATCTGTTTCTCAAAATGCATTAAAATGAGTAAAGTGATTCGGAGATGGAAGCAGTGCATATTACATTTATAGGATATTAGATTTTTTTTGCGAAAAATATATCTCTATTATATAAGCCTTTTTTTAACATATTAGCTTTTAAAGTATGAAATATAGCAAAGTTCATGTTATTTATTTCACTTGCACATAACCTCATTTAGACGCCTTATTTGGACATAATTTGTTTTTCGTGTGAAAGGTACATCTTTAACTCTTTTTAACGCATATTTCAGTTTGATTAAAAAAATTAGCAGATCATCTTAAAATCTTAGTTTTTACTGGAATTCAATTATGTGCACTTTTTGCTCCATCTCATACTTGACAACCTAATAATTAAAGTCCTATTAAATTTATATGTAACATAATTATAGATGTGTCCAATTATATGGAAATATTAATCTACTTATTTACTTACATCAGTCCTTCTCAAACTTTCACTATATGCGACCCAATTTTCAACCCTAATTTTCATCGCGCCCCCCATATATTAACAAAGTATTGAATGCTATAGTAATATACAGTACTTTGACACTAAAACTACAAGTACGACAGCAATTACACATAAATCATACAAATTATTAAGATTATTAAAGTTTGCATGTTACCTTTAAGTCAGCGTTTCTCAAACTGCGGGGCGCACCCCCTTGGGGGCGTGATAACCTTACACGGGGGGCGAGCATATCAAAAAGTCGAAAATAAAAGATTTGAAAAATTTCAAATTTACTGAAAGGAAGCAAAACAAAATACATTCTGACATAATAAAAAAGTAAAATACACATTTAAATTAATATAATATACTTATAAATGCATCTGACTGCCAAATGTGTTTGATAATTTATCACACAATACTAAGTTAAGAACAAGGTTAATAATTACTAGTGACTCCCATGGGCTTGTCATATACAAAATTATACACAAAATGTAATACCTATCTTAATAATTTGTACGGTTTATAATTAAAGTCATATTGTAGCCTTAGCATGCAGCTTTTAGTACGTTATTTTTGAAACCAATACATTGTTATTTTATGGATGGGGGCGCGATGAAACTTATAATTGAAAATTGGGTCGCAAGTATTGAAAGTTTAAGAGAAGCACTGCTTTAAGTAATAGATATTTTAAGTTAGTTACTTTTAAGTAATAGGATAAGTAAGGTGTTATTTGGCTTTTTCTAATTTTCTGCACTGAAATTAAAATCAGCTTAAATTAAAAAAAAATAATTATTATTAAAATTATCTTATACTTTCACCATTTCCACCAATCTACCTTTGTGAAACCGGATTTTCTGCGTTGGCTACTTTGAAGACAAAATACAGATCTCAGCTAAGTATACAAAAAGAACTTATAGTGCCTATTTCTAATATTAAATCTTCCTTTGAAAAAATTTGCTCTGCAAGACAATCCCATGGAAGTCTCTAGTAATTATTACACGTGTTCTTAATTTAGAACTGGTAAATTAATTATAAAATATATTGTGCAGTATTGATAGAATTTTTTAGTACATTTTATCATTGTAAATGTGTATTTTATTTTTTATTATATCAGAATGAATTTTGTTTTGCTTCCTTTCAGAAAATTAATATTGAAAATAATCTTTTATTTTCAACTTTTCGATGTACTCGCCCCCCTCCAGGTTTGGGTTATCACGCTCCCCAGGAGGTTCGTGCCCCACAATTTGAGAGTCAATGGCTTATATAACATTCACTTGATATTTAAAATAATGTTTTATAAATTTCCTTTGTCAACTTTTTAAAGATATTCACATATTAATAAATGCATTGAACGTAATAGAAGAGACAGTTATCTTAATTAAAGGTGTTACTCAAATTCAAGACGAAGATAATAAAAAGAAATCTTTATCACATATTATAAACACTTTTATTTTGAAAACATTCTTACATAATACAATGAACATTCTATCTTAAAATAATTATAATAATTTAATTCCATGGATTGTAAAGAAAAACGAATTATATAAGAAACGAATATAATGCACTTTTTTAAAAAGAAAATGTACAGCTTAAAATGTGTCTTTCAATAAACTTTACATGAACGAGAATTTTACAAAAACTCTTAAGAAATTTTGAGAAAAAAATTTATATATATATAATCTAAATTCAACAGAATTAGCCTTATTATATTTAATTATAGTAAACTTTTCTCGAAATACTTTAGTATCTTTTATTATCATTATTTGCTGAAATTTAGAACAAACATTTTGTTGCACACAAATTTTCTTTATTTAACTTTCTTTGCATTCATTTTAATTGATATAAATACAATAATACATACATATATAAAAATATTTTTTGCTAAATTATTTAATAAATTTATACAAAATTTGCGCTTTATTTGTAAAATACTAGAAATGTTTATACAATACGCTACGATAAAATTCAAAAGACTTCAACATTTCAAAATAATAGAATATTATTAAATATAGCCATTTTATTTAATACCTTGAGCTCTATTTTTTGACTAAGAGCTTTCTTCTAAAATATAAACTACAATTAATAATGATTCCATTAGATAATTAACATATTACGCATACCTTAATATATCAACCTCAAAAATAGAAAAAAAAATATTACTTTCAATCAAAGAGCAGAAATTCATATTCGAATTGACATATTAATTAAAAAAGTGAATAAGATATATTTAAGAGGATTGAGTTAACACTTTTTTCATACAATTTGTTTCACTCCGTTCGTGAAATTTGGCACGGCTTTCTTATTCATTTTAGGTTTTCAAAACCAAATTTTTAGTTTTACTAAACTATTAATTCCTCACTGTTTACAAAAGAAATTAAACATACAAAGTATAGACTCTTCACCCACAATTCTTGATTATTGCGAAAGAAAAGAAATAGTTCATAAAGTTATAGAAAAAATGAATAAATTAGTATATTTCGTCAAAAAAGTGTTCTTAGTTCAATTCGCATTGTGATTTTAATAGTCTTTTATTATTATTTTTTAGCATTTACAGCTTTTCGATCATTGAATCCGTTCTTTCAGCTCTTTCACTGTACATCGAACGTTTTTAATTAAGCCAACTGAAGTATTTCTCCAGTTGTATAAATTTTCAAAAACAAATTTATCAAATTGAATAATTTAATTTTTTTTAATCTACATACAATTAGTTAAGAAATATTTTTAAAATGCTATTCTTCATAAAAATTCTCTCTTTCACATATTTCCAACAGGTTAAAAGAATTTATCAATAAAATTAGTATTTTAAAAACATTTCTTTAGTATAATATTTTGTTAACTCATACCTAATAGTTATGTAACAATAAAGGACGAGCAATCTGGAAAACCAGAAAAAGCTTACGAAAATATCAAAACAGAATTGCAAATAAATTACATACATATATTGTTCTTAAGGTATCCGAACACGTTAAAATAAATAACTTCGGTTAAAACACACATTTTTTTACTTATTGTACAGGGAAATCTTTTGGCTGTACAAAACATATATTATATTGTTTCTGAGTTTACATAGAGACCGAGTTACAATAAATTGCATAACATGAGAAAAACCGGAAGTGTGTTTTTAAGCAACCAGAAGTAGGCGTTTAAATTGTTCAAAATCTATCATGACGACTCTGATAACTCGAAATATTATAAATGTGTATTTCATTGAAACGTTTTGAACTTGATATTTATGTTATTTACTAGGGAACACACTAAAATAGTTTTTAGTGTACGAATATTGAATTATGACCTGTTATTTCAATAACAGCCTCAGAAATATGTCCCGTTTCTTATTGTATCTATTTGACCAGCTCTAAAATTTTTACATTTCAATAAAACATTTAAATTTTATTGCATTCATCAGATAAATGTATATAGTTTATTTTAGTAATACCTTTATTGATTAAGTTTATTGCATTTTTCTTTGACTACTGTACAGGATTTTTAAAACATTTGCTGAAATTTTACTTATAATTATGATTTTTATAAAATTTAAATAATTTATTCAAAATATTGCTGGTTAAGTATTAATATGTATTGGTATTGATCCCTAAAATGTATTTATAATGCTTTAATAAGTTATTTTTAAAAAAAGCACTCTGAAAGTCTTCGGATATCTTACAAAATACTAATTTCTTAAACCATATATTCATCTTTCACTGTTCAATTTCTTATCCACATCTTTAACATATTCATTTTATAACAACAAATCGTTTTCAATAAATAATTTTTTTAAGGAATTTTTTTTTCAGTATAGAATTTAAAAACGTTGAAGACATCAAAATCGTTTGGAACTGGATTCAACAATGCGTGAAATCTCACTTCAAATCGCGCTCAGCACCGCTAGCATTTGTTTACAAAGGAAAAGAAAAAAAGCGATTTAAATACTATCGCAGGATAGAGTTCTTTTTCATTTACATGAAATGGGATGAAAATCGTGCAAGAAAGGATGAATGGTGACTTTAGTTTCGAACTCTTCGGTTCTGCACCCTTCTTCTAGGCTTGGGCGTGGGTGGATCTTCATACTCTTCTTCTTCTATGGGTTCTCGAGCAGCGGGCTTCCTCTGTTTGGGAGGGGGACTACGGATTCCGTAAAAGTCCTCGCTGTTGGAAGAGAATAAAAATGTGTTAGACAATCAAGAAAGAAAATTTATGTAGGTATTTATGTTGGGTTTATTCTTTGCTGTGAATGGCGTCGACATCTTTTACATGAACTGAATTCATCGAAGCAGAAAACACATAAATCTTTTTGAATAAAATTCCCCATTTTGAATTTTTATTATTATTTTCGTTTATGTGCACAACAATTTTATTGAACACAAAGAATACGAATGAGATTGATGAATCCTATTAATATTTATGAGATGGTCAGGTGATATTCTAACCAAAATGAATAACTTTTTAAAGAACGGGCTTGGATTAAAATTCTATCAAAGAGTTCATTTTGTTATTAAATATTTTCTAACATATATAACCTGTGAAAACCCATAAACATCAACCATTTCATCAATTTTTTTTATTTTAGTAGAGAGGAGATAAAAAAAACATTTTCTTTATGAACCACTAATATGCTCAATGTTGTGAGCTATTTCACATTGCCGAGTTCCAAAAACATATAGTAGTCAACCATTGCTAAAAAAGGTGCGAAGGTAGCATAGCCGAAATGTTCCATCTTTAAGAACAGTTTCCTTTCAAAACTATCAGTCTCAAGCAGTAATTCATACTTTTCGTTAGTTGAATTTAATGAAATACGTCTTGTAAAATAATAGCTTGACAAATATATAGTATTTTATCAAGTTAAAATAAAATTAACATGTTTTTTTATTTAGAATTAAATCTGTATGACTTTTTCAAATTAGAATATAAATCTTTGATCTTATTCTGTTAAAATTAAATTAACGTGGCCTTACTAAATCAGAAGAATTCTTATAACCTTACTAAATCAAAAAAGCAGGGTAGTGGGTACCATAGAATAAGAACTAAATTAATGTAGCCTTCAATGATGAGAAAGCACCCATCCTTGATTTATATTTATAGAAACAATACTATTCAGAAATTTTAGAATCCTGTACTTACCATCCTGCTACGCCATCAGGCCTGGAGCATGTCTTCGAGACAGGATCGTAAACTAGACCTTCGTGGCATGTCAACATTCTAGGCCTCCTCGCTCCATCCTCTCCCTTGATGCAGACGAAGTGCAGCTGGCAGTTGTCGGGGTGGGGGTACGTGGTGTACACTCCGTCTTGGAGATCGACAGCATTAGGTTCCGGACAGGTGAAGCCTAACAGATCTGAAAAATCAAGAAAAAGAAATGGGTGTTAAACAGGGTCTATTTTTAGTTAGATTTAAACTGTGGCTGGTTCGATAAAGTATTAGTGAGGTATATAATTCTTTGTCTTAAAATGGTCTATGTATGATAATAAAAAATGAAATTCGAACTCAAATACGTTATCAGACAAATAAGATGTTCCAATAGTAATATGTGAATTCTAGGCACTATATTTTAGTATAATACTAATTTTGACTGAGCTAATATACTTCTTCATCAAGTTACATATATTATTTGAAATATTTTCATCACTTTTCTTTCCCTTTTACTTCAATGGTACATCACGCGCAACTTAAGTTTTACGTAATAGGATTCAAAAGTTTCCAGACTGAGTCTATAACTCAAAAAATATTACGAGTTAAGTTTGCATAAGCACATCTTCCTTCGAAATAAGACACTTGAGCAGCAGCACACTTTTGCCATCACTTGTAAAGTTCATCGAAACATTTCTGGAATCCATTTTTAGCCATGTCCTTTTGTTCAGCCTGCGATGCACTTTTAACCTCATTTGCAGATTGAAATCGACGACGCTGCAAGTGACGTGCCAGTTCAAGAAATATTTTGACGTTTCAGGAAGCAAAATCAGGGGAGTAAGAAGAATGTGGCAAAACAGTTGTTTTCATTTTCACCCCTTCGTTGTTTGAAGCATGTTTTTACATACCGTCGCAGAAAACTTTTCAATGTTTTCAGTGGTGCGAGAAGTCTATGGGCATTCAGAGTTTACTCTGAAAGTACCTGCCTGTTACATTCGTGGACTTTTCTTGTATTTAAAAGACAATCCATCAACTATGTAACAATATAAATATTCAAACATTTTATTTTCTTATAAAGTTCTAACTTTGATTACTAATCTTATACTCAGGATTCCAAAACAATCTTGAGCTTTTGATGCATAATTTAAAAACTAATATGCAGAAAATTTAATCATTTCGTTATTTAATTTATTTTTATATTTGTAAGAGATGGAATCGTAAGATGCTTTAAAAATATCAGTATAGAAATTGAAGAAACATATATTCTCAACACAAAATTAAATTGCTGATGATTCCAGTATTCTTTCTTGATCCATGAAAGCACGACATTCTTGTAATATTTCGGGAGCTGGTTTCTGAAATTCACATTTTTTAAATACTTGAATACCAGACTAGATAATATGAAAAGTTGTCTCTCTCAATATAAGGCTGTACACATGCGCAGCTGAATCCATCCCTAAATTCGCTTGTAAACTATAACAAATAATTACCTGTAAACAAACATCATTATTCAGATTAAACAGGAAAAATCACTGAGAGATGCATTATGTAGAACCTCACGTCATATTTTAAGAGTATTTTTCCATATGTGTGTGTGTGTGTGTATTCTACATACATTTCAACAATATTGACCTTACCTTCGGTTTTGCATGACGATTTGACGAGGTCGGCCCAGTCGCAAGTGGCTCTGTCGTCATTGAAAGTTAATCCGGGTGGACATTGAACTTCTGTAGCAGCTCCATCCACACAGTTCCAGAACTTGGTGCAGTCAGTCTCGTGAGGGTACAGTCCATACCTCCTCGGGCAATTCTTCGTAGGCTTAGCCTCCTCTAGAAAAACGAAACGATTGCGGGGGATTATTCACAAAATTCTACTTTAAATATGTAAAGATACCGTACTTTGATTAAAAGGATAACTGTGTAAAAGATAAGAGGATTACTGTATCTTCTACAGCAGCAGTCGCCAAACTTTTTGACCTCACGGACCAGTAAATTCAAAATTTAAAACCCCCGGACCACTAATAGGACTTTGTAAATGTTAAATACATTTACAAAAAAATGTGATCTAAGGTCGCAATCAATGCATCTTAAAACTTAACTTAACGTGATAAATGAAAATATTCTACGTTTTTCTGGAGACCAGCGAAATTTTCTCGTAGACCATTAGTGGTCCACGGACCACCACTTTGGTGACCTCTGTTCTACAGTATCTTTTTAATTAATCTCAGACAAGGTCAGAGGTTGTTGATCAAGGGTTAGTGGAAAGAGTTTGAAGCAGTGGCATTATGTACACCCCGCATTGTGAGGGGAGACAAAGCTTGACTGACGCCAAGTACGTATTTGGGCTTGGGGCCCCAAATCTGAGTTTGCAGGGGGGCCCTAATATTCTCCGTTACTCCACTGGTTTGAAATCCTAAACTTGGGTGGGTGGGGATGACCTTTTGAGACTCGTTGTTATCTTTATGATTTTATTTATTGCAATTTTATTCTGTTTTATCGATTCTACTTCTTCCAGCAATCCAGCGTCCCTAAATTGATTGCGCCAGTATAATCCAAAGTGAAGTGAAATGCATCATTTCGTTTTCCAATATAATGCTTCTCTCAGAAACAGTAAAAAGAGATAAAGAGAAACTTTGAGCTTCTTTTTTATAACATATGACACGATTTTAAATTAGGATATTTTAATGCGTTGAATCTAGTTTAAGAGTAATTGTAAGCGTCAGAATCAATTTACTTGCTACTTGCATTTACCTCCAATGTCTGTTACGTTGATTGTTATTTTTCTTACATGTCTGTTATTTGTCTGTATATAGTTTACATTTGCTATATCTTTTAAGCTAAAGTTTCGTAATTTAATTAATTAAGTATAAAATTAGAGAAAGATAGTCAGTCACTTGCATTGAAGATATTTGATTTAACTAGATTCAGTTAATAAATTTAAGAAAACACACAAACCTCATTAAAACAGTTATTTTTATCATTAGTAACATGTAGAATTTTAAAAATCGCATATTCTTCTACTACAAATTCACCTGAAGTTATACCTGTATTACTTGTATTTGTCTTCACGCCGAATACAAAAAAAAACAAGTATTTTCCTCTTACTTTGAGGTTGAAGTAGATTCTAGAACAATCTCTTACGTTCTTCAAGGTTGTCAGATCACATTAAGACTGTCATTGAACCGCAATTTTGTTATGTTATAGCTGTGCTAAATGTTATGGGTCATAGCAAACTACGTAATTGTTTATTATAAGTCATTTTGCCACCAAAATATATACAATTTTGAGAGAGGAAAAAATGTTTTGTATTAACTTTTTTTTACCTTATTTAAAATAATTTTCTTTGTTATTACATTGTTTGTAAAATCCTATTTCACTTTAACAGAAATGAGAGGATAAAATGAATATAGATTCACGCGCAACCATTCTTCTGAAACAAAGTAATTGTTTAAGAAGTATAGCCAAATGCGTTGAGTTGAGTTTAAATGAACTCTAAGCACAATACGCCATAAACAGTTCTTAAACTCGACGCCCCCAAAAAATAACGCTAAGAAAATTAAAAGCTTCTTCCGTAGTTAAATGCTGGAAAAATCAAGGTTTTACATTTTTACATTACATTACATTTTACTTCAATGTTCTTTTTTATGAGCATTATAGGAACAAAGTCCTAATTGAAAATATATTATTTGAAAGAATCTTTTTTAAAATGTACTGGATACTAATCAAATTGAACTAGGAGATTAAAATTTATTTAAATAAATTTAAAGTAAAAGTAAAATATCTCAGATATTTTTAAACATAGCAATTTTATTTAAAAAGGTATGAAATATTAATGATCTTGTTTACAATAGAAAATTATAAATATACGAGATTGTTTAAAAAGTTTAGTCATTGTAAAGCGTGATCGAAGATAAATTCGTGCTTGTATTGTTAAAAAGGATAATTATATATATTTCTTAATAATAGCTTTTATTTAAATGTCTTTTTAAATATTATCTAAAATGAAATCTAAGGGTAAATGCACATAAATGAAGATTTAGTAATTATATGTCTCAAAATTGTTACTAGTTGTTAATTTCTGTTTCAAAGTAACATAGAACATACACTTTAACATTAATCGGCTTGAATTTCACTGGACATATTTTGGAAAGTAAATAAAGAAATGAAAGATATTCTGATTTGATAAAAACCAAAGAGGCAAGATTTTGAAATTTTACGTGAGATAAAAAAATTAGTGATATAATTTTAAAATATATACTGATGCAAAATATGTCTAATTAATGAAAGATTAGTGAGCATAAGTTCTAAATCTAAAGGAATTTCTTTTGTATAATGTTTTCATTTGAAAAAGAAGAAAAAGGAGTCGCTATTTATATATTTGCAAAATGCAACTGTTTTGTTTTTCGATTTGCTATCCTCAAGCCTATTGCAATATATTTTCTGTGTGTGTGTGTGCGTGTATAGTTTTCTTTAGAATTCAAAACATATTTAAAATAGTTATTACATGATCAAATAGGATAATTATGAACTTCACGAGTAAAATATCGAAAATGTAACTTACGCAATTCGGGTCTTGCCGAACAATCCACGTCTCTGAGAGAATCACATCTTAAGAACTTTGGTGCACCAATTTCATTGAAGGCAAGTCCATCTTCACACAAACTCTCTACAGCTGTGCCATTTCGGCATTCATAATACTTGTCGCATTGTACTGGATCAGCGAAATATCCAAAGCCTTCGGGGCAGGAGAATCTGCTTGAACCAGAGGATCGACCCTGATTTGGACTCGGTTCTGGTTGTCTTGCTCTAGATTGCTGGCGTGGAGCTTGTTGTCTTCCTTGGTTAGGCTCACTTTGTGGGGCTGGTCTTGATTGATGTCGAGTGTTTTGGGGTGCTTGGTATTGAGGCTGATACCTGGTATTTTCTTGAGGTTCTCTGTAATCAGGTTGTTCGTGTCTTGGTGCTTCTCTTTGTGGTGCATTTTGTCTTCTGCTTGGTTGTCTAGTTATTTGGCGCTCTGGTTGTTCCCTTGGTGGAGGCGTTCGCTGAACAGGGGGTTGTCTCCTATTTGTTTGTCTTGGGGCTTGGTATTCTGGTTCATAGGCAATTGGTTCACGTTGATCCTCAAGTGGTTCTTCATACAAGTAAGGCTCATCTCTGTCATCGTACTGAGGAGGACGTGAACGTTGGGTGTTCCCTACAGGATCGATATCTTCTGGAAGTTCACGAACTGGAGCACCACGTGGTGGTTGACGGACGTATTCAGGTTCTTCATCTGCTACTGGAGCTGGGACTCTCTGGCGGTAATTTGTTGGACGATCTTCGACGGCTGCATATTCTGTATCAACAGGTTGTCTTCGAGTGCTTACTCTTGAGCTACTTTCCTCTGGATCTGGTTGGTATCTTTGAGTATTTCTGCTGCGAGTGGGGGCTTGACTTGGTGCTTGGGAGCTCCTCGTCCTAGTTGGTGCACCGGAAGAACTGTCAGAAGAAGACCTAGATGAACCTCTCGTCCTTGTAATTTCTTCAGGAGCCCTCTCAGATTGATAGCGACTTGATCCCCGACCTCGTGTAGGAGCTGCTGAGGGTTGTGAATCTCGAGTTGAATGTCTTGGGTTTTCTTGTAGATCTGATCCTTCGCTACCACCTCTAGATCCATATCGCTGCAAAGGAGGTTCATATCTTAAAAGCTGGCTTCGGCCGGTGTCAGGATTATTATTACTTTGAGTACGTTTGGGAGTTTCTTGGGGTGGTGCTTCATTATAACTACTTCTTGGCGCTTGAGGTTCAGTTTCTTCTCTTCGGTTAGGTTCGGAGGTACGGGAACGATCTGCTGGGCCAATATTTTCATTGTAGTCTGGATAAGAGGTATCGTAATGAACTTCGGAACTAGGAAGTCGGGTAGAAGTAGTTGGCATTGGTTGATCAATATTTCCAACAGATGTATTTTCATCATTATTTAAGCCACTGAGAATCTCTTCCACGTCTTCATATCCTGGTTGACTATCAAAAGCTTTATCATACTCATTAACCAAGAATGGCTGCTCAGTTGCTGGTAATCGTACTTCAGCATGGCTTCTTTCCGGAATACTAGGTTGGTTGTCTCGAGGGATAAAATTTTGAGCTGGACTGGCACCAGATATTCTGCTTGCTTCATCCGGGATGGGAACGGAAGGCGTTCTTGTTCCAGCTGATCTTTGAGGACTGATGCGTTGTGATTGTCTACCTCGTTGATTGTTTTCTTGGGTTCTGGATTCGGTATAATCTTCGAGCGGTAAGCGAGAGTGAGTGTCTGATGGCACCCGAATAGGTGCTAGGACAGGGACGTAAGATCCTCTACTAGGTTGCTCCTCTACTGGATTGGGAGGAATGTATCTTCTGCTTGGAATTTCTTGATTTAATACTGGAGCCTCAGGTTCTCCAAAACCTCTGGGTTCATTTCCTTCTGAATCATCTATGGGCAATCTATTCGTACCAACTTGAGGTGGATAGTACTGAGTTGGTTCGGGGTTCCTTAGACCTGGCTCTCCTGCAGAGTTTTCAAGCTTGTTATTGGGCCACAGGGCTTTATCGGCTAAACCAGCAGGTGAATCGTATGTATTTGGGTTACTGTTGAGTTCTGGATTACTGGAATAAGGTTGAGGTCTTTTCTGATCTGTGTCTATCAGTTCGGTGACTGGTACTTTGATTTTTTCGGGATCGTTAATGTTCTGTTTCTCTGGATTTGCACCTGGTTTAGTAGCGCCATTTTGGGGTCTCCTGCGTTTCTTTGGTCTACGTCTCCTGCCCTGTGTTTTATCATCAGGTGTTGCAGTGGTTATTGGAGCTAATTCATCGACCACTACTGGTAATATAGGTTCTTCAGGCAAAAGAGGAGCAGCAGGGGGTGGTGGAGCAAATTCTTGGGTTGAGACTCTGGATGGAACTCTCCTACCAGTGGTTCCTACACGTTTAGGAGCCTGTGGGAAGCAAATCAAATTTGTTCATCTATTTTCGAAAAGTATTTTAAAACTAATGTACCCTGTACTCTGAAAATTCCTACTATTTGATATTAGTTTTCATTCATTGATAAGTTATGTAAAGATTGGAAAATTGTGTGAGAAAAATTTAATCATCATCATCGTTTACCTGATATGCTGGGAGTTCATCTGCTAATTCCGCAGGTTCCGGTGCTGGAGTCGGTCTTCTTCGACGTGAAGATACTCTTCTTGTAGGGGCTGGGGGTTGGGCTCTAGTACTGTCCCCATCGAATTCCTCATCATTTCCAGAGTACCTCACGCTTCCTCTGTTCTGCGCCAACACTGAGAATACAAATATACAAAATATATTAATACTAGGAATCATAATTTTTTGAATTTCTTTTATTGAAATAAAGTACTTATATTTAGAAAAGTTTTAAGAAAATAACCGTATTAGATTAATTTATTCACAATTTTTTAAAATAACCGTATTTTGAACTAATTGTTATTTATACATAATAAAAAAAATATTTATACAGAATTTTTTATTACAATTTTTTACATAAATTCGGTGCAAATTTTTACGTCAATTACTGTAATAGTTTTTGCATGGATGAAATTAAAAAAAAAGATCGATGTTACGAAGAGAATAGTGTTTTTTACACTATAATAAAAAAATTATAACAAGAGGATAAAAACACGAGTATTGTCAGATGAATTTTATTACGTTTTTCTCATTTTAAAACGTTCCTTTTTTTGTAAGTGTTTCTATTTTGTTTAAGCTATTTTAGTTCTTCGTGGAAGCCCATGTTCATTTCCCGAAGACGATTATGAAAATATACAAAGAGTTGAAGATAACTGCAACTTCTATGTTAGTAAATAATGGCGTTTTTAAATTCAACAGAGAGGGGAGATTGTGTTATGAAAGGCACTACATCTGAAAAAGTATTTAAACCTATTTTTGTATTGAAACAAGTCACGTATGTTATTTTCCTTGCAGTAACTCTCTCCTTGTGAAAAAATTGGTTTTACAGGCGAAGTTCGTTTCCCGATATGTAAGCAACCATAGAAGATATGACCAGGGTTACCAGGTTAAGGACTTCATTTCTATAGGCGAAAATATATCACCAAGGTTGTGAAATTTGTTTTAAACGAATGCGATTTGTGCACTATTGTAAATAATCTATTACATTATATCTTTGTGTGTTACGGTCAATTAGTCTTCGTATAGATAATCTGTTCGTTCTTGTCCACCAATAAATCTGTTATTATTGAAATAATTGGGGAGTCTCGTCGGCTGCTTTTTCCACACTCAAATTCGCAACAGTATTAAGATTACTAATGCTATTTTCTCAAAATAAATTATAAAATGTAATAATATAATTTTTGGTTAACATCCTTTTTTACATTCAATTCTGGTTTTTCAATGCAAATGTTTATCTAACGTTTAATAAGGAAAATGTGGAATGGTATTTCGGTTTATTTTCAATTTGTGACTATCTATCAGCAAATATGTGTAAAAAAAACTCTATGTTTACGTTTCATGTTAACAATTCTAAAATAGATTATCAATTAATTAACCAATGGATAATTACTTTGTTACCAGACGTGATAGAATTAAGAAAGGGAAAAAATTAGTTTTATTTACTTTTAAAATTCGATCTATTTATTTCCTTCATACAATCAAATATTAATCAATGCGGAAACTTGCGGCGTAATTTCATACATTCCATCAAATTTACTTCCAAATATGAGCAGTTACGAAAACAGTAATCTTAAGGTTAAAAAGCAGGGACATTTCACTTATTCTCTATCTACGAGAAAAAAATTACAACCAAGCGTAATCGAGAACCAATTTTAGATAAAAATAACCTTCAAAGAAAGGGGAGCAGATGCTTATTGCTGAACAGGATGCTTTTTGATGTTTTTTGCACAGACGGTGCCACTAGAAATTATCGTTTTCTTTTTTGCAGGTTGATAATGGGAAAAAGGGAGGGGGAAAAAAAGAAAGAATTTTTTTTCAAAAGTTTATGTTATTTTCCTTCCGTATTTCTAACCTTTTAAAGTTATCATTTAATTAATCTTCTAATTTTCAAGCAAACAAATTAGTAAGCTATGTTAACTTCAATTTACATAAGGTGCTTTTCTAAATTTTAAACATTTGTCCATGTGAATTTATAGATTATTTTTAGGGAAACAGCTGTTAAAACATAAAATAAAAATAAAAATAAAGAAAGTGTACACCTTTTCGCCATTGAACATGTAGTCAGATCAGTACAATGTTATTTAAGCACTGAAATATGATATTTAATATTGCTTTTAATACTGATAAATCCACAAGTGATTGACGATGGGATGCCAAAAAAGAATGACTGAATTAGACTATCTGATATTTTACGCTTTTTTTAACACCCTTTTATAAGCTTCACTTTTAAGTTACGGAATCTTTGAACTCAATTTTACCCACTTTAAAAGGTGAGATTAATTCGAAATTTTGCTCACTTGTCGAGGTCCGATGACAATACAAAAATCAAATAATTTTGTTCCATTGTCAAGATCATCAAGATTCACGATTTCCCATTTTCAGATGCCATCCTGGATCTGGCGACTAATTTCAGATCCCATTTCCAGATTTGGCGACTAAAAGATTGTTTCAACTTAGTTCGATTAACTATGAAAGGGTGTTTTTTATAGTTTTTTTTAAACTATAAGTTTTATTTAAAAAATCTTATTTGCGTGATCCTTTTCTATATATTGTTATTAACAGAAAAATTAAATCTTCTTTACAGTTGATATGTTTTTTTTCTTTGCTTTTCAAGAAATTGACGAAAAGAGGAAGGACAAATGCTATATATTTTCTGGCATTTCTGATGTTTTCAGACATTACTGTAATCCAATTTTCTGCCCCATGTTAATGAGTCAAAAATAGTATGAATTTCTCTTATTTTTCAGTATTTTACTCAGTAGATGTTCGTAATGGTTCATCAGTATCGATCCAGGAGTAACGAACAGTTCGAGTGTTTTAATGCCTTCATTTAGGGACAATATCTAAACTTAAGAAAATGTATTTTTTATTCTTAAATCCCTTAGATTAGGGGTGGGCAGTTATTTTGGTTCAAGGACCACATTGCGGGATAGTAGGATACTGGAGGGCTGCACCTTTTTCCAAACTACTGAATCCATTAGTTAACTTTACATCTCAGAAAAAGTATAAATTGTAGAACAAAAATCAATAAACTTAATCTAAATAAAATAGCGGCAGTTTTAGTCAATTTCAATTTATTTAGTGTTGTAACTTCACACCATCTATCGCTACAAGCTCATATAACTTTAGAATTAGTTTAAAAAGATATATGTACATTGTCAGGTTATCTTAGCAGACGCAAAAAAAAAAACTCTTTGCGGACCGTTATTCGCCCACCCCTATCTTAGATGAACAGTTTTCATGTTGGATATTGTCACATAGTATTTCAAAATATTATGAAAATAAATACTTATTTTGTTATCTTTCTCAACAGAAGAAAACACGTGTTCGTTGTTTTGATGATCAGGATTTTTCAATAGTTAAGTAAGCTATTTTCTGATCTATAGATCAAAATTGATTATTTTCATTTTTTATTATAATAAGAATGTATTAAAAGAAGAACAAAAAAAATCGAACTCTCATAAGAGAGTAGCGAGTTTACATCTATCGTTTGCTAATGGAATAGGAACGGTAAAATCTATTCAACTATAACGTATTTTACATAAATAATACTTTATTTAGAAAAAATACGACATTAAAATGTTAATTGTTTGGTCAGTGGCGTAACGTACACCCCTGCATCTCGGGGGAGGGGGGCCAAGTACGTGCGTTTTATAAGATCCGGCTTGAAGCCCAAAATCTAACCTTGCAAGAGGCCCTGATATTCTCCGTTACGCCACTTCTTAACGTGTTATATCATTGACCAATTTCGTCAAATCAAAAGACGTCGCCAAATGCCTCGATATACAGCCAATAATGGAACCCGTTCCTGCGCACTTTCGAACTCAGTAATAACAAGGATGATAGCATCCAGTGCTATTTTTTTAATTGGCGATATCTTTTCGCTCATCAAAATTGGTCGATGATATAATAAGTAAACAACCATTTTTTTTATTTGAAAAAAATTGACAAGGTAAGAAAATGTTCCAATTGTATCCTTGTTTTTATCATTAAAAGACAGCTTTAAGGTACTACTTTTCATTTGGTTCACTTTTTTTACCTCTCTGTCATTATTCTTCTATAAAAAATCAAATGTAAAAATCTTTCTTATGAAAAATAACATGACATGTGACCATATATATGACGAAAAAAAAATCTTTTCCTCCGGCACTTTCTCTATTCCCATTTTTTTCTTTCTTTCCCAACAAAGAATGTTTCTATTTGCGTAATGTTACGAGCGTTCTCAGGGAAATAAAGACAGATACCATCATTTTGTTTGATAAACTATTTGATAATCTTCCAATCGGTGTCAGGGTGTTGGAAGAAGGAAGGGCACAAGCAGGGAAAAGGAGGTTTGGAATGTTTTCCTCTGCCTTCGAGGGATCCAGTGAAACCGAAGTTTGGAGGTGACCCCATTCGATACAAGGTCGATATAAGATTTTCATGTATTTATCCTACTTTCTTGCTTTATTGGCTACCGATTACTGTTTGCTCTAAACATGCTTGGGACAAAGAAAAAAAAAGAACACGCCAAAAGTTAGAACTTTCGAATTTCACTTTCCTTTCCAGATTTTGGTTTCGTTTGTTTGTAAACTGGTTATTGTTCGAATGGAATTTCAAAACATATCTGTTAGAAACGAAAAACTGACTAGCTGTTTTGGGGTTGGCTTTTTTGTTGTTGTTGTTGGTTTTAACGATGGTAATGTTCAAGTGTAAATATAAGGTATTGCTTAAAAAAATAATAATAATGATTCATTTTATATATTTATTATTTATTTATTGCAAAATTATTTTATTAGTCTTTTTTAGATTGAGAGATTCTTTCCTATTTCTTTTTATTTATAACGATTTTATTTTATCGGCCCTGTTTCTTCCAACGAGCTCGTGTTTATTTCCTGAAATTAATTTAAGCTTATAAATTACCGTAAATTCTGGCGTATAACACGCACTTATACATTCAAGCTGGAATTTTTAGTTTTTAGGTATATTCGTCGCATAACGTGCAGCTCCTTTTTTTATGAAGAAACCTGAAATGTACATGCGCAATGCTCTTATGTATTGGAGTCATTAATTCGAGGTATATTATTCCAAGCTTTAAAAAAAATAGTGTATTCTAGAACTACAATCCTTTTTAAAAGTTCATAAGAAATGTCATTTCTTTTGCAGAAACAGTGTTTCGATATATGTGGAACTCTAATTTTTTTTCTGCACACATCACTTTTTTTTATTTTTGTGTTTTTAAAGCTTTCATTTTCATACCTGGCGTATAACGCGCACTTGTAAATTAGGATCTTATTTTTTGTGTTAAAAGGGCGAGTTATAAGCCGAATTTTTTAGTTTATGATGCTTAATATTAGAATTTTTGATGCTTTTAGTCAATCTAAGAATTATTCGGTTATTTTTTTTATGATTATATAAGACTTAATATTAATGAACAAATTAATTTAATTTTTTAGAAACTTTGATATACAGGGTAGTTCTTAATTATTTCCAGGGTTTCGAAGCGCTATAGTAATAAAACTGAAACGAATACAGCAAAAAAATTCAAAAGAATACAGAAACAATTCAAGTTTTACTTGCATAGTTTAAAAAAACTTGAATTGTTTCTGTATTTAGTTTACAAATGGTCTAGGCCGTGGGTAGCCTAGTGGTTAGAGCATCGGACTCCAGACCGGAAGGAATGGGTTCGATGCCCGTGCCACTAAATACCCTCCGAGTTCACACGGAGTACGTGCTCGTTAAATCAGTGGGTCCGAAAGTCTTGTGGGCTGAATCACGAGTGCAGGGGACTGAAGAATATTTCCCTCCCCTTCAGTTCCATGCCAAAATTGTGGAGGTGGAGATAGGTGGTATCGCCATCTATCGTCCCTTCAGGGAATTTCGCCGAGCTAATTCGTACTGTCACCTGAATAGTGCTCAAGACCTAGGCCAACGACAGGCATACTTCTAGCCCCTTGTCCCGATGAATTTCGTGGGCCTCGTTCTGACTACGTCAGACGGGCGGCATTAGCCACATCATAACAACAAGTTGTTTACGTCTGAAACCTTGGCTACATGGGATACCTAAATGCAACAATCCAGTTCTTGCCACACTCCACTCAACATGGTACTATCAATATTACTGACAACCCGCGTTATCCTTTCATGCAGTTCTGCTTCATCACGAGGCAAAGGGGGTACGAAAACCCTCAGGTGATTTTATGTAAAAGACCAAGTTTTCGGATAGTGCGGATAACATGGAAAGGATAACACATGATGCAAATAACATTGATAATAATACCACATTGACTAGAGTCAGACAAAAACTGGGATATCACACATTAATATACGTATGCCGTATAACCAAGGTTTCACACATAGAACACTTGTAAAGTATGAAAATAAAACTTGAATTGATTTTGTATTCTTTCAAATACTCTTTTTTTTTTTTTTTTTTGCTGTGCGCTCTCATCTTAGTTTCTTTTTTTTAACTATAGCACTTCGAACCCCCCGGGAATTATTAATAACGCTGTATTAATAGTTTAAATTTTACACTATGTGAAGAAAATGACTTGCAATACATGAAGTTTTTTTAAAAATGGCAATGACAAAAAAAGGAAGATAGAATGAATTGATATTTCAATGATATATATTCGGAAAAATCTGAAAATTATTTTGTTTTGATATTTGAACTGAAGATACAATGATTACTCTAAAAATCCATACATCATTTTTTTTGTGAATAAATATATTAACATACAAGTAATTTCATTTGAAATACTTCAATACTTGAAAGAAGAAATTTTAGCCAAATGATTAATTCTGGCAAAAATATATTAATCCTTCGTCCTTCTAAAGAAATAATTTACTTAAAAATTCATATGGAAATGTAGACTAATTATACAGGCCCGAAATATCCCCCAAAAATCAATTTTGGATATTTTGGTTATGTCCTTCGAAATTAAAATTAATTATTGAATTTAAATTCATTCGAACTAAAAATAAATTTAAGTGGAGATTTTAACCAGACGTACTTTTATCGACCTTCAAGCCTACCAACTGCCAGGAACTAAAAAACGCTATTATCTATAGACGCATGGTACATACAACTTTTCACCTTTGTACCAATTTCTGACTTGCTAGTTTAATAAGGGCGTGGACGTGTGTTGTCACTTGAGAGAAAATAAATACAAAATTTATATATAAATCAAATTGAGGAAAATCCTACAATAGCTCTTAAAATTAAGAAAAGAGAAAGAAAAATGCCTGCAGTTGCCGCTATATTAAGAATCATTATGAATAACTTAACCTGAAAAAATATCAATGCATGTCATTAAAATAAATGAAACATGATAAATTGCTTTTAATTGTCACACTCGAAATAAGTGTTAAATATTATTTTTACCTCCTACATAGTTTAAAAGAGGTGTTACAAAAACGAAAAGATAATAGGAATTATGCTAATAATGAGGAATTTAGAACACACTCTTTGTCGGGGAAAAAAATTATTCCAAATTTAGTTATTTACATCATTACTATTATTTCTATTTTTAAAAAGTACGTATAAACATCAAACGATAAAATAAGGTTCCCCACAAATAAAAAATACTGAAATTAAAGTCTTATTTTTATACTATTTTAATTCCCGTTTTAGTATAATAATAATTTCAGTGAATAACATCTGTGTGTATGTTTAAAAATAAAAATAACTATAATAATTCTTTTGTCTCTCTGATGTGGTATTTATATTTATTTTACTTGTGATCCATATTAGACGAAAGAGTTTATCTTTGTTTTATAATTAAATTAATCCAATTTTTAATTGACTTTTACCCAATCTTCTTTACATTCATTTAGTAGAAATAATATTACAACTAAAAGTATCCAGTTAAAAAATTTAATCAACATTCTGTAAAAATTACGTAGAATATAGATTACAATTAAATTTTAAAAAATTAAAATAACTAATAAATTTGATAAATTATAGTTTTACAATCATAGTCAATATAAAAGCACAAAAAATATATACAAAGAAGTGAAAAATCTACAAAGAAGACATACATTATAGAAATATAAAAAAAAATACAGTAAATTATCGAATTATGCAGAAGTTATGGTAAATTATAGAATCATAAATCCAAATAAATATAATTAAGTAAATTGTAAAGAAAGATGCAGTATATATTATATAACATAACTTTTTTTTATTTAATTTTTATTGACGTAGAAATATTCTAATTCTTTCTCATTTTAAAACTAGACTTAAAGAATGAATTTCAATTATTTTTACTATCATTTAGACAAAAAAAAGCTTTAAATGTGTTTTTCCTCATATCAACATTAAAATGAGTGTCGTTGTTTGAGATGAATTCAGTTTTTTTATTTTATTTTTTTCTAATCTATAATTTCCTTACGTCATATTTATACAATTTGAATTTTCTTATACATATTAAGATTGCTAATACCCATTATGGCATTCCTATGGAACTTTTTTATTTGTTAAAAATATTATGTGGACACTTATACATGCGAAACATGAATGTTTGTTTTTTTAAAGTTAAATAATGAAACTGGAAAATTCGCAATGACTTTCGCAATTTGAATTTGAATACAGAGATTGACAAAATCACCATTTATACAACAAGCAATTAGATCGCAAAAAAGATTTTGGGTTACGTTTTACCGTTAGAACTTTAAAAGGCTTCAACAAAAGGGAATGGTAAAAAAAGAGGTCACATACAATAAGTGTCAGAGTGAAAAAAAATACAGTGTGAAGAAAAACAGAAAATTTAAATTTTATATTTAAAACCTACATATTTATATATTTTTACACGCCTTACACTGCGCGTAAATATTTGTATATAAATATAATATTAAGTTCAGTTGCAACACTATAATCCTGCCAGCCCGCGAAAGAAAATGTCAAGCTTTTAGGTTAAGCCGGAGAAATTCAACTTCACTCAAGACACGAATAAAAAAATTGCCGATAATAAAAAATGTAATAAAAAAAATCCATCCCCACGAGCAATTTTGTTGGACTCCAGCGATCAGGTACCGTAAAATAGAGGAAAACACTTAGCCGAGAAACGCAATGGACATTTCAAGTTGCATCATCCAAAATTTGAAAGGTCAAATAAACTTTAGCGTTTAGCAGCGCCATCTACAAGAGCATCAGTCAACTACACAAAGGAAAATTATTGATCCATGTCGTTTTGCGCCTTGTTACGCAATATCATTGCCCTTTCGGTATGCAATAGAAAAATATCGTTATACAACACGCTTCTAAAAGGCGGTGGAATAAAATGTTAAGCAATTTTTTGTTGTTGTTGAGTCAGATTTTTTATGTTATATAACGCAATTTTTTTTGTAAGGCTATAAGTCACAGTTTCATCTTACATAAATCATTAGTCATTTTTAGAAGCACAAACGAAAGAGCACAGAAATTTTCAGGATCAAATATTAAAATCTTGGAATTTGAAGAATTGAAGAGAAAGCGAGAAAAATATATAAATGGGCAGTTTTGTTGGAGTGGGGAATTATAAAGTTCTTGTTACGTATTTTTTATAATTAAAATAACGTGAAAAATCGAACATTCATGTTAAGAATTTTTTAAATAAAATTACAAATCATATCAAGACGAAAATATTTGTTTCCATTAAAAATTTAAAAATATCGGACTCGATTGTAAATATATATTCTGTAGCATTTGAAGTGCTAATGCTTAATACTTGCATTCACTAACTATCAAACTAATTTTCAAACAATTTTAACTGATGAAAATGGTATCAAGAAAAAAAATGTCACAGTTGTTATTAAGTTTTTTTCAAAAATAAAGGCTATTTAACAAATTGATTGATATATGTGATTGAGAATCAAAGAAATGATTGAAAACAAAAGGTAAAATAATTCAGAATTTTGACGCTATTGCTGTCGCAATTCTCGTTTTGAGAAATTTGTTTTTTTTTTTAAATTATTATTAATATATTCCATACAAAATCAATGTACAACGTTAAAACTGAAAAAGACGCGTGAACAAGTGAATATGTATGATGTAAAATAAATATTATATTTAAAATTTTGGCAACGTCTTGAACAAGTTAAATAATTTACGGAGAAAACAAATGTTAGAAATCTGCAGGAAATCGCTTGCTCCCGGCAAATATTCCAGTTAGAAAATAAAAAAAAATATATAGTTGTCCTTCTAAAATATGAAATAGAGATAAATATTTTCTTTATTATGTGAAATATTCAATATATGAAAACGGACTTGATATAAAGTGTAATAAACATATCCTTATTTTTGATATTTTTATGACTCTTTTTTTCAATTTTGTTATTTTTCTATTCAGTTTGATGTTTTCTATTCTATTTTTCTGAAATATTTTTTCACGCAATTTTTAACATCTTGATGAATTAAATATTCAAATTAATGCAAGAGTTGGCTCTAAGCAACAGTAGAAAATTATTTGATTACTAAATTTAAAAAATTTGTTGAAGAGAGAGAGAGGGGTTTATTACTTTTTCCAACTACTAAACTATTCCAAAAATAAATGTCAGTGGAGGATCTTAAAATGTAATTGGATTTTTTTAATATTTATATATCTTACTAAATTTGTCTCTCTTTTAACTTTTTTTTATCGTCTTTTTCAATTTATTTTAATAAGAAAGCAAATTTTAGAAGCAAAAATTTTATGAGGAACTAATATATACTATTATTGCACTACATTCCCCCTCTAATATTAAAAAAAAACATACACAGAAAGATGAAAATATACTACAGCAATTTCTAAAACTGTGAAGTAAAAAAAAATCTATTAGCATTTTTCGAAATAAAAAACGAAAATAAAACGATAAATGTGGATAAAAATAAGTTCCAAAATTAAAAATTAAAATTTATTATAAAATAAAAATGCATATTTGTGAAAGTAATCATTTCATTACAGTATATAAAATAAATTATTCAGAAAATTCCAAACAAAATTGTTTATTCTATACGATAGAAATGCATTTAATTTGATGTTTTTCCTGCGAATTATATTTTTTATATCTTCTAACATTTAACAGAAGCCGTTGCACTGAACTGAATCGAAGCATTTATTGTAGTTTCCCTGGAAAATTTTACATACATAATAAAATAAGGCGAAGTTCTCTATAAATACAAATAAAAGGCACGAAAAAAAACTAAATTGCTTCGTTATTCTTGCGTAACAAACGATTCAAATTAAAATATAAAATTATTCGAAAAAAAGGAAGAAAATTATGCGATCGTTTCCGGGACTTGAGTTCTTTTTATAATCGTTTGTAATAAATATAATTCTTTTTAAGTTTAAATAAAAAAAAAACTTAAGTGAATTGTTAGATTTATTATAATGAGTACGAAAAATGTTCTCATTAAAAGTTTTTTAGCCTTTTAATCTTTTCCCAGTTTAAAAATTAATGGTGGCCTAATTTTCAAAGTCTATTCATTCTGATGCATATTTTCAGATAAAGCAACAAAAGAGCATTTTGCATCTTAATTTTTTCTTTTATAAAAAAGGTTCAAAGTACTTTGTAATGAAAAAATTAAATTTAGGCTTAGCTATGTGTTGATGACTTGAACCGCTTATAGTTCATATAGCCTCCCACGCATTAGTAAATTCTTAATCGGTATTTATTTACATAATCTGTTAAGATAAAAACTGTTAAACTATATATATGAGGGAGTAGAACATGTGAATAGTAAATTTAAACAAAGATATAATCTTTGATTAAATAAAAAATAAATAATAAAAAGTGTTTTAAATTCTGAAGTTTGGACATAAGCTCATCTACATATGTTTAGTATGGACAAGCAGCTTATTTATAATCTGCTTAAAAATAAAGTTTGTAATGGATTACGTGGTCGGTAACTATTCATCTGTAAAAAAAATTAAAATATTTTATTATGCTAAGTATTTCTTTATTTAAAAATAGCGGCTTACCTATAAAGTAATAAATTTCTAGTTATTTTTATTAAAGAGATTAAACTTGTATCGCAAAATGCATAAACTTGTATATTTTCTTTTTTAAAAATAGAAATACGAATTACATTAAAAATAAATATGTAAATAAATAATAATACAAAACATATTTATAAAAAAGAATTAAAAAATGCTGAAAGAAATTATTTATTGACATAGAGAGTTTTAATCAATTAATTAATTTGTGTGTGTAAAATATTAGAGCGATTATAATTAACAAACGTAATATTAATCAATATATAAAATGTGGAACATTTTATTAAAATATTTGTTTCTATAACAAATTAGCAAGCAACGTTGGCAGATTTAAAATATAAATATTATTTTGAGCGATTGTGTGTGTGTTCTAATCATTTTAATATCGTCTGTTTTAGTTCAGTAAATTATCATCAGTTCTTATTTTTGTCATTATTAGTTTTATTTACAATTACAAAATCGTTTGCTATAGTTTTTCTGTTTTTAAAGTTGGCATCATTCATACATATATAAATAAAAGAGTATTTAAATTTCGAAGTATAATCGAAGGTTTTTAATTAATTTAAATCTCGTCTCGCTCTTTGTTCGAAACTTCATTTCTTTTTTTTTTCGAATTTGAATTTCTTACATTAAATACACAAATTCTTGCTTCAATATCTGACAATAAATTTCATTCCTTGTAAATCTGCAATATACTGCATGTCAAGGCTGTGTCTTCTTACCAATTCACAATATGAACTATTATTTCCTCCACAAAATATGTGTCACCTTCTCTAGGTGCTTATTACCTTTATATTCCATTCTTATACATCTACTTTCTTTTATCATATCTAATCTTTCGTTCTTTTTATACATCTATTTCGTGTTTATTTCGTCTTCATTGTGCTTTTATTTTTGAAGGTGAGGGTATCTTAATGTCTTTTGGGGATTTTCCAACTTTTCTTCATCTTATAATTTTCATCAATTGAAGTTCGAGCCTTGGGGAAGAAAGATTGTGATGTGAATGAGGTTAATTCATTATTTTGATACCCTCTTGCTATAAACAGGAAATACACTTCATTTTCTGGAATGTCATTTGATTGATGATTAGACTTCGGTCTTTTACGTAGGTTAAAAAGATTAGGTACTTACGTATTATGCTGTCGAATAATTTTGCCAAAAACAAAAAGCGTCGCCAAATGTTGCTATCATTTCCGCACATGTGCGAAAACTAATCTCCACGTTTACTACTTCCGTATCAGCAAGTCGACTAATAACTTGGCGATGATTAAGAGGGTCTGGCACATAAGTTTTCGAAAAATTATCAATTTTCTCTTTTTTATATATTTTTTAAAAGTTGAAATTTTTCTGTTTTACCCTTTATCTTCCGCATTATGATATACTGTAGTTTTTTCATGCAATATTTTTTAGGATCACTACATTGGAAATTAAGGGATATACATAAACAAAATACACAACTTTGGGAAATTTAATCCGTTAGAGCTAATTAATTTTTAAAGATATTCCTCTGTAAAATTAATTATATAGACTGTTTACTTAAAATAAAGGGTTAAATCGTTTTCTAAGGTCCTCATTAACATACAAAATATAAGAAACTTAAATTTTGATATTAACTATTTTTTCGGGACAAAAATAACCTTCGAAATCCTCTGAAAACGCCGTCAGCTGAAAACGCAATATCTTCTATATAATTAATCACCTTCCCCGCTTAAATATTCATCATAGAATTCGTGCTGTCATATATCTTGGAAGGGTGGATTTCAAAGAATATTCATGCCAAGTATGGTCAGAAAATTCGTAAAATTGGTTATTCTATGTAATTTTAAAGTGAATGGTACTTATAAGTACCATCGGTATATAAAGGGTTAAAATGATATATTATATGAGGAAATACGATAGTTAGAAGTATTTTTATTTATTTTTTAAAGGAATCGACTCCTTGACGCGCATCGAATAAGCTCTGCTAAGAGCACCTGTGTTTCCCTTTGCATAATTTTCTGATGAGCGTGAATCCATATGATGTTCAAGTGGAGAAATTAGAGTATATTGGGCATATTCAAAAGTGTATAGGCACACGTCTTTTGGATCTTAAAAACAAAAACAGAGAAAAAAAGTTAAATGGTGGAAAAAACCGTGTGGAAACGGGACATTTTAATTCAAAGATATTATAGTGTGGCTATAAGAAATAATATCAACTTATTTTCATTTTCTAGCTTCAAACGAGAGCCATCAAGATGGACTGTGCCCTGCAGGTATAAATTCAGGGCGCAAGTTTCAAAAGGCAGAAGCTGAATGTAACGAACGGCACTATGATCATAAACACTTGCTTCATACGATAAAGAATTAAATGATGCCAATTTTTAGAGACCTAGGTGATCTTATGTTATTAAGAAAATGTTTACATGGAAAGACTTAGAATTCAAATGAGTCAGTTAGTAACATATGATCAGTGATTCTAAAATCTGATTGTGGAATTAAAAACTCTAAAATTAGGGGTAAATATGGCTATCGCAAAGTTCAATCGCAAAAATCAGCATGAGTCATGTAGCAAAATTAATGATCTTAAAACATTGTGATATTGAACAAAGTTATAACTGTGTGTCATGCTTTAAAAATTAGATGCACATAGGATTCATGTAGTCCAATGAAACTATCTTCGTTGAAGAAACCCTCCCCCCAAAAAAGGCTAAATTGTTAAAAATAATGAAAAAAAAAGAAAATTAGAAGAATCTTTTGTAGGAGCAGAGTGTAAAAAAAATGCTTCACACATGCTTCTGGAAAGTACTAAAAAAGGTAAATGCTTAAAAATTACAAATTTTTACTTTAAAGCTTGTTTTCTCAAAATGCAATACTTTTCACTTTATGTATCTTTTTCTCACAAATAACTCTTATTATATGATCCTCAAATTTTTAGTCAGCTTACTTCTAACATGTTTACACATTTTAATGTAGGGAATAAGATATATCTTGCAAACCTTTTTAGATAACGCTTTTTTTAAACTAAATTTTAGGGGAAAAAATTGGACGATTTTAAAAAATTCATAATTACTTTAATTTTTAACAATAAAACAAAACCCTTCGTTAAAGTTGTATTCATAGTGCACATAACCTAGTGTAAAAATTTATCCGTGAGAAGTAAGTAGTTTCTGAGAGAAAGGTACATAAACTTAAGCAATTTAACATGGGTTCCTATGATCATGCCAGACCCCTTTAAGTAACATATTTTGAAAACAAATACATACACTTGAAACAAACAAAAGATATAATAACAGTGATACTACTAATGCGGTCATAACAACACCGTAGTTACATTCAAAATTGCGACAAATGTATCTCTTTCATGTAGACCAGTGATCCGCAACCCCTGGTCCGTGGATCAAAGGGTGCCGGGCCACCTAAAGAACATTGAACTATTGGCATTTTATTTAAAGTGGTGCATTTCTCTCGGATTTGCGCAACTTTTCACGGAAATCACTTTATATTCCACGTTAAAAACCTTTTATTCATTTTTGGTGTAACTATATTCTGAAGGCATATTTAAATGTAACTAAATTAAAATTGTTAAATCAAAACAATATAAAATATAAACAATCAACGTGTCCCACCATCAGTGGGCCGCGGTAAAATTATCAAACGTTGACCGGTCCGCAGCGACAAAAAGGATGCGGAGCATTGATGTAGACAACGCCATTTAAGTCCACATAAGTACAAATTTAAATGCTGTCGTGCAGATCCGCGATGTTTCTTGTTTTGCCGTTTTGCCAAACCAAATAATATTTTGGGTTAGAGAGTGAATGAATGTTAAAGTCGCTTCTTCAGTGACTCGAGGGTTTTTGGTGACAATCCTCGTAATTTTGAGCCATGGTCAAGTGACGAAGAAGACTTCCCCACCGCACCAATGGGAGGACGTTGAAACCTCGACATATTTAATGTGCATCGGCCCTTTCGCATGGCGGATCTTCAGTGGTTCGAGGCTCGAACTCATGACACGCCGGCCACTAGTTAGTTACCTTGACCACGAAGCTAACAATGACAAATAATCCTTTAGATTCTTATGTATTTGACCAACTCCACTGCGTTCTCTTTTGTAGAAAATAGTTTCCAAATTTTAATAATGTTTCCCAACAATATAAGTGTAGAATTATATCACAAGTTATAAACAACATTATTTTCGAGCTTGCGCAGGCTAGAATACAGTGTTTCTTCACGAGATATTCATTTATATACACAAGGCTTAAATATGAAGGAAAAATTATTCCAGAAATCTATAGATGATGGTTATACTTCAATCAAGTCAAGATAACTTATTTTAATGATTTCTCATTCAAAGGTAGTATATTAGCACTGGGCTTCTCAAACTTTCAACATTTGCAACCCAGTTTTTAATCATATTTTTTATCGCGCCTTTTATATCCTTAAAATAACAATGAATTGAATTGAATAATGAGCTTTGACACTAAATCTACAATACGACCGTAAAAAATATCAAGATAAGTATTAAATTTTGTATATGACAAGCCCATGAAAGCCATTATCTCATTTTCTTTCAGTAAATTAATCAAATTTTAAAAAATAATCTTCTTTATTTTCATCTTTTCGATACGCTCGCGCCTTCCACATAGGATTATCACGCCCCACAAGGGGGACACGCCCCAAAGTTTAAAAACACTAAACTAAACACATTACTTTAAACATATCTAATCATTCAAAAACAGTTATCAGTTAATTCTTACTCCTTTGTAAAAATAATTCTGAAGATATCATTTAAAAAATGAATGGCACAATATACTTTTCCGTCCTTGTATAAATCTTATTTTTGATACTTATCTTTGATACTTATCTTACTTTATGGAACTTTTATCTCATGAAATGATCTCAAAAACAGCTTTAAAAAAAGACATCACTTGAAATTCTTACAAAATTTTCTTTGTAAAAATAATTCCGAAGATATCATTTTGGCACAATATACTTTTCCGTCCTTGTATAAAAAATGAACTTTGGCACAATCATACTTTTCTTTGTAAAAATAATTCTGAAGATATCATTTAAAAAAATGAATGGCACAATATACTTTTGTATAAATCTTATTTTTGATACTTATCTCAAAATCAAATGTGTTCCAAAATTCGAAAAGGTTAAAAAAAAAAGAGATTATTTGCGGTTAAAAAGAATCTTCATATCTAAGCTAATTAATGCACAATGAAAATTTTTCCTGATATCAGTAATTCTTAAATTGCAATCATTTTATTTTTCTCTTAGCTTCAAAGGTTTTAAATTCAAAATAAAGCTATTGATACTATTATAAATACACTGTCTTCATTATACAAGTGTTGGTTTCATCAAAAAAAGTTTCCTGATATTTCCTGTAACGGGTGAATTAAAAAATTAACCATTACTTTAATTTATAATGTTTCAATAAAATAAAATAATTTATCAGTATTAATCTCTTGAACATTCATTTAATGAAGGGAAAATGAAGTATTATTGGCGTTACTAAAATATACACTGTTCCACGAAAACATGCCGAATTGTGCAAAATAACTTTACAACCATTTAGAAAAATGTGAAAATCTTTTTTAGAACAATATTTCTTCTTTTTTTTTCCTTTTGTGATAATTCTTTTCAAATCTTAGAAATGTATTACTCATTTGAATGAAATTCGTTTTTTTTCCTGAGCATTACATATCTTTGCAGTGAAAACAGTTATACAGAAAAAACTATATTGGTTGGTCATTCATTTATCTTTATAAAGTTAATTTCTGTTAATAATGATGAATTTTTGCAGTTTTTGATACAAAAGAACTGTTGCATTTTTTTCTGTACAATAATATTTTTTATATTTCATATATTTTTCATATCCTTTTTTTATATTTTATTTTTTCAAGTTCAGTGATATTTTTTATATTTTCTCTATAGAAAATGTACAGTTTTTCCCGCAGATCACATACCTTTGCATTGAAAACAGTTTTACAGAAAGCTGAAGTGTTAAAAATTTACACTTCTTTCAGGTGATATTTATTGAAATGACAGCAGCAATATATCTCTTCTAAATAAGATTGCTATCAAATTGTTGAACTCTTGATATGAAATACTACTTTTTTTTTGTTTTTAGAATGATAAAACTGGGGGAGACACATGATTTAAACGTTCGACGAGATATTGATGTAAAAAATGATATCAGTTATTTTCAACTGATAAAAGAACATAAACAAAACATTTCATTTCTGATTCCCTTTTATTTGCTATTCACTTAACAAATTTCTTTTTCAGATGAAATAAAAGAAAAACATATTTCTATTAGTAAATTAATGAGATAAGATTTCATTTCGCTTAAAAGTTTTATAATTCCGAATTTCTTTACAAGTAACAGTCGCATAAAAACTAAAATGGCTCTTTTGATTCTTGCGTATTATATTGTCAACCAATTTCATCAAATTAAACAACGTTGCCAAATGCTACGATATACAGCAAATAATGGAAACCGTTCTCGCTTCCATTCGAATAGCGTAATAATAACGAAGACAGCATCAGGTGACATTTTTTTGAAGTGGCGACGTCTTTTCCTTTGGCGAAATTGGTTGACGGTGCAATATGTAAGAGTACTGTTCTTTTTTGTTTATTAAAAGTGAATGATTTTACAAATTCTCTGATTTAGAGAAATAATAAATGTAAGCTTTACATTTAATTAAATTGAACAGCTTATTGAAAATGTGTATGGCATTCAAGTTTATAAATCGAATATTTTTTAAAGCTGAGTATTATCCTAAATTCAGTATAAATTAATGTATGATTATGGGCTTGTTGAATAAAGCAACGTTATTTGAATTAAAATAAAAGAATATTTATGTATTATACCATGGACCAGTTTCGACAAATTAAGACATCCTCAAATCAAATTCGTCGCCAAATGCTGTCATCGTTATTATTATTGTGTTCGAACATGCTTGTGAAAGGTTTTCCTCTATTGGATGCATTTCGAGCATTTGGTGACGTCTTTTGATTTGACGAAATTGGTTGACGATATTATACGTAAGTGCTAATAAAAATTACTTAACAAAATATAAGAATAAAAATAACAGCAAATTTGGTACCATCTTGTTCAGAAAATCTACACACTAAATAGATAATTCTCAACCATATACAAGACGATTGAAGTTAATTAAGATTTAAGAAAAAAATTACAATTTTCTCTGATAGTTATTTCATCAATACTGAAAAAAAATAGTAAAATGTGATTTGATCTTAGTGACACTCCTAGTGATATATTGTATATCCTAGTGATATACAATTGTTAGATAAAGAAAGGTATTTTTCTCACAAATTGTAGAGTATGCCTAATTTCGATTCATTCAATCCAACTACCTAATGACTCTGTTTCCTTTATACCAGTTATTACTAAGAATGCTTATGAAACGATTATGTATACCATTGTATTCACCAGAATCACTATCAGCTAATGATTAATTGTAAAATTTATTACGGACGATTGCGCTACCACTTAGAAATATAGAGCATGCAATACTTTCTATTGTATTAATATTTTTTTAAAGGAATCAGTTCATTTGTTAGGTAGAAAATTAACAAAAGATCCTTTTCGTTTTGATGCAATTGTTTGCCTTTTCTTTCTCTCCTTTTTTTAAGGAAAAAAAATTTAACGTTCCTTTTCCTATTGTCAAATTCGGGACACCGCTTTTTTTAAAAAATAAATTTCAAAAAGCGTCATAATTATATGCTTTACGCAATTCTAGATGAGAAAATGGGTAATGTAAATAATTATGTTTGCATTATGTATTTATTGAAAAGTAATAATGAAAGAACTAAAGATACACGTATAAATTTTGATGTAATAATTCGAGCTTTGGATATCTTAATGTAGCTTGTACAGACGAAAAAATCAAGCAGAAAATAAATTTGAAATTAAAGATGTTACTTTAACTATTAATAAAAATACCAAGCTATAAATAAAAATTATAACTATTAATAAGTATTTCGAAACTGATGATGCATTTCAAAGAAACTGATACTCCTTATTTGATTTTTCGTTTTTTAGGTCATTTATGTAGAATAAATAAATTACATTAATAGAGTTCTGAGAAAAGATAAATAATAGATGCACAGTTTTCAGTGTTTTGTTACATTAATTTAAGATCTCTTTATAACATTAAAAACAATATGAAAAGTCATTAAGATTCATGACACAGATTTCTTTTCAACTTACGTGAGCCTTAAAAGCGAAACTATTACATTTTTTATAGTTCACATTTAGATTAAGGACTACAATGATGAAAAGAACTTGATCATTTTTGTTTTGATATGTAGATTTTGTATTTTAAGAGGGTGTGTAGAGGTAGGAATTTATGAGAAAAAAGTGTAGGTTTTTTTTTTGATCGACCGTAAGTATTAATTATACATATCTTCCTTCCTCAGTGCTCGACAGCCCAGGGGTTGCCTTGGCCTTCTGAAGAAGTCTTTTCCAGACCACCATTTTTCCTGCTAGTCTTCTCCAATTTTTAATTTTCAAAACAAGCAGATCTTTTTCTAGGCAATCAATCCATCTTAGATTTGGCCTACCTTTTCTCCGTGGGCCAATTGGTTGGGCCAGTGGCGTAACGGAGAACATTTGGGCCCCCTGCAAAGTCAGGTTTGGGGCCCCCAAGTTGAATTTTACAAAGGGTAGGCACTTGCATCAGTCAGGCTTTGGTCCCCTTAGAACCCTGGGCCCCCCGCGATGCGGGGGTGCACGTTACGCCACTGGGTGTGAGATCTGGTGGCTAAAGAACTCCGCTTCAGATTCAGCCGCCGGAGAATGCCATATCCAGCCAATCACGAACAAAAGCACAGAAATGCGCCAGAGCCCCAACATGAATCTTCGTTCATTCATCATTTGCAGCATTGTTCTCATTAACTATGGATCGTAAGGGTCCAGTACTTAGTAAATATTTTATGTGTTCCCAATAACGTATCTGGCTGTGTAGAGTTTGGGTACTGTTTTTTTAGACATCATCTATAATAGGGAAGTAGAATGATAAGTAATAAGCAAAATTAGTTTCTGAAATAGCTAAATATACATACCCATATTTAAAGAAAATAACATATCATGGAAATGCTAAAATCAAATGACTGAATATAACAGTGTCATAGAATATTATAAATCTGATTTGTACAGTGGCGTAACGGAGAACATTTGGGCCCCCCTGCAAAGTCAGATTTGGGCCCCCACGTTGAATTTTACAAAGGGTAGGCACTTGCGTCAGTCAGGCTTTGGGCCCCCCGCGATGCGGGGATGCACGTTACGCCACTGGGTTGGGCATTGAAGACTTTTTTAGTGGTGCGGTCTTCACCCATTCTGACAACGTGACCTGCCCATTTAATTCGTATTTTTTATGAAGTTAACAATATCATATTCTTTATATGAGTGATAGATCTTGAAATTTGATCTTCTTTTTGACATATGCCATATACCTCCAAAAATGTATCTTAAAATCTTCCTTTCGTAGATACTTATCATGTTCTCATCTGTTTGAGACATAGACCATATTTCACGTGTATAAGTTAATACTGATCAATAAGTTGATAGAACTTTTGTTTTTCTTTTGATTAAATTCGATTTCATATATTTCCGTATTCCATTAAGACATCTATTAGCCGTAGTAATTCTCTTTTGGATTTCAGTAGCACAATCGTTCCTATTGTTAATTTCAAAATCTAAATAAGTGAAACTGTCAACAACTTCAAAATTATACTCATCAATTTTAAAGTTTGAATTGTTAAACATAAGTTAGTGCAAGGCACGTATTTGATTTTATTCTCATTTATTTCCAGTCCCATCCCGAGGATCTCTTTCTTTAAAGATAAAGAAGGCTTGTCTTAGATTAATTATACATATTCAAAGAAAAAATCCTCCAAAATGCGAATATGCTGAGAAGAGGTATTCCTCAAATTATCTCAAAAATATACACAAATTTTGTCGGTAATATACTTATTAATTATATTATTTTACAAATATCTTTTTAAATGAAAAATTCATCGTAAATTTCATTAAACTGATATCAGCGCCAGTTTTTCTGGTTGCTCTATCTCTTGAAAAGCCATCGCAAAGCATTATTGTGCACATAAAGATTAATAGTTTTATCTGGTTGATATTTTATTGATAATTATGAATAACTCTGATTTTTTTATCCGTTTGATATCACTTGTTTTGATTCTTTAATATTCGATATAATTCTCTGTTTCGAACTTGCGAGAAGGTCAGATTCATGGATTAATACTGTTTAAACTCAAACTGAGCCATAAAGTACCAGATTCTTTTTAAACTTTAAAATTTATTTTTGTTGAATCGAGCGTTAAACTTCGGAATCAGTATAAACTTTAATTATCAATACAGTTTTGAACTAACATATGCGTTTTTGGGCTCAGGGTTTTGTTATTACTACCATCCGATCGATCTTATCATATCGCGACCCGTGAATTTATCGTGGCGCGAGGGATTTTTTTACGTCTGTCGTTAGACGCACCTTTGAGTGCAATGTAGGTGACAAAACATTTTAGCTCCGTTCCACCCCAATTTTGAGAGAGGACATCCTGGGGTGGTCAGGTTCTTGAAATCTCTTTCAACTTCTACCATCAACTTCTCAAGAGCACTTTTGGCTGTTCGAATATTTAGAGTGCACCCCTACCATACAAGCATTATACATTTATGAAGATCAAAGCCTTCTCCGGGATTCGAACCTACGACACTGGTGAGAGTCACTAGCCACTATACCTTACGACCACAATTTTTTCCCTGACAATCTATTACCAATTTGTTTTCATAACAATTTTTTTATCGTGTGTATATTTTAGGTGTAGTGTTATGTATTTAATGCCATCAAACAAATATAACAAAATAACATTATTCTGGGTGATTTCTCACAACAATTTGATGTAATGTGGTTTCAGTTGAAGAAAAATAAACACATATATCATAGAGAATAACTTGCAATTTTCATTTCACTAAATCGTTTTGTTGTTTTTTCTTTCGGCATGCTGTTTGAATACTACGGGACAGTAAGTTTAAACCATAATTTTTAAAAATATCACACTGAATATCGGTAGAAAAATACACGCATTGTCTGACGACATATTTTTAAGAATCATTTCAACATCACAATTTTAGAAACATCAAGAAAACATCCATTTGACCTATCTAATTACTTTTTTCATCTTTTTTCAATTTATCCCTCCAGTCTTGTTTTGCCTGGATGAACAGATTGGATTGGTTAATCCAAATCAAGGTACGATATAAAAAAAAAGTGACCGGAAGTAGATACGGACAAACAACAATCTTATAATTATCTGCCTACACTTTTATTGAAAGAGAAAAAAAGGAGCAATGTAGATAAGAATATATATGTTCTGTTCGAGCATGTCGCGAAACGGATATAGAGCGTTGACCTAATGGATTTGTTGTTGTTTTTCCGTCTTACGATATTCCGATCAATTCTCTTCATTTTTATGCAAATTTTATTTAAGTATAACAAATGGTTTTTGTGTCGAAATCCTTGTGAATGACATGAAGTGAAAGGGGGTCGTTATTTATTTATTTATCAGAATTTTTTTAAAAAACCTTAGTGGTTCAAAATGAGTGACAAATTTAAAAAATGTAAAGAATTGAAGAATTCTGATTAGGTATTCTATTTCTGCTTTGGGAGAAATACTCCTGTTGATATTTCGAGTCAAGTTAATTTAGCGGTGCTGTCGCCATCTATTGATAAAAAAGTAAAACTTATGATAGCGAAAAAAAATCCAGATTATTTTTTATTTTTTTTACAAATTATATGTAAAATATAGAATACACACAACAGAAGTTTATCAAACTTAAGTTTAATTAAAAAATTTCGCGATTTTTTTTTCAAAATACAAATTGTACAAAAAAAATTTAAAAATAGAACAATATTATTCTCATATTTAAATAATAATAATTCCTATTTAGAATTGCATTGAAAAGTCATAACATATTTACCAATATTAATCAAAAAGCCAATAATCTTTCAAAAATTATGAAACCACTAAGTATTCTTTAATTATATAAAAAAAATGTTAATATTTTTTCCTTTCCAAAAACATGTTGTTTTTTATTATGAGATAAAATTAAACTGAACTGAAAACTTCCTTTTTAAAATTTGACCAAAGATTATTCCTTTCATAAAATTGATAAGTGTACTTTTTAAGAAAGAAAATTACTGATTATGATGAACACTATAGTGTTAAATAAAATAAATAAACTCAACTTTCTAATTCATAAATATATTTTTATAATTAAGAATTATAATAATTATGGTAACATCTTTAAACCACTTGCAGGGTTAATAATTATAATACTTAGTAACTGTTACAGGTAAAAGATAAATTGTTATACATTTCTGTAGTGAATCTTCCTTTAAACACCAATTCTTTAAGTAAACAAAATGATGCAAATATGAAAATTAGGATTTTTTGTGAACTGAGTTCAGACTTAATAGTATAATAAGTGTTATAATATAAACTATATGTCGGCAGACGTTTGAGATGGAAGAACCACGTTTTCAGTGAAACAAGTTAACTAATATATCAAAGAGTCATTTAAGCCCATACTCGTGCGCAACTGGAAAGAAGACCCCCTTCTGTAGCGGTCTCGATTGAGACTGCCGTGGCCTTATTAATAATTTTTTATTGACGTAAACATTAACACAGTTTTTTAATAGTATGTGGAAATCCGAAGAGCCATCTAGTCCAGGGATGGAAAACCTTTGTGGACCAACGTGCCATTTTTTCTAAAGAAATGTTTTATGAGATATAGATGGTGTATTTTCAAATAATTTTGACTTGAGATTATTGGGAAAATAATAAAACTAAATACTAACCACCCAAAACTTTTTTATTTGCTTTGAAAAATAAAATTTGCACTGTATAGTAGTAAATGTTTTAGTAAAACGTGTAATTTTTAAATTAAAGTAGCATTAGTGTGACTGTGGCAGACTAGATGACAAATAACTCATATTAGGATTGCAAAGTTACTTTTGGCAGAATGCATACTGAATTAAAGTGATACACCAAACGGTTACTTAGGGAGTCTTTAATGTTATTCATCTCTGAAAATGAGCATGGGTAGATGAAAATGTGGTTAAAATGACATAAACCAGCTTCTCTAAACAGTTGTGTCTGGAATCAAATCCTCACCACCCCGCGACCATTCACTCGCGTTTGTTCGGAAAAAAACAACTTTATAGTGAACATTGTTATTTTGAACAGTAAAGTGCCCAAAATATTATGTCACGTGCCATAAGTGGCACGCGTGCCATTGGTTCGCCACCCCTGATCTAGTCTATACAAAGAGCCGCGGTTTACCGAAATCTGGTATAAAGGAATCCATTATACTTTTGAAATGGCGTAAGTAATAAATTTCTGTCTAAAAACTTAGTTTAAAAGTAAAACTAATAAAAAAATTTAAAAAAATTTCAACTGCAATATATATAACTTTAAATAAATTTTTTTAATTTTTATTTCTAATTTCCATTCAGAACAACAGAGAGCTTTTGTTATTGAGTCAATTAGAATACAAACCATGGTCGGAAAAAACTAAATCAAGAGAAATATTATTTATTTTCGTAAAATTATCAAAAAGAAAACCCCCATGAGAAGTTTGATTTCAAAGAATTTTTCATTGTTTCCGTTGGCGTTGGAAATAAGAGCGTAATATTTATACTTTTTATTTCTATGAAAATTGTCAGTGTTACTTTTAAATCATTTTCTTTGTCTTGTTTCTAAATCACAATAATGTGATGAATTAAAAATTTTGTAAACTTTACTTTCGATAAAGTTAGTTTTAATGGGAGTTTGAGATCTATATATATATGCATTAATAGCTAATTAAAATTATATTCTGTTCTGCTAATTATCATTTTCTTCACATTAATCAAAAAAAGGTAAAAAAAATCAGATCTGAGGCATAGATCTGAATATTTTTACCTTTTCCTTAGGAATCCAAACTAGTTTAACGAATTTTATGATTAATTTACATCTTTATGGAAAATAGTGAAGCGTTAGTATTATATAAAACTCTCACTGTTGCTGTTTTTTAAAATGAGTTCATAAGTTATAAAATAAAGGAATTTTATTACGAAAAATTTGCATATTTCGCAAGTAAATCTAAAAGATATTTTCCTGAAGTGAAACGATTTTAATTCTGCGATCTTTATACTATCATAAATTATTATTATTACTTTCTATTTTAACCGTTGTAAAATTTATTAAATATTTAAAAAGAATTTTTCAAGGACACACCATATTTATTTCATGGATAATTTTCAAATAATTTTTATATTTCCTGCTGGCCTTGTGAGTTATTCTATTCCAAACACATATGTGCAATTTTTTTTTTAATTTCAGCTAATATTATTTAGCATTTAATTATTGTCAGGAGACATAAATGCCTGGAACGAATATTTAGAATAAAATTAGAAATTTAAATTTTAGCTACACTAAGTTTATTAAGATTGCATTTTTTAAACGATTTCTTAATTTTATTAAGCCCTTATAGTCTAATTACAGTAACTTTTAAAGAGCTTTAGTTTCCGTTTTAAATATTCATGTATATTATGCCTTACGAATATGATTAATATTTTCTTCAACTTTTACTTTTCCTCATTTCGTTCTTTTGAAGTAAAAACAAAAAAAGAAAAAAGAAAAAGACTGTGGAACAAAACACAATAAGCAGGTTAAACGATTGAAAAAACAGCATTCATTCCAAATATTCAGCCTTCACTTGCATTACTCGAACACGAATGAATCAGAGAAAAAGCATTTTATATTACTCGGAGTTGATCCCGTTTTATAGTCGGATAAAACCTTTCACATTTCCCACTAAATTTCTTTCTTCATTTATTTTGAATTTTTATAATATTTCGAAAGAGATAAAGGAAATCGACTTAAAATAATGTGAAATTCATGAGAAACTGAATGTAAAATACACAAAGGATTATTTACCAATTCTTTTGGGTACATTTCTAGATGTAAGATACTTATATCAGGGGTGACCAACACGCGGCCCGTCAGTACGTAAATTGCGGCCCACCTACTCTTTTTTAAAAAATTTTAAATGTCAGGTTTTTATAGTTTTTTCATTTCGAAATTTATTTGAGGGGAAATTTATATATATATATATATAAATCTACAATATATTTGCCTGTTACCTGTTCTTGTTTTAAAATAAATCCTTTTTGATAATAGAAATGTCCTTTAGATTAAAATAGATTTATATTTTATCAAACAGTTACATAATAAATTACTTTTTTAAATATCAGGTTTTTATAGTTTTTTCATTTCGAAATTTATTTGAGGGGAAATTTATATATATATATATATATAAATCTACAATATATTTGCCTTTGTTGTTACCTGTTCTTGTTTTAAAATAAATCCTTTTTGATAATAGAAATGTCCTTTAGATTAAAATAGATTTATATTTTATCAAACAGTTACATAATAAATTACTTTTTTAATAAAATCCTAATTGCATTATGCATATCCTTTAATATGGATGGTACATGATTCTCTGTGTGTGCGACTTTCATTTCTCCTTCTCCTTTTCTGTTTGGAGTGCCCCAAAAGCAAGAGGCAGTCAGAGATGTTTTGTAATGTTAAAAAATATATTCAGGATGGTTAAGATAAAGGGTAATGTATACTTAATCGTTTGCAAATTACAGCACAATCAAATTGCAACAATGAGTAACGAAAGATCAATTCAAAAAGAACACCGTAATTTTCAAGAAAATGGCACACACACACACAACTAATATTTTAAACATTATTTGATCATTGCATTATTATATTATATAAACGTTATTATATTATTTATGTCTGTGTTTCCATGAAAAATAATGAGAACAATAATAATAATTCATTCTGTTTTAAATTTTTACTCCAATAAATGTTATTTTTTGTTTCCAAATCTGATATAAAGGTACATATTTTAATGTGCGGCCCGCGAGATTATAATGTTTTTCCGAAGTGGCCCGTAAGGTCATTTGGGTTGGACATCCCTGACTTATATGATAACTATGTGACGAATCCATACGCGTCCTTTCACTAATTCTCTTGGGGAATCTTTGGGCTAGCATTCGCGTTTAATTCACAGTCATCCCTCTCAAGAAGAAACCGTAATATTCAGATTAGTTCGACTATATATAGTCAGAGTTTTGTTTTTCTAGAGAAGGAGGTATGAAGCAGCTATATTCGCTACACAGGTGAGATTGAATAACGTTTACTTTCTTATGTAAATATTAAAGAGTGGTGTTTTGCCACTGTGTCGAATTAGTAGATTTGAGATTAGTAATCAACGATAGATTAGGTTGAGTTAAATAAGTTGATTCCGCATATTTGCTTAATAATCATTGCTTTCTCCGTGCTATTCATTTGATATTCACTTAGAGCAGGTGTGGCCAACCCAAATGACCTCGCGGGCCACTTCGGAAGAACTTTACAATCCCGCGGGCCGTATATAAAAATATATACATTTGTATTAGATTTTGATCCATTACAAACATTTGCTGGAGTGAAAATTTAAAACAGACTGATATATCATTATTGTTTTCATTGTTTTTCATATATACAAACATAAACAGTGCAATAATAATATTGCAATGATCAAATAATGTTTAATTTATTTAATTAGTGAGATATCTATTTCTTAACTCTTTCACTTAGACTTTGCGAGTCGATCTCAATGCATGTGTATTTGCGTATCGTAATTGATGTTGGATATTTTCGTGCGTTAAGTTTAAGCATGAGTTATGTTTGATAAATTTCAGTTTAGAAAAAAAAAGAGATTTGAAGTAACATAAACAGCGTGATAAAATAATAACAGTTATGGGATTTATTTTTACCAAAAAAAAACTCTTTTTAAACAAAAAATATTATACAAAACAGTCGAACTTTGGAAAGTTGTAAAGAATCTCGCGGGCAGAGCAAAATTATTCAGGGTGGGTCACATGCGACCCCCGGGCCGCGGGTTAGACACCCCTGACTTAGAGAATAGATTGTTGATGGTTAGTTTGTTTGATTAATATAATAATTGTGATTATGGAATTCTCTGGTTTTTCTTCCCTTGCCACCTACACATCTAGGTGCTTGAGAGAGAGGCGCGGGTCTATTGCAACTATTACATGTCATATTAATTGGAAACTTTAATAAAATGGGAACGCAAAGAGAAAAAAAATGCATTGTAAAGTTCAAGGTCTTAAAATGGATTTTACAGATGAACCAGAAATAGAATATTGCGCACTTAATCAGCTTAAGTACCGTAAAATCCGGCGTATAATGCGCACCTATACTTTCGGACTGCATTTTTTAAATTTAAAGTATGTTCGCCGTATAACGCGTACCCCCTTTTTTACGAAGAAATCTGAAATGTACATAGGGAATGTTCTTATGTTCTGAAGTCATTTAACCGAGGTATCATCCCAGGCTTTTGAAAAAGTAGTATAGCTCTAGAACTACAAATCTATAAGTTCATAAAGAAAGTCATTTCTTTTAATAAACAGTATTTCGTTATATTTAGAAGAGTAATGTTTTCTACGATCACCAGTTTTTTTTAAAAAATTTTATTTATTTATTTTTTAAGCTGTCATTTTTGTATCCGGCGTATAACGAGCATCTGTATATTTCGATTTTTTTTTTTCTGTTAAAAGTGCGCGTCATACGCCGTATTTTACCGTATTTATAAGTGCAAATATTGTAAGATTGTAAAAGATTGAATACGACTATAAATTAATAAAATTATTACGACTCCTGAAAACATAATTCAGTAAAAATTAAAGGATTTTTATCTGGGAATGATAGAAAGCACGACAATGTGGGTTTCAATTATAGCAAGCATACTAATTTCTGTCAATCGATTATTCTCACATTTTAGAATTGCTTAAAGTGATCTAAATCTAAAGAAAATTATTGCGGATATCGAATATAGGTATGTTTTAGAATAAGCAGTAGAACGTTGTTTATTCGAATCCATTGGAACCGGAACACCGTTCGGATACGCGATTGTTCGTTCAACCGAAAACCGAATGCGATCCATGCAGTATATGAAACCGGACACTATGCGAATATTGAAAATCATCACATGTGCGGGAAACGTGCTCGAAGGAAAAGCAAAATAGGTGTAAAATGTCGCAATTTTACCTTTATTGTGGAAAATAATCCCATTTATTTTTCGCTGTACCATTGTACATCTTTGTTTTTTCGCTGCAAGGTCTCTAAAAAACTGGTTCGGATATTTGACGCTCCGGATAATTAACGTTCGGATAAACGACGTTCTTTTGTATATATGTTATGCATCTTCAATTGATGAGATTGATTATCTTTGTTTAACTTTCAAGATTAGTACTCGCTTCCGAGCAGTTTTTATATGAAGCATACTGTATTAATGTAAGTTTGTGTGCGTGTTTACGCGCGCGCGTGTATGTGTGTGTGCGTGTGTGAGTGTGTGTGTGCGTGTGTGTATGTGTATGTGTGTGTGTGCGTGTAGAAGAAAAGAAACTCATTTATCTCTCTAAAGATCCGCTCCAAGAATCAGTTATGTGGAAATCGAAGCCCAAAGAAGATAACGGGGGCATTATACACAAAAAATGCCACTTTGAAGCGATTAGATCAACAAATTTGGCAAGCATGTTTCTTTTGTTGAGTAAAGATCTACTAAGTACTGGTTTTGCGGTAATCCAATCTTTGTGGGAGTTGCAAGAGATTAAAGTGATGTTACAGATAAAGAAAAGTTTCGCCTTTGAACTATTAGACTTATACTTGAAATTTGGTAAGCATTTTTCTTTTGTTGAGTAGAGATCCGCTAAAAATGGGTGTTGTGGAAATCAACTTATGGAAGGGGAATAAGGCTGCGCAAAACGTAATTATACTTCCGTTTTGAAATTCAAGTCCTGCCCTATTTAAATTAAGAGGTGAGGGAGATAAGAATGTTTTTTTTTCTATATAATTGAAAGCGCAGTGCTATGACTTAGATATCAATAACTTAAAAACTATATATATTCCTTCAACATCCGAAATACCCAGCGAAGTGAGTAGGTAATCGCAAGAGTTCTAATACATTTATCCCACTGGGTTCTTAAATTTTAAAATTGTTCAAACAATACGCAACTTTTTGTACATTCCACTACTAAATTGGCATTACATTAGAGAAGACGAACCAAATTTTATGCCAGATAAAAAGAATTTATTGAAACAGAAATTAGTAGTACAGAAATGTAATACTTTCTTCACTGCAGTAAAATCAGGATCTGATTTTATTTTTGGAACATTTTTTGAATTTGAAAAGTGTTCCGAGCTTAAATGCTACTTATCAATACAGAATTCGAAAATTAGAAAAATTGGAACAATCCAACCAAGAAAGGTTCTGGTCGCCATCTTTATTAAGAAGTGATTCTATACTCCGTGTTAAATATTTCCACTCGCTTTTTTAAAATAAATTTCCCATCGAAAAGAAATAAATGAAAACATCCTAACAACCTATGTGCTGAAACCAGGAAGCAATCACCACAAAGTTTTGTTGAATTTCAACAAAAGCAACAAAATCACTCATATCAGAAAATAACGGTCTTTGTCATTCAAAGCCGATCATTAGCACATCTAAGTTTTAACTATCATTAACTGATGGCCGAAGGAGATCCACTTTTGAAAGGACTCAAGGGCGCACAGTGGTGTTGACCTTCACAAAAACCACTATGAAATAAAATAACAATTACACATTTAATTTAAATACAAGATTCTGGACTTGACCCCATTGCAATAAAGAATCTTCATACATATACTTCTCAATAAAATTCCTTTCACATATTTTGGATAAGATCTGACCAGGTTTTGCTTTCACCAACACTACAATTACTAAAAATGAGAATCGCTTCAATAATTTTTTTCGCTCTGTTTGTTTTTGATTGAGAGTGTCGGATTAAAGATCCCTCCAAGCAGTGCTATTGTTTTTACAGCTGAATTTTTGTTCCCAGATCCAAAAATTGTGCTTTTCAAGGTTACGTTGTAATTGTTCCTTATTTTTCCCCTCGTCTGCTGGCAGATTAAAACAATTGCGATTTCAAATAGTGCGGAACGATTTGGGCACACAGGAATGTTTTTTTCACGTTTCGAATATATTCATAATTCAAATATTTTATTCTAGATACATGTCTCACACCATCATTTTGTGTTTATTATTTATCGTCTGCAAATATTTTATTTGGAATACAGTTCTCACGTTTCTAAATCTTTCTCAATTCTTATTGTAAATATTATACTCAAAATGTATGTTCCCATTAATTTTTAACCGCTCTAATGTAAAAAAATGTTCCCATGGGGTATTCTATTCCTTACCGAATTATGTATCATAATTTTACAGGGCAGTTTCTGAATATAGAACGAAAGTGTATATTTATTCAGAAGATAAAAAAAGATTGGTTCAGAGGAATAAATTATTAATTTATTTATTATTCTACTTTTATTAGTTCAGTGAGCTTTCGTTTTCATGTTATCTGCTATTCTTAATCACGAATTTGTTTAAAATAGAAAGCGAAATGATATTATCATTTCGTTCTATTTTTGTCAGTGGGATGGGATAAAAAGTGAAGTTTCTCTCACGAGAAGAAAAATGAAAAAATAATAGATGAGATTATATCAGTTTTCTTTCATAAATAAAAGAGTAAAAGAGAAAATTATAGCCTTAAAATTGTTTTGCTTAAACTTCCGCAAAGAAGAATAAAGTATTGAAGTGGTATATTATAATTTAAATACTATAAAAAGATCGTTGAATGTAATGAAATTAAATTATAATTTGAAATTTAATTAAATATGCATTCAATGGATTTTTTTACCCAATTTCAGATGTTTAAAACATGTTCACGTATATTTAAAAAGTAAATTAATTAAATTTTTCTCCAAATTTTATACAAAACTACTATTTTGTAAGCTTTTGTTTAAATCGTAAAATTTCTTTTAAAATTAATTGAAACAGTTCTAGTTTTTGATTTTATATACATAATAACTGTCAAGAGGCATTTTATTACTTAATAGATAACTGTTATTATACAATACAGATCTTTTTTAAAATTGCATTTTGAAACAGGCAATAAATAATGTAATTAATATTCTGAAACATTTCGTATATTGATGTTCAACTCCTAAAAATTTAATAAATATATGAAATACAGTCTAAATAACAAATTTTTTTATTTCTAATTGGCTGTGGATTAATGTTTTACGATTGAAGACCTAGTACATTCCCGGAAGCTGGTATCTCTTATTAGTACGGCACCATAGCGTTGGATACCAATCGTCGATATGGTTATTAAGTTATTCTTAAATTATTAGGAAATGAAAGAGATAAATATTTTTGCAAAAAAAATTATATATAAATGCTAAAAAAACAAATATTGTAAATTAATTCGTATCACGCTCAAAAATATGACAAAAAGTAAAGTTCAAGTTATATCATTAAAGATATTTTTTCTCATAATTTTTTTTATTTAAAAATATATATCAAGCCTAGTCTCGAAATCTTCAATCTATTTTAGATATTTTTCTGTTTAATCTAATACTAACAATATCCTTCTAAGGACATATAATTTAAATAAAAATAGATTTAAATATTCAGTCTTCTTTAGTGAATAGTGAATTTATACATATGACATATAAAACAGAAATTTACTTAAAATGATATCTAACAATCAATAATCAATTTTGATTGAATCTATTATAAAATCACTTAAAACATGTCCAAGTCAAATATAAAGAATATCTTACCGTAAGGGTTTCAATATTGGAAATTTTAACCAATCTATGTTTTGCAATCCTGTTACTTAAGTTCATTTTAATTGGATATATTGATTGAAGTTTCAAACAGATTAACAATAAAGAAAGGCGTTTATAAAATCAAATTTATTTTTCATAAGTTGCAATATCAATTTAGGGAAGGATATAAATTGTTCATCAAATTAAAAAAAAAATTTAATTTGCGACTGATTTGAAATTTGTTAAAAATTTGATTTTCCATCAAATTGAATCGGTATAAGGGAATTTTTAATCTAAATGGTGTATTTTTAATGACCGTTTATCAATTTCAATCTTTATAACATTTGTATTTTTAAAAACCATTCCATTTTTAATTAAATCCAAATTTCAAAAATTTACATAATTACTATTAAAATTAAAAATGCATTCTTGAAATATCATTAAAATATTTTCCTTCAAATCCTACATAAATCCATTAATCTTAGTACTAAAAAGTCTTAATTTGAATTATAATTTTCAGTAATATCGTTTTATCAGCATATTTTGTACTATTAAAAGGATCTCAATTCCTGAGCGTACGAATATTATCAACAAAATGATTACAAATTCTGAAAAATGATTGTTGAACAATATATATACTTTAAATTTATTCCGATCTAGTTTTTTTCACATGCTCTGTGATTGAGCAGGCTTTCCCCAGTTACGGTCTGTGGAACATTTATCGCCGGTTCGTGTCAAATAGCCTTTGTAGCACGTTGGCTGTATTTTACGTTCGATAAAATTTTCCACTTTAACGACGTATTAAGTTCACTTCCTTATTGTAATCGATTTCGTATTGTAAGAAAAAGGTATCATTGAGTACGTTTGCGCGCCTTAAAAGAAATGAGTGCAATAGATTATGTCTTGCTTGAAAAAGTTCGAAAAAAATGTTAGTCGTAAACATTCTATTGTTCTTTGTTTCAGATTATCGTTTGGGTTTTTTTTTAATTCTATGTTTCCGTTTGTTGGTAAAATTAATTTTCAGTTAAAGTAATTCTTTTCATAAAGGAATACATTGAATTGTTTTATGGGTGAAATGTAAATAGGGTCAACTTTTACTTATGCCCTTTTTGTTTTTTTGCTGAAGAAATTGCGAGAGATTAGCTTTAATAACTGTGGCGTGAGATAGTATCCCATTTTGAAAACTTAAAAAATAAAAAAAAACTTGTTTAAGAGAAATTTTAAAGTGGTTTCCATTCATGCGTATTACAAATGCACCAGAGTTTTAAATAATTATTGTAATTATTTATAATATAAAATAGTGGTGGAGAGTTTTTCGTTCGTTTTTTCTGCACTAATTTCTCTTTCCAATTCTTTTATCTAAAATGAGTTAATTTAAGACTTCATTAAATAAGAAATTATTTTGTTCTTTAAAATTCTTAAGCAGATTTATTAGAAATTTTTCTTGAAGTAAACGCAGAACACACTCTAAAGTTTTATATTTAAACAATGAAATGTTTGGAAACTTTTAAAAGGATGCTTACAAGTAAGAGAACTCCTACGCAAATTTCATAAGCAAAATTTTATATAAATAAATGTTCTAATGTACTTTGATGTATTTAATGAAGAGGAAACCGATGACTTTATCGATTCATTGCACTTTGATTCTATTTTTAAGAAAAGTTGTGAAAGATTATTTTATTCTTCAGTAATAAACAATAATAAATAAAATAAAATTCTAGTTCTATTAAGAAAAATTTTGCATTGTGTTATTTAAAAAAAATTGAAAAAAAAGGTTACAATTGATTTTTTTTAAAAATAAAGTAAATCTATGTACTTTGAAAAGGATCACGCTTATAAAGGATATATAGTAGAATTCCCTGCAAAATGTGAAAAAAAATTTAACTAATGCTGTACTTTTACATTCAAAAATTGGAAAAAAATCGAATAAAATTATAATTTTGAATAATTATCTTAAATTCTGTAATAACCTCTGTTATATAATAACTGTATTAAAAATCACAGAAATCTTATTTCTAATCACCGAAGTTAAAGAAATAGAACAAAAATAATTTTGGATGTCCTATTTATTTATTGCCAATTATAAAATATGTATAGATATATAATGTAAACAGTTAATTTATCAAAGAAAATATTTAGAAAATATTTAAAAATATATTTATTTTTAAATAAGACGAAATAATGTTTTTCTTTCACACTTAATCATCCATTTTGTTTGTGAACAAATAATTACAGCGCGTGTTTCCAATTTGATCGATAAATAAATCTATCTTGTCATTAACGCAAATATTAATCATTTCATAGTCATTACAAATCAAACAGAATTGAACAACCAAAAGTTTCTAGGTTTATCTTAAATTTATATTTATAAAAAAACTCGAAATATATTTAGAAAAACATTTTTTTATTGAGAATTTTTTTTTAATGTGATATTAAAATTTGCAAAAGCATTTTCATTTTGTTACCCCATAAAATGAATTTACAATTCATTCTATTCCGCGAATTTTTATTTACTTAAAGTTTTAATAAAAGAAATTATAAAAGTATTCTAAGAAAAAAGTAAAATGTTCTTTTTTTGTTTTATTTTTAATCTAAGAAATTTCGTTATATTTTTAAAAATAATAAGAATTCAACTGCGAACGAATATTATTTTGTTCGAAAATAAATGTAAAACATTTATTTAAAAAAAGCATTCCGAATTTCATGAGTCATAACCTGTTATAATAAAAACTTGTAAAGTAATTTCTTAGCGTAAAAAAATAAAAATTTTAATACTCACCATCACCAAGTACGGCACACAGAACAGTTAAAACCAATAACAAACGAAGATTCTCCATTCCTCCAAAAAACCCGATCGTCTGAAGATCGGGAAGCAGCTACGGTAAAGCACAACTCACGTTCGCCTTCGCCGGTCGAAAATCGTCTGAAGTTAAACTCTACTCTCAACCATGGAATAAAAGAGTAACAAAAAAGAAATTGCATTCAACCGTTTTGTTTTGTTTTTTCTTCCCACTAGCCAAAATGTAGGTCTCCGAGATCTTACCGAAAAGCAAGGTGACAAGAACCGGATTTTTTATTATTTTTTACTTTTTTTTTTAATTTCTGGTTTTTACTTTTCCGCATCTATTTCCTTCGAATCAACTGAAGTGAAAGTGGTAGTACCTCGGTCACGGTGCGCTGGTCAATTAAAGGATTGTAACCATTCCGGACTGGTATAGCGAGTGTTCGAATTTTTTTTAAATGTTTTTTTTCTTGTAGTGTTTGTTTTATTAAAATATCGATTGAGCATCCATGCTTTGTAGCTATTTTCCCACGATTATATAGAACAATGTGATGTGTGTATTCATAGTTTTTCAAAAGAAAACAACGCGTAAGATGTTTATCAGAAATTTCAGAACAATGAGCAGAGACTTTCCAGCGCCATTTTTCGACATTTTCGTGTTGTGTATCTTTTACGAAATCTTAGGGTCAAAAGATGGGCCTCGGGTATACGTTTGAAAAAATAAATATGTACAAGAGTTTTAAAATTAGTGCTATTGTATTGCGAAGATCAGATTGCGGGGTCAAATATGAAAGGATATTCTAAGTAACATTCTATTTCGAAAAAATCCTAATGTAATCCTAATGCAGTAAATAGAAAAACGTTGGTCGTTGTAGGCGTTTCATCGAAGATTATTTTTTTAAAAAAGCACCAAAATGTATAATTTGGAATTTTTTAAAGTAGCTCTATCTGTTATGATAGGCATTATTATTTTCTTTTTGGAATAACAGAATAACTAATAAAAAATTTATTTTTCCATATTTGAAGATAAATTATTTTCCTATTAATTGCAAAATCTGCTTAAAAGTTCTACAATTTCTTCAACTAGTTTATAATACTATTTCTAAATACTTCATATAGTAACAATATGAATGGCAGAAGAAAATTGAAAAATAATTAATAAATTTTAGTTCATAAATAAATATTTTAAATTTATTTTTAAGGGGTCGCCAGAATTTCATTTTAACTGTCATGTATAATGTTTACATGTTTTATGTTATAAATAAAATCTTGGTAAATAAAGATCAATAATTTTTGTACGTAAAAATCGCACATATCAAAAGAATATAATGATGATAACAAACTTAAAAAGAGCCAATAACTCTTTTCACACTTATCATTTTTTTCTATATAAACTTTTTAAAATTTTATCTTCTCTTATAAACAAAAACAGAGGATTCGCTTAGTTTATTTCACACAAGACAAAAAAAACATTAATTCAATAATTATAAATTACTAATGCAACAAAAATAATATGTATTGCCATCCACTTATTCTTAAAATGAAAAAAATTCCCTATTTGCAAAGAAATGTGAAACTAAAATGTAATCCATTAAATAATCACAAGAAAAAAAATATATAATGACTCATTAATCTTAATTTTTGCTGTTCTTTTATTTCACCTTCCATTTCTTTTAGATGTACTTTTTTCACAATAAATTTTAATTTAATCATCTACGTTGTGCGTATCCCACCATAATTAACCAATTTTCTAATTTACAAATCGAATTTTTTTCCAATTTGTTTCGGCACACCAGCATATGCCAAACATCCAAAGGTTTAGATGCAAACGAAATATAAGAATAAATTTGAAAAGCAATGCTTCAAGACATTTTTAAGCTGTTAAAAGATTTGCATACATTGAGAAATATTTTATTAAGATACACAAAATAAAATCTTCTCATTTTATACAATAAAATTATATATATATATAACTTAAAATATATATATATTTAATACAGTTTGAGTCCAAATTGTTTTTACAAAATAAGGGGGTGATAGTAACCATCCAGTTAATCCAGGGATGGCCAACCCGCACTCCCCCCCCTCCCCGAATACTTTTGTGACCCGTGAGATTCTTTACAACTTAACAAAATATAATTACTTTGAGCAATATTTTTGTTTTTAGTGTTGTGTTTTTTGTAACAAATAAATCTCATGATTGTTTCCATTTTATGACGTTGCTTTTGTTTTAATAGATACTTAGAAATGGGCCGTATTGCGTTGCAGCGACACATCGCTGCAACGCATGATTCCTTTAACTTTTTTTCAACTTACACCTGCGAATCGTTCTTTTCAAAATAAAAATGTATCCAACATAAATCGCGTTGAAACTTATCGGACAAAAACCTACAACATCAATTATGATGTGCAAATACACGCATTTGGGCTCGACCTGAAAAAACTAAGTGAAAGAATTGAGAAACAAGTATTTCATTATTTAAATAAATTAAACAATATTTGATCTCATTCCATTATAATTATTATACTATTTATATCTGTATACATGAAAAATAATGAATACAATAATAACAGTTCATTCTATTTCAAATTTTCACTCCAATAAGTGCTTGTAATTGGTTCAAAACTTCTATAAAAATATATAGTTTTATATTTAACCCATGGGATTATAATGTTTTTTCGAAGTGGCCTGCAAGGAGTTGCTTAATTTAGGGGTTAGCCACCCCTGAATTAAGCAATAATTACCATGGAACTCAGCGGTGTACACATACCTTTCATATCATAGTCGTAAGCACCTAAGAGGAATCTCAATGGTAAGAAATAAAAATCTGGTGGTCAATGGGGGGTTTTGAACCCCCTCCTATCCCCGGAGGGAACATAGAGTCGCATTCCCCTCTGAGAGACAGAAAGGAGTAGAATTAGAATTAAAACTATGGTGTTAGGGAAGTGAATGAATGATTCCAAAAGTTGGTCAGTCTTATTTATTGTTCAAAGAAAAACTCACAGCTAGAGGCTTACAAGCGTGTTGTTGCACATCAGTGAAAGAATGACGGGCGAACCCTTTCGGTAGATTCCTAGGGAGTTGTGTTAACTTTGTCGGGAATTACGATTCTCTCTACGAGATCTTCCACCAGCCCCACAAAGAATTCAAGAAACCCAAGTATAAAAACTCTCTTGAGCTTAGTTTCAGGGAGTGAGGAGCTCAAGATATAGATTTGCCATGGTAGAAACAGCATTCGGTGTAAGATCTCGTAGTGAGACTCGTTGCCGCTGTCAAAATTAGCACACCGCCAGGAATCTTCAAGGGGGATCATTCTTTTGTTGGTGAAGCAACTATGGCGTGGCTACAACGGACGTGGTCAGAGCGGGACACTCCGAAACTCATCGTGGTTAGAACGGACATATTTTCCCCCATCTTAGAACAGATAAAGGGTGAAGATAAATAAGTAAATAAATACTTTTAAAAATCACAAATATATTTCAAAACAATATTTTAAGTGGCAAATCTCTTTCACATGGGATAACGTTTTTTTTAACCGAAGTTTTCTGTTTTTGCTCTTCGATTATCGAATTCATACATTTTTACTAATCAAATTTAATTATTTATATTAAATTAGTAAGATATTATAGTGCGAATGCATTTTAAACAAAGCGAAATGTTATAAAAATAAAAACTTTCAGAGAAGTATTTAAAAATTAATAGTAAGTAACAGTATAATGAAAGGTATGAACAAATTTCAGGGATTTTAAATTTTAGAGTCAGATAAATATTAGAATAGGTGCAATTACCATAAAATTAATTAGTTTCATTAATGTAAGTAAAGATAAATACTAGAAGTAAAATACATAAAACAGATACAAGTAAATAAAAGAAAATAAATATAAGTAAATAAATGATAACTAAAACCTTGATTATAAAGGCATAAATGTCATTTACCCTTGGATTTAGTCCAATCTAGTTACAAAAAGATTTTAGGCATTTTTCTAAATTGTTTGATGTTTCGAACTCTTTTATGATGTTTTCAATTCTTTCATCCAGTTTTACATGTGGTTCTTTCATTTTTTTCCAGGTTCACCTAATTCTCTTGATTTCAAATTAAAAGGCACTTTTTGTGTTTCTTCTTTTATTATTTTAACTAATAAGTGGACATTAGGCTGATTTCTGCCAGTGGTTGATTTAATTTGGAATTCCACCCTTCAACAGAATTATTTGTCCTATGACTTGATTGATTGAATATTAACGTCGCACTGTTTAGCTACACGAGGGCTTTTGGCGACGGATCACGTAATTTTGAACCATGGTCAAGTGACGTGGACGACACCTGAGCTGGCACCCCCTCTCCTAACTACCGCACCACACCAACGGGAGGACGTTTCAGCTCTCGGCAGATTTAACGTGCATCGCTGCCTAGTGGTACTGGGCTCGAACTCGTTACAAGGCAAGCCACGGTCCGATACCCATACCACTCGGCTACCGCGGCCACATTTGTCCTATGACGCTGTCCATATACGTTCCGTACTATAATGAGCATATTTGGATTGTCCATCCACAGCTCGACAAAATAACCAATGAATGGGAAAAGTTTGTCAATGCTAAAAGCTTTATATCCAAGCATCACCTTTTTTACGGGGTGGGCATTAAGTCGATCGCGATGATCGACTGGTGGACCGCCAAGACATTTTAGGGTGACCGCCTTCACTTAAAACCTAAGATTAAAATAAATATATTTTTGGAACACCAACGCCAGTTAGACTGGATTATAGGCTCTTAACAATGCATGCTACTATGTGTAGACGACACATGTGCCATTATCGGAAGCACTCGATTACACTTAACACCTTATCTGCGACTATAGAGGGAAAATGCGATCACCACGATGCTAGCGCCCCTCCCCCTCCCGCACACCAACTAAAGGGGAAAATAAATGTTGACCATCCCGCAATAACATGGGATTGGCTACTGAAACATCACCAAACTCACGCTTCCGTGGGATTGGATTCTTGTGTTGATATTACGTCCCACGATAGAAGGCACCCGGCAGCGAAAGTGTTAAGGACAAACATCGGTTAATGGACGAAGTAAATAATCCTAATTTAAAAAAGCTGCACTTTTTATTTAACATCATTTTCTTGCACTACTTACCAGTGTAAAGCTACATTTTCAACGCCGAATGCAATTAAGACAACATGTCATTCTCGATTTACAGACGACCTCTTGGAATTTAGAGCAAGATTAGTAGTTATAGTAATTATATACCGAAATATTCAAGATTGGGCTGGACAGTATGAAGACTAAGTCTTCAACTGAGACTAGAAAATTCTACGAGAACTAACTTTAAATGAAAATGATTTATTTATTAATGTATTTTGAGTTGTTTGATAATAAATGCATCATTTGATGCTTTTAAATTTGTGGGTATAATTATTATGTTTGTGTCTTGCGTTTTGCTTAAAACATGGTTTTAAATTCTAAAATGTAGGTAAGTGTATATTCTGTATTTATTATGTCAGAATATAAATAATTATGTAGGTACGTACCATGTACCATGTAAAAGTATGCCCACACATGATCTATGCGTTCCATTGACAAGTAAGCTAATGCAGAAATCCGTTTACATGCATTCCTTATATTTTCGTTCTATTATATTCCTTTACCAGACACATTTCTTGTATCTTACGCCGCAAACATTGGTTAAAATGAAAGTTACAACCGGAAATAGTCGAACTGGTAAATTCGAACATACAACTATTGATGGCTGCAGCTTTAGAATCCAATTTTATAATGTGCGGCTCCCACTTAGGGTACCAACGTTTCACTTCCTGAAACATTGCAATGTAAGTTGCTTGTCTTATCAGGCAGAATTACAAAAAGCGCCGAATAAGCTGTGATGGGCTCACGCGTCTTTTCATTAACATGTTCTTTGGGGTCAGAATTACTGGCAACTCTTTTCCAACCAAACCAAGAAGTGAAGCGTGAATGAAAGATGCAAATTAGGAAGCTTTTAAATAACAGAAGTTTAAAGTAAGCTAGGTGGCAAGTTGGGGGATGTTATGATAGTCCGTGATTCAAGTGTGAAGAGGTTTTGAAAGGTTAAGTGACAGCCAACAGAAGTTATCCGTGACAGAGAGCCCTAAGGTCAAGGTGCATACCATTGCACGCCTGTGAACCGCAACTTTAAATAGGATTAAATAGAGTGCTACTTTGTGGGACGATAAAGGTAGGAGTAACTATTTAAATATTCGGATCTGTGATCTATTTGGAATTGAGCTTAGGCGAGTTAGTTATTGATAGTGGTCCGGGTTACGTTATTTCGGTATAATTTATATTGTGAGTTTAGCCACCGTAGATTCTCTCGCATATCATATTATTATCTAATCTGTTAGAAGTTTAAGTTTAAGATCTTAATAAAGTCATATTAAGATCATGGCAGCTTCTAGTTCTTCATTTATTCCTACTTCTCTAGCTCACGCTGATAATCAAGGAGAAGGGCACTCTTACAAAGCATTGATCTCAGTTACTATCCTCCTTAAGTCGACGTGTATTGAATATATTTGAGCAAATTGTTTCGTACAACTTTTAAATGTTCCATCTAAGAAAAAGTCTTTCTATTTTACAAAAGGTACTGAGATTCTTCTCCTCCAAATACTAAAATCCTGTTATCTTGGTCATTTTGAAAGTCTAAACCAGTGCTCTTCAAACTGCGTTCCACAGAACCCTGGGGTTTCATGAGGCATACCTAAGGGTTCCACGAGTCACAATAAAAAAAATCTCAAAGAAACATAAATGTGTATGCAAAATGAATTCACGTTCTATAGGAAGTTTCTATACCCACAAGAATTAAAATTTCATCCCTGTCATTAAGAAACTGAAAATTTTGTTTAATACACAATTTTATTTCGCAATACTTTTTTTAAACATTTATTATAATTTAATAAACGAATATAAAATGATTTTTCTTTATATGTACTACCTAATGGATTATGAATATTTTATTGTTTACTATCCGGGTCCCATGAGATAATTTTATACTCGTTGGTACAACGTCTTGCAAAACTAAATGCACATTTTTACATTTGTGGAAAAAACTTTCATCAAAGGAGAAGGAACAACTTATTAAGTTATCAACATATTCGATGAAAAAAAATCTAAATTTAAGCAATAGCTGCTCCTAAATTTTATGTTTCAAATTCATGTAAATTACACAATATTTATCACACAGCTGTAATCATTTCAATAGCATTCCGAACGCTGTGTGTAAGTGAAAAATATTTCTCTGCGTGAGTGGATACAAAAACGAAGAGTAGCCTCGCATTAGAGGTACCCTCCGAGATGTAAAACAGGGAGCGGTCAGCTCTGTTGATATGTTAATAAATTGTTCCTTCTCCTTTGTTGTAGGTTTTTTTCCACAAATGTAAAAATGTGCATTTAGTTTTGCAAGACGTACCAACGAGTATAAAATTATCTCATGGAACCCTGATAGTAAACAATAAAATATTCACAATCCAGTAGCTGGTACATATAAAGAAAAGGCGTTAGGTATTCATTTATTAAATTATAATAAATTTTTAAAAAATGTAATAAATTATAATAAATGTTTAAGAAATGTAATAAATTATAATAAATGTTTAAGAAATGTAATAAATTATAATAAATGTTTAAAAAATGTAATAAATTATAATAAATGTTTAAGAAATGTAATAAATTATAATAAATGTTTAAAAAAATGTAATAAATTTTAATAAATGTTAAAAAAATGTAATAAATTATAATAAATGTTTGAAAAATGTAATAAATTATAATAAATGTTTAAAAAATGTAATAAATTATAATAAATGTTTAAAAAATGTAATAAATTATCATTAATGTTTAAATGTAAGATTTTTTCACCCTTCCATATTCTTTTATTTGTTGGAAAAGTTGGAAGTGGCGCGCATAATTATTTTTATGGCTTCACTGCCTGGATACAGATGTTGCAGGGAAGCATCATTGGAAGGGTCAGTTTGACAATGACTGGATTTCATTAATATTGCACGATATTGTGACTGCGCATTCAAATTATTGTTTTCAATATACTAAGGATTTTTTAATCGATACTATTATTGATTTATACGTGTGCGTCAATTGTTTCCTCTTAGAAAAATGTACGGCATTTAAAAAAGTTCTAGAATAAAATACTAATTACTCTGAAAGAACCTACTTTTTATTTGGGTGTGTATCTTTGTACATTCAAAAGCTACTCAACCACATAACTGAACCACACTCTTGTGGGCTTATTCACTAGCGCAGGAACTGGAGAATATTTCCCTCCCCTTCAGTTCACTTGCAGAAATTGTGGAGGTGGAGATAGAGGTCGTGTCGCCATCTATCGTCCCTTCGGGGAAGTTTCACTGAGCTTAAATCGCACTGTCACCTGTATGGTGCTCAAGGCCAACGACAGGCGTACCTCTTGCCCATGCCACGATGAATTTCGTGGGCCTCGTTCTGACTACGTCAGACAGGTGGCATTAGCAACAACAACAACAACAACAACAATATCCTCCAAGTTTTCTCCTACATTATTCTTATTTTAAAAATACTTTGGTTCATTGAGGTTCCTTAATTATAATTGAAATTGCTGCCTCCTACGGTTAAATTAATATTCTATTTCAAAAATAATGATTCCTAAATTTAAATGATGCACATGTACAATACTACATAAAAGTCATAATAATGTCTCTTCTGAATATATTGAAAATGCTGCATATTTAAGAATACAGCGTTCATATTCTTATACACCCTATGAATTTTAATGACTGCTCGCGAACAATGATATCTTCGGTTACATCTATGTGAAAAGTTCGATTTTGACGTCATGTCAAGACGTCATTAACTTTTGCCTCTCCCATCCAACTCGATTTTCTAGATTCGTGTTGGTTTTCACATCAAGTTTTAATTTTTAAAATTCGAATAATGTAGGTCAGAGGAGTCGCAAATCCTTTCTTTTTAAAGTGAATTTTTGATCACTCTACGGCTCCACCCGAGTCCTGAAAATGTTTGAATTTGATCGGCGGATACTTTGTTCAAGCTTCGAAAGGTGTGGTCTTGTCTGTGATTTAAATCACTGTAGTTTGTAGCAAAAAGTTCTGTCGTTGTCAGATGTTTAATTCCAATATTGCTTCCCTTAAGCATTCTTTTAAAGGCTTGAAAAAAACTTCTAGGGGTTTTGGAGTTTTACTCTTAAAAAATAATCATTTTAGACATGGGGTGGGCAAATAGAAACTCGCAAATAATTTTTCCCGGCCCTGTAAGACAGTCAGAAAATTAAATAGACGGAAAATATTCTTTATATTAGGGTCAACATATGTAAGCATTTTTTTTTTCGCATTAGGATCAACGAGAGTAAATTTTGATGCGATCAACTTTCAGGCAGTGTTCAGAATTTCAACAAGCAATCACACTCCTGAATTAAAAAACCCCAGAAAAGTATGATAGTGGGACACATTTGTCTCTTTAAAGCTATTCTAAATTTAAATGTGCTTGCAGCTATGGATAGGAAATTAGCATAATAAATCGAATAAAGCTGCCACTATTTTGTTAAACTTATATTTATAGATTTTTTATCGTACTATTTATAGCTTTTCTGAGATGCAAAGTTAACTAATGGACACAATAATGTTTAAAAAGTAGGCACTGGTAGACTTCCCTTCCCCAATGTGGCTCTCGAGCTAAAACCATTGTTCATCCCCTGTCCTAGACTTTTTCAGACTTTTTTGAAGTACATCTATTTTTGTCGCCAAGATTATTTACATTCACTTAGTCTTCTTGAAGAGTATTCTCTCTTAGGGATGGCGATCTGAGATCGATTAATCGATTTCTTGGGACAAAAAAATCGATTTTTTAAATCGATATGTAGCACTGAATCCATTCAGTGAATCGATACTTCATCCTGGAAAATCGGCATTCAATTTTTTTCCGTTTTGGTAAATTCATAAAATATTATTTACAATTAGCTGAATGTACTATCTTTAAAACGCGTTATATTACGGTGTTGGCGGTTAAGGGGTTAATTTACTTTCGAGAACAAAAAAACTCTATTTATCATTACGTTCACTCAATAGCCACGATGTATATGAGTATCGTTCAGTGGCGCACACAAGGGACGAGTCCTGGGGGTCCGGACTACCCCCCAAAGCCCTTGATTTTTTTTCGGATTGATTATAATTCTAAGTATATAATACATAAAATTTAATTAAGTATTTGCTATTAATGATTAATTTTATTTAATTAATGCTAATTATTTATTCAATAATTAGTATTACTGTGTTTTGTTCCCGAAAATCGACAAAATCAAAAGGAGCATGATACAAGAATGGTGACCTTCGTCCCCGGACCCTCCCCTCCTTGAAAAATTCCTGTTTGCGCTACTGGTATCGTTGGATCATCTGTTCCTTGTGAGCGCCTTTATTCGATTACCGGCAACATCGCAAGTGATGAGCGGAACCCCGCTTGGATCCCAGTAGATTTGAACTCAGACTGTTGTTTTTAAAAAGCTTAGATATTAAGGATTGGGCACTATAAGCTATATTATCGATTTTCTAAACTTTTAAATGTAACAAATACATTTAGAAAGTAAATGTCTTCTTTTATACCTGATACTTTAATATGGTAATAAAAATAATTGTTATTGTCGAATTCCCTGAACTAAAAAAATTCCCTGATTTTACTGATAAGAGATCGTTTATTATGGTATATCTTCCTTGTTTTTCATAAAATGGATTTATAATTACATTGTAAATGTAGACTTGGAAGAAAAAAAATCGATTTTTTAGAAATCGATGCTTTAGACCTCGATTTTTTGTGTGAATCGATTCATCAAGTTACGATTCGAATCGATTTTCGATCGGAAAGAGAATCGCCATCCCTATTCTCTCTTAATGTAGAAACGATCTTTCCGGTCACAATATCCTTTCAGTGGAGAACCGAGCTAATTGCTAAATTCTCGAATATAGAAAATAATTTTTTAAAAAATGAGTATATATTCTAGATGAGCTTACAAACACTTACGAACAAAATATTTTAATCCAAAAAGTTCGAATTACTTTATTTCATTCCTACTGTTAGTTCACACTCTCCTTATATTTATTTATTTATACATATATATCTTGTTCGAATTTTCAATCATTAATAAAATACTTTTATTTATCCCCTCAAGTTCAAATACATCTTTTTAAACTTGTAGTGGATGACACTTGTGATGTTAATACAGTTTTTCAAATATTAATTCGTTAATTAAGTTTAATTAATGAATTATTGGTAACAAACAAAAATAATGTCCAACAGCATATATCAAAAGGAAAATCGTTCGTTGAGTCCCTGTAGCGCAATGGATAACGCATTGGCCTTCTAATCCAAAGGTCGTTGGTTCGACTCACACCTGGGATGGCCTAATTTCTGAAAATGGGATTTCTTTTTTTTACTGTACTATTTTATTAGAATAATTAAATTTACTTAATGATTAAATGGTAGCAAGCAAATAAAAATAGTTCTACCCCATATATAGAAAGGAAAATTGCAAGTTCTATTTTGTCACTTAATATTGTAATTAATTCTATCATATGTAAATAGATATTTATATTAATTGTAACTATTTAATAAAAAGTAACTAAAATAAACATATTTTTGTTGACCTAAGTAGGAATTTATTTAATTTTTTTATTTATATATTACATGTTTATTGCTGAAAATCCGCTTTAAATTTATGAGGTGTGTATATTAACCCTTTATCTACCGCATTATGATTTACTGCAGCTTTTTCCATGCAATATTTTTTTTGAATCACCACATTGAAAATTAAGGGATATATATGAACAAAATCCTCAACTTTTCAAAGTTTAATAAGTTAGAGCTAATTAATTAATTAAAGATATTTAATTCTAAAATTAGTTATAAACACTGTTCAACTAAAATAAATAGTAAAATAGTTTTCTAAGGTCTTCATTAACATGCAAAAAAAAAATAAGACACAATTTGACATGAACTACTTTTTCGGAACGAAAATGACAATCTTCGCAATCCGCTGAAAACGCAACTTCTGCTATGAAACTATTCGTCTTCTCCGCTAAAATACTCATCACAGAACCCACGATGCCATAATCCTGGAAGAGTCGACTTACAAGAATATTCCTGCTAAGTATCGTCATAGTATTTGTAAAAATGGTTATTCTACGTTAATTTTAAAGTGAGTGGTACTTATAAGTACTGTCTGTAGATAAAGTGTTAACTAAATTAAAGGCAATATTGCAAACTCTCTCTTTTACAGTATAATATTCAAAACATGCTTATGGTACAATTTATACCTTTTCTGAGATGCAAAGTTAACTAATGAAAACAAGCAAAGTCTTCAGAGAAGTGCAATCTTCTGTTAACCTCCGCTTCCACAAAGAGGTCCTCGAGTCAAAAAACTATTGCTACCCTTCCCCCCCTTCCAACAGATAAAAAGTCACTAATTGTAAAAAGCTTTTTAATGGGATTATCCTTTAAACTATAAATACAAAAGTATTTAAAATAAAAGTTTATTTTAGTGCATTTAAATGGAGAAAAATTTAGAACATAAAAAATTGTTTTCTTACGAAAAATGTTTTTGCACAGAGACTTGTACGTACATCAAAGTATCTAGTGTAGTTATTATAATTTTACGTTTGAAGCATAAAACACATTTGAAAGCATAATAGCTTTTAGGAGCAAGGAAATGAAATATTTTCCTTAAATTAAGTAAAAACTTTAAAAAATATCTTCGAAACTATTCAAGCGAATTTTGGGTAAAAATAAATTTCGAATGGCAGTTGAAGGAAAAACTAAACTTGTAACGAAGAACTTTAAAAAAAAATTGCGAAATGACAATTGATTGCTGAAGAGGGAATTCTGAATTTCTTTCACTTGTATCGAAACTTTTGCTGAAAATGGCAATGAAGTTTGTTAAAAAACATAAATGAAATAAACCAAACATGAAATGTTCCTGTTCCTTTCGAACATTTTCCCTGTAATTTAATTCAAAAAATTTGCTTGATTTTTTACGTGTTCAATGGCCTTCTAGAGGTTTGAAAAATAAGTAATATATTTATAAAGATAGGGTGGGGTTTTAACCGTTTGACACTTGAATTATCATATGCTTAATATCAGTTGAATGACTTAAATAATAATTGTTTTAAGCATTGTTTAAAAAACGTTACCTAAAATAAAAATAATTTGATGAATTTTCCTGTGTGCATTCGGTTTTCCATCAATGGCGCTATTAATTTGCACCAATAATCTTTTTTTTCTGTGTTTCGCTATAACTAGCTGGGTGGCGTAGTTGATTTGTCGCTGGCATTGTACGCCTAAGTTTGCGGGTTCAACCTCAGCCCAAGTCGGTCTGTTTGGTGTGGGTGCTCTGGGCAAAATTCCTAGTATCATATTTCATCGTCAGTAGCCTCCTTTGTGAAAGGAGACAGAATCAAAATTACGTTGTGGTGACTAGTATTCCATCTATATGGTGCCGCACTTAAAAGGAATGCCAGCTCCTAGGTAACGTACTAGGTCTGCAATGGTAAATACCAATCCGCAGCCCTGTTGGATATAAAAAAATATTACTTTGTACATAAAAACAAATCTGTATTGCTTAGTCATGACATAAGTACTTATACAAAGATTGTCTGCTATGATTCAAACGCAGCGGACGATTTTAAATTTCGTCGTTTAGAGATGGTTTGCAATAGTTTTCAGATAACTGCTATCTTTCAAGCATTTGTTCTAAATCAATAATAAAGAACATTAAAGTACAGCAGATATTTCGCTGCATCGAAAAAGCCCATTGGTGATTTTTAAGGCTCTTTGTTCGTTCATTTGTTTATCAAGAAGAGTATTCTTTTGACAAGGATTTGGACAGCTTTGAGGAGAGCTGGTTTTCTAACCTTTTGAGGACAACTGCATCTGCTACAACAAGCAAATGAACGTGCCAAAGAGAATATGTCATAAAAGTGTTATATAACAATATGTCAAAAAACGCGAAGCCCTTAGACCAGGGATGGACATTGATTCGATCGCGAAGACATTTCAAGGTGTGTGACGGCTTTTACTAAGATGCGCATAATAAAAGAAAAATATTTATGGAACATCGACGCTAGTTAGACAGGATAATTGGCTTTTAACAATCGATGCGACTGTAATTACCTAAGTAAATAATTCGATAGATGTATGTTTGTATGTACACATGTTTCCTTCATTGGAAGCGTACGGTGATGTTTAACACGTTCATTGCCATTGTAGGGGAAAAAGCGATCACTGTGATGCCAGTCGTATAAATGAATTTTTCCCCAAACGCCGACTGAATCGAAGAATAAATGTTAATCATTAACTCTCCCCGTGATAGAACAGAATTAGCTATTGAAACATCATCTCACTTCTCGCGCTTCCAGGGGTTTGGGTTCTCATGTTATGTCCCGTGATGGCGCGGAACTCGACGGCGAACAAATTTAGTACATACGTCGATTTCAAATTTACCGGTTCACGTATGTTTTCTGCTAGCTGCATTGTATGCTGTCTAGAAGTCTCTCATAGCTGTTCAAGCATACAGCTTGATAATTTTATGCCACTTGTGTATTTGCAGTAATCTGTCCTATTTTAAAAGAAGAGTACAGTATCGGAAACAAGTGTTAAGAAAGAGAAAACATATAATTTTAATACAGAATGACCACTGGGGGGACCGCAACACCTTATAAATATTAGAATTAGCCCGTATCATGGAAAAGTCCGCCCACCCCTGAATTATGCTTAAACATTTTCCAAAAATAACAGGTCATTTGCTTACAAAAGAAACAAAGCGCCAGAGCAAAAGCACTGCTGCGACTGCATGCTCATAACGACCCCAGACTAATTCTGTTTGAAAATTTTTGACATAGAAAAATCTTTCAATCACCATAATGATTATGTATAAGCAAGGATTGCCCAATAAACTAAAGAGAAGAAAAACCCAGTGCAGAGAGTCCATCACCTGGTTTCTGTAACGGTTTGGTGCGATGTTCATTGTAAAGGCATCTCAGAGATTGATTTTTGCAAAAAGGTTGTGCAAACCACGCTAAAGGTAGTCAAGACGTTATTTTAGAACTATAATAGCCTCTGAATGTAAACCTGTTCTTGGGAAATTCTTGGAATTTTTAACAGGTCTCTGATCCTACACGTAAAACGAAATTGACCCAATGGTGATTGAAAGAAAGTGTGTAGGACTTAATAGAACCCGAAGATTGGTCTTCCAGCAGGCAGGATTTAAATCCTAGCCACTATAAATTGTGTTCAGTATTGGAGGCTAAGGTGTGCCATCCCAAATAGAACAGTTTTAATATGTTCCTTAAGGAAAAGCAGCGATGGATATTCACATGGAGGTAAAGCGCGCCTCGATAGATGATGGCCAAGTAGACTCAAAGTCCGTGTGAAGTCCAAAGGTGATCTTTTGAATAAAAGGTACAATATGTTAAATTTAAAGATTAAAAAAATGAAGCTTTAAGAATATTTAGTTTTAAGTATACTCGTACAAAATATTGTAATGTTAACTGTATAAATAATTATGAAAACAAAATTTCAGAGTAGTCTTCTTTATTTTTCAAGAAAATCATGGAGTCTCCTCGCTTGTGAAACAATTATTTATTATTTTAGGTTAGGTTACACAAAATAAAAAGCAGCTATTACAACAAAGAACATGGATGGCATTTTATAGCGATCACATTGTCGAGGTTCATCGACCGTGGGTGTAGGTGGGTTCGACTTCAGGTAGTCTTCTTTATTTTTCAAGAAAATCATGGAGTCTCCTCGCTTGTGAAACAATTATTTATTATTTTAGGTTAGGTTACACAAAATAAAAAGCAGCTATTACAACAAAGAACATGGATGGCATTTTATAGCGATCACATTGTCGAGGTTCATCGACCGTGGGTGTAGGTGGGTTCGACTTCAGAGTAGTCTTCTTTATTTTTCAAGAAAATCATGGAGTCTCCTCGCTTGTGAAACAATTATTTATTATTTTAGGTTAGGTTACACAAAATAAAAAGCAGCTATTACAACAAAGAACATGGATGGCATTTTATAGCGATCACATTGTCGAGGTTCATCGACCGTGGGTGTAGGTGGGTTCGACTTCAGAGTAGTCTTCTTTATTTTTCAAGAAAATCATGGAGTCTCCTCGCTTGTGAAACAATTATTTATTATTTTAGGTTAGGTTACACAAAATAAAAAAGCAGCTATTACAACAAAGAACATGAATGGCATTTACAGCGATCACATTGTCGAGGTTCATCGACCGTGGGTGTAGGTGGGTTCGACTTCAGAGTAGTCTTCTTTATTTTTCAAGAAAATCATGGAGTCTCCTCGCTTGTGAAACAATTATTTATTATTTTAGGTTAGGTTACACAAAAACACACAGCAGCTATTACAACAAAGAACATGGATGGCATTTTATAGCGATCACATTGTCGAGGTTCATCGACCGTGGGTGTAGGTGGGTTCGACTAAAGGTCCCATTTTTCAATTAACCCAATTTCATTACCTATATCACTTAACAAACTTAATCAACTTAATTGAGAATGCACTTAAATCACAAAATCCGAGGAGTAGTCAAACTTATTAACGTAAATATAATTGAAATTTGAGCATTTATATCTAATATCCTGAACGTTCTTGATTCAACACTTGATTAATTGTTCCGTCTTGAATTAACCATAAGACCAACACAGTTACTAACGCGAGGCTTTCTCCTATCTCAGTTTTCAACCATCATCTCGCCTGCTATACGACTAACATTTAAACAGAAGCTCTAATTTACATAAAACTCAGTCCTCTCTACGGAAAGCGGTTTTCAACTGAAATCACAGTTTAAAAGATTACTTTACCCAAGAGGATTAGCAAATGCGCAAATAGACCCGTTACAACATTCTTTCCTCACTTAGCCTGTACTATAGATGAGTGGTCGCTAGAGGAAACTTCTGCTGCTGGGACAATCAGTTTCAGTCATTATGACAAAAGTGGTTACAAAATATTATATCATCAAATAATGGTTCAAAATTCTCAATTCAGCGTTCTAAAAAAAGGCATTTTCATCTTACAGGTAGCATCGCAAGTTACACACAGTAAAAAAATATTTAAATGAATTTATAAAATTCATATAGACGATGAAATATTGTTATATTCATTTTAATATTGCAAATTATTTTTTTTAAAAAACCGTTACATAATTATATCCAGTGAACAAGATTGTCTTTTTTTGTTCGAATGTAAGATCGTGATGAATAATTTGACAATCCACTTCCTAATCTCAGGGTAATGAATTTTATTATTTAATGGTGTTAGAGAAAATAAAAACTGTATAAGTTTCCTTTTAAATTCCAGTTCTGGAGAATTAAACATTCGTCTCAAGGTTTCAGACGGTATAAATCCGGAACTTGCCTGTGGTTTTGAAAAAAGAAAACTCACAAAATGTGATTCAGCACGAGTTTTTTTACTGGATGAGCAAACGAGTTGGTAAATTATAAACAAAAATTCTAAAATAGCAAACAATTTTTAAAAATTGAGGTGGAAAAAAAAGTAATACAATATAATTAAATTCTTTTACAGTTTAAAATATTAAGAATTTTTAATCTAAATATATACTGTTTTTTCTCTTTATAACGTTAAGCATTTTCTTACAATAATGAAATCAAAATGTAATTATAACGTTTGATATTATTTATCAAAAAGAATTCCTAATTTGTGTACTATTGCTTAACATGCACACAATGTGCTTTCAGTTAATACAAATTTAATTCTTTTTAATCGAGTTCTGTGATTCCTGTGTGTGTGTGTGTTTATTGTATAATTTAAGTTCGTGCATTGTTTGATACATATGAAAACACTTTATTTCCTTTGAGTGAGCCCTTAAAAAAATTTAGCTCTTAAGAAAAATTTTCTTTTTCGTTTTATGTTACACACTTTTGAAAACTGAATTCATTAGTAGTGAAAATAATTATGGATAGTGACACACATTAACTTTCATATTAAAACATATACTTTGACTTTTATAAATGTAAATGAAAACAAAGAATAAAATCAAACCTTTTATGCATTTCGGTTCTACTTAATGGCTCAATAGGAGGGCCACTTTGGATTTGGCGATTTTTATCTACATAACATGATGAGATAACGAATTCATTCTAAAATAAATAATAAATAATTCCGAATAAAGTACCTTGGTGACCGCTTTTAGTCGCCAAAAAAGGACTTCACCAAGTGCCTCCCCCCCCCATATTACACTTTAACCCAACTTAATTACTAGTTTCTCACTAAAAAGAGATACCAGCTTCAGAGGAATGTACCAGGTCTGCAATGGTAAAACACGAATCCGCAACCCATTAGAAATTTAAAAAACATTTCAGAGTTCTTTGTTGTTCCATATCCCACAAAACCTGTAACTGTATACGTTTCAGTTTCTATCGTTTTGAATGATCTTTAACAACTTCACATTTCTGACTTTAAACGACGTCATGTTTAGTAATAGAATTAAGCCTAATTCGTACTTAGGTAATTATACTATCACAAAGTTTTGGCTAAATTGCAGAATCATCTACTTGTTGGCGCGTTTTATTTTTTAAACCAAATCAAAACACGTCACCATGCCAAAAAACGATGCCAAATGCCACTAGTGTAGCTAGTCCTAAGTGGACCCTGTATCAATTTTCAAGAACGTTTTTTAGGCCCCTTAACATGTTACGATTTGTTTGTGTATATACATTGGGGTCCCTGTATCATTAATACGGCGGTAGCTACGCCCCTGTCAAATATTGTCATCTTATTTAGAACATTATTGTGTTTGAGCATGAGTGGAAATGGTTTTCCACTACCCCGCTGCGGTGCTACGTATTATCGCAACCAATTGGTGAAATTATATGAAAAAAGCCCATAGAGAGATGCCAATTCAGCGCGTAAGACACATAGGAAATAGGAGTTGCCCATTTGGCGAGTTATTAATAGAGTTGGCGATTGTTGCTATAATACGTAAATACCCTGGATGTATATCGCGGCATTTGACAAAGTCTTTTAATTTTATTAATTGGTCGACGGTATTATACATAAGTATTATTATTTTAATATAATATTTTCGAAAATAAAGGAATCAACCGAAAACAAAAACTAAATGTGTATAAAAGGCTAAAGCATTATAAAAAGAATGCCGTGTAAGAGGAAATAGTTTTAACTATTTTTTTCAGGTAGATTAAGTTTGAATAGAGAGATATATGTTACTCAATCTTATATTAATAACGTGAAATGTATCAAAAAAGACATTATATATAAATATATTCTTTAACTAAATTTAGCCACAAAAAATACTCAAGGATAGAAAAGAGTACATTGAATTTTATTTGCATAAATTAACTGCAATTATCTCTGTTTGTCATACTGCAATCTTCATTCTAAACAACAAACAGAAATCGATATAGCAATCTAATTATTCCCATCGAGAGATATGCTTGTTCGTGAGGCTACGTGGCAATGAAACTTTCTCAAAACGCATAAGTTTAATGTACGAAATAAGGTTAAATACGCAAATCATGGACGATGGAATTTCAATTAATCATCTTTGATGGGCGTGGTGTTCAACAAGGGGGGAAAATGTAACATTTCGATTGTTACCCGTTTGGCATGAAACGGAAAACCGAAGGCCGAATAATAATGTTCAGAGACGTGAGTAAATGATAACGGCGTTAAATAGATTTTCATTAGAATTACAAAACGATTCATTACAAAGTTTCCAGTTTTCTGATCTTATTGGATATCAAAATCCTTTAACATAGCTGACGTAGCGTTGTAATCGTTTAGTACGATTATAGAAGGACTCTCGTTATTAATTATAAGTTCTCATCATTAAATTTTTTAAAAAAAAAATTAAAATTTTCAGTTAAAAGTCACACTGGAACAAGACAATGGAACTCGTAGTTTCGAATCATACCAGTCAAAAGGTGATTGAGATGGACTATGGTTAAAATGGTACATCATTATCTTGACTGCCGTTTCTTTTTAAAATTTTCAAAAAAAAAAAAAGCCCAGTTACATTTCAAGTATAACCGTTTCCATTATTTAACACGACTTCCTAGCTGAATCAGGGATCAAACACATACTACAACTTAAACATCGATGGTCACGAATTCGTTATGATGACTCTGCTACCATTGTCCTAATATGGGCGTGATAGACTAGTGGTATGGTCACGAACTTATGATCAGGATTATCGAGTCGTAGGTTCGAATCCTGATGCTGTTGAAGACACACCATGTAAAAGTTCTGATGCACGTTAAATCTGTCTAGGCTCAAAGTCATGGTTTGGAGACGGGGTGCCAACTCAGGTGTCGTCCGGGTCACTTGAACGAGGTTCAAAATTACGAGATCCGTCGCCAGTAGCCTTGGTGTTGCTCAACGTTATTAAGGTATCCGACTACGTTCGGAACCATGATTTTAAAATCCGCATAAATGGATTATTTTCATATTTAGTGTCTCTTAGATTAGAATACATGTATAAAATTGTTTTAAGGACATTTTGAGAAAAAAAATTATTTAAACACAATATTTCGGCAAAAAATTAACTTAGAATAACCTTTTTTCAACATGGATATATATAAATCCACTTCTAAGTTATATAATTCAAAAATTCTAGTTGAGCCTCTGTACAGAGGTCTGAGCTATATACACAGGCAAAATATTATTCTAATAGAAGCATTTTTCACAAAAGGAGAATATTTTGAAAAGGGGTCATTCTATGTTCATTTTTTGTCAAAATATTCTACTTAAATAATTTTTTATTGTAATAATATTCTTAAAATAATTTTATATACATTTTCTAATCTAAGTGACACTGAATATCATAAATATTATCCATTATACGCTTTTGCAAAATCACGGTTCCGAACGTAGGCGTATACCTTAAACACTCTCTATAATCCTAATACAGATTTATATATATATATATATATCCCAGCACTTCTAGCTCAGGGTATGTCATACCCACCGTCTAACTTTTTTCAATGCTCTTTCTGAATCTTTTCTGGAAAATGGGTATTTTCTCGTGTAGCTGACTACAAGGTCATATCTTTTGAGGGGCTTTAGCTTGTAGGCGAATTATAAATATATATTTTTGGATAACGTCTCTTCGGGTATGTCATACCCTGCGCGTGAATCACCGTTACAGTTCTAAATGCATAAGTACATTTTAAATCTTCCTTATCCTATGACGTATTATTGTAGTTAAGAGGAAGAAATGTGTGATACCTAAGTAATTTAATAGGTACAGTTGTTGTTGTCGTGTGTTTATTACTGGGATACATACGACATACATGAGATAGATGAACAGAAACATATAACACAACCACAGACGAATACAGATTTTATTACAAACGATGATCCCAGCATATAACAAGAAGAGGTGCGCTGCTTTTCCTTTCGAGACGGGAATCCATTTCAGGTGAAAGACCGACTTCTTTCTCGAAGAAGATACAACCAAGTCTTACTCGGGATTCGAGCCCGAACCCACTCGATTATAAGCCTAGGGACATAGCCACCATACTGACTGGGCGACAATAGGTACAGTATTTAATAGATATAGTACAACAGTATTTTCGGATGAAGACATTCTCTTCGCGGTTACGATGAGGAAGAATCAAATGATGAAGAATATAAAAGCAAGTATGATTCCTTCACTGAAATCGATCCAGATTTCGAAGCGGGAGAGACTGTTGAAAACACAAATTTTTTTATATAGAAAGACACAAAAACATTTGAGAAGAACGTAATTTTAAATTTGACAACTGGTGCACATCTTATCCACTTTCAGATGAACTACTTTTTAAAAAAAAATTCTACTTCTGAAACAATAAGATAAAATTAAAAAGAAATTCGAAGATTTTTAAATTTAAAGAATACAGAAGTTTACTACTATCTGTTTAGTTTTAAAAAATACAGATTTAAAAAATTAAGATCCATTGAAAACATCGCACTTACTCACGACGAGATTACAGGAGTGTATAAAAAATGTACTGATGCCCTTATAAAAAGAACAGAAAAACCAAACTTAAGAATGAAAAATGTAATAAACGAATTGTATTTCCTACTTTTCTTCCTTTTTAACATTTGCATACAAATTTTACGGTAAAAACAGAATGTAAACAACCTTGGGTATGAGATGCACTGCGCGAGAACTTTTGGTCGTTTTTTTCGCGCGAGTGATGCCAGGATATTGACTAGAATTATAACACCAATTAACAAAAAGTTTTTGTACAGAAAAAGTATACTAAATCACATATATTCGAGCTGTTCATTTCGCCACTAGGTTTAATTTTTTAAAAAATCGGTCAGCATTCCTGACAAATGATAAATTCTGAGTCAAAAATTAGTTTCAGAATGCTTCATAATCCTCCATATTAATTTCATTCTGTCAATTCATGTAAGACAGATTGTTCCCAGTGTGACCAGTTTTTACTGTCTCTTAGGAAATTCTTTTGTTATTAACTCCAAAATTTGTAAAATTTCTATCATTGAATATTTATTTAATAATTTTTTGCTTTTATCTAAATAAAATAATAATAGTCATTTTTAAATTATTATACTTCTTTGTTCCTCTCTCCATAATTATTATACCGCACGAAAGCACAGTGATGAGGGGTATATTATATTTTCAACTGAACTGTGAAACATGTATGGATTCTCTTATAAATTACGCGCATACTTATATTGATTATCCAAACAACTCTTTTCCCCATTTTTTATTGAACAGAAACAAGTATACGTCGTTTACTACTTTTGTTACATGGAATAATCATATCAAATTATCTCTAAGTAGCATAAATCACTATAAACATACATGACATGATCAAAAAATGCGTATAAATTCGTGTCTTGGATTGTTAGTTGATTATAAATGAACACGGTTATTTTTTACTATAAATGAGCTAGCAACATCAGAGAGAAATGTTTTAATATCAATATGCGGTATATTTATTCACGAATTTAAAAAAAAATTTTTTTGGCGAAATTGCAGAATCGGTCACTGATTGGCGGGATTTTGGTTGTTTTTCGGAGTAGCAACCCCTCCAAAAGACATAATGCAAAAACGCGAAATTCAAGATGGTGGAAAAGTGAAAAAAATCATTACAAAAGAACATTTAAAAAGCCTTTAAAGCCGATAATCGTTTCAAAATTAAACTTCTTGAACTTAAAATCGCTAATTTTATAACACATTAAAAATTAATTTTATTTAATTATAATTAATTAAAACTGTAAAATTATAATACTCGACTTTCAAAACCTTCACATATACTGCCACACATTTAATCCTTTTTTTCTCTCAATTTCATGCTTTTCCACTTGTGGAACATGCATACGAGGATCCAATTAAACCGTTTTTATGTACCGTTCTAACTCGACTTTTTTCCTCACGCAGGCAACATAGCAAAAAAACTTTCAGAATACTCAGCATATTTCAATATACACCCCCCATTCACATTTACAACAATACTAATACATGGTGGACATAGTGAGTATCTGTAAAAATTTATATGAAGAAAAAAATATTTACCTTGAAAAAACGTAGCCATACCGGAAGAACGAAGCCAAAAAACAAGCTGTGAAATATTTCACAATGCTAAGTTTGAGAAGAAATCGAATTAGAATCGTCTGCATGTATGCTAATGAAAAAAAATTAACTTTATAGGCAAGAGTAATAGTAAAAATAAAATAATATGCCTTTAAACATGTATTAAATAACAAAATTAAAAACATAAAGAACAAAAATATAATAAATAAAAACCGAATTCTACCGCGTTTATCAATTTGGCGAAAAGTTTCAAAAAATGAATCGCGCCAACCAATGACCGATTCTGCAATTTAGTCAAAATTTTTGTAAGATTTCTTAACATTTGTCTTGAAAAATCTCATTTGATGTTTGCTAAATTGTGATTAGATAACTGAAAGAAAAAATGGCTAAGTCTTGAAAAATTAAGACTTGTTTTTAAAATTAATGGGTACTTACGTACTATCGCTACAATGCAAACGTTCAAGACAACTCGCTAAGTTGGCAACCACGATTTCGCATGTGTCGTACGCGCTGAATTGGCAATCACGTGCTTCGTTTCATAAATGTCGCCAGTACGGTTGCGATAATACATAAGTACGATGAAAAATTAATATAATTCTTTTGTAAAAATAATCACTTATACGATATTTTAAGTATTCTATTCCCCAGTTTGACGATTTTTATTTGAAAAATTAGAAGTTATAGAGGAGAAGTCGAGACACTATAGCAGAGGTTCCCAAACTTTTTTGTCTCATAGACCCCATGCAATGTTTTTCGGTTTCGCGTAGACCCTTGCTTAATTAATGTTGAATCTTTGCAAATTTATCAACTTGAATGTCTTTTTGACAGCTGGTAGTACTACTCCTACTTTAAGAGAATTAAATTTCTAACTGTAATGAAGTATAGTGTTTGAAATTTACTGAGCACAAGCTAATTAATAAAATTAAAAGTTAATTAATTAATAAAACTTTTAAATAAAATAACTTAACAACAAACAAATGATTTTAATGTGAGGGATGAATCTCTAGAACTACAATATTAACTTTTCAACATTTGGTATCGATCTTGTCTGGGTTAACCTTAAATCTCCTCTGTTTACTGTCCAGTTGTTGTTTTTTTCTTTTTTTTTTTTTGTTTTGGAGATTGGCAACCACGCTGAAACTCCTTCACACTAAGAAAAACAATGAAAGCTTCCTCACGGTATTCCTCGGGACAAATGATATACTTGATTTTTTACAGCCAAATTTGCTGACATCCGTTTCGAAATTTTATGATCTTCGTTAGTGCTTACTACGATCAGTTCCTATTGTAATGTGACTTTTTTTTCAATATGACCATATGAATTCATTGCCTACTGTGGTATTACCAGTCAAAGCATTCTCTAACCTGGTTTCAAAATCTGAACAAAAGGCAGTTAAATGTTGAACGTCGCGGTTAAAACATTCTGACAAATTATTTGTAAAAATTTTTTTAAATTTGGGACCCTCCGGTATTATACTTCTTTAGCTTAACTCAGGGGGAAAAAGCTGAAATGGTTCTTGTTTTAATAAAATTAATGCTGCCACCTTGTAAATGCAAATTAACTTTATTAAATTTAGTAAATAAATCTGTTAAATATAATTTGTTGTTTCCACTTGATTAAATTTTCTTTTAAAATTAGACACGATCTAGTTTAATGAGAGTCACTATCATAGACCCCCCACTTACACCTCATGGACCCCTAAATTACTTTTTGGCTGACGTGGACCCCTTGGAGGTCGTCGTAGACCCCTGGGGGTCTATATAGACCACTTTGGGAATCACTGCACTATATCGTATGTTGTAAAATTAAAATGAGGAACTAAATTGTTGATCAAATGAAATTAGATCTAAGGAAAAAAAAATTATTTTAGAAAAAAAATATTCGCACTATACTTTAATCTCATTCTAAAAATAATCAATGACATTAATTAATTACATATAAACAAAGGTCTAAATAAATTCTCCCCCAAAAAAAAAAATTTAAAAAAGGTTGACTTCGGAAAAAAAAATGTTTACTTACAAACGATTCCTCATAAGAAAATTTTTAAATAAAATTTGAAATAAGACAACAAAAAATACTTTTTTTAGCATTGAAGTTTGTATAACATGAATTAATAAATTTTGTGTTTTAATGTTTTATTAAAAACTTAACTACTCAGAATTATAATTGGCAATATCAGATTCATTTTTCCAGTCAAGTTATAATAAATTCCGTTTCTTTAAAATAAATAATAAGTATATTAATATTAAAAAAATAAAGTGACTTCTGTAAACATTGAAATTGTTTTCATTAATTAGATTTCTTTTGATAAATAAAACTATGAGAGGCGCGAATTTCTTTCACCTTTAATCGTAAAAAGTATCCACATGTTAATTCTTTTTCACGCACTAGACAATCATATCACGAATTTCATTTATCACATTTTAACGTTTGGATTATCTTAATTTGTCACGCACCGTCGGCGCAACGCCAGCGAAGCTGTTTAGTTCCATAATAACTCTTTTTAACATAATCTGTTTGCAAATTCTAACAGCTTGAATGATATTGAAATCGTCTCGGTTATTTTTGAGATTTACAACGTATAATTTAGATTGATATATCACTTCTGTAAGAAAAGAATAAGATAGAAAAACTCTTAACGAGAGAATTAATTGCTTCTTCTCAAAGGAAATAAAGTATGCTTAATTTGATATTGATAGAAAACCATTTTAAAAAGCTTCACGAGCTGCTTTATAAACACAAAATCAATGTTTTAGTATGATAAAAATACTGTTTATCTAACATTGTATTTTACGATATTATACAGAAAGTAATCTTGTAGGAAAAAATAAACTAAAATTTTAAAGTAAAGAAAATAAAAAAATCTCACGTTTATAGGCTAACCATATCTTTATGGACCCCCCCACACACACACAATCCAGGACTTATTTTTTAAATTACTTAAAAGTCATAATGATTTACTGGAGCATTTAATTTTATTTATTCAGTTGTATTTCTTAATATAGAATGGTTTATTTAATTTAATTACATCAAAAAATTCACAACAAGAAATTTCTGAATTAATTTTAACATTCAGTGGATATTTGACAGCACGCACTAAAAATCTAGCCATTTCTGCGGATTGAATGTTCTCCATAATTGAAAAATTTGTCTCAACTGGACCAGAAGTCCCAGGCAAACACATTTTAGAAATATTGCAGTATTAAATATCAGTCTTTCGAAACATTTTAAAGATTGCTTTCTACCTCTCTTCAATAGTATCTGGTACTCTATCAGAACTTGAACCACAACCTACCATTTAGTTTTGAATTACCTGATTCTACAATGTACTTACATCAAATTGGTCATAAATATATTTATGGAATCTTTTATAATTTAATTAGTCTTCATATACTTAACAAAAATCTCAACTTAGCTTTAAATATTGTATTTCTTGCTTAATTTAGTACTTAGTAGGATATCTTTTAGTGTCCACAACCCTTTTTAAGAGTTTTGGTATAGATCTAATATCAGTTTTTTGTAATGCATTAATGAACAAGTAATGCGATTACATTTAATCTCAATAGACCTAGACTTCGACAGTTTGTGTGAATAAAAGCAAGCACATATTCCAGTTTCTAAGTATAATACATGGATAGGTGACACTTCGATCGCAAATTAATATTATTAATGAGTAAATTATATTAAAAATTAGATTATAATTTTTTAATAATAAATGCAATACTTTTTTTTAATTGCCTTTATATGAAGTGCCTAAAACATGTTCATCTACTTTAAATATTATATTTTGGCATATATTCTTTGAAGTATGTGTATGGAATGGGGTTTCTCTCTCAGATCACTTTCTAGTTCTAGGGGTCCCACGAAAGCACCTTCGAGTTCTAGGGGTTCCGTAAGTTGAAAAAAGTTTGAAGACCACTGCTGTAAGGTAAACTGAGAGATGCAGGGCTGTAAAAGAATGTTTAAAAGCGTGATCTCAAACATATAGATCCCTTTTTTCCCCCAATGGGCAGCATATTAGAAACTAAGCCTTTGCAAGCACGGCAAGTACCCAAGAGTATAAGCCATTTCGCATTGGTAGCATTGGCTTCCGCTACCAAATTGTGACATTTGAATTTTATTCGATTCAAACTCTCATCGGGTGCTAAATATTGCAATGATTTAATTTTGCCGAAAGTACCAGAGCCAAATTGATTCTCAAGAGATCTTTCACACACCACATAATCATGTGACATGCATGCCTACGATTTTCACATCCAGAAAATCTATCGACTCCAACCGGGGTCGAACCAGCAACCTTGGCATACGAAGCGGGCACGCTACTTCTAAGCCACCGGAGCCGACACATATAGATCTAAAGTTTTTTAAAAAAGATCATCAGTTATAAAAAAAAAATTCTTAACAACTCAGACATTTTTGCAACCCAGGATATTATCCCGGACAGCACTAAGAAACCTAGACTGTCCAGACTAATACCGGACGTCTGGTAATCCTGCACTTAAAATATATAGGGAGTAATATATAAATTAAAAGGGCAGTAATAATTAATTGTGGGAAATTACCACGCGAATTTTGTAAGGACGTTAATATAGAAATCACACACACATACTAGGAACGGCTGATAGCGAGAGGGGAAGGGGAATTTCCATGTCAATATTTTAGGCATTTAAAAATGTTCGTGCAACCGCCGGGCCATGCAGCTAGTATATAAGAACTGATGTAAGTAAAATGGTTTTAAATGTTAATTTATGTAGACTGTGCATTGTACGGTTAGCATGGATTAAGTAATAATAACGTAATGCTTTACATGTCAGTAACAATTAATACAAATTACATCAGGGCTAGAGCTAATTAATTATTGACTTCATTCTGCTTTTGTAGCTGTATTTCCTGAATAAAACATTCAATTTCTATAATATTATTAGCGTATATTTTCAGTACATATGCATCACATCTCTTTATATTCTTCTCATTTAGATAACTCTTTCTTAATGCATCGTTTTTTAATTATAGAAAAGGGGTCGGCAACCCCCCATTTAGCTGTAACGTGCCAAACCAATCTCACAATATGATTCAGCGTGCCGCACAGTAAGACATTTTTGAGACAATTCGATTTCCGCGAAAATGCATGCAGAGTTAGAGAACAAAGTTAAATAATATAGATATATTTACAGTTTTATTATATAATATTTTTGAATCATTTAAAGATATTCCTTAACATAAAAATAAACAGCATTACATATAACGAATTCTTAAACAAAAGTAAAAAAATTGCGTTTATATATTACGTATTTTTAAAACAGGAAATAGACAATATAAAATATAAGTATATGCCTTCATGTTAAATAAAAAGATAAATAAAAAAATTTTAATGCGAACCTAGTGTGTGCACTACTCTACTTTTATATCGCAAAATCAGGCGTATAATTTGTGACTTTCAATTTGATACGATAGTAAGCATTTCTCAAAATATTTTTCATATGATGAAAGATTTTTTACTTCGATATGTAGAACCATAAGCGGAAAGGAGAGTACATGCAATTTTCTCTCTTCAAACAATTAAATCCCTCTAGCAATAATATTCTAATTTACAAAATAGCTATAAATTTATTTTCAGAGTTGTCTTTCAAATTTTTTCTGAAGATGTATGTGAAATAAAGTCCATTACAAAAATTTATCAACTTCCATTCACTCAAAAATTGACACATTTTTAGAGTAGTGCAGAGTGCCACTGAGTGAGTGAGTGAGTTAATATTAACGTCGCACTGTTCAGCTACACGAGGGCTTTTGGCGACGGACCACGTAATTTAGAGTGCCACTGAGAATTGTACCGCGTGCCATAGGTTGCCGGCATCTGTTATAGAATGATATCACATGTGATAGGAAATTTTGAGGAATTAATTCGATTGACTACAAGTACATAAATGGGTGCTTAATTTGTGGAATTCTTATGTTATTGATTGTTTTTTAGAACAATGTAGTCCATCGCGAATGTGCCACGTCTAACATCAAACATCGAATTCAAATGCAAAAAAGGATTTGGGAAATAATGGATACTCTAAAAATGTTTTAATGGATACAGTTTTAATTTTTTTTTATTTTTGTTGAAGAAATAGTTATTTTTTATGCAGTTTATTTTTATGTTACGAAATATCTTTAAATGATTCAAAAATATTATATTATAAAACTGTAAATATCTATATTATTTAACTCTGTTCTCTAACTCTGCATGAATTTTCGCGGGAATCGAATTGTTTCAAACATGTCCTACTGTGCAGCACACTGAATCTTATTGGTAGATTGGTTTGGTACGCCACAGCTATAAGGTTGCCGATCCCTGGATTAGACCAGGGATGGCGAACCAGTGTGGCACGCGTGCCATTGATGACACACGACACAATATTTTTGGCACGCCAATGATCAAAATGATTTGCATTTTATTTCAAAATTTCAAAGTTCACTATGAAGTATCACGAACAAACGTGAGTGATCGGTCGCGGGGAGCAGACTCGTTTAGTTATTGTCTTGCCTTAGTTACGTCGTATTGATTATGTTGTAAAGTTTATCTACGTATAACATAGTCAATTTCATTGACACAACTATATTTTAAAATTTATCTGTGTTATATTTACGATTTTTAACTGTTTTTTAACATGGCTAGCTCAACCAAAGCACAATAAGTGCTAGATAGTAAGTGTAAGAGAAAATTTCAAACTTGGTGTACCGAGAAAGTCGACATGATAAGAAAAGATGACAAAGCGGTGTGTGTCTTACGTTCTGGAATAGTGGTATGCAGAACATCGTCTGTAAAACGGTATTTTGAAACAAATCACAAACCCTCTTGTCAAAAAAAGTGAACCGCAGCAAAAATAATTAATTGTTTAGAAACCGTTTGGTAGTTGACTCAAATTCAGCATGTAGTCTACAAAAAGTAACATCTTACAATCCCAGTATAAGTTATTTGTCATCCACACAATCTGTAATAGCAGAAGTCACTCCAATGTTACTTTAATTTGAATTACAAGTATAACTAAAACATTTATAACTATACAGGGCAAAAGGTATTTTTCGTAATAAATATTTTTGTGTTTTGCTAGTACTTAGTTTTATTATTTTCCAAAAAAAACCACAAGTAAAAATTATTTGAAGGCACGTCTTTATTCCTCATTAAGCACTTCTTTAGAAAAAATGGCACGTTCATTTGTAAAAGTTCGCCATCACTGGATTAAACTATTAGTAACCAAAAAAAAAACATAATTTAACTTCGGGATCGAAGACCAAACAATAATGTGATATCCAACACGAACACAAAGACATTTAAAAACAACTCAGCCCGTCGATTTTCAGGAACACAACAAAAGCAAATCCTTTCTTCAGATATGGTAATTACTAAAAAAAGGGTTTAATGGAGCATTTAAAAAGATACTCTCCTAAATTAAAAGTGCATGACAGAGATCTAGAGACAGGAATTAGGCGTGGCAGGTCCAAGCTTCATGGGTCAAGTAATCCATATTTAGATCTCACGAGGAAGTGTCACGGTTTTTTTTTTCTTTCCCTGTTCACTCAGAACACCTTTGACAATAGCTACTGTCCTTGGCAGTTGATTTCGGAATTAATTTTCCGGAAATTCTTACCGTTTGCGCGATTAAGAATAGCGTGACGTATTGAAAAATAAACATTTTTTGACTTATCCACACCCAGGCGTAAGAAAGGTGCATGAGACAGTTGTTAAACAAGGCACTGCCTTCTGCTTTTCTTATTTAAAACTCAGTTCTGTAAGGTAAAACAGTGATTCTTGAAAACTGAGCCGGATGTGGTTTAGTGTGTTGATTTTAAGTTAAATGTAAATAGTCCGCAGAAATAATTTGTTTGTATGTAGATCCGGTAGAAATTTCTGAAAATCAATTATACTTTTATTGAAATTCGACTACAATACTGTTTGTTAATTTTTGTATTGATTTATATCCGTAAGCCAATCACGTTATATTCCAGAAAAATGATCGGTTATATTCTAATGCATCATTGAAACTTACAATAAGGAATTATTTATGTGTATCCACATTCTTTCAGTTGTGAATCATAAAATCAATGCTGTTTCATTCGTAAAAAATTATATAAGATGGATTAATCAATATTTATTATTAATATTTAATGCGAATCATTTTTTAAAAAAATAGAACAATAATAAAAGCTATAAAATAGAGGATACTTCTAAGGTGAGCAATTGTTTTAAAATTAAATGGAGGACGAAAAATTTAAGAAAAAATTACATTAACAAATGAAATATTTTATTAATTCAAACAAAAATACACTAATTATGCTTACTTCTTTTTTAATTATTTACTTAAACGAGTATTTTTCCATTGAATGAATTTTTTTTTGTCAGTATATCATCTTCTAATATATCGGAAATTTCAGAAGAAATATTCATATTTAACTTTATGGTACGGGCTACTGCTAAAGTATCAACAATCAATCTTGATTTCTCACTGGTCCAAAAAATAAAACCAATTGGAAAAACTCTTTCAACTGCCCCATTAGTTCCAAGGCAGCGCAACGTAAATTCAACAGGAATAACTAAATTTTCATATGGAATGTGTTCATTTTTTAAATGTGGTTAAATATTTCCAGCCATCTTTTATCGATTTCAGCATTCGCATTTACCAATTGTTCTAATTCATCGGAATTTAAATATACACCTAGTCTTCTAATTTCTTCTAACAGACAAATGTCATTGATTTTAATGTCAGGCATTTCTTTCGATAAAAACTAAACTCACTTTTCTAGGTGTTGACCGTACCGGCATACGACGCATAATCGTTTTCGGCCTGGCATCTCTGAATACAGATTAACAAATTAGTTTTAAAATATTGAAAAGGAGGACACTTTTCGAGGAAGGACAGAACTTTAAAAAAAGGACCGTCTTCCTTAAAGGAGGACGATTGATCCCTTTAATATTTCCCCTCATTCTTGTGTGGTCTTCATTAAAAACAATTTTGTAAGGTTCGCGCGTTTTTGTTATTTCACCTGGTGTGATTTTAGTTTGTTCTATCAGTCTTACTTCGATCAGAGAACCCATATTCATTTCCAAATGCTAATTGATGGGCAAATAATAAAGTGTGTGCGAGACAGAACTGCATCTTCTAGATTTAATGATTCATTTCCGAAGCTGTCGTGAGAAAAGATTTTAATGTTGAGTTTATGCCGTTAATAATTATATTATTGTACTTCTGTATTTTAAGAATTGACGCAATTATGTCTAAAGCTAAGATGCTTTCCCCACCTTGAACCAAGAACATTTTACTATTTTCTTTGTAAAATAGCCTCCAAATAGCGAAGTGCATTTTCTATGTAACGAACTTTTTCTCGTGATTCGATTTTTTTTCTCCCTATTTTTATAATATATTTTAGAATATTTCTCAAATTATTCTCTTTGCGTACTTTTTATGGTGATCAACGATCTAGAACTGGGGTATTATCGAGTGCCTAACTCACCTAGAGCGATGAAATGTGGCCATATTTTTTCAAATAAAACTAACAGATTTTATCAGTAATTAAATTTTAGGACGTATGTGGTAGTGTATGCTTAAAATTACTCGTAGGCTTTAAATTAGAAAATGTCATTAAAAAATTCGTTAGTTTTTATATAAAATAATTTTTTAAAGTTGAAAATACAGTGTATTCTAGAAAATACATTTTTCTTGTTTTCCTTGCAGGTTTCTTTTTGATGGGTAAGATATAAAAAATGAATATATATTAATTTTCAAAAAAGGTGTGAATAATTACTTTTTTAAAAATAATGTAGTGTTTATGAATTTAAAATTTGTTTTTTATAAGGTTTTTAAAAATAGATTTAAGGTATCCGACTAGGTTCGGAACAGTGATTTTAAAAAAGCGCATGAATGGATAATTTTCATAATATTTAGTTACTCAGATTAGAATACATGCATAAAGTTGTTTTTTGTAGTCGGATACCTTAAAGATGAATCTCTAACGAATTTTCAATGTAACGAACTTTTTTCGGGATTTAGCGATTTTGTTAAATAGAGGTCTGAGAGAGAGAGAGAATGTATTTTATTTATTGAAAATGTATTGATTTAACATTAGTGTATAAATGTTAAATAAGCAAACGCAAACACACATCTTTAAAAATGTATACCATACAGTTTAATTCTTTTCATCTGATTTTCTAATTAATGTTCTTTTTTTTCGTCTTAAACGATTTTTCTGAAAATGTGTTTTACGTAAATAAGTTAAATGTAGTGTGATATTAAATGCTGTAATTGACAAATACAGAAGGTCGTTCACACTTTTTGGAAACGATTTTGTAATTTATTTTTTCGTCTGCATATTTGAGATAAAACTTTCGCAACTTCAGAATAATCGTCTGCTAATGTTTTATTTTGATTTGGAATATAAAACAAAAGATTTATTTTGAAAACGGCTCTCGAACGTTATGCAACTGCGCTCTTTCCGAGGGGAAATATTTGTATTCACGAATTATACAGCGGTGTAAAAATCTCGGTTATCACAAAGAAAATTTGTTATACTTTTTAAGGGAAAAAAAGGCTAGCTGAAAGTAAAAATAAAAACATTAGCACGAAAACTCCTCTTAAGCTGTTCGAACGCAGGCAACTATCACACACAAGAAAGTGAAATCTCTGATCCTATGATCTGATGGTATGAAAAACACCTAGCTGCTGGAAAATGGAAATTTGTAGTAACATTCGATGAGGAATGAATATAGTTAAGGGACTGTAATAAAAGAAAATTTTCTATTGCTCAACTGACGAAAATGAACGTACGAAATGACTTCGTCCACGTACAAAGAAAGTTCCCAAAGGGATTCATAATAGCTGCAAGTTTTCGTAACATGGGCAGATTAAAAATCAAAAAGTCTCAAGTAAAGCTAAAAGTAATTCACTTTACATCAGTAGAATATTTTAAAACCAATTTTTGAAGAAATTTTAGCCTTATATGGAAAGGACTTTGATAAAGTTGAGTTTCATATAAACAAAGCCTCTAGTCACATGTCTATGTCAACTGCCACTTATTTAGCAAAGAAAGAATCAGAAACAGGAATAAAGTGTATTCCATTTGATGAAATATCTGCAAAATAGCCAGACGCTTCCCCAGTGGACTTAAGTGTTTTCGGTATATTAAAACAAGCCTTTGGAAAATAGAATCCAAAAACAATGAACAGACTTAGGAAAACGGTTCAAAAGAAATGGAATAAAATTGGCCATGACAGTACTAAGAAAAGTTTGACTTTCATAGTAAAATTCGAACTAGAACTACGGTCAAGAATAATGGCTATCAGTTAGAAACCACAAAAAAACAAGGCACTTATAGATAACAATTAACTATCAAAATAGTTTCCATTAAGTGTGAATGACCTTTTTTACATCAATCCTTGATATCTAAAACAATTCACAGAGTCAGAAAAGAATTTCAAAAAAAGACATACTAAAGGTAATCATCTTAATTTTATAAATAAAAAAAATGAAAACAAAACTTCGTAATACAAGAAAACCAAAGATTAAATTTTATTCGGAATTATTTTTATTCCAACATTTCAAGATGTGAGATGTATAATTATTGTGAATTTGTTACATATGCTTAAATTAACAAAAAGTAAATTTTTTTAAAAGAATTTTATTTTCAACTTCTCTAAATATACATTAATTTTTCAACATAATGTAAAAAAGTCGACGATTCAAATAAATCTCCACACAATGATCGCTTTTACAAAACAATTGTTTAAACCATCAAATTATACAAAATACTAAAAAAAGTATTTGCACAAACTAATAAAATTTATTGTTCTTGCAATCATACAAATTCTAAAAAACTTGCTAGTACTGTTTAGTTAACAGGGCACAGGCGATAAATTACAAATGTTACTATCAGCACCAAATGAAATAACGCCAATTGTAACCATTTCCTGTCGCTTGTGTATGTACTCTATTTTAAATAACAATTCAGTAAAATTAGCGACTAGAAGTAGCTTTTATTTGAGCATATTTTGTGTATGTTGCCAAAAATGTTTGATTAAGGTTCTAGCCTAGCTAACTGAACAATACTGACTGGCTTTCTATGATGAATTCTTTTTATCAACAATGAAAAAAATATACATGTGCATAAATATAAACCCAAAATATATCAAGATTCCAAAATATGCGAGATTCCAGAATATTTAATACTTTTTAACACACATATAATTACAAATCAAATGAAAAAAAAACTAATGATAACCGAGTATATAAATATAATTTCCTTAATGTTGTAGCAATGGATTCTTGTAAAAATATGATCTTAAGTACTTGTTACGATTACAAACTAAGATTTTCTCAAAATACATCCACAAATATCTTTAAATTCAAACAGTATTCAGGCTTTGCAAAATCTCTGGAAATTGTCGAGAATTTTTATGAAAATAAATGAATCTGTATGAAGCTGAATGCTGCGAGAAAATTTTTTATAAAAGTGCATAGTAAGAAATGTGATTACAAATTGTAAAAAAAAAGTTGTGGTCCTGTATATAATTATGTAACACTAAAACCTATTTTTAAATAGTACAATTATTTTTAGAATACCATGGTAAGTGATTTTTAAGGGGGAAATTTTATTAAAACTATTGAAATGGTTTTACAAAAACTTTCTTCCTTAATAAAGTATTTTATAAAACACATTCTATTAATAAAACTTGGTTGAATAACTTGTATTCAACCATTTGACTGTGGATAAAGAAGAAAATTAACAACACTACTTTACTACAATTTCATACGAATATCAATCTACAGTTAAATATATATAAAAAGAAATATTAACTTTCCTTTTCAATATAATATTTAATGAAAAAGCAAATCCTTTTTTATTTTCATCTGATAAAGCATGTCAATAAAAACTGTCAACATATACAATTAAAGCTGATTATCTTGCTAGATGATTCCTAGTTATTTTAAAAGAATCAATGAAGAGAACACCACTAGAAAATTTACATAAGTACATATCATCAACCACATGAGATAGCATGCAGCTAATTTGAGGAGCATGCAGCTCCTCAAAGATTTTCATTTCATTTTTCAGCAATTCTAAATCAATTGTAATGATACTTTTAAGAATTAAAGAACTGTTCATTTAAAACTTGCATGAAAAACTTTTAACCCAAAATTTGGTGAAAGAAATCCAATATCAAAGTAATACATCCAGAAAATAGTTACAAAACAGAAAGAAAGACTTATATAGAATAAATAAGTTGTGTGAAATGTCTAATGAAGTAAATTGTCTCAAATCAAAGAAACAGTTGATTGATCGATTGCTTATTAACATCACACTCTAAAGCAACACAGCAGCGATTGATGCGCCTCATAATTTATCAAGCAGTGTTAATCCAATTTTTACAATCATGAATTTCACAGCCAGACAAACTATAAGTTCCAAGTCCTGATTCTATGATGCATAGTTGAGAGAAATAATGAGAAGCAACTCAAATAAAATCATTCTAAACAACAGAAAGTTCTTGAGTGGTACAACATAGAAGATACAAGTATGTTCTAATCAAAATTAGAAATAAGGCCCATCTCTTGAGCAATTCTAAAACAAGGGGGGTTCCAACTTTTCTTCATTTGAAAACCTCCCAAGTTCTAATTTTGAGTATGCAGACCCTTGTTGTTGTTGTTTCTTATCCCAGATGTGATGTAACTTAGCTACACAATTTCCATAAAACCAAAAACTGCCAAAAAGTCCAAAAATAAAATAGCATTTCCTAAAACTTCGTCAACAGTAAAATTCAAGCAATTAAGAATATGATCAGTCTCGCCCCTATGACACTCTGGAAAAAGACTTTCCAGCCCTGTTGAAAAGTAAGAGATTTTATGTGGCCACTAAAAAAGCGTGATAGAGCTGTCTGCTGATTCATAAAAATATTAAGTTCGTGACATCAACAAGGTTTTTTTCCCCAAAATACCAAGGGTGAGCAGGGGGTATTTCTCCAAAGTGTATTTAATGCTATCCTTTTAATGGGGGAGAGTTTGGCAAAAGTCAAGACAAGTGCTACCCTGCAAGGTGTCAGCAGTGGCAGACTTGGCCAAACTATCAGTATCTTTTTACCATTCAATCCAATATGGGAGGAAACCCATTGAAAGTATATAGAGTAGAGTAGAGTCTATGAGAATGTAGACCCTAATATCCATATGTAAAGTATTAACTATTTGAACAATTATCTTCAACATTAAGCATCAAAGGTTATATACTGAAAAAGGAATTGAAACATAAAAAGTTTTAAAAATATAAAAGTTCAATAAACTGAAAATTTATATTTCTTAAATTTTATTTTTCAGAGTTTTCAGTTGCACAATTGCTCACCTCAGGAGCTATGCCACAGCTTGTAGGTACTTAGGGAAACAGAATTCATTAGAACAATAGCACTCAATAAATAATAAATTTCATCGCAATGATAACCAACATTACAGAACGGAATGACTACCTCTGATTGACTTTTTAAGAATAATTACAGCTAAAACGATGATTTATTTTAAAATTTCTTATGGGTAGAGTCCCCTTCTCTCTGCTGTTAACTAAAGAGAGCTCCAGAAGATAAGTATCTTCTAATGAAAAGAATTTCTAGATTTTTAAAAATTGTATTACTAATAATTTTACTAATACCCCAAATATAATTTTTCTAATAGTACCCCCCTCAAACCTTTTGTAGCTCTAATTATAAAATGCTACTTTAGAGTGATTTAAATCGAAATCAATCGATCTTAATTAGGATAATTAAATTTTAGATATCACTTCAGTATGCAGACAAAGTACAGTAAAGAGAATCAAATAGAAAATGTTTATCTAAGAAAACAGTTCAGAGTTAGAAAAGTTATTCTTAGCACACCTAGGGACCTCTAGTTATTTCTACTATCACTAATATGCATGTCTTCTTTAACATCCTTTATTAACATGCATATATTTTCAAATCACTATCATAACAATAACATAACAAACAACTTAGAACTTTAAGATAAAAAAATAACATTAGTCCAATACTTCTTTCAAATCAATTACCAATAATTTGATATTTAATTTCAAATCAAGAAGCAATTTCTTGTTATTTGGTTATTAGTACATATGCAAGAAAAAGAAAATAATATATTGGGTAGAAATATAAAGAAATGCAAGAAGAAACAAAGTCAAAACTAATTTGACTTACAGCCAAGAAAAAATTATATATCTTACACAAATATAATAAAAATATAACATTTTGCAATAGATATTTTTAAATATTAAATGTTATTTATATTTCAATAATTATTTTTGATAGATAGCTTTACTAACATCACATTTCAAAATTAGTTGAAGGATCTCTTAATCCTAAAACAAACAGTCAAGACATCAGATGAAAACTGAGCTAGCACCATGCTCTCCAAATTTTCTCTCTCTCACATCTTGATAAAATAAGGAGTTCCCACAAATTACGTGCATTAGCCCTCAACACAAAGAGGATTAATAATTATTTAAAAAATTTAGGTCTGCTTATTTGAATCTTTATAAAAGGCCTTTATAATTTTAAAAAATTTAATGACTAGGAAAATATATTTTATCTGTGTGTGTGTGGATGATTTATCCCCTTTTACAGAAATACGAGATGGCATGCTAATTTGTGTACATGCAAAATTGTGCAAAAATATCTGAAATATGAACAGTGTTCTCTCAAAAACATGAGATATTTGTACCACCTTATAATAAAATTTGTAACTAAATGTGGAATGGTGACCCCTTAATATGACAACAGGTACATTATAGTACTTTCACTCATAAGTAAAATTTGTAAAATATAAAAAAATGAAACAAAATAACCAACAAAACATACCTAATATAAATCATTTATGAATTTTAAAAAATTAAACACAATATCACAGTATAAATTACATTATAAAATTTTAAATATTTGATTTGATGAATGAAAAAAAAACTGCTTAAGTGTCAGTTGAAGCAATGCTCCAAAACTTATTCTTTAAAACAAATTCAAACATGATATACTATATATATATGTATGTATGTGCACTAATTAAAATTATATTAATATTTCATGCATTATTAGTTAAAAAAGCTAATTAAAGAACAAATAGAATAATTAATATGAAAATATAAGTAAAATACAGAAATTTTATCTATAAATGCTAACAATATATTTAACTTGGTTTATATTTTACTTTTTCAATTAGAACATTTAAGTAGATTTATTTTTAAACAAATTCCAACTTTAGAAGCAAATTAAAGAATACTACAAGAATTTTTTTTAAAAAAATGTCGCCTCCTCCCTCTCAATTTGCCCATATAATTAAAAATAGTAATAAAAATTTCATTAATTGACAAACAATTAGGCAGTTTACAATAAAAACAAGAATCAATGTAGTTATTTCATAAGAAATCACAAGGAAAACTTCATCTAAAATTTACATTTTGGGTTGCATAATCTTATTAAATATATAAAGAAGAATCCCAAAAACTCTGCCTAATGTTTATCCAAGGGAGGCCAAGTTTGTAAAAAGGTTGGGTTATCAAGAATGGGATTTAATTGTTTTTTCAGAAAATATTGTGTGTATTGTTTGCTTGAGAATACAACAGAACTACCCAAACACCCTTAAACAAAGAAAAGTATGCACTTTATGAAGGCATAGAGCTTTTACTACATGAAAATTCAAATTAATGAATACATAGTATACAGCAATTTACATGATCAGATACACCTAAGAAAAATACTTAATGAAGGCATAGGGCTGTCTATAATGAAAATTCAGTAGCCGACTTTGCAAAAACTGGCTACTTGAGGTATTTTTTAACTTGCACTGGTGTGGTCGAGTTGTCCAGACTTGCTGGGATTTTGAGTGCCGAGTTTTTGGGACTCTTCTGAATCAAATATTTATCAGAATAAGAATTACAAAAGTCATGGTCACACACATAGGAAATTGAACTAGAAATTAACTTGCAGACAATTTTTAACATTTACATAAAATATGCACTACAAAGAATGACAAACAATAGCATGTAAAATAATAAAATATCCCAATTCATCACAAATATATTTTGAGTACTAAGTTAAATACATTAAAATTACTTTTAGGAACCAATGTATTCAACGTTAGTTTGTTCAAGTTTTAAACGGTAATTAATTTGATTAAACTATTCTATATATCACATTTTTTAAGAAAATTGTATTAAACCACTTTTAGCACCAAACTTAAAGCTGTGCACCAGTTATCTTTCTATAATTGCTGTTATTTCTAGTTTGTAATGCTCGAAAGCATACATGTTTGTTTCAACTGATATAACTAATAATAAAAGAATTCCATTACCTACCATTAATAAGAAGTAATCCTAAAATATATAGACAATAGATATTCTATAAATAATATTAAACATGACAGCTTTGAAATTCTAGATTTTTTAAGTAAACAAAAAAATTACACAATCACTAACATAGATAAAAATATAATTTATTTAATTTACTTCATTTGATGAACAAATATACATAATACATTTCATATGTCAAATGCCATAATTTTTTTTTTAATTGTGCAGCATTTTCAAGCAATGCAAACTGTCTAAAATACAGACATGAGATGAAATTCATACTCGTTCAACCAATTTGGAATGCCAACTAAATAAAAGAAATATTTTTAACAGATAATTGAAAAAATATTTTTAAATAAGAGTGTCAGTAAAAACAAGCAGAAAATGTATTTGCACAATTATACTTGGTCCAAATATAGTGATGCAAGAAATTGTTCCTTCAGGCTAGGATAGCCTACGTCCATTTCTAAAAATGTTACCTGTTACATCAGAAAACAAAGATTAGGAAAAAGCATTTACAGTTATATAATGACCAATTTATTAACTTTAATAACATTTAAAGATTCAGAAAAGAAAGTTAGTAGAAAGAATAAAACTCGATAGATGGAATACTAACATGTAAACAGTCACAACAAAAATTTAAGCAATATCAAGAGTTTTCCAAGGCATTTTATTTTTGTTATTCTATGTATATTATCATTATAAGCAAATTTGTGAATCTTTAAATAGAAATAAAAAGTCATTAATTTTTAAACCATGTTTGCGTATGGAATAGAATACAAAAATGTTAGAATAATTTTTGAAATCCTAACTTTTATTTATATTATATAGTGTAGATACTTTACTTATTAACTGTATTAGTTTCTTCATATATAAGTACTTTAAAATTATAAAACATTCAATTTTAAATTGCATACAACATATAAATAACTATGTATTAATAAAAATTAATCTGTAAAATTTTGATTAACTATTTAAAAGTAGAAATCATTTGATTCCATTGACAGTTAAGTCCAATGATTTAAAATAATTAATCATAGACCGTATATTAACAGCCCATTTAGTATAGTGGTTAGTGACACTGACTGCTATGCCGTTAGGCCTGGGTTCGAATCCTGGTGAAGGCTTGGATGTTTGCAAATGTTTAGTGCCTTTGCAGCATGGAGGTAATCTAAGTAGCCGTAGAGTCGCAAGTCTCCTCACAAGGTTGGTGAAAGGGGAAGAGAGGTGGGAGGCCTCAGACCACCAGGATGTTCTCCCTCAAAATTAGGGAGGAATTGAGCCAAATCACACTGTCACCTGTATGGTGCTCAAAGCTGAGATTAATGACAGGCGTTTATGTAGCCTTTTGCTATGATGAATTTCACAAGCCTTGATCTGATGTTACTGTTAATCAAGCAGCTTAAGTAACAATAACATAATTAATCTCATATTTAACAATGATTCTAATTATAATTTTGAATTATTTTTATTGTAGAATAAATGTGATAAAAATTATCTATTATTTTGTACAAAAAATTAAACTTAGAATTTCTTCCCTTTAATGCTTTATAAAGCTATATTTCAACTTTTTAAAATAGAATTTCTTCCTTTTAGTGCTTTATAAAGCTATATTTCAACTTTTTAAAATAAAATTAAAAAGTTTTGTGAATTTTATAGTAAACTATTTTTAAACAATTTTAGAAGCAGGAATTTTATTCATAGAAACCTTTCAAAATAATAATTATAGATTACTTTAAGTATTGTTATTTATCTATATTTCTACTTCATTCTGTATTAAGATTTCAAAAACTCTTTAAATATTTACAAAGTTTAACTAATTTTTTTCTCAAAGAGTCAATTAGCTTATTGAATCACTATTTTACAGTAAAAACATGCCTTTTTTTTTAATAACAGCAATACTTTCCCTCGTGACTTTCTGAAAGTATTTAAAGAACTTAAAAACAAGAAAATTTTTCATCTCATGATAAAAAATGCAGCACAAGTTTAAATATATTTTTTGCTCAAGAAATTCGTTTGGAATGAAATATTTGTTAAATTTAGAAAGGTCTTAGGAAGTTTTATTTAAATACTTAAACCCAAATTTATATACACACACACACAGGTTTAAAATTTTGCCATATTTACATTAAGTTTCTTAAATGGTTAAAAATTTTAAATTAAAAGAAAAAAAACTACAAATTCCATGTCACTTATATGAAAATATAGATTAAAAATGGATCATTTCAATGATTAAAGTATTCCTCTTTCATATTATAAACTTTAGTATTAAGACAGATAATGCTCAAAAAATTTAAATAAACATCTAAAGGCACAGTGCAAAAAGTTAATGATAAAATTCTAGTTCAATTTTCATATTTTGAATTTGTATTAAATACTTAAGCATGTTACATACCAAAATTAAAATTGAATATTAAACATAAACAATTAATTTTAACAATATGGTCATAACTAATTCACTTAAACAAAATCTCAGAGGCATGTGAAAAAAAAAATTCATACCTAGGACATTTCCATGCTGACATGGGTAGTTGTTGCAATCTTCGAACAACACTTCTACCCCACTTCAGCCATAAAAATCCAAAAATAATACAGATAATAGTTTCTACATAATAACCATCCCATACTGTTAAACACTGATGACCAGCTTCAGTGCATTTCTAGAAAGAAAGGAGGAAATTAATAGTAGTGAAATATTTAAACTATTGCATTTTACAATTTATTTATTATAGTATAAAGCAACAAAAGATACTTTTAAAGACTAATTTTGTTCAATAAATTAACATTTTTCAATACAGAAATAGATTAAACCAAAATTAACACAATCCAAAATTGATTCTACTTATATTAAATGTTATATTATACAGCAAAATTTTCAAATATTCTTCATTTTGCTTCATCTCTTATTGAAATAAAATCCTCATCTTTAATTACCAATTATTTCAATAACCATGATACATTCCTGCAGGAAGTTCCTTTACATAGCTTTCATTGGTTGATTGATGTTTATTAAAGTTAAACAAAATGTGACAAAAAAAATGAGACTAAGTGTGTAACTTGAAAAAAGAACAGAGTTGGCAACAACTGTTTTGATGTGACGTCATGCCACACACCTTCTCTATCCACATAGCCAGTTTTACCCTCAATCGATCCCACCAGTTGGGAGCACAGCATCATCATGTGAGCATGTGTTACTGCATTTTGCCGGAAAAATGTTGAATCAACATCAAGTTTCTTGTGAATAAATCAGCCATAAAAACATTTCAAATATTAATCGAGGAGGCTTATAGAAATGAAACTTTGTCTCATGCAAATGTGTTAGAATGGCATAAGTGGTTTTAAGGGGGGGGGAGACAGTGTGAAAGATGAATGTGCTGGGGGCCTAATGTCAGCGATTACAGGCCCAAACATTACCAGAATTCGTGATATGAGTGGGTTCCCACTCACATCAGTGGTCAAACTGTTAATCGACACTACTACATTAAAATACTAAAGAGACGTTGTGAAGAAATTAGGAAAAAAAAGAATTGGAGAGAGAGATGGATGGCTGTTGCACCTGCTAAAACGACCTTATCTGTTAAGCAGTTTCAGACCAGCAAAAACATTACTGTGATGGAGTATCCTCTTTATTTACCTGTTTTGACCCCAAGCGACTTTTTTCATTTCCTACAGTAAAAACTTACTTAAAGGGAACCCATTTTACCTCAGTGAAGAGGGTTCAGGTAAAGACAGATAATCTCCTGAAATGCTTTCCAAAAACCTCTCGTTCCAGAACCGTTACCAGCAATGACAACAGCAAATGCAGAAGCGTGTGAATGCTGAAGGGAATTAATTTGAAGGTGATAATGTCACAGAAAACTGACTCGGTATGCACAATGATTTATTGGATCAGTCTGTTTTTTTGTGTGTCCGACCCTCGTACTCTGAAACACATGGGCTAATGGTAAAAGACCTTATAATTTTGAACCACAGGCAAATAACGAGGTTGACACCCAATATGCCCATCCCACTGTTAACACTTTCACACCAACAAGAGGAGACTCTCAGCCTTAATATGTACTAGCTGGTATACCCGTTCTTCGCACGGGTGAACTGAAAAATTAAACACAGATTGAAGGATAAAGAAGTTTATAATGAGTTAATTTTACGTGAATTGCACATTAAACAAAAAAAGCTTTTTTTGCGTAGCTCAGGAAAACAAACAAAAAAAGAGAGAAATAAAACACCTTTGTTAAATTTTAAGTATGTAGATCTAATAGCTGATAAAAAGGATATTTTTTTTTATTTATAACTCCCCTAACACTTTTGAGGGTCAATTTTTGAAAATACCATCCTAAGCTGATCTCTGCTCAGCAAAAGAAACACATTGTTAAAAGTTTTGTGTAATGAACGCTTAAAATAGTGTAAATAATTTTTATCTGAAAGTATAATACATTAATATTACTTTCTGTAGTATTTATTTTATGTTAAAATTGTAATATTCGCAAGCAACGCCGTTTATTATATATAAATTATAATGACGATTCAATAAAAAACATAGCGAAATGTTAACAATAGAGTAAAGTTGGCACAAATGCCTAGCTACTTTCATAACTCGAGCTTTATTAGAGCTTTGTAAGACCCGCCGTGTAGGGGAGCGATGCACGTTAATACTTTATCCAACCGCATTATGATTTACTGCATTTTTCATAAAATTTTTTTTTTTTGGATCACTACATTTAAAATTAAGGGATATACATAAACAAAATACTCCACTTTGGAAAATTTAATCCGTTAGAGCTAATAAATTAATTAAAGATACCCCACTGTAAAATTTATATATACCGTTCACTTAAAATAAGTAGTCAAATCATTTTCTAAGGTCTTCATTAACATACAAAAAATAAGACACTTAAATTTTGACAAACTATTTTTTCCGCTAAAATACTCATCATTGAACCCGTGCTGCCATGTATCTTGGAAGAGTGGATTTCAAAGAATATTCCTGCTAAGTATTGGTAGAATATTCCTTCTAAGTTGGTGTGGTGTGGTAGTTAGAAGAGGGTGCCAGATCAGGCGTCGTCCACGTCACTTGACCATGGTTCAAAATTACGTGGTCCGTTGCCAAAAGCCCTCATGTAGCTGAACAGTGCGACGTTAATACTCACTCGTTCCAAAAGATACAGTACAGTAGTTTTAATTATTTTTATACTTAAAAATGCAATATCTGCCAATTCAATTAAAATTATAGTGTTATAATTAACTACTAACCACAAACAACTTTTGAAAATTTGTCCAAATGATGCAGATTGAAAGAGAAAGTTTATTTACTTTAAGTATCAGAACTGATAAAAGCATTTATTTGGAAAAAAGATAAATTTCTTACTACCAAATGTGCATAATAAAATGTTAAAAAAAACATTAAAATAAAGAGATTTATAACAACCTCTCCCTTCAAAACTTAGTTTTATTCTGAAATAAAAAAAAATAGGCATTATTCTGATCACAGGAATTAATTAGAAGCGATTCCCTTGCGTAGCCAAAACAAAAAGAGTTTTTCACAAACAAAAGATAGATATATGCTGACGTGGGCTTTTTTGCTTGCAGATGGCAGAATTTTTTCCTTCTTACTTGACAAATATCGTTATATTTTGGACACTTTTTACAAATTGTTATAAATTATAGTCTATGGTATAAATTACAGCCTATGTGTTATTCTGATGTATAAGCTATATTACTGTAAAGTTTCATTAAAATCCATTCAGTAGTTTTTGCGTGAAAGACCAACAAAGATTTTCACAAACTTTCGCATTTATAATATATATTAGAGAGAGATTATCACATGTTCTACACTTCAGGCATCTAATGATACCAGGACTTAAAATTTATGACTAAATAAAAGCAACACCAGACCATGAGTTTGAGACAATGACAACTTAGCTTTTGCAACTAACTGGACATTACATGAAAATGAAATTTTGGCAAATTTACTTTTGAGAAGTATTCATGTCCTTTACATATTATTTACACTTTATTTTTGCACAGAATATTCATAATATTCATAAGTTTTATGAATATTATATATTTATAAAAATAGTTTTTTATATAAATAGAATTTATTTATAAAAATAATTATATATGTCATGAGTCTCTCTCTAATTACATATATCATAATAATTATACATCAGATCTCTCTGGGTATCAAATATACTATCTCCAGGTTATTGACCTACTTGAATTCATCAATAGTTTTCATAAAAAACAAATTAAGAAAAGAAAGGTAAATTAAAATAGCAATGCATTATTTAATTTAAGATGAAATATAATTAATGGTGTAAAAAATTTTAAAAAAATATTTCCTCTTATATGAAAGTGATATTTATCAAATAAATATACAATGTAATTAGTGAATTTATTATATTAAATGTATTCCACGAAAATACAGTAGAAAATACTTCATAATATTAGTTTAATATTTAAACCTTTATTTTACTTGACATTTAATAAGTACCATTACAAATGATCTCAGTTCAAATACAGCATGTTAGTTTTTTATAAATCTTTCAAAAGAACAGCATAATGAAACAGAATTTTTTTTCAATGTGCTTGAATTGATTTTTATTGTGATCCATATCTAAAAATGATTTAAAATTTACCTTATGTAAAAAAGAAGCATTTCTCATTCTATATTATTTTAATGTTCAGTTCGCCCCACATCCACTTAGTGTATTTACATCTTGTGTTCATCTGCCAAACCAGATTCTCAAAACAATTCTGGGAGGAAGGGGGAATATTCTCCTTCGGAACCCCCAGTCAGGTTAACCACAACTTTCATACATTCAGAATATTGAGCAATAATGGTTTTTATAATTTATAAAGAAATGTACTTTGAGATTTGAAGAGGAAAACAAAATAGATAGCTCATTTAATCAGAATTTTTCTTATAAAATTCTCTTAAGCCTATTTCTTGCAGTCAAATTTTTTATATAACTTACAAGTTACTTCATTTAGAATATTTCAAGCTGTAAGACATAAAGTTTGATTTATTAAAAAAATTACCATAGAAATAAAAATTTTAAAATTCAAACAAAATTTCAAATCTAAATTTTTAAATTATTTTTTTGATCATCAATAACTTTAGAATATGATAACATTTGACTGAAATAAACCAACTTACTTCGGCTAATTCTTTAGTATCACAGCTAAAAGTAGGATTCTCACAAGCTTTAGAAGTAAGTGGATCCACGAACCATAAAGCTAATGTAGAAGGCCAATTTCCACCTAGATTGCAGATTGTATTCAGCAATGTCATATAAGTGCCACCTATAGCAGGATCACTTATTTTTGCAAAGAATGCCATCAATGCAACAAAAATGCTATACACTGTTATCTATATATAAAAAATGAAAATGAAATCAAATTTCAAAGCAATCTTGATAAATTCTATTTTTAATAAATATTAAAGAAATATTTTATAAACTTAGTGAATACATTCTTACAAGATTAAAAGAAATTTAAAAGTAGCTTTTATGAATTGGATTTTTCTCATCCAAGAAATGTAAAAACATACACTCTTCTGTTTTTTACAATAAAAAACATGAAGTTATTCAATGATATTGTGTTAGAATAATTCTTTAAATTATTTTTTCCTAAAAATTAAAGTATTCAATACATAAAAAAATTATAAATGCATAAAAAATAATTTACCTGATGAACTGCATAACTCAGTACTATCACAACATAATAATAATCAGGAAAGCCACCAGATTCTAATTTCACTTGGTGTGCCCACCATACCAGAGCAGCAAATAAGATGCCAAATAACAATCTAAAAAAATTATTTAAAAGAAAAGAAATTACTAACAAAATAAGTGAGATTTACATGAAATAAATAAATTAAATAAAAAAAGAAGAAAATTAGTTTGTGAACTCTTACTCAATATTTTAAGAAAAAAAAATTCAATTGCTACCTTATAAAAGGGGAAAATTCAGAATAATCAAGAATTTAACGCAAGAGATTTGAAATTGCCAACGAAGCAATTTCCTTTATTTTTAAAAATTCAAAAGTTTATTTAATACATTTGATAACAAAATATTAATTTTAAAATATATTAAAGAATTTAAAAGTAAAATTTATGAACAATTTTAGAAATAACAATAAGTCTAAATTAAATTTTCTGCTATTTTTAATATTGCAAAAAGATTAAAGTATTCAGGAAATAATGGTTGAAAGTTAATCACAGATAAGAAGGGAAAAAAAAATTACATCTATCCATTACTGAAGAAAATATTTTTTTAAATGTTTATACATTTACAATCCTCAAGCACAAAAAAAAAAAAAAAAAAAAAAAAAAAAATTAAAAGTAATAATTTGAATTTAAAATTTCAAAGTTTTATTTTTTTTAAATATTTTTATTGGTAATTTTATATTTTAAACTTTAAAACATAAAATTACCTTCATTTAATCAGATGATCACAATCAAAATTTATGTATTAGAACACATATGAATGAATCAGTTAAAAGAAATTATTAAGACTTAGGCTTTGTTCACTAGTATAAATTGTTAATTTTTTTTTCCCTTACAATACCATACAATTAATTGTCACAAAAGAAAAATCCCATACAGAACTACAGTTTCATTTGTAAGCAAGTTTTAGAACACTTAAATCTCTTTTTTTTAAAAAAATCATTTATAGTTAAAGAAAAAAAACATTTGACTTCTATGCCAAAGTTTGGTTTACTTCAATTTGTGTTGAAACAGCACAAAATAGTACTGAAAATAAAATTCAAAATTGAACATTATTGATGATGGGAGAAAGATGACATTACCAATCATTTATCAATGTTATGCTAGGAAGCAACACAAAACCTTTCAACAATTGATCTTTTAATTCCAAATTAGAGTCAAGTAATTGGGATAACATCCAAGCGCCCCTTTCCACAACCTAATTTTGCCCACCATGCATGCAAGGATTTTGAGCCCTGAAAGATTATAAATGCATTAACCCTATTACACAGCAAAGTCTTTAATGGCATCAGGACTTGAACTCATGACTTGATTGAAACTACACCTCGAGTTCTTGTCAATGATCACTATCACTGCCTTACGACAAAAATGAAACAAACACAAAACTAGCACATAAGTAAATATCAGGATTTTGCAGTGATACTGAAAGTAACATGCAAGAATTCCTAAAATCCACTAGATCTTCAGTTCTGAGCATCAAATTTGCAATCTTCCAGTCACAGGCCCCATTTCTACACTATAACTCATGCTACCAAGATTTCTTATCACAAAAAAGGAGTGAACAATTATCTTAAAACTCTATACCTGAATGGATAAGCCGCCAGAAAGACTGACAGAGGTTTTGGACCATTTGTGTAATGACTTATGAGCAAAGGTAATAAGATTTGTAAAGGAACCATTGGAACAGCTAACAAGGCTAAATGTTCCTTCTGCACACCAGCTTCGATGAGTTTCAATCCAGTTACTGAATCAGTAGCAGCAAAGGCAATCTGTAAAAGCAAACATGAAGTTATAAGGAATCAGTTTATTTTTATTAACACATATTTAATTAAATTAATCTTTTAAAAATCAACTGTTTCAAGCAGAGTTCCCAAACTTTTTTGTTTCATAGACCCCTTGCCGTGTTTTCCGGTTTGGTGTAGATCCCTGCTTATATAATATTGAATTTTTGTAAATTCATCAACTTAAATGTTTTTGATAGCTGGTTTAAGAGATACTTACTTTAAATATATTTAAATTTTTAACTGAAGAGAAGTGTGGTATGAAACACTTAAGAAAACACATTTAAGTTTAAACATTTATTAATTGAATTAAAATTTAGTATCTGTTTTATAAAATAACTGAGCAGCAAAAAAATGGTTTTAATGGGAGAATGAATCTGATGTTTTTAAAAAAAATTTCAACAGTTGGCATTAATTTTGATAGGTTGAATCCTACATCTTCTCATTTAGTAGCATCCAGTCTTTTTCTTTTCTTTTTTTTTGTTATGAAGATTGGCAACAACCCTAAAACTCCTTTTCACTAAGAAAAGCAATTTTGAAAACTTTCTCACAATATTCCATAATTTGAGATAGATATGTTAATATTATAATGAAATATTATGTAAGTAAATAAGTAGCACCCCTGTGTTAAGTGAAATATTAATTCTGTTCAATGAAAGTTAAAATTAAAGTTATGAACTGGTTAAATGAGATACAAGTGCAATCCAATAGTAAAGAGACCACAGTTTACACCTCATGTACCCCCAATTTATTTTCCAGCTGATGTAGACCCCTTGCAGTTTGTCGTAGAAACCTAGAGGTTGAAATAGATCCCTTTGGGAAACACTGGTTTAAAAAGGAACAACATAGACAATGATTTTAAATATATCTTTTTAGTACAAATAACAAAAGTTGTATGCAAATGCAATACATGGCCAACAACTTTGCAAGCCATACTTAAGGGTACAATTCTTTCAAAAATTGAAGCTAATTCATAATTTGAAATTCTTAAGACATCAAGTTTAAATATAATTCACACACCTAAGAATATTATGCATAGATATTATTGAGAATTTATTACAGATTATCATTTTATAAATAAACAGGCACACATTACAAATATCTTTTCACCCACAGAATTGCCAAATTCAAACATGGTACTAATTTTAAGAAAAGAAAATTATCAATTGTCACATCAATAAAAGTTGAGTATTAGCTTTTTAAAGCATATTTATACATCTCAAATAGGTTTAAATTCATACATTCAATACATCACATCACAAGAGATAATTGATTTTTAACTGTGTTCAATTGACAATACATCAGAGCTACAAAACTATCTACAGTTGAAACTGTTTTTGTGCGGTTGATAAAAACTGCATAGAAATAAACGCACAAAAAAATTATTCAAAAATTTTATGAATTCTTACATATAACAAGCCAATTCGTCGAAATACTGTAGAAAATTTTTTTATGCAGTCACACAAAAATAAAATCGCATAAATAAGGACCTCGCAAAAACAGGTTCTACTGTATTAGGAATAAATCTTTCATTCTCAAAAACCATAGTAAGATAACAGGAATGGAAATAGAGTTACAGGGATAGAAAATGAACTACATAACTTAGTTTTTTAGATTTAATGAGCAACCCTCCAATCATTTCAAATGAAAATTTGTGGGTGGTGGAAACGGACCTCAAATCATTACCACAACAAATATTTCTTAGACATAATTATAAATGACAGCGATGTTAAGATTTTTTAAAACTCAGTCTATAAAACATTATATAGAAGACATTTTGCACCAACATAAACAAAAATAAAATTTTAAAAATGTATTAAAGCAATTTAAAGAACTTTAAATTAAAAATATTTTACAATCTCATTTTTTTTAAGTTAGAGAATTTATGATTCACTAAGAATCAAATAAATCACTGTATAAATAATTGCTTTCAGATGATTCTGAAAAACTGAAGTTTATTAGGAGGAATACTTTAAAAAAGAAAATAAGCACAACCAATCTTATAATGTCAATCATTTTAATATTGGAAAAATTATAATCCAGCATCTATAAAATTAACCTTAGATAAAGTTATAAAAAAAAAGACTTTTTTCACACACACAATTCTGGCGAGAAAAAAATCTACACAGCAGGTGTTATTGATAACACCATTTCTTTTCAATACACATTTAAATGTTTAATTTTATTTAATCAAAGTTCTCAATACCAACACAATTTAGTTTATAAACATAATATTTTAGTCCTATATAGAGAACCAATCTAAATTAGAAATCTAGACTGTTTCATTTAATAGAATACAAAAAAAATCATTAAAAGACAATATGGAAAGTTCTAATTTACTTATTTTTACAATTCTTTTGAACACATTTTACTTTAGTTACATATATTTTAGTGAATCTTCTGTACATTTAAGCTTTTCAAAAATATGGTATTTGTATAAAACTGGAGTAAAAATGCAAATAATTTTTTTTCTTCTGATGCATAGCTATCAAAAAGAGGGACAAGTCAATTAACACTATTCAAGTCGAATTGGTTTTCTTAAAATTATGTAAATTGTTTTATTATAGCTCCCAAGTTTAAAAATGAGGCCCAGTGACTGAGTGTTAGTATATCGCGTTTCCACACCACAGGTCCAGGGTTCTATCCTTGGGCTGGGCTAGATCAACTCAGCCTTCCATCCCTCCTGCAGTGGGTCGATAAATGAGTACCAAACTTGCTTGGAGACTAAACACTGGGGGTTTTGCTTCAAACTCACCACCTGATCAGGACACCTGCTCATGCACCTCAGCGCCCAATGGTCACGTATATTGAGATGGGCACAGGTCTTGACCCTCATGGGTTGTTGTGCCACTGAGTTCAGTTTAAGTTTAAAAATTCTCTAATTATAGAATTTTTTTAATACATATGTAAAGAATGCTTTAAATAGCCTGTGTACCAAATTTTATTTAAACCTGATAGTTAATACCCAAGACATTGAAAAAGTCCTTCACAAACCATATAGATTACTTTATGCACACAATTTGTAATATATTTCTCCCTCCCTCCTACATAAGTAGACCGATAATTTTATACTATGAACAAATACATTACTCTTTAAGAATCCTGAATTTCAATGGTACGCCTGACTTTGAATATTTTAAAAGCGTTTAGATAAAAAAAAACAGTATGTGGTACAAAAGATTTTGAAAAGTACTTTGTATCATCAACTATTTGAGATGCACTCAATGACCAATTTTTTAATCCTTTTATAAAATGGAAAATTTTATGTAGAATTTTATAAAATTAGGGCATCAGATATGTCAACGAAGAAAAGAAAAATGACATCAAGGAAGAAAAAACCTAAGATAAAATGACATTCCATTAAAATCAAATTTAATTTAATTTTAACAGTTAAGGGCTGTAACAATTTTTTCCAAGTATATTGAGAATTGAAAAAACTGATTATGGCATTGACTTTTCTTTTTCTTTGCAATTATCTTTTATTGAATTTAAATACATAAATTTCACAATACTTCAAACAGAAATTGTTTTATAGTATATATAATTCTTAAAATACTTAAAAACAAATATTGTAATAATTGCAAAGCTATTTCTAAATCAGAGAATTTATTACCTTTGCAGTCAAAAGAAAAGATACAACTAGCCACATATTACGAAGGCTTAAAACACGGAAGAGCTGAAAGTAAGTATCTTTTATGCCCATTGTATCAGGCAGCCTTTCTTCTTTTTCAGCCTTGAAGATTAAAACCAAAGTTGTTGAAATAAAGAAAATAATCCCCCATAATTTCAGAAAACCTGGCAAAAAAAGAGAAAGTTTATTTTTCTACATAGCATAAGTCACAAAAAATACAAAGCTATATATATATAATTGATTCTTACATTTTTATATTTAATCAAATCTTATTATCTATACGTAAAAAATTTTGAATTTTTTTTTAATATTAATTAGTAGTTTAAATAACACCTCTACCCATGCATTGTATTTAGTAACCGGAATATGCTTGCATTTGTTTTTACACAAACTATTGAAGTCTATATCTTTTGGGATTATCTGCAGTTGCATTCTACATTCATATTCTACGTTTAATTTGTTTTTACATTTTGTTTTTGTAGCCACTCACAATGAAATTTTTTTTTCACTTAAATGTATTATTTGGGATGGCATTAAAATGTTTATCTGTGGGAGAAATCCTGTGCATTTTGCAAGCATTTGCAACGTAAAATTTGGAAGCTGTTCTTTCTCAGTTTGAATTTAGATTTTAACGTCAAAACAGTTGATATGTAGATAAGTTGTTCCCTCTATCATTATAGGTGGGGTTTTTTTTCCACAAATGAAAAAGATGCATTTTCCAATAGAAAACCATTTAGTTTACAAACTGCTCTACTAAAAAAATTATTTTGCGCGGAACATCAAATAGTAAACAATAGAATAATTATAATAGTACACATAAAGAAAAAAAATTATTATAATAAAATAAGAAATATTAAAAAGTTTAAAAAGCATAACAAAATAAAATTCACGCAAAATTTTCAGTTTTAATGACAGATAGGCTTGAGATACTTGTTATTATACAAATTTCATAGACAACATGAATCCATTTTGCAAATACGCATTTATAATTTTCTTTTCAATTTTTTATTGCGACTCATGGAACCTCTAGGTAAGCCTTGTGGAACCACAGGGTTCAGTGGAACACAGTTTGAAGACCATTGCTGTAATTGAACTTAAAAATAGAAAGACTAATGGTAAATATTAGCCTATGAGAAAAATGATACAAGATTAATACACTCAAATAAAGTAAATACCAGCACTACTTACTAGAAAGTGTAACTATACCCTCTGGTTGAGGATCATATCTCAAGTACTTATTGCAGAAATCAGCAGATTCCAAGGCTAAAAACACCACATTACCCATGAAATAACCTGCTGTTTGTCCAACAGAATTGCACACTGAAGCATAACCAACATTTTGCCTAAAATATAACAAGCATGTATAAAAATTAGCTCATAAAATCTGTGAATTTGATAATAAATACAAACATATACAACAGATTTTCAATTTTATAAAAATATGCAGTGACATTTTCTATAAAGTAATAGCATTAGTAAAATTTTAGCATTAGAAAAAGTTACGGGAGATTTGAACATCAATACCAGAGGAAATATCTTTAATAAATCAATTCAATTGTTGGCTTTTGCTGATGATATTGATATTATATAGCTTAAACACCCACCGCACTAAGACTCCAATCCAGACTTTTGCCAATGTGAGGAATTGAGCTTCAGGAACAATTTAATGTGCATTAGCTCCTCACCACAGTAGGCCTTTAGTGCCACCAGAAAATAATTAACACAAAACAAATACAAAATTAAGTAAAAAAATAAATAGTAATTCAGTAATTAGTCTTTTTAAAATGGCACTTTCAATTATTTCATGGACATCTTTAAGACAAATAACAAAGCATAAGTTGAAATTCAGGGTGATAATGATACAAATTACTAGGAATTTTTTTTATTAACGTTGCATTCTAAAGAGGTGGTCCCAACTTCAGGCTGCTGACCAGTACTGGTCCATAGATCAAATAGTACTAGGCTGCCCAAGGAACATTAAATTATACTTCCATTTTATTTATTGTTGTGCATTTCTCTCTTGTTAGAGTGACTTTCCAAGGAAATCATTTTATATTTCACGTTAAATCACTTAATATTTATTGTTAGTGTTACTGTATTTTATTCTGAATGCCTTTTTAAACATAATTAAATTAAAATTATTAAATCAAAACAATCTAAAATATAAAGAATCAATATCCCACTCAGCAGGCCATGGTAAAATTATCAAAAGACCAATCCTCAGTGATAATAGGTTGGTGAGCACTGCTCTAAAGCAATGCTATATATAAGCAACAGGTCTTGTAATTTTGAACATTGGTCAAATGAAGAGGACAATACCTGAACTGGCACCCCTACTCTACCAACTTCCAGATCATGCCGTTATCAGGTTGATTGATTGATTGAATATTAATTTTGCACTGTGAATTAATTCATTTGAATATTAATTTACCGAGTGAGTGAGTGAAGATTAACGTCGCACTGTTCAGCTGCACGAGGGCTTTTTTGGCGACAGACCACGTAATTTTGAACCATGGTCAAGTGACGTGGACGACACCTGAGCTGGCACCCCCCTCTCCTAACTACCAGACCACACCAACGGGAGGATGTTTCAGCTCTCGACAGATTTAACGTGCATCGCTGCCCTACATGACGGGTCTTTAGTGGTACTGGGCTCGAACTCGTGACAAGGCAAGCCACAGTCCAATACCTATACCACTCGGCTACCGCGGCCACATGCCATTATCAGGACTTCGGGCCTAGATAGATTAAATGCTTATCAGCCCTATTCAGTGGCACAAAGGCTCAAATCGACAATGTCATTTCCGAGTTTGAAACTATGATAACTCAGCTGCAACAGTCTCTCAGAAAGTAAAAAATGAATTCCTATTTTTGTTTAATATTAATTTTTTTGCAAATTATAATGTGTAAAAGGCATGCCTAATTGTTTTTGTAGTCATATTTTCAAAACAATTTCATGATAGTTATGTTTATTTCAATTTTTACCACAAATGCTATAACAAATGAATAACCATAATTTAAGAATGCTTTGTACATTGAAGCTGTAAAACATGTTTTTAATAATTTTCATGATTTACTGGATTACTTAATGTTAGTATATATAAAAATGGTACTTTCATATTACCACAACAACGCCAACGTTCGCGATAATTCACCAAGTTGACAACCCTGATTTTGCATGTGTCATATGCAGTGAATTGGCAACCATGTGCTTGGTTTCATATAATGTTGTCAATATGGTTGTGATAATACATAAATACCATATATATAAAGATTGCCCAAATGAAAAGTGGACAAGTTCAATAATAAAAAAAAGATTTTATTGGAAATCCCTCTTGGGGTTGTAAAACAAGTCCATCATTTCCGCAGCAGGTCTACATCTTCATTCAAGAATGAAGTTGATTCTTGAGGAAGACTGCCCAGCTTCCTTTACTTCATCAACCCAATAGAAACATAATACTGTCTTAAGTGGCCTAAAGGTCTAGAAATCGCAGCATAACAAATCCAGACTGCACAGTGGGTGTTCCAACTTTTCCCAATGGATTTTTTTAAAGTTGCTTTGATTTCTTGGGAGACATGTGAGTGAACATTGTCATTGAAGTTCAATCAATTGTCGATTTCAAGTCTTTCTCGAAAACTTTTATATACACCAACTGTTTGAAGACGTTTGACCAAAATAGTGCTCGCCATGGACTGCTACTATTTATTGATAGATGTCAACATTAAACTTCCCTCCTGCAAACAGAAACTGTATTACCACATTCTATTCCAGTCTGGATGCATCAGATGGCACGGCTTTATTCTCGATTAATTTCCTTTACAACTAACTGGTTTAACTGGTAAACATATAAGATGCACACTTCTTTCCATCTTTCCTGTCCCTGCTTGGAGGCTCTGCTATAGCTGCACTCATTCCAACACAATTTTCATTTGGGCAATCCTTATGTATAAAAACTTTATATTTTAAGACATTTAATAATTTAAAGAAAATAAAAATGCTTACCTTGAAAGCATTGTCAAGGCCCAACCATCTACAGCTATGTCTTGTGTTGCAGCTAAAAAATTCATACAAATGAAGGCCAAAGTCAAATATAATACATCAGGCTCATTGTGATCATCACCTAGAAGTGTTGTTACAGAATATGATAAAATTATCATAAACAATCCTATGAGATATTGAGTCGGTATTAACCAAGTTTTTCTCCTTCCAAGTTGTTTCCAATACAAAGAATCTACAGCAGGAGCCCAAAGTAATTTTACACTGAAAGGCCAGTGAACAAAACTGAAGATGGCTTGTTGTGTATAACTAATTTTTCGATTCTGCAGCACCATCGGAATACTGCCAGCAAGTCCCAAGGGAATTCCTTGAAGTACGTAAAGGAACAATAAAATTAATATATTCATTTTGTCCTTTTTTAATGCTTCAGCATCAGTTAATTGTCTTTCTGGTACACGTGTATTTATAAGTCCAGTATTTTCAAGATCATCTACCTCATGCATATCATATTCATTTGATTTTGCACTTCTTCTGCGTTCCATTTTTTCTCAATTAGGGCACTACCAGTAAACCTGTAATTTTTAATAATTCAAAATAAATTATTTTTGTATTCTTAATTAAGATAACAGTCAGGGATAAGATTTAAAGGTACTTGCGTATTATTGCAAACTATTGGCAACATTATATGAAATGAAGCACATGGTCACCATTTCAGCGCATATGACACGTCTGAAATCGAGGTTGCCAACTTGCCGAGTTATTTTAAATGTTGGCATTGTTGCGATAATACATAAGTACTGATTTAAATAATTTAATAACTAATTTCATTTTATAATACAAGGCTAGCATAAATGATTTCATTTTGAAAAGGCTAAATTTTCAAAAAAATTACATATACATGAAGATATGATATAGGAAAATAACCACAAACTAGCAGTTTGTATTGAGCAGTAGAGACAGTTGAAATATATTCCCCAGAGAAAAATATTTTCTGTGCAGCGTCAAAAACAAAGATGTATTGTCCATTTTCATTGTCGAACAAACTGTGACTGGTAAATGTTACAGTTGAGGTTCCCAAAATTTAGTGCTGACTTAAAGGATTTTGTCATACAATGTGGGGTATCCTCTCCCATTGGCACATCCAAGTTCATGACTACCTACACACAATGCACTTCTGCATTGTTGAATTAAGCATATTGGTGAGAATGATTTAGCTTAGTTCCTTTCCGATCTCCTAATTCTTATTCAACCTGAAATAACACATCTGTGCTGCAGGGCAGATAATTGACAGGAATATTCTAGAAAACGTATGGAATTAGCATGTCTATCGTCTGGACGTGTATCACATCACCGATTGATTGATTAAATATTAATGTCTCACTGTTCAGCTACACGAGGGCTTTTGGCGACGGATCACGTAATTTTGAACTATGGTCAAGTGACGTGGATGACACCCGAGCTGGCACACCCCTCTCCTAACTGGCACACCACACCAACGGGAGGACATTTCAGCTCTCGACAGATTTAACGTGCATCGCTGCCCTACACGGCGGGTCTTTAGTGATACTGGGCTCGAACTCCTGACAATGCAAGCCACAGTTCGATACCTATACCACTCGGCTACCGCGGCCACATCACGTCACCGAAGGGTCACATATTACACATTTGAAGAGAGTGTATAAACTTGGTGAGTTTGTGGCTCTTTTTTGATATCCTTCAAGTGTATACATGTAATACTTTTGAAAATATAGCCTTTTCAAAATTAATCCTAGAGCAACTCTGTATATTTTCAAGTTAAATAAAAAAACTGGTCAATATGCATTAATGGTGCTATGCGAATCACTCCATTCTCCACCAAAACTTGGTTGTTTTTTACCATGATATAAAAAAAACAAGGATCTTACATGTTTTAATTGAAAAAAAAATCAGGATTTGGTGGAATATGGCATGATTCATGTGATGCGAATTCAGCTGTGGTGACACTAATACATACCAATTTAAAAGTGAACTCTGTTTATTAAGTGGCATTTTAACAATCCATTTGCTAAGCTTAATTAAAAACAAGTACTGATTTGCAGAATCAGTATGAACTGGTTTAATTCTACCATTACAATGCATATATCATACATATCAGAATTGTTACATATCAGAATAACGGGTACTTCTGATTATTGTAGCCTACTGGCAACATTATATGAAACAAAGTGCCTGGCTACTAATTCAGAGCATGATACATAGGAAATCGGCATTACCAACTTGGTGAGTTATTAATAGTGTTGCCGAATGTTGTGATAAAACACAAGTACCCAATAACATAAAATCAGAAGTTATTGATTAAGTTTTAAGGCAATAGTAATTAAGCTACTAACACAGGTTTTTTTCATTCAAAAGAGCAAAAAAGTAAATATTTGTCATAAAGTTTGGGACTTAACGAAATAATTTAAAGAGCAAATAAAACACCTAAGCATGAAAAACATTTATATTAATCTAATTTTTATAACAAATATTATGAGGAATAAAACCTCCCAATCAGTCTGAACTGTGTTATCAGTTACAAATAAAAAACCTTCCCAACTAATCTTCGAAATTTAAATATTTCCAAGAAAGAAAAAACAACATTCTCATACAGATTTATTGTTTAAAAAATAAGTTATATAACATTATCAATATGATTATGAAAGATTATGAATACTTGCCAAAAATTACATTGACTTTCAAGTGTGTTCACTATCTATACAAACAAATAAAATTAAAGTGTGTGTTTGTAATTTCAAATTAACAGCTTTTTACTAAATGCATTTAAAACTATATATGGTACCTATATAAAAAAAAAATCACTTTTTAAAATTTTTGTCTGTTTGTTCCGGCTAATCTCTGAAACGGTTGGACGGTTTTGAAAATTCTTTCACCAATGGAAAGCTACATTATCAGTGAGTAAAATAGGGTATATTTCATCCCTGTATGGGCGAAACCACGTGGCACTACTTATATCTAAAGGAGAAAATCTTCTCTCTCACCTACTAATCACGATGTCTCACGACTAAGCCTACAGACTTGAAAAAAATTTAGTATAGGCATGTTCCTTTTTTAAAGTTGAGATTAGTTAAGAACAGATTTTGTAATTAGATTTTGTAGGTAATTTGGCAAACATGTTTATTTCTTTAGTACTCGAAGTTTAGTATTTGGAGGAGCTCTTAAATTACATAGTTCTACAACTGTCTCTGTGTGATGTGATAATTATTTAAAAACTAAATGATCAACTTGAAAAATAATAAAACATTTTCCTGTGGAGTATATTTTTAAATATAAAAAAAACTATTCTAATATTTTAAATTCTTTTTTCTCTTTCAACATTAAAGTTATTGAGATCCTGATTAGTTCCAAAATATTTCTCTTCCCTAAAAATTCAAGCAATGAACAGTTGCCATTGGCATAGTTGGTATAGACCAGGGGTGGCGAACCAGTGGCGTACGTGCCATTCATGGCACACGACTCTATATTTTGAGCATTATATAATAATAATGTATAATAATAAATGGGTTTTGAGAAAATCCACTTGGTGGTGGTAGGGAGGGGTTACTGTAGCGTAAAAGATAATTCTAATTCAGTTTTACATTATTTACATTCAGACACATTAGAAGTCCGGTCTTTTTTTTTAAAATCAAGAGGTTAGAGTTATAATGTTTTTTTAATACAATCAAACAGTTAATGCTAAGATTTAGGTATCAATTATTCAAACATATACACAAGCTAGAAAAAGTCTGTGTTCACGTACTATTGCTTTCATAAATGGGAAAAAAAGTTTAAAAACTGGTATTTAAAACACAAATTTTAATTAGATTTTATTTGGTTCATTTTAAGTATTCAGAATAACAAAAGTAAATTTGGTTTGCCTTCATAGGTTTTAAAATAAAGACAGGTTTGTAACAATACTAACAAAAATCGAGTAGAAAAAGTCAGAGTTCACTGTTTTAGTAGTAACTATACAATTATTTAAAGAGTGAATAATGAGCTATTTAGTAGTTGGTTGGATAACCTCATCATTCAAGAACCTCCTGAAGTTGTTTCGGTATTGAATTAACTAATCTTGTGTGGTTTCTTCGGTGCTTATCTTCTCCTATTCGACCTTAAGAACACTCTTCAGCACATTCTTGCTAGATATATTGTGTTAACAAATCCTATGCACTTATCTTTTACCATTGGTCCTTGAGATCACTCTTCAGCATAGCCTTGTTGGATACATTATGTTGACGAATTCTGCATTATTCAAATAGTGAACGTAGACTTTTTCTGCCTACTATTTGTATGTTTTGCTATAAAACTACAGTTATCCTAAGTAGTTTTAATTCAAAGTTAACGAATTCTTGCATGCTCAATATTTAAATAGTACACAAATTCGTGACATTTTGTAAGAAAAAATAATTATATTTCTATTAAATTCTACCTTTGCTATATGATTTCTTATGGGTGAACGCAGACTTTTTCTAGCAAATGTATATGTATAAAAACAGTATATATTCATACATTATGAAATACCCAGCAAAGCGGACGGGTAACGGCTAGTTATAACACTGAAATAAAACTAAAAGAATACTGCAAAAAATAAATATCAAATGCATTTAATTAAAAAAACTTTCTATGATTATCAATCATAAGCTAAGTATTAATATTTTATGAATCAAAGTAATTTAAAAATTACATTGGAGTATCTCTCAAATTTGAAGGTTTTTAAACATGCAGAAAAAATGTATAGCTATTCTCAACTAATTTAAATAATATATATTGCCATCTTATTATAAAAGCATATCAGCAGTATATTTTACAAAAACTGACAAGCTAAAAAAAAAATAACTCAACGAAACCGAAACATATGTATACACAAACAGCACATGGTGAGCATGTATATACTAAGTAAAATTTAAAGATATGGAAGTTTTCCTCTACAGAAACTTATAAAAAATACTTGCTCGAGAAAACAGTGAAATACTTGTACACACCAAATATTTTAAATTCAATACAAATATGACCCAGTCACGGAATTGTGTAAAATAAATTTCGGTAAAGCAACGATTCACGATCCACTCGTATTCTTACGGTAACGTCAGGTGTCAATCAGCAATGGGTTGGTTGCTAACTCATTTAACCGGTTCACAGTTGTTAAGATTATAATTATCTTTTTAATTATAATAATAACAAACTGTGATTAGATTATAATTAACTTATTAATACTATCATTTTAATTAGGTTTTAAAGTTTAGTAGAAACTTTTGATTATTCATCGTACAAATAAAACCTTGTTTACATGTTATCTTTAACATTATTCAAAATCCTTGCATGTGATCATTGATTTCAAAAGTAATTTTCATTAGATTTTGACGCATGAATTAGCCAATTTAGCATTGCATTGATTTCAGGATTTTGGGACTTGATCTAAAACACCGTCAAGGTCATGGTCCCAAGTTCGTAGATGATGTATCATGATTCGAGCCCTAGTGCATCTGAAAATCCACCATGTAGAGGGCTGATGTATGTTACATTTTAAATGACTCGAATTCCATCCATCAGCGTAATGTGATAGTTTTGAGTGAGTTAATGGCTCAGGTAGCATCCTCGTCACTGACCCATGATTCAAAATTTCGAGGTCCTTCACCAGTAGCCATCTTGTTGAAAACAGTGCTACATTAATTAACACTGACTCAAATACCGACAAGAGTGAAACTGCTTTTGAAGAGCCAGTGCCTACAAGGTGCATATTATCAGTATGGGTAATCTGGGAACATACAAAAAATAGGTACGTTTTGAGAGAGTCTGAAAACATAGGCAAGGGCCGCCACAAAAGGCAGAGAGGAAAACTCAATGTTGGGCTTTGAAACAGGTGGGTTTCTAGTTCTCCCTATAAGAAGGAGAGGTAGCATACCAGAGTGTAACTGCAGAGTAGAAGTATGTTGGAGGAGGCACGCCCAAGAGGGGGAGCAGACTTGCTTCATTTCATTCCGAGGAAACGCCTTGAAAACAGGCTAGTTTATCGGCTGATTTTACGAGTACATGCTCAAACAGCATCAATTATCTCCTGAAAGTTAAGAGCAGATGCTTTACTTTATAAAAGAATAAAAAATCATTCGAAGCGGAGGCAAAAAAAAAAAAAAAACTCCAATCTCTTGATAGTCAGATTTTCATGCTATGTTTTTTAAAAAAATATGGACTTGTAAAGATCCTTATTTCTATCAAGAAATTGAAATAATAGCAGTCCTTTAGACTACCTTTTAGTTTTTGAATACTTTCTAAACTTTTATGATTAAATTTAAGAATTAAATTACCCTAGGTATGTCGACACCAATTTTCCATGGCTGCCCAAATAGAAAATATTTGTGCGTTGTAATTTCATTTTTTTGTATTATTACTTTTTATTTATGTCTCAAATTTGAAACACACTTCAACTTCGACTGCTTTTTTTAAAGACCTTCCCATAGGCGCAGGTTTATCCGCGCTTTAACGTTTGTTATCATTGGTAGAAACACAAAGTGCTGAAAGTTTTTCTTTGTTACCGGCGAAGTGTTATTATTTTTATTAAAGATATAAGTTTGACAAAACTTTGAAAATTTTTATGCACATATTCATCTAGTAAGTTTTCTTGATATGGTACGAATTTTTTATAAGGTATAAATGTATATATCACAATAACGACGTTTATTATCTTATAATGTAGTAATATCCTTTATACCGAAACATTGTTTTTTTTAAGTGTGCAGCTTAGAAAATAAGTGTTTACTTTGATGGGAAATTAATAAAATGACTGCACATGCATTGTATTTTAAAAGTCAAATCTCAAACGAGCTTAATAAAATATTTTGTGGGGAAAGGCATTGAAATCGGGCTCCTATTAATGCTTTGTGCCATATCTTTCATCATGAAAAATGATTAACTTATGTACATCGTTCTAGTTTTATTTACTTAAGTATAGTACTTTTTTGAAGATATGCTATTTGTTTTGGATATTAGTGAGTGCATTTTGCTTCCTTTTCTCTTTTACTATATACTGAACGCTTATTAACTCTGAAATTCTTATTTTTTCTTCTTAGTGGCTAATTATTTTGTTAGTACCATCTATGATACTGTTTCAAAAATTGTAATATAAAAAGAAATATACGCGATATTTATACCATGTAATGAAAAAAAAATTGAAAATTTAATGCTTCTTAAATGGTTAAAAAATACTGAAATTTTTGTGATGCTGTAATAAATTTTTTTAAAAAACATTTCATTAATAAAAGCAACTACATCTTTACTACAGCATGGAAAAAAACCACTTGGACAAATTACATTTATGATGATGGTGAGGCTTTGCACAAATGTGCAAAAAGAATTAAACATGACAATGTATTGTGAATTAAAATGCAGAGTTAAAAGCTTAAAATTCGTTTTTTTTCCTGCTTACAATATAATATAAAAAAATAGAACAACACAATGCATGTAAATTAATTTTACAATTTGAGTAATTGGTATGAACAGTTGTACAATGAGGGGTTGGTCCACCACTAGGCAGACTGAAGGTATCTCCCCCATCACACAGACACTTATTAATTATTAATAAATGTCTTACAGAATTATAAGATTAAGGAATGAAATAAAATAATAGTTTTCAATATGATTTACAATTTTTCTCCATTGCAATGTATTTGATGTGTCATACTTAATTAAATAAAAATGAACATATTGATGGCTAGTGTTTATTTGTTTTTATTGCATCATTTTTTCAGCGTTTTCTAGCAGTCAGAAGATTTTATAGTTCTATTTGATAAATTCTTTTTTGTCATAAAATTTGGTATTAAATCATTGGGTATTGCTACAAGGGTAATCTTTAGTCTCACAACATAGTCCTTTATAAGTCCATTGAGCTGAAAAAATATGTTGTATATATTTCTGAATGAATTTCCGTAAATGGGAGCAATTTTATTGTGTTCAGTGGTTTTCATATTAGGATGAAATAAAAAAAAATTGCTTTTTTTATGTTGAGGGCTAAGCCTCTAAGGTTGCTTTTGTGTAATGTTAATGACTCAAATCATACCATATAACACCAAAACATTTCATTTGCTTAAAAAGTGTTCCAAAAATAATGTTTTATTCTAAACTTTCTATCCTATCTAGAGTAGCATGCCTTATTGCTCATGTTTACCCAATCTGATCTTTTTTTTTTTTTTTTTGTGTGTGTGTAAAATATATTTTATTTCCTTAATCCCAATACTAAATGAGCTTTTACTTAATGTGTTTAAGGAAAATATTTAGGCCATGATTTTCAAATTTTGAAAACCAGATTATAAACAGATGTATGAAGTATAGTGATGGAAATTTTCATGAAAATTAAGATATTTTTCTATATGTAAATGTATTCTGCATTTAATTCAGGTTTTTATAACATTTGGCAAAGCAAACCTAAAGGGGGGGACATCTCTTGATATGTTGAATAACAATATTTGATTGAACAGGGATCATCAACCTATGGCCTAATTTTGAAACAGGGCTTATTAAACGAACATCTTCTGAATTCTGAAAGAAAAATTTACAGATGTATTAAAAAAATCTGGAAGATAAATCAACTATTTTAAATTGTTAAATGTCATTTCTGGAAAGATTTAACTGTTTGAAGAAAAAATTGCATGTGCTCTGCTTTCTGCTTTTGGTACTAAATATCCATGTGAACAAATCTTTTATGATGTAAAAAGTATTTTGAGTCTGTAAAGAAGTTTAACAAATTTCTTTGCAGACTCAACTGAATATTTAGAATTGTGTGAAAAATATAAAGTCACAAATTATACCCCTGATATTATGATATAAAATAGAAGTGCAGGGACTAAAATATTTAACTACATCGAAGGAATACTTTTATTTTGTTTATTTCTCATTTTAATAATTAAATCTCATTTTAATATGTTAAAGAATAGTTATATTTTATGTTAATATAAATATCTTTAAATAATATATAATTAATATACAATAAAACTCTAAATCTGTTTTCTTGATCTCTATCCCCTAACTCTGCATGTATTGCAGTGGGAATCAAATTGTTTCAAATATTTCATACTGTGTGGTGCTCTAAATCATATTAGTTTGGAACACCACAGCAACAAGGTTGTCAACCCCTGTGATAGAACCCATTTAAAATAGTATAAGTGAACTGAGATATAATCCATGTGTATATATTTTCTTCACTTAACACATTTCTGTTTCTCATATTCATTATTTATAAAATTTTATTGATATTTAATGCCAGTATCCTGGTGTTAATAGTTAATATTGATATAGACACAACACCTTTCATTAAGTGAGTAGTTCTAATTGTATCAAAATTAGAAATGTTTAAAAGAAGAAAAAACACTTTTTTTTAAATTGGGAAGAGTTGTTGTGAAATTTCAATATTCAATGTTCTTTCTGGTTTTAAAAAGTTAGAAATGTATATTGGGGGTCCTATAAAAAAGCTTACTTTTGCTTAATTGGGAGTAACAGTTTGAAAAAGTGAGTTATAAAAGCTTTATTGAATTATTTCATGTTTATATACAAAATTATATGAGATTCTCCTTTTCACATCCATAAAAGTACAAGGAGAAAATTATTTTACAAAAGTTATTTAAGTATTTGCATATTATCGTCACTGCAGCCAAAATATTCGTGAGGTGCAAATTTTGCTGCAGTGACCCTAATACGTAAGTACCATTATTTATAGTAATCACTGTCCTATTATTTGTTTGTATAACTTAATTTTTCTATCTACTCAAATTTGAATATGTGTAAGTATGGAAATAATAGTACTATTTTCATTTTAAATCTAAAAAAGTAAGGTTTAGACATTGAATGTATATAAGGCTTTATTTTATACAACTAAGCGATATAAAAAGTAAGAGAATGCAACATATTTTTGGTATAGACAAGGATATATTTTGAAGCTGAAGACCCTGTACCCTTACAATGCATTTTTTTCTATGTATATAAACTCCTTCAAAACATCTTAAGACTAATAACAAGATGTTAATTTCTCACTGAAACGTCTATTGAATTTTTTTTGTGCAGTGTTTAGATTTTGTTTGTAATATTAATATTTGAAGGATCGTTTAGAATACAAATAGGTTCATTTGGATATTTGTGAATTTACATAATACCAAAATTTGCTCTATATTTGAAAATTTACTGAAATTTACATGAATGATTAAAATTCTGTAGAAATTTAAGAAACAAAGCAAAATATTACTTTAAAGAAAACATTGAGTCTTTTGTGAGCAGTTAAATAATATAGATACAAACCTGTATGTTTTAAAATACTGTTTTAAGATAATGTAAAAATTTTCTCTCATTTTATTTTTGCTGCTCTTTCAGAAAATGGCTGCTGCATTTTCTTATCGCTCAAATGAAAATGCTTCTTCAGATAGTGATTCTGATGACAGTGATAAAGAATGTAGTGACTGGAAAAGAGCTTCTGGAAGAATGTCTAAAACTGAGAATTTGGAAAAAATTCCAATTGACCCGCCTGTTATAAGTTCAAATCCAACACCATCAGATAATTCAGTTTTGACAGGAGCAAAGCGGAAAAGGAATAACATTTGGAGCGATGTTTTAGAAGATCAAATGATGTCAGAAACTTTGAACCATTGTGGAATTAAAAATAAACCAAAAGGGTATGGTAGTAGGGGCGAAGAAAGCTATGACTATACTCTTAGCTACAAATATCAAAAGAAAGACTCTGATTCAGATGATAAAATGTCTGAGGATGATTCTTCAGAAAAAAATTCTGTGAATTCAAATACAAACCATAAAGATTTCAAAACTTTAATTAATAAAAATCTGTTTGTCAAACTTGATAGAGCTGAATTAAGTGCTGTTAGAAAAATTCTCAGAATTTTGTGTGAACCAAAGAAGTATTTAATATGTAAGTATTATATTTCAGTAAAATAGATTATATTTTGATTGTTAAATTTGATTCAATGCTTGCAGTCTCATGTGAATGATTACATAGGGAAAAAAAGTATGAAAGCTGAAAACATTTCCCATTTAACCAACTTGAGTATCATACTTTATGTAGTTTTCCCCTCTACAAATATGGGTGTCTACTTTCAAAATAATTAATTTGTTTATATTAAACATATTAACAATACTAAAGTAACTTCTTCCAGATTCACTTAAAAAACATCTTTGAGAAATTAGTGAATACTCTTAAATCTGACCAGGCAGCAAAATCATCAGGTAAACCCCAAGCTAACATTCAAGACATTTGGAAAAATTTTGTCAAAAGCCCCGTAAAGAGGCTGTGGAAAACTCTTCAGGCTGCAAACAGGCCATGATTGCATTCCATCAAGTATGGGCCACATTTGTAGTTCGGGCATCATGAATGTAGAGCAGGGGTACTCAACCTTTTTTTCTGCTGGGCTGCATACATATGTCAGCTATTTCATGTGGGCCTCATACATATGTTAGTTATTTCACCCGAACTGCAACATGAGGATAAATTGGGGGAGATAAATGCTTTAAGACCAAGATAAAATTGGAAATTTAAAATGTGGAGAATTGATCAAAATATTATAATTCATGTTTTGCTTTTTTTTGTCACGAACACTAAATTAGAAGCGTTTAAGAAACATTCCTTCACAATTTCTACATCTCTCTCAGTAAAGTGTTTCAAATGATTACCAGTAATATAACAAACTTGTAGGATGTCTTTGTTACCACTGAAAAAAAAAAACTTTGTTGCTGTTGCAAAGATTATTCAAGAAAGCCTATTCATCACCTCTTGAAAGATATCTTCGAGGAAAAGTGTCATTGGAAGATTTCTGTTTATTGGTATTTTTTGAATACAGCACTTAAGTAACAAATCAAACAGTTACTGATCCATATGTTTGTTTTGCACTACAAAATAGTCAACCTCCCAACCATCTTGAAATGATCTATTTTCTTCGAAAATTTTTCACTTTCAAGATATGAAAGATAGTTAACCATTAGGGTTGAATCCTAGGAAAACCCACTTTTGGTTGCCAAATTTTTTGTCGCCAAATTTTGAGCGATAAAGGTTACAATATGGTAACCTTTCCATTTCATCAAAAAATTTGGATTTTCAAATCACCGAAAAAAATGGCAACCCTAAAAAAAGTGCAACATTTTTCGCCTTTTCCGAAAAAACGTCATTTTGACATTTGACTTCGCTGGAGGTTGTTAAGAATGGCGTGTGAAAGGAAATTACTTTAAAGTGAGGCTACGATAGGTTTCTTTGTGCTCCTGGGCACATAGGGGAAGAAAGAGACGTTAGAATGGTGTATGAAAGCTAATTTAATTGCTTCTCGTTATGAATGTTCGAGGTGTAAAAAAAAATATGCGTTTGCAAAAGCGAAAGGGAACGGTTGACGGCTACGAATGGCGTTGCCGCAACCAGTCGAAAGATAATCGCCACGACGTCGTTCGGAGTGTGAGAAAGGGCACTTGGTTTAGCGAAAGCAAACTTGCTATAACTATTATCTTGCGTTTGACGAGATATTGGTTTGGCAAGAGCATGAATGAGTTCGTGATGAATGACTTGAAAGTTAATAAGAATATGAGACAAAGTTAATAAGACATGTGGCGGCGATCTTACGATCACAAGTTGGTGAATGAGAATTTTCATAAATTCCTTGCATCCATCGCAAGGGTGTATCCACCAACAGATCATGACGAAATGCAAGCGTAAGGTAAGTGCTTTTTAACATTTTTTAAAATTGATTTCATGTATTTCTTCGATTTTATCTTTGCGAAACGCCCCTTTCGTCCTTTTTTAAAAATGTAAATCATGTTGTACACACTGGTTTTAGAATACTTTTTTAAAATGAATTTCATTGCTTTCTCCGTTTTTTTCTTTATATAATGATTAATTTAATGTATTTATTCGATTTCATCTTTGCGAAAGGCCCATTTCATCCCCCTCCGCTGACGCATGTGCTTCCCAAGAGTTTTTCGTCATTGACGCCTTTTTGAAAACCTTCAATTTGGCGCTTTTTGGCGAAAAATTTTTGGCGCCAAAAACAGCAGTGGGTCCTCCTAGGATTTTACCCAAAAAATTTCCCACCAAATTTTTAATACAATGTTCTCAAATAAGTAAATTTCTCAGAGTAATGGGCCATGACTGGGCCTCTTAAAAAGGCTCGGTGGACCGCAGGTTGAGTGTATTGCTGGTGTAAAGCATCTTATATACCCAGGACTAAATAGTCTCAAAAACGTGATGAGAAAAGCCAACTATAATGAATGTCGGAACTTTCATGAACTCATTGTAAAAACTACATCTCCTATGTTCCTTTTCTTGTTATTTAAATTTTTAACTTTTTCTTTTCTTCCCATCTTAGTTTGCCCTAGTTCTTACTTGAAATGTTTTTATTTTTCATCTTTGTTTTTGTGTGATACTTAAGCTTATTTATATATTTGGATTGACCTTCCAATAAAGTTGTATGTAACAACAACATAATACTTATGTTGTACTTTTGTAAAAAATTCAATTGTATGCTCTGCTTGGTATTATGTTACATTTTAGCTTTTTATGCAAGATAAATGCTTAATTAGAAAATATAGTCTTGGAACTTAATGGAGCTGTTGTGAACTCTAATTTTAAATCCTGTGGTTGAATTTTTTTTTATTTAATCAACATTTCATGTTGAAGCCACAGAAGTTCATTTCCTAAGAGAAACATGTGAAATATTGAGACTATGAGGTATAATCTGAAAAAGACACACACATATATATTCTTCAATAACTTTTTAAGTTAACATCGTTAAAACTGAAAATAGTTGATATTTCTAATAATGACTGAAAGGAAACTAAATTTTGTTAATTTATTAATTAACTAATGAATATAGTTAAAATGTGTTTATTATACCATGTAAAATTTGTAGAGATTTGGGTCTTTTGTAACCTGAAAATCTTAAACTTGTAATTGTTTACAATTATCTCTAATAATTCAGAAAATATGCAAAGGAAATCTTGAACTCAGAAACAATTCACTTCTTTCTGGATGCGTAAATTTTTTTTAAAATATTATGAGTGATTTATTTTGGTACTTAATTGAAAAAAAAATGAGTTTTTACTGAATTGAAAATGAGCAAGAGATAAAAATGTTAAAAAAATTAGAAAGAAAAATGTAACATGAGATTTTTTAACTTAAAAATTAAGTTTTATGTATTTTACACATTGATTGCTTAGTCAGAATAATCTAGTATATGGTAATGTAATAGTTTTAATGAAAAAAATCTCTGAAATTAATAATTTGATCGGAATAAAATTTAAAACTTATGCTAGAGAGAATTTTCCATATAATACTGGAAAGACAAATCTGTCTTACAAGGGGAGGGCACACAATTGTGAGGAAATTCATTTGGGGTCGAGACTTAGTGTAATAATAGTACTCCTTTAGGGTGTTCAACCCTCAATGTAATTCCACCAAATGACCAGTCAAGTCAGAGAAAATAGCCTTCGAAATTCATATGTAGCTTTTATACAATTAAGTTTCAATTTCCTCCAACAATTCCGTAGCCTGGTTGGTATATCGTCTGCATACTATGCACGAGGTTAGAGCTCGATTCATCAATCAACTTTCTTTTTTCAAAATTCATTTAGTTATTTTTTAAAATTAACTAAATATATTCATGAAAGGTTTATCAAAAATTAAATAAATTTATTATTTAAATTATTATTAATTAAAAATATTTAAAATAATTTTTTAATTATTAATAATTAAAATTATTAATTGTTAAAATTATTGATTTAAATTTATTAAAAAATGACTTAAAATTGTAAAATAATTAATTTAATAATAATAATATGCTTTATAAATTATTTTATTATATATATTTTATTTATAGTTTATTGTATTCCACATTATAAAACTATTTGCAACTAATTTTTATTATTTATTAGCATAAAAATTATATTTATAAAATTTAATATAAATATTTATATAATGACAGTATTTTTTTTACTTTTTATAATATAAAATAATTACATAAAATATCATTTAATATTAAATAAACCTTTCATAAATAAATTTATTTAATTTTAAAAATAATTAAATAAAATTAAAAAAAAGTGTGTGTGCTTATGCCCACACGATAGAAGTGATAACTGAAAAATTTTGTAATGTTATTTCAGGGATTCATTCGGTGAGAATAAAAAACAAGGGGATATTAGTATTGTCCTATAAAATTATTTATTCATATGTCTACTTATAAAGTAATATTTTTGTGCGAAATATACAATCATATTTGTGAATTAATTGTACTCTAAGAAGGAAACAATAGGTTTATGGTAGATGAAATAGGTTATAAATACTTTAGATACAAAATTTTATTTATATAAATATCTATGAAGAAACTTCGTCAAGCGTTGTTCCATACTTCCTCATGCTTTTTCATTTGGATCATTTGACATAATTAAATAGAATTTTGATTTTAAAAACTCAACTGAAGGCTTTGATTTGTCTTTTGAAAAATCCACTTTAAAATTCCCACTTAAATCATTGCTTATTTGTTCAGAAAAACCGATCCAACTTTGTGAATTTTGGTTGTAATTTAACAATATTCAATTCTATCCATGAATTAATATAAGCAAAGGGATAGTAAGACAGGTAGTTGATTGGGAAGAGAGGAATCTAGGTCAAATCTTTCAAAAAGGGATTTAATCAGAAGGTTTATATCACATAATTTCTAGCTTATACTAATTCTTTAGTCGTATGGCAGTTTTGTACAAATATATCCGGTACTGCTGTAAGGTAAGTCTTCTTAATTATATTTTGTTTTCTTGTATTTAAATTATTTAATGTAACTTTTTCTTAATATCTGTATACTTAGTTTTCTTATTTTAAATTTTAATTGTTTTAATTTTCTTTTTAGACTCAAAGTATATTTAAGTAATGTGATTAATAGAACTATTTGTTCATTGTGCTATTCTGATTTGAATACAAAAATAGATTTTTATTCTTAAATTCACTGCAATATCGCTAATGATAATACTTTTTTCTTAGTTCTAAAAAAGTGTGTCCTTTTCCTCCATTTCGTTCAATTTTAGTGTAGGATTTCTCTCTCTCTCTAAGCCTATTTTTTAAAAACATTGTATGTTTCATTTTCATGCTTCAACTAGGATTAGAAAGAATCCCGTATTCATTTTTGTAAAAAGAGGTGGCATCGAGAGTGGGGGGAATCTAAGGGCCCCACTTAGATCTAAACTAGGAGCTTGATTAAGACATTTCAGAAAATAATTTTAATTTCTTTGTGGTTATTCACATATTAAGGTGTTCCTTTTTAAATTTTTTCAGATCGAGTTGTTAAGTTTGCTGGAATTGAAAAAGCCTTGGAACTTTTGAAAATGACTGAAGATATCGAAGAAAATGGTGGAATGATGATTAAGGTAAGTGATTGTTTAAGTATTCAAGATGCAGTTGCTCATAAAAGCTCAAATTATACTGGTTGATGTTATAAAAAAAAGTTAAAAATTATGTAGAATATTTTTAGAGTTAAAAAGATAAAGCTCAACCAAAAGAAAAATATTTTTAATTTTATCAATTTCAATTGTGAGTTTTGCTTATAATAAACTAAGTATACGCATTTGTTTTTTATATACTGTATTAATGTTTTATTTGTGTTGGAATAATGATCTGAAAAATGTGTTACAATTACTTGTGCATCTTTAAACTTGTACTGTTTTTTTTTTAACTCTGATGATAAACGTGTTTTAAGGCTTATTTGACTATTGAAATTTTTGATAAAAATACACCGATGAAATTATTCTTCCTTGATGTTCTAAATTGAATTGTCCATGCCTTGGTTTTAGGAATTCATCATTTGAATGAAAAGTTTTTATGCTTTTGATAATAAAAGGACTAATGGGTGTGGATCATATATTAGGATACAATATTTTAATTAATGCAGTGAAAGCTATATATCTGAACGCATTTCTTTTATGTGAATATGATTTTACATACATTAATACATAAACTTTTTCTTTTCATGCTATAAATTTATAAGAATATTAACTTGAAAGCCATATCTTTTATTCATTTACGCTAATCAATTCCCTCATTCTTGTCTTGGCAATGAATTTAATTTTGTTAGAAATAAATTCTAACACTTGCAACTTGTCTTTCAAAAATCGGTTTTAAGTTTTCCAATTAATAAAATTAACATCGCCTAGCTCTATGATTGTTATACCCTTAAGTAAACCCTGGAGCTTCTTTAATTTTTTATATTATTGTAAAGTAATGTAAATAGTTCTTTTGCTTCCATGGGAAAATATTAATCTCATTTTTTAAATGTGAAAATATATACATTAGCTGGGTAAAACAATTCTTCACGTGGGTGAATTGAAAAATATAACAATCAAGATTAAAGAATTTTAAAAAAAAGAATAAGGACCAATTTTTAAATAAGATTTTAAACTTAAAGTGAACTGCAAATTAGACACTAAGGAAAGAATGATTTAGTGTTTAAAATAAAGTCAATTGTATGAATATAGCTGAATTATTCAGCATTTTCCAGGTTCTTCTGAAAAATGTGTTTCAATAAGAATAAAATACAACTAACTTCAAGATAATTTTTATTTATACCACAAAGAACAAATAAAGGATTAAAAATAATAACGATGTTGTTTGTTGCTAATTCTGCCTCATTGGGCAGTGTCAGATTAAGGCTCACAAAATTCATAGTGGCAAGGGGCTAGTTTTTATGCATGCAACTTTGAGCACCATGAAAGTGACAGTGTGATTTGACTCTGTTTCACACCCAATTTTAAAAAGGTGGTCAAGGGCTTCCCCATCCACCAAACTTAGGAGAGGACTTGCAGCTTGATGAATATTTAGCTAAACCCTGTTACACATAGGCACTCTACGTTTACAAACATCTGAGTCTTCTTCAGGGTTTGAATCCAGGCCCTATGGCACAACAGTCAGCATCACCAACCACAATACCAGAACTAAATGTAGAGATAAAGAAAATAAGTAATAACAATATCTTAAACTGCACAAAAAATTATTTATAGATGGAGGTGACATGTCACCTAAGTTTTGAAGTAACACTTCAAAATTGAATTTTTAAAATGAAACAAATTTTGAAAAAATCTCCAAATTCAAACTATTTACCCATTCTGAATCGTTTTGTTTTTGTGCTACAGAGTCAAGTGACATATAGTCTTCCTTAAATAAATAAATGCTGCCATTTGTCTTGGGTAAAAAGGGAATAAATATTAAAAAAAAAAATTGGAGAAAATATTCTTATATTTTCTTTGTGAAACACCAGTGAAGCTCCCTAAAAATTTTTGGTGATATGATCCATCATGTGGATTTGTTTGTGGTACAAATAGACATTCAAATCTATATTTTCCTCCTGTAATCAATTTTGTTACATACTTTATGAAAAATACAAAAAATAGTTTAAATATTGAAATTTTATTTTACTGTTACATTAATTTTGTATTCTGAGAACAAGTTTGTTGTTTACGTACAACAGTAGAAAAATGTTATTTCACACGGATATTTTTGCTCTAGATCAGAGGTTCCCAAACTTTTTTGTCTCATAGACCCCTTGCCATGTTTTTTGGTTTCGGTTAGGCCCTTGCTTACCTAATTTTGAATTTTTGCAAATTTATCAGCTTAAATGTCTTTTTGATAGCTGGTACTACTACTTACTTTAAAAGAATTTAATTTCTTATTGTGGTGGTGGTGGGACTAATCCCCATCTGGTCTAGTGAAACTAGACCAGATCCATGAGTCCATAAATCTGTACAAAGTCTAAGAACAGCAGGGGGATGCAACAGCCTCCTCACAAGAAAACCCCTGACATTGCAGAATGTGCTGAGGAGAAAAAGGATTGATGTTTCATTTGGGGCAAATTGGGAAGCTTTTTTTGCCACCCTCAAAATCCATGCACCTCAGGTGACCAGTCGAAAATCATGAGAATGCCGTTTGATATGCTCTGGAACCCTTGAATGATATGGCGGATCCAGGGTGTCTTTGAAAGTACCATGGGTGTACTGGAGGGACTGACTACCCAGGTTCTACATATTTATTCTTTAGCCCTGGAGAAGATCTCAGTCGATGTAAGGACCATGTGGTCTTCCAGATCCACAGGATTGCTGGTAGCTGCCTTCGCAAGGTCGTCCGCAACTTCGTTCCCAAGAAGGCCTACATAAGAAGGGACCCACTGTAGATGAATAGGGTGCCGATCCGAAAGCTGTTGAAAAAGGTGAACAATACTTCTGCTGGTGCTGTCGCCGATAGATGGCCAATTCGATAAATGTTGGATGGATGATCGGCTGTCTGTCAGTATCCAAATTTCAGAACAAGCTAGATCTCTTATGTTGTTAATAAATGAAAGACCACACATGATAGCTATTAGCTCCGTTCTAAAGACAGAAGCATGGTCAGCATTTCTTCTCTGAAATTTGATGTGGCCAGGTAGTTCAATTAAGACTCCACTGCCAGTAGTACTTGTCTCTCCCTTACTGCCATCAGTATAGATCTTGGCTGCATCCAGTGGTTTTCCATCAATCACCTCCAGAGCCAATTGCTTAAGAAGTTCGGGGTGGTCAGACATTTTATTGACATTAATTAAATTTCTAATTGTAGTGAAGCATAATGTTTAAAACTTAAGAAGCACATGTTAATGAATTAAATTTAAATAAATTTATTTAATACATAAAATCTAATATATATTATAAATGTGAAAGTTTGTGAGTATCTTTGTGGGTCTTTCACTCAAAAACAACTGAGTGGATTTTAATGAAACTTTACAGTAATATAGCTTATACATCAGAATAACACATAGGCTAAAATTTATAAAGATATTCTGAGAAGTTTTCAAAATATAACGACAATTGTCAAGAAAGTAGGGAAAAATTCTGCCGTTTGCAAAAAAGCCCGTTACAGCATTCATCTATCTTTTTTATCCCTTCTGTTTTGTCTACGCCATACCTCAGTGCGCTTTCGCTTTTCATTTATTCCGTTCATCAGTGTAATCACTATTTTTTTTATTTCATAATAAAACTAGATTTCGAAGGGAGAAGTGCTGGCAAGATTTTAACAACAAATAAAATAAATACAACAAAAAGTAATATTAATGTATTACACTTCCTGATATAAATTATTTACACTATTTTAAGCGTTCATTACACAAAATTTGTAACTATGACAGTGGAAGGAAAACTATGAAATTAAAATAAAATATCAATGTTTTTATCATTTAGTTTTTTTTTTTTTTTTCTTTTTGAATGTTTTTTATTCAGTACATGTAAATATATATCTGCGCTTCTCCCATACTGTTTTTTTATAACTTTATATATATGTGTGTGTGTGTTTTAAAAGTATTTCTATTAATTCATTACTAAATTAATTATTTGTTAATTAAAAAAGTACATTGTGTGTCTATTATTTTGGATAAAAATACATTTCAGAGACATTTTTAAGCTAACTAAAGAATCGTTTTCTTTTAATTGCTTCACATTAATAATTTTTTAACTAATGCAATATTGTTTTTTAAAAGTCATACATTGAAATTTGAAGCTATATTTTATCTGTGAAGGGGAGGGGAAGAGGAAACAGTAATTTTACACTAAAAAACCGTATTATGCCGGGCTAGTGGGAGGGGAGAAAAACCTGTCTTAAATCGAAAATATGTGGAACAAATTTCGAAAAAGGGAAATTTAATGAAATAATTTTAGAAATCACTCGCATTGCGCACGTACAAACACACATATAATTGCTGGCGTCATGAGGGAAAGAGAAAGCCTGTGCAAAGTCGGGCCATGCAGCTAGTATATAATAACTGAACGACAAACAAATATTTTTTAATGAGAGGGATGAATCTGGTGCTTCAATAACAAATTTTCAGTATTTAATATCAATATGGACAGGTTTAACTCTGAATCTCCATTGTTAGTAAATGTCCATTCCCCCCTCCCCCTTTTTTTTTTTTTTCATTCTATAAGTTCACTCTCTCTAAACACGTATATATTTTCAAATTTTTAATCATTTTTAGAATACTTTCTGCTTATCCATTCAAGTTCAAATACATTTTTTTGAACTTGTAGTGGATGACACTTGCTGTTAATACAGTTTTTTCAACTATTAATTCATTAATTAAATTAAAAAAATGAATAAATTGTAACAAACAGAAATAATAGTCCAGCTGCATATATAGAAAAAAAATCGTTCATTGTGTCCCTGTAACATAATGCATAGCGCGTTGGACTTCTAATCCAAAGGTCATGGGTTTGAATCCCGCCTGAGATGGCCTAATGTCTGAGAATGTGATTTCTTTTTACTATACTGTTTAATTAGAATAATTAAATTTAATAAATGAATAAATAGTAACGAACAAAAATATAGTCCAACTATATATAGAAAGGAAAATTGCTTTCTATTTTGTCACTTAATATTGTGATACTGTCCTTTGTATATACATATTTATATTGTAATTATTTAATAAAAAGTAACTAAAATAAAATCTTTTTTTTTTTTGTTTACCTAAGTAGGAATTGACTTAATTTTTTTAATTTTTCTTTTTATATTTATTGTTTGTTTTTGAGATTGGCAAACTCACTGAATTCCCTCTCACTGAGAAAAGCAGTTCAAAACTTTCTCAGGATGTTCCATAATTCGCAACACATAATAGGTGTGTCTTTTTAACGCCAAAATTGCTGACATCTAAACTTTATTTTAAGATCATTAGGGCCTATTCTGATCAGTTCCTGTTGTAAATTACTTTTTTTCACTGACTATATGAATTCATTGTCTACTGTGGTATTACTACAAATTGAGAAAATTCGTGACATCCAATATTATACTTCTTTAATTTAGTTCTGGAAAGAAATGCTGAAATGGTCCTAGACTTGATAAAATTTATGCTGTCACCTATTAACCTCACTAAATTTAGTAAATAAATCAGTTAAATCTAGTTTCCACTAGATCACATTTTTGTTAAGTCTCAATCTGGTTTACTGAGAGTCACTACTATAGACCCCCTCTCCATTTTTTTGCTGGTGTGGACCCCTTACAGGTCATCATAAACCCCTGGGGCACTATATAGACCACTTTGAGAATCACTGCTTTAGATATACATGCATCACTCTCTATATTTGTTCTAATGCTGTTTCCTTTTCAGAACAAAGAGCGTCGAAGAACACCTGGTGGTGTTTACTTTCAATTGCTGAAAGCTGATAAAAATATCGAAAAAGCCACAGTCGATAAAATATTTGAAGGAGAAATTAGTTCTTATGACCGTAAAAAAGTATTTGATGAAAGAAAGAAAAATAGAAAACTGAAAGCAGCGAAAAAGGCTCTACTTAAGAAATTATCTCTGGGTGAATATTTACGGATTTCATTATTTACTTTTTTAAATCATAAAATTATTTTATTGTAATAAGTATGAAGTAGTTTTATCATGTTTTTTGCTTTTAAAATTAAAGAAAATTTTCTAGTTAATAAACTAAGATTGGATTCATGTAGAAAATTATTATTATAAGACTATGGTCCTAATAAATATCTTCTAATATAAGTTTAAAGTTTATGAAATGAATAATGAAAGCAAGGAGATTAACCAGATTATTTATTGTAGGTGGAATTTCAAAAATTTATTTATTCTCATTCAGTTTTATAGAAAACTCTGGTGGTATTCTTTTTTTTTAAAAAAAAGATATTTTAATTATAAAATGCCATAATTCGCATCCTTCTCCTTGAAACTAAACTTGTAAGAAGTTTTTAAGAAAAAAATTACACTGCTTTTCTGTATTAAATAGATTTTAATTTATGAATTTTACTCTTTAGAGAAGCCTAATGCATGTTATATTTTCCATTTAAAATGTCTGTGATTTAAAGTTTATTAGTTTACAATTTTCGGGGAAAGAAAATAATAAATTATCTTGATTTGTAATATTTATTAAAAATGCTACTTTTTGCAGAAATGAAAAATTGTCAGGAAGTGTCAGAAGAATCAAAAATGGATGAAGATTCAATGTTAGTGGAAGAATCAAAAATGGAAAAAGATCCAGTAGTGGAAGAATCAACAATGGAAAAAGATCCAGTACTTCAAGAAGAAAGTGCTAGAACTTTAGATTTGGAAGATGGAGAAATTGCAGACTAATAGTTTTCATCGGTGATTCATTTGTACATTTTGAAATTGAATTCCTTGTATATATTTCAATACATTAAACATCTTTGATGATTTACACTACCACTTCAGTTTAAGTACACTGTCTTTTAGACAATTAATACTTCACAAGAAGCCTAACATTCAAAATTTGAGGGACACTTAAAATTATGCAAATTTTTATTGTTCATTTCAATAATTCACAATAGTCATGTCTACAGCGAATAACATTACAGATGCATAAAAAGCACATTTTTTTTAAAATACAGTTACAGCCAAACCCCAAAATCGGCCAACTTTGCTGTGACTTCAGTGTACTGTTTTTTTTAAGTGCAATTGTTTCAGAAACGAGTTGAAATATAAGTAACACCTCCAAATTAAAAATAAAGCTTGTATTATATAATCTCATGTAATTCTGTTCTCATAACAATGTGAAGATTTGATTTGTAGCCTTCAAAATGACATATATCTTGAACTAATGCATTGTGTTTGGAGAGTACTCAATTTGTCAACTACTTTTAAGGGTAATCCTTAAGTCTTTTTCTGCTCCAAAGATTTCTGTTAAAGATTACAGACTCCTGATATATAACTTAAAAAATGAAATTTTTTGCAACAACAAATATAAGGGCTAATTAAAAACAAATATGAAGAAAAAATAGTTTTATTTTGAATATTATTTAAGATGTGCCACCTATAGGTCAATCTACCATTCTCACATCAGGCTTTGGCCAAGGATTCCCAGCGTAAGTAGAACATACAATATTAATTGCACTTCAGACTTTAGCCATAACATATACATGTTATTAGATCTATCCCTAATGGATGAGTCATTTAGTTCAGAGGTGCGCAAACTAGGGGTCGCCAAATTTTTATGAAATGCATTATGCCTACATACCATACAGTGTACATAGAAGAGTGAAACACTGTTCAATTGTAATTTCCTGCTGTTTGCTCTTTCTTTGACTGTAAAGCGTAAAGACACAAGTTTTTCACTCCGGTAGATGACGCCTTCTTTGTGGTATTTCGCCTGTTTTACTGAAAAGCACCTATCTTGTAGACATGCGTACCAAACCAAGGCCAACCAAAAATTATCGCTGAATATTTTACTGTGCATTTCTATGTAAAGTTGTAGCATGTAACTGTTTTAGTTTCTCCTCGAGTTTTATCATGTGACGTTGTGTAATTATGATTTTTTATATTTTTATTGCTGCACTTTGTTATCAGGTATGTGCTATCATTAGAGAAAGATCTCTTAATTTTATTGAATTTCTCGAAAAAAATAATTTTTTTTATTATTTGTTTTAGTTAAAAACATTTAACCCCTATATTCATAATGAATAATACATACACCAGGTACATTTTCAGCTAACAAACGAACAAATACTGATGAAGAGTCTCAAAATTCTGAACTAAATGCCCCATCTAAAAAAAGAAAATACAATGAGGAATTTATTAAGTATGGTTTTACATTTTGTGTTGATGATGAACGCCCGATATGTGTCATTTGCAACGAAAAATTAGCAAATGAGAGCATGAAACCATCTAAATTAAAAAGGCATCTGGAAACTAAACATAAAGAACTTCAAAATAAACATACCGATTTTTTTTCAAAGACGAGCTGAAAATCAGAAAATTCAAAGTGCAAATCTAAAGAAATTTACAATACCTCAGAAAGCATTACGAGCTTCTTTAGAAGTTTCTTATCTAATAGGAAAAACAATGAAACCCCATACTATTGGAGAATCTTTTATCCTTCCTGCAGCAACTAAGATGACATCAATTATGGAAATGAACTAAAAACAATACCATTATCAAGAGATACTGTCTCGGCGGATTTCTGAAATGTCAAGTCAGAAGTCATAAAACGCATTCTACAACTGGACTAGACTACCGATATTACTAAAATGTCACAACTAATTATTTAAGTTAAGATTTATTTTTAATGAAGAAATGACAGAAACGTTTTTATGTTGCAAAAGTTTGGAAGAAAAAACTGGAGAAAAATATTCGAAGTAATAAATGAATATTTTGAAGCAAAGTCCCTTACCTGGGCAAACTGTGTTGCGGTTTGTACTGATGGTGCTGCAGCATTAAGGTGATGGCGGGCCATTAGTTTAACACCTTACATGACATCTAGATGGCGTTGGCTATTGCGAAATTTTTGGCACAAATATTTGTCTCAAGACTCCCAAGATGGGCAATAAATTTCTCTCTCGGGTAACCTTTTCAATGAAATTCTCCCCTTCAGCGAAAGGGAACACGCGGGGGGCTAAGGGAGGGGTGACAGTCGTAAAACTGGTAAAATAAATGTTAGCTCTTTTTTTTTTCTTTTCGGGGAGGGGTTAAAGCAGCAGAGTGAATCTTGACCATGAAAGACTTTTCATTTCTGGACATTGGTCAATCGTCAAACTTTTTCAACTCTTGGAATCCCTAGAACTGTAACATGTTTTTGAGGAATCCCCTTCCTCGCTGAAGGGAATATATCTTAAAATAATATTTAAAGTATATAGATAAACATACTTTTGATATTATATGTAAAGACAATTTTAAAAATATTATATTTTTATTAAAAAATTTTATGATGTAATTTTAATGTTATTTACTCATTGATAATATAAATTTGTGATCCAAATGTCACCTACGCATGCATTATACTTAGTAACTGAGATATGTGTTCACAATTTTTTACACAAACTATCGACGTATAAGCTTTTTGAAATTATCTGCAGTAGCATTTCATATTCCGTGTTCAATTCGTTTTTGTATTTTGTTTTTGTTGCCTATCGCGTTAAAAATATTTTTCACTTTCTAAATACATTTTTGTGAATGGCATGAAAATGTTCATAGCTGTGTGAGAAATTCTGCGTATATGGCATGAATTGGTAACCTAAAATGTAGGTCTTCTAGCTTAAATTTAAATTTTAGCATCGAATCTGTTCATATGTCGATAATTTTTTTTATCTTCTTCATTATAGGTGTTTTTCCCCCACAAATGTAAAAGGTTTCAAAATATTGTACTAACTAGTATAAAATTACTTCGTGGAACTCGGGATAGCAAATAATAGTATATGCACAATCTACTGCATAAAATAAAGTTTTAAAATTCATTTATTATATTACAATAAAAGTTTAAAAAGATCTTTAGATAGTTGTGGCTAAACGAATTTCATGAGAACATAAATCCATTTTGCATACATATTTGTAATTTTTCTTTCCCATTTTTTTTATTGGGACTCGTGGTACACAGTTTGTCGATCAATTCTCTAGATAAATGATGTACAGAACGAAACTGTTTAATTTTTCCTGAACAAATGATTTTTAAAGGAAGAATAGGTGGATTTAAAGCAATGAAAAATTAAATTTCACGTTTTAATGAACAAACAGTATGATACAATTTTACTTTTATACAATAGAATAGGGGTTGGCAAACTATTTCACGAGAAGTACAATTCTCAGTGGTACCCTGAATTACTCAACAAATGTGTCAATTTTTGAGAGGATGGAAGATGATAAATTTATAATGGTCCTTATTATACGAAGATCTCCAGAATTACGGACAATTGCGAAATTTCGAAAAAATCGGAAAGATATCTCGAAACATAAATTTACAGCTATTTTGTGAATTATTGGATGTCATTGCTGGTGAGATTTGATTGTTTGAAAAGAGAAGATCGCGTGCACTCTGCTCTCCGCTTTTGGTTGATTTCGAAAAAGGCAAGAAAAAAAAATTTCTGTGTGTGTGTGTGTGTAGCGCACTTCCTTCAATAGAATCCTCCTCTTTCTCTGCAGGGGGGAAGAGGGCTACAGTCTTTACGACTGTGAAACGAAATACTTTTTGGGGGGCGGGGGGAGTAAAATAGTGTTGAATCTTGACCATGAGAGAGATCTAAAATGGCTTTCTTACTTTTTCGACTCATGGATTCTGATAATTTGTTATGAATGCTTTATTCGTTTCTAACTATGGAAAAAATCCTATGTATTTTGCAATCTAAATTTTAGGAGCTGTTCTTGTTTTAATAGATTTTACTGTCAAATGTCTTTTAAAATGTCAATAAGTTGTTCGCTTTCCTTGATTATAGGTGTTTTTATCCACAAATAAAAAAAAGTTCATTTTCCATTACAAAACGATTTAGTTGTGCAAAAGCAATGTATTTACGTGAATAAATTTGTTTTGTTGGTCCTGGTACAGTAAACAATGGAATGTTCACAATCTAGTAGGCACTACATATAAAGAAAAACGATTTAATATTCTTTTATAATGGAATAATAAATGTTTCTAAAAAAGTATTACAAAATAAAGTTCTTATGTACAAAAAAAAAAAAATGTTTCAGAAATTTCCAATTAGGTATACACTTACACCTGTATTACATTATTAAAGGTTTAAGGGAAACAATTTTGAATAGAATTTTCTTTAAAAAAGTAGTTTTAAATGTTAAAAAAGTTAAAGGTTATCAATTTTGATATTTTTCTAAGATAGTATGCAGCTATTTCATTAAAAAACTGGTTAATTATGGTTTTGACCATTATTTTACATATAAAATATTTTTCAAATTCAAAAAATATTTTTATAAGAAATGGTACGTAAATGAAAATAAGCATTACAAAAATTATTTCATGTTCAGCAAAAAAAAAAAAAAAAAAGGAAGAAAGAAAGAAAGATACTTTGAAATTAAAATTAACTTTAGAGAATGATTAAAATATCATTATAAGGGAGAGAGAAAATAGGCTGGCAATTAATTATCAAGCACAATTAATCAAGCATATAATATATAAACATTGCCTTTATTTTTTCTAAGAAATTTATGTTTATTTAATGAATATATGTCAATAACAATTTTTCAATTTGGAAGTTAACATTATATTTAAATCAAAGAAAATTGCATTATTGTTTAATTTTTTGGGCATATTTGGTAACAAAATAATAGTTTCATTCTATGTAGGAATCCAAATAAATTATTCTTCCTCTCTTTCTGTTTTAGTACATAGGAAAGAAATTGGAAACTTTTATTGTTTTTTTGTACTTTTCTTTCCTAAAGACTTCGGACCAACAAGTGTTTTCCGGTCCCCTCTGAAGTGAAATTCCCATGAGATATTATACATCGTGGGGTGGATGACCAAAGTACTTAGCTCTTCCGAACTATAACCTCTCGTCATTAAGATTTCGAGTGTTATGACTCTTACATTTTTTTAAATAATAGTACTTAAAAGTAAAAAAAAAATTTTTAAGGACAGTAATAGAAATAAAGAATTTAAAATTAAAAAAGAATGCATTAAGTGCTTGAAAAATACCATGAGATGTTGACCTCATGACATGACGAGATGCCTTTGAAAGGACGCTAAACGGTATTGTGGCTGACAAAACGGCAAAGTAATTTATCATAGTGATTATACTGAGTAACAGATTGTTTTTAAACAATAATTTATGGTAAAATAGCTTTGTAATAATTAGATTGACTTAAGTTTTCTAGTGGATAGATTCAATATCTCCCCTCCCCTCCCCGAAAAAAAAGGTATAAATTGCTCTTAACTGATTATGATATTTCCTGAGAAAATGAATAGAAAAATAAGAAATGTGAAACTTTTTAACATTTGAAAATCGAGCAATTTGATCCACAATTACGAGATAAAAAAGCAAACATTATTAATTATAACAGTTATATTTTCCCTTCGTTTATAAAATAAATCATTCATTTTAAAAGTCTTCCAAAATTAAAAATTATGAATATTTGGGTTTAAAAAATGAAAACACCGTTTAATTATTTAGAAAATTAAGCTTCAATTTTTTAAAAATTAGTGTTTTTAAAAGTTTATTCAGCAGATATATCTTTTTCTGAATGCTTTACTTTCTAATTCAAAAATGAACTAGTAATAAAAATCAATATTTTAATTATAGAAATAAAATAAAAAACTCCAATGAGAAATAAATATATGTTCATATCGTAAAGCCCAACATATTTCTTTTTTCCATAAAGAATTCATAATAAAATTTTACTACTTAAAAATTTGTATCATATATTTAACTAAAATGGATAAAATTTGAATTAACATTAATCCTAAATTTTATATGTGTAAAATGTAATGCGCAAAGAAAAATCCCAACTTCTATTATGTTAAAAATTTAGTCAAGAACTTGATCAAGTTATTGAAAATGTTCAATGACAGAAAATGCCAGACAGTATTTTTTAATAGAAAAAAAAGGCAAAAATTTAAAGATAGAGAGCGATATTGCCATATTTATTCGAATCTAAGCCGCACTTTTTTCCGATGCTTAGGCTACAAAAATTCTGGTGCAGCTTAGATTCGAAGACTGAAAAAGTTTTTAATGCTGGTAAAGTAAATTAATTATTCACTTTTTTATTAATTCACCTTTTTTTTTTATTTCGTTTAGTTAGTGATTGAATATAAACGTCATATTGATCAGCTACACGAGGGCTTTTGGTGACGGACCTCGTAACTTAGAACCATAGTCAAGTGACGAGGGACGACACCTGAGCTTGCACCTCCCATCTCCTAACTAACACCAATGAGAGGACGTATGAGCTCTCAGATTTAACGTTCATCGCTCCCCTACACGACAGAATTTCAGCGGTACTAGGCTCGAACTCATGATACGCCAGCCACGAGTACGTTACCTTGACCACTAGGGTATCGCAGCCACTTTCATTCCGTAAATATATCATATATCGATAATATATTTTACACTATTTTTTTTTCACAAAAATGTGCTGAGAATTTGGGGTGCGGCTTAGAATCTGAACATAATTAATTGAAAAAATAAGTTTCTGTTAATCAAATTAGAAAACAATATTTTGTGTTAATAATTGTTCCAATGGTTTATGGTAAAGTTTTACGTCAAATATAAAATCGATGGGAAATTTTTTTTGTTAATTAAAAGAAAATAATAATATAATAATATTAATTGCATTACAATAATTAGATTAAAATTTTAATTTGTGAGTAAGGAGTAGTAATTTGTGTTCTTATTGTGAGTTAATTCACAACTTTCGATCAAGTATAAAGTAAGTATACTTTCATTCTTCGTTAAGTCATTTTGCAGAATTTAAATATTCTACAGACATTCCTTCAATGACAAAAAAAAAAAAAAAAAAAAAATCTAAGCAGTATAATTATAAACGATTTTTTTAAAAGCACACATGCAGAAAATATTTAAAACTTTCCTAAATCGAAAGTTCGCCAGATTTGAGATGTTAAATCTCTGTACATCATAAACCTTTTCCATTGTCCACTATTTGCAAGTTACCATAATTTCAGCTGGGGACTATATTTCAGAAAGATATCGCCAAAAATAAGTATTCGTAGCCAAGAATAAATTGCTTTTCAAACGATGGTGGTGCCATCTGTTTGAGATAGTCCTAACTACGCCAAAAATAATTCAGAATGAACTTAAAATTTTAAAAAAGTTAATTAAGAAAACATAAAACTTAATTCTGGCTACACTAGTCCAAAGAGGGAAGCTTGCTTTCTTATATACTAATTAATTCTACTCTAAAAATTTTTTCTGTTAAAATGTGCGTTTCCACCTCCTATACTTTAACATAGAAAAGTCAAATTTCATTTTGCAAAAATGCTGAAAACTGTGTAATTTTCCAAAAAATCAAAATTCAAGAAACACTATCCTTTAAACAATTATTTTCTTTATATCCATAAAATTTTTTATTATTATTGGAGCTTTTTCCTGCCCACAAATGTCTTTGCCGTTTCATCCCTATCCTTTAACATTGACCGAAAACAGCCTTAACAGGTTCGAACAAAGGGCTGAGAGGCTTAATCCAGAAAGTGGCGCCTCATGGTATTTAATCACTATATGATTCATCGGCAAGCTCTTGTTGCAAAAGATATGGATGAAGAGTTGCACAACATATTACAAGATGCTGTTGGTTCAATTAACAACATTAAATGTAACAATCTTAACAGCCGTCTCTTTGCAATGAGTTGGAAATCACGGAAAATACGACGGATATTTGATTTGAGAAATGAAGTGTATATGTTTTTAAGCGAAAAAAGAAACATAGATTGGCAAGTTATTATATCAATGAAGTTTGGCTAGGAAAGCAGAGCTATTTAGTTGATATTTTCAAAAAACTTAACGACCTAAATTTGAACTTGCAGGGTGAGAATTCAACTATCATAACTTCAAGCTTTTAAAAATAAGCTTAGTCTCTGGCAAACTGAACTGAATAAAAACAACACCAGCATGTTCCCTTGCTTTACCAATTTTATCAAAGAAAATAATATAGATATATTTATACTTACAAACATCATTTCCAATCACATTGAAAAGTTAAAAGAAAAATTTTCGAGGATTTTCCTGAAAACGATCTTGGTTGGATTCGTGATTATACTCTTCGAAATCAATTTAAGACTCAGCCTTAACAAAAATTTTGGCTATCCGTGGAAAAGCAATATCCCGTTCTATGTAAGAATGCCATCTGATTACTAATACAATTTGCATCAACGTATTTATGTGAAACTGGATTTAGCAAACTAGTTTCAATAAAAACTAAACACCGCTCTCGTTCGAATCCTGAAGATGATATGCGAATTGCAATTAGCAACATACATCCGAACATCGATGAGATAATCAGAAACGTGCAGCCACATACATCTCATTAAAAGGCAATTGACTGATTTTTATATTCTCAAAAATATTCTCTTTAAATTATAAATAATGTGTCAGAAATGCGCCTATTTACATCGTATTTGTGAACATTTATCTCTAGGGGTCGCCAAAAATTCTCTACAAAAGGGGTCACAGTCGAAAAAAGTTTGCGCACCACTGATTTAGTTGGCTAGTAAAATGGATCAGAAACGCTAAACTTTTTTTTTTATGTGCAAAAAATGATTGCATTTCTTGCAGCAAATCACTTTAACATTTTGTCTCGGATCTGCTATCTTTGTCATAATCTGAGTCTGAAAACAGATTCTCGAAACCTGATGAGCAATGCAATAAAGTATTATAAACTGCTGTCCTCATTTTTGATCAATTCAAATGTTTCCCAACCATTCCTAAGCTTAACAAATTATTAAGTAAGAAAAAAAATTCAGTATTGAGGTAAGTGCCTCCTACAAATCACGTGACCTAGTGTACTTATTAGATTACAAGTGGTATTTGACACCTTTTGTGTATGGGATGAAATTTTAAAAAATCCCAGTGTTATGTTGCAGTACAAAGGGGGGTTAAAACTTTATGAAATCGATCAAAGATTGCAGTACATAAAATTGAACTATTTTCAAACAAGAACTTAAATATCAGCTTAGTAATTGTCTTTACCTTATCGGACACAAATTTAAAAGATAAGGTTAATTTTGTTATAGTAAAGGAAAGAGTAACAATTTTACTTGTAAACTTGGTTTTGATAATCAATAATAAAGAAGCAGACACAAAATAAACAAAAGCATCGATTTTATTGATGACAAAAACATGGACTAATGCATTTAGAAAAAGACTGCAACAACCAGTATTGATGAAAAGGCTATTTTATATAACAATTTTCCATTACCCAACAAGCATTTTACTAGAAAAAACTGCTAATTGAATAAAATTTTAACAAGTAAAAAAAAAACTGGTATTCCCATGCATTAAAAATTTAAAACAAAAAAATTGCAGATGCTTAATTGGAATCCACATGAACTCAAATAAACAAATGGCAAATCATGATTATGTACACAGTTTTAAAAAAATGAAAAATATGTATCAAATGAAATTCTATATTTATAAACAAGAAGTCACTTCTGTAGTAATTTTCAGGAGGGGTGAAAGTAATGCAGGGAATATATAAAACTTTAAAGTTATTTATGCAGCTGAATCTTTGTACTTTAAATTTTCAAACAATTTTTACTAGTACACATTGAATAGACTATGTTTCATGCACAGATTGCATCAAGTCGTACAAGTGGAATAAAATTACACTTAAAAGAAGACATTTCAATGACATAAAGATCGAATGAAAGTGAAAATGCTGACTAAGGTGGCTTTGTCAATATATATGCAGCATTTTTAATAAAATCGAACTTGAATTGCTCGACCATCCATCCTGTAACCATTCATCAAATCTAAAGTGCAAGATTAAAGAAAAAATTTATATATATATATAATAAGTATGTTAGATCTAAAGTGTATATTTAATTTTCATAATCTCAAACAAATAAACTAGAGAGCCAAAACATAACCAACAACCCCCCTAAAATCTTTTTACGTCAATAATCCCCTCAATAGGAATGAATGTCACAAACTTCAGCTATGTGCATACCAAAGTTCCAAGCCCAGATCACATAAATTACATGGCAGAGAATTGTAAGCTTGAACTAGCTTTCTCATGTCATCCCACAGGTGTTCTACTGAATTAAAATCCAAGAAATCATGCAGTCAGGGACAGTATGTTGAATTATGAATTGTATGAGGTGTTGCACTATTGGAAAATTTCACTTTTTGGAAAAACAGTTGTCATAAACAGAAGTACTCAGTCTGTAATGACATTATTATAGTCCACAATCACACTGTCTATAACCATATACCACCTAAGGCTGACCAGCATAGAAAAATTGAGATGCGATCAGCCTGGTCATACAGCATCGGTCAAGCTCATTCTTCACATAGCAACCATTGAATTCAGATTCCCAATTTCTCTTAAACTAACATTAATCCAAACTAGGCTCACATTTTCATTCCTCAATGTTGTTGTGCACTAAACTTAAACATAACATGTCAACAGCAAAGGAGTCCTATTCCTAACAGTGTGCTGAAATGTATGTTCCAAAATATTTCTGATTTGCCCTGCTTCAAAATTTGTGGTCTATTGAACAATGAAATGGTACTGATTATCCTTTACTACACGTGTCAACATACAGCAATCAATTTTTAATGAGAAGTGATAGCCAATTCAGGCAACCAACACTGTTCCCTTTCCAGTCACCAAACCATAATGACCGTTATAAATTCAAATATCAAACTTTACCTATAATGAGAGAACAAAACAATCGCTGTGCCACACACACACATTCCCTTTTATCTCTTTAAAACCTTCTACTGTGATCATAGGGAAATTTACATCAGTAGACAATTCTACTCTTCAAAGACAGGGGGTGACCAAATTTTGGTTCTTAAGTGTATATTATCATAAAAAGCTGGATAGTTTATTTGGCAATTAATAGCAATAGTTCATATGTAACTACTTATTCACTATCATTTTTAAAAGATTTTTTTTCAAGTGTAATAAGCATTAAATTTAATTAGAAAGGCAACTGAGAGCTTTAAAAAATATTTAAAATGCTTGCATAATTTGTATGATATCCAGTAATTAAAATTTCTAATATTTTAGTTTCTACAAAATAAAATTAGGAATGAAACTAATTGGAAAAAACAATTGTAAGATTAATTTTTCACATTTTTCTTTAAAGAAAACTTTAGCAATTAAATGTTTCATAAAACAAAACTTTTCATACAGAAGGTAATTCACCTATTTATAAGGCTTTAAATTAAAGTACACCATATTTGTTACAATGCAGACAGAATATCTTGGTTAAATTTATTAATGCAAAAAAAAAAGATTAAAAAAACCCATTAAATAGATCTAATAAAATAAATTGTAATATTTATATTAAAAACATTTTTAGTTAAAGGATACCGACTGCACGTTGAGCATCTTGGACACTCGCAAATCTTATTATGGCATTTCCTTGGCCTTTCAATTCAGCAAACCTTACTTCACCTTTGAATTAAAAATAAAGATAAATACATTTTCTTACAATATAACTTAACTATTTACAAAAATACACATTTTACTTCCAACAGACTTTTATTAGTTCATTTGGTACTTATGTGTTATACCATTGCTTAATTTTGCCAAATGCTTTCATTGTTTTGGAACATAAGCGGAATGGTTTTCCACTATTGTCTGCATATTGCAACATCTTTTGACTTCAAAAAAATTGGTTGATGGTATAACACATACCTCTTGTTTTTGTAATACAAGAAAGGAGAGAAATTGCAATTAACACTTATTCCTCAAAAAAAGACTTTTATACTTACTGGCTCAATTAAACAGTTAATACTTTTTATTCATGTTTCTCCCTATTTCAAAATTTCATTCTATTATAGAAATATCAAAGCATAGCCATTTTAGTTTTCAAATTAATTACATAAAGAGAAGAAAATTTTCAAGTACAGCAAATTTAAAATATTCTAGGTGCACTTTAACAAAATATGTACAATTTTCAGTAGCTGTATGAATAATATCAATAGTTCCTTTAAATATAAAAATATTCTTAATTGTTACTAATCAAAGATTATAATTTCTAAAATCAAATTCTTACAACTTAAAAAACAAAAAATACTTATACTTTTTAACTTTGCATGAAAAATACAAGGGAAAAAAATTATGAATTCATCATCAAGTAAAATAACAAATCCTAAGTAAAGAAAAGATATAATTTAAACACAACACAGGGAAACTCACCTATATCACGGAACCTATCTTTAAGAGTTTGCCAGCTGAAAGAACTGGGAAGCTACATAAAAATAATTTTTAAAAATTATTATTTTTCTCTCAAAAACTAGTATTATTTCACTAAAATAGAATTTTAACACAAGACAAACTCAGTCAACTAATTTTAACTTTTTGTACATTTAACAAATTTAGAGACATCAAAAGATATCTCCCGATAGGATTATCCTTGCCAGCTCTTAGAAGTTTTCGAATATTTTAGACACTTTTTAGCAATTAATAATCAAGCTAGATAACGAAATATTCTAAAAAACACTAAGAGACTCTTGGGCTTTTTATTTATTTACTTATTTAACCCTAAGAATGTATTCCTAATTAATATACACCATTGCTCAATTGACACTGCTCATATTTGCACACATTACTATCACATCATAAATTACTGGAGTCATATTTAATACAAAGATATTACTTCAAGTTATGGTATCAATCAACAGTGCAATTCTCCAAAAGATTTTTTGAATGTGCACGATCAAAAAGTCATTGGAAGAAATGGTCAAAAATATCCTTACCAGCAATTAATGTATGATGTATATTAATTTTGCAAGCCTAGTGGCTGAGTGATAGCATGTTACATTTCCATGCTACAGATTCGGGGTTCAAACCCTGGGCGAGGCAAGGTCGACTCAAGCCTTTCATCCCTTCAGTGGGCCGACAAATTTGTACTAAGTTTACTTGGAACTAAACACTGGAGGTATGCTCCTGCACCTCAGTGCCCAAGGTCATGAAAACTGATCTCAGTCGTTTAGTATATTAATTTTATTTGCATTACAAAGCTTTAAAACTCTCAAAATTTAATCAAATGCATGAGATTCAGAAACTATAAAAAAAATTAAAATAAATAAATCATAAATAATAATATGGAAATATTACTGCAATTAAAATTTAATTTCACACTTGAGTGTGCAATAACTTTTTCTAACAAAGAAGTACTTATTTTATCTAAAATTCTCTTTGCGTAAGGAAAATGGGTGCAGCTGTAGTCTCTCTCCCTATTTTATTACATCTGCAGTGTGGCTACTACGTGAAATGATACTTTTCCATGTCTAAAGAGTATTTTTTAAGAGTTGTGTTCCTTAAAAATATTGTGATATCCATAAAGGATTACTTTTAGAGATAAACATAACGATTGAGTTTTAATATCCATATGAGGGTATAAAAAAGTTCACAGTCCATTTCAAAGTAATACATAGTGGTATAACAATAATACCAAAAAAACATTCATAACTTCATTTTTCAAATATAATTGCTATTTAAAATCAATTAAAAATTAAATTACTCATAAATTTCAAACTTCTCTGTCTACTTTATTTTTAAATTAGAGTGCATTCAGTACCGATTACTATGAAAGCTGCCAAACATTTCAATAAGAATAAAAGGAATTCTTTTTTTGACAACTTATTTTTAACCAAAAATGTTTAAACTAATACCGACACAAAATGTCGGATATTAACCCCTTAACTGCTGTGGGTGAACATATATCCTTCACTCAGCCAGTTTGTTAATTAACCATCCTGTATGTATAAATGCTTTTCCAATCCTTTGCAATGCACTCTATCACTCTGAAATTATTCCAAAGGCCAAAAAATCCAACAAAACGACTTTGACAGCATTTGTGAAGGAATTACTTATTTATGCCTTTTCTTTTCTTCCAATGCATTACACAGCTTATGAACCTGTGTGGAAAATGATGGCACCGGGGAGAAAATTCTGTAAATTTTCCTTGGCAAGTAAGGGGTTTTATTTAAAACTGATAAAAAAAAGTTTATAAAAGAAGAAAATACTTACTATTACTTTCAAAAAGAAAAGAATTTAATGTGTACATACTACTGCGTATAAGATTATATGCAATATTATATATGGTTAAAAAATGTACACTAAAAAAATCAACTTTAACAGCACAAAAAACTGAAATACATAAAAACCAAGTCTTCCAAACTTCCAAAAAAGTAAGTCATAACTCCATTTTTATAATAAAGAGGAAAAAAAATGGCTACAGCAACTGAAGCATTATACGACATCACCAAAAGCAAAATACTGTGAATGTAGCCAGCCATTCTGCAAACTGCAATTTCACTGCAGCATCAGTTTTCCTTAAACCAAGAAAAAAAATCGTTTTTGCTGCAAATATTTTCAGTCCAGAGGCTTAATACTTTCCAGTATCTCGGTGTTCAAATTTAAACAAGGTGTCACAATTTCAATTCATTAAGTCCAATTACATCATGCTTCAAATGCGAAGCATTTATATAACCATAGGATCTTCAAGACATCATATTGCTTCAGTTACCAGAGGCCTCATAAAAAATGCTCCAAAGCTGTGAAACTGAATTAAAATCTTTAACAAAATGTTGTTAGTAGTGCATTTATAACACCACTAATACAAACACTTGTATAACTTGTTATAACATAAAAACTCATTTCCCCATACCTTTAATTCAGTCTCATTCATGAACGTACCACAATAATTTAACTCTCGTATTCGAGAGTTCTGTGATTAAATTGTTCAAACTGAATCCAGTTACCAAAAAATTCAAATTAGCTTTCAAAGATATAACTGACAAATTAAATATTAGTTACATTTCTTATGCTGTCATATTTAATAAGAATAGTTTAAATGACTTATAATATATAAATACTAATCGATATGGATAAGTCAAACTTTTAAACAAATAGTTCATATATTTTTAAGAAAACATAGTTAATAGGATCTTAGTGGCCTTGAATAGTTTAACTGAAAATAACTCAAAAAACAATTGAAATTATTCATTACATCATATTGAAATAACTAAAATACTACAGTAATGAATAAAATATCAAAATAGATTTTATATATATATATATAGAAATATTAACTCAGCACTGTTTAAATAGCAGTTCAATATAATATATCAATGAAAGTTTACATTTTTAACTATTAAATGTTATCATAATGTTTGTTTTTAAATAATTTCAAACACAGCTCTTTATCGCCCTATTTTTATTTTTATAATGATGTAATAAATTTTTATTTTTATAAATCTGTAACTTATTCATTACAAATAATAAAACAAAAGTACATAAAATAAAGAATATATCTAATAAACACATCCTTCACCATAATTATAAAATAGATAAAATATTTATACATAAAACCTACTCCTATTTAAAATTATATTAAAAACATTTTGCATATAGTAGAAATTCACATTAATTAAATTATGTTGGAATGGTTCGAGATGCATGTGTGTGTGTGATATATTAGAATTAATGACTTGGTCAAATCATTTACCGGATCTTATCCAATAGAGTACATTTAAGGCTTTCACAGAAAGGCACAGCTCAGAGATCAAACATCACCATGATCAATACCATGATTTCATGTGACCACAGCTTAGACATTTGGTACAACCTGGCTAAAGGCATCTACCAAGAACTTGCAGCATCCATGTCTTACTGAGTAGGTAATAAAAATGTTTTGGCTCTTCAGCGTATGTGTATATGCATGTATTTACACACACATATGGATACGATGTTTAATGATAGATGTAAAGTATTTATACTAAAATATTTAAAAATTTTAATTTTCTAAACATTGCCTCACATGAATCAAGGTTTTTGATATATATATAAATTATGTGTTATTTATAATAATTTAAAATTATGAGCAATTTCTTAATTACAAAAAAATCTAATTCCAATAACTTATTTCTAAGTGTAATAAAAAATATTCTAAAAAAAATAATTTGTAAATAAGATGGAAAAAATTATTTTAATGAATTACCTAGTTATAATTTTCAATAATAAATAAGCCAATGAATATAGTATGTATATATTTTACTAAAATCATGAGAATATCAACACATTCTATAAAAATAAAAAGGTTTGTTGAAAAATCATTATACTTTAAAAACAATTTCAATAAATTAATAAACATTTCATACCTGAAAAAATTAAATCTATATATATAGTTACTTATTATATTTTTATATCCATATAAAAAAAGCATTTTTTAAACACTCAGCTTTGAATTTAATGTTGATCTAACCATTACTCAGAAAATAATTTGCAATGGTAACTGCATCCAGCTGAACAATACACCAAACATCTTATTTATAGTAAGCCCAACAAACAAAACACATAAAATTTTAAAGAGAAAATCGACCTACATTTCCCAATAACACTGTATCACACAGACTTGAATTGTTGTAGGAATCATTTGATCGATCAAAACCATCTCTAAAACTTCGACCTCCACTTCCAAGCTGATATGGAGGATCGCGACCCATGTTATCAATACTGGAACGTCCCATGACATTCCCACTAGGCATCATGGAGGATGATCCTCCCATTCCCATCCCCACATTGGGGGAAGGAACACCCATGCTTGAGCCACTCATGCCCATGCCCATAGCAGAGGCACCCATCATTCTGTCAGCAGCCATTGAATTATTCATACCCATTGATCCTGTAGCAGCAAGACCCATTCCAGATGAGGACAACATTAAATTACTTGAACCAACACCAGACATAACACCTCCTCCTACACTGCCTGAAATGAAAACCATCACACTCATTACCTGAAATAAAAACATTTGATTTAACTGCATCCAAATAAAGACATTCGGCGCAAATAGTCCACAGCAGCATAGCTGATTCACACACAGACTACAAAACCAAACTCGCACTCAAATTTTCAACACACAAGATATATCAAAAACACACCATGATGACTTGTATATTTGTTTTCATACCACAGTTTCAGTACCACATGTTTTCCAAAAAGGACTCCCAAATCATTCGTGATCAAATGGCAATACTTGATAAATTATTTTGAAATATTATCTTGAATAGGAGTACATAAATACATAGCTTTTGCATTTATTTTGCTATTCGTCCAATACTAAAGCAAACCTGGGGCATCATTATTACTGGAACTTATAATACCTCACATAAGTGTTTATTTTTTTCCTATCCTGATTTACTATTTTACTGAGAACCGAATACAGTTATTCAAAAAAGACCAAGTTGAATCTGGATAAACTAACAATGAAAAAATAAACAAAATAAGTGTAATATGAGATCAATAAAATAAGGGAAAGTATTCCTGGTATGCATCAATAAGTCCTACATTATCCGAAACATATCTGAGCAACAGAAACTAATTTTAAAGCAAACAAATTTAACAACATTCCATTGCAAGCAAAAAGTACAGAAATGTTGATATTGTACTTGCACACATTGTGCAACAAGCATACAAGATGTAACTGATTTTAAGTGAAGATATTTTACTGGCATATATCCTTTTGAGATAATAGGCACCGTAGCCCTAACTTATGCAGAAAAAAAATTTCCCCACTAAACAGACTAGTAAATATAAAATAAACTTCAATAAAGCAATCAGGTTTTGCAATGAAATTATGTTGTAAGTAACAGCCAAAGTGACTGAAAAGTCGTGAAAATCTATTAGTCAGAATAGTACTTCTTGAACCTAGTTTATAGCAAGTTAAACAAAACTATCCTAAAACATTCACAAAAATTTTTATTACAATGCATTTCAAAAGATGCTATAAGTATAATGTGTTTGGATCAGCTTAGACAACATTATGTTATTTTAAACAAGGTATGCAAACATGAAAAATATTTTTAAAGATACAAACTTGATTAATTTACAACAATTGTAAAACATATTGACAAATCTAGCATAAGATTAGAAGCCATATCTTTATGAACTTCTGTAGCTAAGTGTTTTCATGACTGGACTAGAAAAAAAAATACACTGGGAAAAGACTATGTCAATTCTTTATAGCCGAATAGATTCCTTTGTGTTATAAATGAAAGAAACAGTGCTTTCCAGGACAAGTCTTTTACTCATACAAAGACATCCATCAATTTATGTTTAAAGAATATGAACACTTCATCTAAACAACCGAATTTCACTATCTCAAAAGAATAGTGGTTTATAAGAGAAAAATCGACATCAAATATTACCATCAATCAAGAATTTCAAGAACTTTTCAATGAAATAATGGTATGTTCTCTTGTCTACAAACTATTAATGATTTGTGTAATTGCATTCTTAGATTAACTTAAAACTGCAAGGCAAAAATAGAGTCTTACAACAAATATAATTTTATGTTATTTCTCAGCATTTACATCTTTTTACATTCATTGAAAATTAAATAATTGAATCATTTTGTAAAATATAAGTTTAATTATATAAACATTATTTTAAAGATATATAACTTTATTTCACCCACAAAAAAAAGATCAAATTAAGAAATGATTTTAAAAAGCATTTTTAGGGAACAACCCACTGCTACAATTAACTTGTATTCTTGGTGCAATAATGAGTATTCAAGTCCAATTTTCCTTTTTTTCTTAAAATTTAATAAAAACCACTACACACTAACTTTCAAATTTTGGGGGTACTAACTACAAAATATCAATATTCAGAAGGAAAAAAACCTATAATGTAATGAACAACCTGAACATAAAACAAGGGAAAAATACATCTTCAAATTCAATTATTTCTCAATAGCTAATAAGCAAAACTTTCAACAGCCAAAGAATATATTTATACATAGACAGAGGCACAAATGAAAAAATCTGATCACCATGAATTTAGTCAAATGTTTAAAATTTTATCAGAAATGCTTCAATGTTTAAATGCACACTTTTGAAGAAAAACATAACAAGCCCAACGAATTTTCATACATTTGATCATTCTTTAAACATTCCTTTCTGTTTCAGGCTGAGCAGTTATTCCAGCAAAATTGTTTTTTAAAAGAAAGTTTATTTTTAAATACTAATATGTAAATATAACGTGTTATGAATATATTTTTGTAAAGAATTTAAAAGTATAATTGAAAAGATTTGCTTAATAAATGTATAATTCTTTTGGATTTGAGTAAAATTAATACTAATTCAGCAATCATTATACCTAACACTTTCTAATAACCATTGAACTGAAAAATAATTCATTTTAAATTATGTAAATTTTTTTAAATATAAAAAATTCTAGCAAACTATTCATACATGATTGTTCTTTTACAGAATTCAGTGCCAGATAAATATTTTTGCTCTGTCATTCAGTGTAAAATACAATTAACTGCTTTTTAAATGACTTCAAATAACATGGTGGAGCAAAATCTACAATAATTTACACAAACCAAGATGAAATTCAAAAATCGATTTTTCAGAGATTTCTTTTTTGATCAAACAGGGACTTATCACTTACACATCAGAGACTTAGGCATTGACTTTGCGTGATGAGAAAGCTTTGGGATTTTCGAGAGAAAGATCATACATTACATTCTTGGTGGGGTCCAAGTGAATGAATCATGGTGAAGATCTAATTTTTAAATATATAAAATTTACAAACAACCCAATATTGTAAAATTGGTCCAATTACAGAGACTAAACCTCAGAGCATACCCCTGCTAAGAATGGATTGATGGTATCAAAAACGATCTTAAAGGTTAAAAATTGGAAAACAGTTGCCAAAAGTAGAAATGCCTGGAGAAGACTTCTGGAGATGGCCAGGGTCCACCTAGAACTGTTGAGTCATTAAAGGGGACTTATCATTTTAGCTATCACTAAGTTGTACTCAAACCTTTTTTTAAATGCTGTCTTTCCTTAACAATGAGCTTAATTTTCAAAAAGTGATATACTTCTCTTATAGTTTGTATTTAATTAAGGAAAGGCTAACAAAAATTAAGCTATTACATCAATCCAATACTCATGAAATGAATAGACAAAATAAAAAATCAATAACAATTTTACAACAGTTTGGCGGCCGTGATATTTATTAAGAGAACTGTTCCTTATAATTTGATTTTCTGAAGTCAGCAATATTTTTACACAATGAAAATAAAATCATATTCAATTACTAAATGTAATCAAAAGCAAGAAAAATAAATTTAATTGTTTGACAGAAATATACATTTTTGTTTTATTAAAGTTCATTCTTAAAATTGGTAGCTAAAATTATTTTTTCATAAAGCTTCGCATAGAATTTAATTTATTTGTAGGAAAATATTGCATAAAAAAAACCTTTTTTAACAGCTCTTATAAGTTATAATTTTCAGGAATCCTCAAAATTGGAAAAGAATAATCTATTAACTAGTAATAACAGTTGACAACCAAAAATTAAAAACACTTTGCATGTCAAACTTCCAATTTGTAACTTACCTCCCATTCCCATTCCAAAACCAAAACTTCCATTTGGACCAGTAGCATTTTCTAAGAAAAATTGCATAAATTAGAACACACTGCCAAACAATACAGGAATTAAAAGGCTCAAATATCAACTTTAAAAAAACTTTACTTTCACATGTATTATATTAGAAATAAAACACTTCAGAATAATACATAAAATTATTCACAAATATTCAACTCAGTTAACACTTTGTGTTCCTATTAACTAAGGTAAGTTTTATGTACTCAATTTAAATTATTAATGAGATATATTTCTTTAGTTATTTAACTAATTTTGAATAGATTCAAAGCAAATATAAATTAAGGTATCTAACAGTTCAACTTTTGTTGTTAAATTTACATAAACATAATCATATTGCAATGGAAAACATTTCATAAAATAATCTTAAAAAATAACATTTAAACATACTGCTAAATTGCATAGGTTGCCCATTCATTCCAAGACCTTTTCCAATACCATGTAGTCCAGCTATAAAAATAAGATTTAAATCTTTAATTTTTGAAAACAGACTTAACTATTCAGTAGGGGGGAAAACAAGGAGAAAAATTTAACTTACCAGGCAATTTTGCTGGAATTGAATCCCCTTCTTCACTGAACTTATCCTAAAAGAATAAAATAAGTTACACTCAAAATGTGGGAGAACATTAAATTGCAAAATTAAAGTTTATTGGGCACTAACATTTAAAACCATAATGATGATACTGATAGTATTATGATTAAAGTAGATCTTTTTAACATAAAGCATGGAAATGGAAGGAAAAATAAATTATCGTACCATCCGAACATTTATTATCCTAGCAAACAATCTTTGTCCATTAAACATTGCTGCAATTAAGTTAAGGATTTAAAAAACTAAAAATAAAAATGAATACTTAAAATTTAATATAGTTTAATACTGATGAAGCAGATATACTTTAAATCTTGTTTTTAAAAAGTATTAAGACCTCAGAACAAAAACACACAAAACTGTAGGATAAACATTAGGGCTTGCAAAACCACTTTTTGACAAAATTCACTTTACAGTAAAAATGAGGTTTCCCTAAAAAATCAAACATTAGTTATACATTTTTTCAAGAGATCGGTCATTTTATTTACATTCAAATAAAAAGTATATTGCATGAATGAACAAGAATATTTAAATGATAAATAAAAATTATAACAAAGTGAAATTTAAATGTTAATATATTTAAAAAGACAGGAGGAAATACTATTTTTACATCATGGTGAAGTATTGTAATTACAAAATATTAAATTCTTAAAAATAAATACCCTGTATATATAATATACTAATAGTGAATTTTAAGTATTAAATGCACTTGAATTGATTAAATCCATGGTAAGAGATAGTAGGTTTTTTTGATTAGCGGTAATTTCTATACCAAATAATTTAATGAAATATTACCTGTTAGGTACATTCATGGTCCCCCCCTTTTTTGTATTATTTTATTAACAAACCAGACAAATTACATTTTGTTATTTTTCTATTCTTTTCATATAATGAAATGTTAATAAAATTACAACATTTATCTTTTTATTTTATAATTCTTAAAAAAACAATATGAACTGATAAATTTTGTGTGTTGTATATTTTTATTAATTTTCCTTGATATATAACCTTGCTTTATTTTAGATAGGTCTTATTGCAGAGTTAAAGTAATTGTACATTTTTACACTTAAATAAAAAAAAACCCTGTCTAAAAGCCAGTATTTCTCTTTACAAAGAAATGAAAAACCGATATTGAATTTTATCATGTTTTTGCAAGCCCTAGTAAACAAACATTTTAAACATTCCAGATGTTTGGCTTTAATTAAACATTTATAGGAATAAAGCTGTTTTTATTAAATGAGCACTAACTAACAAATATATTACAAATAACCCTCCCCCCTCAAAAATTGTTTGTTATGTCAGCATATATTTATATTAGTGTGTAACCAATATTGAGTACTTACATTCAAAATATATTACTAATATTAAACTGATTTAGTAAGTGCTTACATTTTGTAACATAACAGGATATGGAACTCAAATAAACAAATTGATTGAAATTTCAGATTGTAACTTATGTAAAATTACATAAAATAAATGCATAAAAGTTTAAATAACCTCTGATTAAACATTTTTATAAAAGGTTTTTACTTATATACATGCACAACTCTCAAGTTAAGAGAGTTAAAGAAAAACTTTTAAGATGAAATACAGCAAACTTATATTGATTTGTGAACGATGTCTATACCAAACAGTCAATCAATATATTTCCTAGGCTCACATATACCAGGTAAAAAATTAAAATGAATACAAAGCCATTGAGCTACATTTATAACACTTAAACATGATAGATCTAAAAGAATGTCTCCTGCTTTGCACATTTGTACATAACTAAATAAATACATACATAGCTCTTTAATTTCTTGTAACTATATCTAAATATGAAAAATGTATTTCCCATATTCAAATATAAAACTAAACACCAAAAGAAAATTCCTTTGGAAAATTAAAAATAAAAGATAAGCATATAAAAAGGATACATATAGCTTGCACAGCTTCTAAAGGATGTTCATATTCTGCAGTACCATGGCCTTTACTTTTTCCTTCATTATCAACATTCAATTCAACTTTAGCAAGTTTACCAGCAATTTTAAAAATTTCTTCAAGTTTCTTTTCGGTAACTTTATAATCCAGCTGGAAAACAAATGAATGACATTATAAAAAATTAATGAAAATTTAACCCAAGAAAGAAGGAAAAGATGGTATTTCATGTAACAAAAAGTAAATTTTAGTACCAAGAATTTAACATATTAAAACAAATCAACTAATTTTAAAAAGTCAATAAGATATTATCAAGCATTCTAAAAAATTTGTTAACATATGAAATCATATCTTATTTACATTGGAAATGAAAACTTTATTGTTCAATGGTCCATGTATTCCAAGCGACTTTAAGAAGTCAGGATTCAGTCCATAAGTATTGTATGGTGGTTCATGTCGAAATTCATTATTACCAAATCCTTCATTATTCCTCATAAAATCTCGGTCTGATGTTCTTGATGGAACTCGTCTCCTATCCATTTCACCAGAGTCCTAAAACAAAACATTAAAATTAAATGAAACAAAAAAAAGCAATATTGTGGATTTTTCATCCCTAATATAATTTGTAAACTCTAAAATCCTTCACCTTTTTTTTATGGTGGGAGACACATTAAAGTTTATAACTCAAAATTCCTGACCAAATTTCTTGATCAAATTCATTAAAAAATATTATAAAAATAAAATGTTTCACCATGCATATTTTCCAGTAAAATTTTCAAACAAATTGATATTTTATTTAGTTTTTTTCTAAGATTCCTCATATATCATTAAAATTAATAATTTAGTTTTAGCGAACTGATTAAAGCATACAGCCATAAATTATTTTATTTTCCCCTTTCCACATAAAAGTACATGTCCAGATTTAAAACCCAGCATTTAAACTAGTGAATTCAAAATCAAGTTTTTATTCTTTCAGGGACATTGAATACCTTTTACAATATAGAAGCTTTCATAGAAGTTTAAGAAATATTGACATGAAATAGCAAGATCAAATTTCCCTTAGTTTGCAAACTTTTTATTAAAAAAAAGATCGACTGTATAGGAATAAAACTACAGAATATGTCTCCGTGCAAAAAATTTCTAGACCTACAGTCAAACCTCTTTTTTTTATGAAGTCACAAAATCCTGAAAAAAAGTTTATGTAAGTGGAAAATTCCTTAAATAGAGATTGAGTCTTCAACATTCTTCTATTCCTGGTTCCAGGAAAAAAGGGTGCAGAATAGTTTCATAAAACGGAGGTCTGACTGTGTATATATAATGTGAGAATATATGCATATGCATAATAAACAGAAAATATATCTTTAAATTTGATAAGTTATCATTTAATAGTAATGTCACTAAAGTAAAAAAAGAATTAGTTCTCTTACTAATTTGACATTCAATGGTCTTCCTCGAAGTTCATACTTGTGCATAATTTCCACAGCTTTCAGTGCAGTTTCATTGTCTTTAAATTCCACAATACTAAATAGAAAAAAATAATAAATTGCATACTAGGAAATGAGCTAAATAAATTATTCAATTTATGAAAAACAACAAAATTATTATTTAACACAACATTTCTAAACTAATTTTCTATAAAAAAACCTTAGTGAATCTCAACAAAAGGAGCATCCTGCCAAAGATAAAGCTTGTAGGTCTAATAGTTCCAAAACGTGAATTATTTTTATCTATTACTCCCCCACAACCTTCCAATTCTTGGGAGCCGATTTCTACAAAGCCTCAGCGGATCTCTTATCAACAAACGAAACATATCTTTCAAATTTCAAGTCTGAGTGTCTAATTTCTGAGATCTTGGGAGGGGTGAGGGAGAACAGCAGTACAGTAATGTAGATAATTTGACTTAAAAACCAGTTATAAATTAAATATTTTGTAAAAGCAATGCAATTTTTTGTGTGAGATTTTAATGTTAATTTATTCATAAATGCATACTGTAAGATAACTTACCCGCAACCTTTGAATTTTCCATGTTCATCTTCAAATAATTCCACAAAAGCCACATCGCCAACTGAAAAAGGAATGTTTTTCTGTTAAGCACTTAATCATCAAAATAAATAAAATTCCTAATTTCTTAAGATAAATATCAATAGTGAAAAACCAGTAAATGCAGTTATAATTTTATATAACTGATTCGAAGCACTTATTTTAATACAAAAATCTTACAATCTATGGGTTTTCTATTACTGTTTTTTTTTTTCAATTTTAAGAAGAGCATTTAGAAAAGAGAGAAAAAAATCAGATTTTGTTAAAAGTTTAACAAAACTAGCAAAATTTTTTCTAAGCTCATCAGAATTTTCATGAAATAAACCATCTCTAAATATTGTATTTCAAGTAAAAAAAAATGTGCCCAAAATCAAAGGACAAAATACAAACTGATCAGTGAAAGATTCATTGTACTTCTAATAACAATCAGAAAATACGAATTGTGGGATGGGAAACAGAAGTTCTTTCAAGGAAAAATCAAATTTTTTTCCAAGAAAAAATTAAGAAAAGGATACTTTTGACATGCCTAAATCATTATTTACTGGTTCATGCACATTAATTTATAAAAATTATACAAGTAAAATTTCCCAATTTAGATTTATTGATCATTTACATCATTGCATTTCGAAGGGGCAAGAAAAAATTAAAATTCTCATTAAATTCACTTTATGTAACTAAAAAGATGCTATTACTTATGTTAGAGTTTATCAAGCGAATGCACACATAGATGAGAACAGGCATATGCATGAATAAGTTTCATATTTTAAATCAATTTTGTTCTTAAATTACCTGTATGGTTTTTTCTTATTTTTTATTCTTATCATATATTCATAGTTGATAACTTAGCATTCAAATGGAATAAACATGTAGTTTTCATTTGCATTGCAATTTTAAAAGTACAGGCAGAAACAATTTTTATTGGAGCACTTTTAAAATTTAAATATTTTTAAAAAAATAATTTGTTGCATACACAAGAATTTCACTTATTTTCTTATGATTCTCTTAAATAGACAATATTTTAGGGAGATCCTGTTAAAACATTTTCAAGCAGTAAGCATCAGGAGCTCATTTCAAAGAAGTTCTTCAATCTGTTACTTTTTTCACTAAAAAAAAATATGCATAACACAAGAAAAAGAAAGTACCATTATTTAATTTTTAATAACAGTGAACAACAAAACAAGATTTTACAAATAGCCACTAACACTATTATTGATTTATTTTTTTAAAAAATTAAGTTTTTGTATGTTTTTATTGATACATACATATTATTTGCTAAACAGAATCTCGTGAACAAAATTGAATTGAATTTAAAAAATTATAGCTTAAATTTTCAATTAAGAAATGAGTAATTTACCTTTTTCTCTAAATAAATCTTTTAATTCCATCCATCTGCATTCAAATGGTATATTATTCACAAACACTCTGTTCTTTGCACCGCCCATTCCTCCTCCACCAGATCGTCTCATATCAGGGGAGCGTTCTCGTCTTCTATTTTTATTTTTACCATAATCATCATCTGCATACGATCTCTCGTTGAAATTTTTACGAAAAGGTGATCTTGATCTAAAGAATATCAATGTCAAGATTATTAATTAAAACAATTGACACAAATTGTAAGGTTATAACAGTTCTTCACAATTAAATCATTGAATTTAGAAATATTTATAATGAGCAACATATAGATACTTATGTATTAACTAACTGAAATGCCCGTTCTTCGCACTGGTTAAGTTATAAAAACATAAAATTCACCTATAATATTTTTTTAGAAAGGGTATAAAACCCTGTATGAAGTAAAATAACCAAATATTAAAAAATACTTTTTTCAAATAAATGTTCACATGATAAATAATTTTAAGCAAACTGCAATTTAACAAAAACAAATATTTCAATGTAAAAAAAAAAAATTAGCATGCTAAAAACCAAATAACTTAACAAAAACAAAGATTTCAATGTAAGAGAAAAATAGCATGTGTAAATAGATATGAATGAATGCAAGTATAAATAAAAATTATAACAGAAATGTGATAGCAGTAATAAGCTTCTGCTATGAGTGAAATAACTTTCAATAGATAAACCGAAAGAAAAAATTAATGATGACAAACTGATTCACACACACTAAATCTAGATATATATTATAAATGCAAAATTTTGTGAGGATGTTTGGTCGTCTTTTACGCAAAAACAACTAAATGGATTTTAATGAAACTTTACAGTAATATAGCTTATACATTAGAATAACACATAGGCTATGTGGCATGCAGCCAAAGCCAAGCAGTCTTCGCGCGCAGGCGCATCAAAGTAAAAGCAGAACTGAAACTGAAAAAAGCAGAGACTCTTGAGAAAAAACTCTTGGACATTAGAGAGAGAAAGGAGAACGCGAGAGGTGCGCGAGCAGGCGTTACCTTCTGAATATCATCGTCAAACTTATCTAAAAAACTACCTTTTTAATTAATTTTTGTTTAATGTTAAAATAAAATAGAAGATAGACCAACGTATTGGACCTCTTGTTGTCTCCCACAAATTATGGGGGCTCGGCCGGGATAGATAAAATTTCGATTTTGAACCAAAGTCTGGACAATGAACAACAGCGTCCGTGAAGGAGACGCTCCGCCATTTTTCGGAAACTTCGTTCAACCTGTGTAGAGGTTGAATTTTTCAACTTCATTCCGCCTGTGTAGAGGTCGGAACAAATAACAAAATAACCTGTGTAGAGGTTGGAAAACCCATCGACGAAAATCCCGCCTGTGTAGAGGTTGGAACTAATTCAGTGTGAATAATCCGCCTGTGTAGAGGCCGGAACTACAATTTCAACTATATTACCTGCGAAGAGGTGAAATCAGTGGAATCAACGTTTTTATTGGATACATCGTACGTGCGAGCAACAAGGGAGCCAGAAAAAAAAAAGGTAGAATCTTTCCATTTCTAAAATGTATAAAAACGCTCTTAAAGAGGATTTCATAAGAGTTGTTGAGAAGCTAGACGGTACTGTCGAAAGTACTGACACTATAGTTAAACTAAAGACTAAAATTGAGAACAGTAGTACATTTGAAAGTGATCCAGATTTCGTTAAAACTTTAATTCAAAACTGTATAGATGAGAGAGTATCGCGAAACGAAAAAGAGAGGTAACTTTAGGAAAACAGAAAATTGAGCTCGCGAAACTACAGTTAGCACAGTTAGAAAAAGAAGTCGAACTTCAAAGGGTTAAAAATAAAGCATTAAGTTTAAATCCTGCAGCTAAAGTCGAAGAGAAACAGTTCGAAACTTTAAATAAGGAAACCGCAACTCATATTGGCATTCGAGAAGCAGAAGATTGGTTTAGGCCTATTGATTTAGCTAAAGAGTGTGATATTTATATTTCATCTAGAAGCGGATCACATAAAGAAATTCCTATTACTTATGGATATACCCAAGACCCCTTTAAAAATAGATCACAAAACTTTAAAACAAAGATTAAAGAGAACTATCCCCAATATCATGAAAGAGAAAATAAAAATTGCTATATATGCGGTGATTCATCTCATTGCGCAAGAGACTGTGAGAAGCGTTTTAAACCTAAAGAATCTAATGATCACATCCATAATAAAATAAACGTGAATACTTTGAAAATCGAGAGCGAAAAACAAAATAGCGAAGAATGCGCAAATCTTCAATACGTAAACATTTTTGTGGAAAATCAGCCCGTAACAGCATTGATTGATTCAGGTTGCCAGATCCCAGTTTTAAATTCCTCACTAATTAGAGTGCAAACACCTTCCGAAGAAATCATAACATTAAGTTCATGTTTTGGCGAACAGCGTATGGTAGAAGTTAAACCCATAAATATTTCTCTTAATCAACAGTCTCCTAGCCTAAGTGTGAGAACGGCAGTATCACCGACCTTGACCGAAGAATTTATTATACATCCCAGTGTATATTCTGAAATAGAGAAACTAGGCCACGCAAAGAGCGATGTTTTATTGAGTGAAAGTGGATCCTCTTTGAGTGTAGATTATGGTGTTTCTTTTCCAAATGTTTCTGTTTCAAATGTGATAGAAAACTCTAGTTATGATTTGCCATATGTTAAAAACTTTAATGCTAGAAATGAATTGAGTTCTCTAATTAAGGATTATAAATGTAATAAAATTAAAATTACTAAGTTAAAATTGAGTATTGTAAGAGAAAAATGTTCTAATATAGTATTGTGTAAGAAAGCCAATTGTGCCATGAAAACGAGTTCCGTGGAATTCATCTCCCGCTCACCTACCCCTTCACCTATGGAACGTAATTATCGACGGTTTGTGTTGCTCCGGAGAATCTTTCAACCCTGGCAGTGGAAGCGAAGGAAAAAGAGAAATCGTTTTGAACAGACGTCCAGAACTCTACAGAGGAAAATATCGATGCGTTCAACCAAAGATCAACTTGTTGAAAAAGATGTTCTTATGCCGGTGAAACACAATCTTTTCCTGTGGAACCTTCCGGATGTCGAAGAGGTGCCTCCACATGATGGAGAAACTGTCTAGTTCAGAAAAATTATGATATGTTTAATCTCTATATATTTGTCGTATAGTCCTTGTCTGTTCCGTTTTTTTTTTTTTTTTTTTTTGTATGTTTCAGATTCTCCTCTGGTCTCCATGGAAATACCGCTGCGGACAGCGTACGGTCAGAATGGCCGTTGTGGCATGCAGCCAAAGCCAAGCAGTCTTCGCGCGCAGGCGCATCAAAGTAAAAGCAGAACTGAAACTGAAAAAAGCAGAGACTCTTGAGAAAAAACTCTTGGACATTAGAGAGAGAAAGGAGAACGCGAGAGGTGCGCGAGCAGGCGTTACCTTCTGAATATCATCGTCAAACTTATCTGTAAAAACTACCTTTTTAATTAATTTTTGTTTAATGTTAAAATAAAATAGAAGATAGACCAACGTATTGGACCTCTTGTTGTCTCCCACAGCTATATTGTGTGAAGTGTCCAAAATATAACAATATTTGTCAAGTAGGAAAAAATTCTGCCATCTGCAAGCAATTCTGGCGTGCACTGCAAAAAAGCTCACGACAGCATATACCTATCTTTTGTTTGTGAAGAAAACCTTTTTGTTATCCCTAATTTTTTTTTATTTCAGAAAAAAACTAAGTTTTGAGAAGGGAGAGGTTGTTATAAATCTCTCTTTATTTAAATGTTTTTTTTCTATGATTTTATTATGCACATTTAGTAGTAAGAAATTGATCTTTTGTAAAAATAAATGCTTTTATCGGTTCTGGTACTTAAAGTAAATAAACCTTCTCTTTCACACTACATCGTTTGGACAAATTTTCAAAATTTGTTTGTGGTTAGTAGTTAATTATAATGCTATAATTTTAATTGAATAGGCAGATATTGCATTTTTAAGTATAATAACATTAACAGTATTATACTTACTTAACAGTATTAAGTACGGTAACTACTGCACTGTATTTTTTGGAGTGAGTGAATATTAATGTCGCACTGTTCAGTTACACGAGGGCTTTTGGCAACGGACGACTTAATTTTGAACCATGGTCAAGTGACGTGGACGACATCTGAGCTGGCACCCCCTTCTCCTAACTACCACACCAACTTAGAAAGAATATTCTACCAATACTTAGCAGAAATATTCTTTGAAATCCAATCTTCCAAGATATATGGCAGCACGGGTTCTATGATGAGTAGTTTAGTGGGGAAAGTGAATAGTTTTGTAGCAGATATTGCGTTTTCAGCGGATTGCAAAGATAGTTTTTAAAATATAGTTCATGTCAAAATTTAAGTGTCTTGTGTTTTTGTATGTTAATGAAGACCTTAGAAAACGATTTGACCATTTATTTTAAGTGAACGGTGAATATAATTAATTTTACAGTGGAATATCTTTAATTAATTTATTATCTCTAACGGATTAAATTTCCCAGAGTGGAGTATTTTGTTTATGTATATCCCTTAATTTTCAATGTTGTGATCCCCCCAAAAAAATTGTACGAAAAAAACTGCAGTAAATCATAATGCGGTGGATAAAGTATTAATGTGCATCGCTCCCCTATACGGCAGGTCTTACAAAGCTCTAATAAAGCTCGAGCTATGAAAGTAGCTAGACATTTGCCAACTTGACTATCATTAACATTTCGCTATGTTTTTCATTGAATCGCCATTAAAATTTAAGAAATGGTGTTGCTTACCAATATTACAATTTTAACATAAAATAAATACAACAGAAATTAATATTAATGTATAACACTTGTTACGTCATCAGCGCACTGTAGCGCCATCTGTAAAAAATTTGTAAAAGTAGACATTGTCTAGCCGTACCCCAACAAAAGCGGGTGCACGAATAAAGTAGGCTTAGCGTTGCGAAAAAGACTGATTTTTTATTCTTTAACCAGTTTTACAGTCCACACAAATATTGACGAAACATTGGTCCGTCGAGCCGGAGAAAATGGATAAAAAATCGAAAAATAAAAATAACTCCAACGTAACTACTGAAGAGAAATTGAATCGTTTAAAAGATTCAATCAAAGGAACTTTAACTAGGTTAGAGGCTTTTACCTCGGAGAAGACAGTGTCAAAGGATACTAGTGTCACTGAAATCGAAATTAAACTCAAAAAAATTGAGCAATTACAGATAAATCTAGATAAAATAGCTGAGGATTATTGTGAAATAGAAATTTTCGAAAGCTTGGAAATCATTCAGCTGGACATAGAAGATATAAATCAACGGATCGAGACAACAGAGGTAGGTCTCAAACTTTTAATGTATTCTTTGAAAAATTCTGAAAATGTAAACATTAATTTAAATGACAATGGTAAAAATAGTATCCGCTTACCTCAAATTCCATTGCCAGAATTTTCTGGTGTAATAGCAGAATTTTCTAAATTTAAAAATCAATTTATTAATTTAATAAGTAATAATGAGCAATTGAATGATTCGCAAAAACTATACTATCTTCGAGCATCTCTAAAAGGAGAAGCAAGGCTATTGGAGTCACCTAGCGATAGTTTCGATTCTCTCTTTAAAGCATTAGAAGATCGTTACGAAAAAAAAGGCAGTTGATAGATTCACATGTCCTTGAGATAATTAATTATGAAAAAATTTATAGCGAATCAGCCAAAGAACTGCGCGCTTTAATGGATTGTATCAATAGAAACATTAGAGCACTTAAAGTTTTGAAATATGAGCAAAATGATCTATCAGGTATAATTTTAATAAATATAATTCTTCAAAAAATTGACAAAGAATCTAGAAAACAATTCGAACTTTCGTTGAAAACAGCAGAAGTTCCAACATTTGATTCTATTATGAAATTTTTAGAAAAGAGAAGTGCTGTGTTAGAAAACATTACTCGCATTCCTAGTACTAAAATGATCCATAAAAATACTGCAATGTCAACTAAAGCCAAATCGCTGGTAGTTAATAGTAAAAAAATAACTGTTAAACCTTGTATTCTCTGTCGAAATTCTCATCCTCTTTATAAATGTATTGCATTTCAAAATATGTCTGTGGAGTGCAGAAAGAACTTTGTTAGCAATAACAAACTTTGTATAAATTGCCTCAGACTTCATTATGGTGCCTGCATGTCTAAATACAAATGCACAGTTAGTGGTTGCAAAGGATTACATAATTCATTGGTTCACGATTCTGCTGAACTTTGCTCTGCAGTTAAAAATCACACTGTAGGGGAAAGGGGGATAGAGAGCAATTCGAATCCTACTCGGTTTGAAGGTCAGCCAGAAGTTGCGGTTTTGACTTATGGAAATAAATGTGTTTTATTGAATACATTCATGATTTTCGTTAAAAGTGCTGATGGATATAGAATTAAGTTAAGAGGATTATTAGATAATGCGTCTACGATATGCGTTATGAGAGAAGACATAGCAAGGAAGTTGGGATTTAAATTTAAGTCTGCAAACCAATCTATAACAGGCATTAACGGAATTACGCAATCATCGAAATATTCAGCTAATATTGAAGTTTCAAATCGGGATTATACTTTTGCACGCAATGTACAATTTTCACTTTTACCTAAAATTATCGATGCGATTCCTGTATCGAAATTAAATATATCGGATTTAAATATTCCAGCTTCAATTGAGCTGGCTGATTCTAATTTCCATATGCCAGGTCAAATAGATATATTGATAGGAAGTGAACTATTTTTTGAAATTTTAATTCCAGAACAATATTATTTGCAGGAGGGAAATGTAATTTTACAAAATACAAAATTTGGCTACTTAGTCACAGGTACCCTTCCTCAGTCACAACAACAAGCCAATTGTTGTTTAATAAGTGAACCAAGCTTAGATATAACAGTAAAGAAATTCTTTGAACTGGAATCACTTCCAGATGATTCTAAGGAAATAACAAAAAGTGAAGAGGAAATTTATTGTGAGGAACATTTTGTTAGTACCTATAAAAGAGATAAAACGGGAAGATTTATAGTTCGGTTACCCATAAAGGAAAATGCAGAAACATTATTAGGATATTCCAAAGAGAATGCGATCAAACGACTAAATGGTATTTGGGAAAAATTAAACAAAAACAATACAATGGGAACTTTGTATAAAGAATTTATGAATGAATATGAACTTTTAGGCCATATGGAGGAGATTAAAAATGAAACATTAGATAAGATTAACTATTACATTCCTCATCATTCCGTATACAAGCCAGAGAAGACATCCACTCCATTGAGAGTTGTCTTCGATGCAAGTGCAAAAAACAACAAGTGGTTTTTCTCTAAACTCCATTTTACTAAACGGAGGAATTATTCAACAAGATCTCTTTTCCATAGTCAGTAGATTTAGAAAACACGAGTACGCGTTTAGTGCAGATATTAAAAAAATGTACAGACAGATACTTGTTGATCCTAATCAAAGGGATTTACAACGAATTATGTGGAAGACTAGTGCAGATGCTCCAGTCAAGACTTGCAAGCTAGCTACCGTAACTTATGGGACAGTTTCTGCACCATTTTTAGCTACCAGGACCTTAAGGGCCTTAGCAGATGAAGAAAAAGCGGAATTTCCTGACGCAGCAGATGTGATTTGTAATGATAGTTATATGGATGATATTCTTTCTGGAGAGTCTACATTAGAGGGTGCAAAAAAACTCCAAACCAGATTATCTCAACTATTACAGAGAGGGGGTTTTGAGCTACACAAATGGGTGTCAAATAGCCCAGAACTGTTGCAAGATTTATCTGCATCTTCCTATGTGTTTGATAAGGAATTTCAGGATGCTCCAGTGAAAACATTAGGTATGCTATGGGATCCAAAGGTGGATTGTCTCACATACAAAGTAAAGATTAGTGACAAAGTCAACTTCTCAAAAACAGACGTGCTTTCAGAAATTGCAAGGCTACATGACCCTTTGGGCCTGATAGGACCCATTGTTACGAAGGCTAAGATATTCATCCAAGAACTTTGGAAAATAAAATTAGATTGGAGTGAACAGCTACCACCAGATGCAATGGAAGAGTGGATGAACTTCTACCAGAAATTAGCGAAAGTAAATAACTTCAAAATCCCAAGGTGCATTCTACTTCCTTCAACAATACGAATTGAAATACATGGCTTTTCCGATGCATCAGAACGTGCCTATGCTGCTGTTGTCTACATAAAATGTTTCAACGAATCTGGACAATCTCAAACTAGATTATTATGCAGCAAGTCATGAGTGGCTCCCTTGAAAACACTCACCATACCGAGGTTAGAACTGTCTGCAGCTTTACTACTATCGAGATTAGTCAAAAGGTTGTGCCAATTCTACAATTATCTATTCATAAAATTTGGATGTGGACGGACTCAACGATTGCTTTAGCGTGGATAAAGACTGAACCTCATAAACTCAAAACATTTGTCAGCAACAGGGTGGCAGAGATCCAAGCACTTTCAAAGAACTATCATTGGAAACATGTTAGCTCCAAGAACAATCCTGCCGACTTAATTTCTAGAGGCTGCAATGTGGATGAACTTTTAAAGAACGAAATGTGGTTCTCGGGTCCAGATTTACAAACTGATGAATACGAGGACAATCAACTTTTTCCTGATCCTTCCTACAGAGATGAACTAAAATGTGCTGTTACTCTTTCAATGACTGAGTGTTCTTCAAATTTTTATGATGAACTCTTTAATGTTACAAATAATTTCATAAAATTAATTAGAATTTTTAGCTTTATTTTTAGGTTCATTAATAACATCAAAGCTAAGGAGTCTTGTAATAAAGAGAAATATCTAACTGCAGATGAAGTAAAGAGGAGTACGGAATTTTTAGCTAAAATAGCACAATTAAGTGAGTTTAAAGCAGAAATCGATGCCTTGAAAAAAAGGTAAAGGTGTTTCAAAAACACAAGTTAAAGGCTTTAGATCCTTTTCTTAGATGAGAATTCTTTACTCAGAGTTGGTGGAAGGCTTTGTAATGCTGATTTACCATTTGAAGCAAAACATCAAATAATTATACCTAGTAAACATAAATTTACTAAATTACTTTTTGAGCATATGCATAAGAAGTTTTTTTCATATTGGTGCTCAGGGTTTAGTACATCAAATTAGAATGCAGTTTTGGCCCATTAATGGCAAGGGTATTGCACGAAAAACAGTTCATGATTGCATTGCATGCTTTAGACAGAAGCCTACTGGGGTAGATCAATTAATGGGAAATTTACCATCAGAGAGAGTAACTCCAAGTGCACCATTTTTAAACTCTGGGGTGGATTTTTGCGGACCTTTTCAAATAAAATTTAAAAATCAGAGAAAGGGGATATTTTCAAAGGTTTATGTTGCGATTTTTGTATGCTTGGCTACAAAGGCTATTCATTTAGAGGCAGTGACTGATTTAACAACTGAGGCATTTATTGCAGCTTTGAAGAGGCTATGTGCATGTAGAGGCCGCATTTCTACATTAATGTCCGATAACTCAACTAATTTTAAAGGCGCAGCTGCAGAATTAAATCGTTTCATAAAATTAATTTGTAACAAAAACGAGACATTAGCAAATTATTTTGCTTCAGAAGCTATCCAGTGGAAATTTATCCCACCTCGTTCTCCTAATTTCGGGGTTTGTGGGAGGCAGGGGTAAAATCATTCAAACACCATCTCTATAGAACTTTAGTTAATAGTAAAATAACTTTCGAAGAATTCGAGACAATAATAATTCAAATTGAAGGTATACTTAATTCACGTCCATTAGTACCATTGTCAGATAATATCAATGAATATGAAGTTTTAACTCCTGGACACTTTATAATTGGTCGACTTATCAGTGCAATACCTGAGCCCGCAATTTTAGATATTTCAGATAATAGACTATCTAGGTGGCAGTATACAACAAAGTGTGTACAAACTATTTGGAAACGCTGGAAAAATGATTATCTTAATCATTTACAGCAGAGAAACAAGTGGCAGTTCGAGAAAAAATAATGTTGCCGTAGGGTGTTTAGTGCTTTTAAAGGAAAATGATTTGCCTCCCCTGCAAATGGACAATGGCAAGAATCTTGGAGGTTATTTATGGAACTGACGGTAAGGTCAGAGTCGTTAAACTAAAAACTGCCACGGGGGTTCTCACATGTTCTATCTCAAAAATATGTATCTTACCAATAGAAAATAATAATATAAATTAAATTGTAATGTGAAGTATATTATATTCTTAGAATATTGTATTTTTCTGTTTTTGAATATTGTATTTTTTTTTTTTTCTTATTTTAGAATGTTGAATTTATTTGTATTTAATTCATTTAGGCATTTGTAAACTGTATATAGCAAATTGCATTTTTTAAATATATTTTTTGAAATATTGTATATTTCAACGCCGGGCGGAATGTTACGTCATCAGCGCACTGTAGCGCCATCTGTAAAAAATTTGTAAAAGTAGACATTGTCTAGCTGTACCCCAACAAAAGCGGGTGCACGAATAAAGTAGGCTTAGCGTTGCGAAAAAGACCGATTTTTTATTCTTTAACCAGTTTTACAGTCCACACAAATATTGACGAAACAACACTCTCAGATATAAATTATTTACACTATTGTAAGCATTCATTACACAAAACTTTTAACGATGTGTTACTTTTGCTGAGCAGAGATCAGCTTACGGGGGTATTTTCAAAAATCGACCCTCAAAGAGTGTTACGGGGAGTTTTAAATTTTTAAAAAATTCTTTTTATCAGCTATTAAATCTACATACTTAAAATTTAACAAATGTGTGTTTTTTTTTCTTTCTTTTTTTTTTTTTTTTTTTGTTTAGCTGAGATATGCTAAAAGCTTTTTTTTGTTTAATTTGCAATTCAGGTAAAATTAACTCATTAAAAACGTCTTTATCTTTCAATCTGTATTGTTTAATATTTCAGTTCACCCATGCGAAGAACTGGTATACCAGCTAGTACTATCATAAATAAGAAATATTAGGAAGCCTTCGAATGGAAAAAAATTAAATTAGTATTACATGAGGTATGGATGCAATACTATCTAACATCTCTGTAATATATCTAATATGGAGTATTAGATGTAATTTAATACTAAAAAGAATTAATTAGCATGAACTAAAATCTACCTAAAACAGGTCCTAGTTGAAATAGTCTAGAACCAAGAACAGTATTGAATGAAACAAATAACAAACCATGTTGCTAAAAAAATTAATTATTGAAACATTTTGCAACATTTCTAAAAAAATTATGATTTGATCGCAAAGAGCAAACGAATGAGTACATACAATGATAAATAATAATTATATGATAACATAAAATATGCATATGATCTCTAAGAAACTATGCGAGAAATAGCTTATCAGAAGCAATGTTAAATCATGATTTGTAAAATCACTTCAACACTGAATTTAATCTTTTCAAGGTGCATCTTTTTTCTGCAAACATTTTTTCAATCACAAATAATACAGATTTCTGGTTTGCAAGATAGTCAGAAACAAAGTTCTGAAATCTGAATTCAAAGGAATCCTAAAGAAAATAAGAACATTGTTTCACGGTTCACCTCATCATAATTTCAGCACAAGTAACTTCTCGTTAAAAAAATTTCTGATTTTTTTTCTTTTAAAATAAAGATGAGTTCTTGTCGCATATAGGGACCATAAGGCCTAAAACAGTGACATGCAAAAAAACATGGTGCATTCTGGTTTTCCATAAATAGGAAGCATTATTTTCACAATATTACCAAAGTGTAATTTGAATTAAGAATCATTTGCTTACTGTTATACTTTAAGGAATATTTTTCTACAATTGAATAAACTGATAAAGGAAGAATAGCAATAATCTTTATTTTCAACTACAGGAAATGGCATAGACATGTAACATTTATAAGTAAAAAATGCATACAATGCATGTGTATATTTTCAATTAGCATCAAGAACAGATTGTCAGAAGGAAAGTCAAAACAGGAAAATTACTTTGGTGTGCATTTAATTGCATCCATAGTTTTGAAACTGTGACACTGAAATATGAATTATAATATTTATTTAAATTAAAAGGTTATATAAAACAGAAAAAGTAAGCCCCAATTTTGATAAAATTGCCGTAAACAGTTTTGAACAACAAAAAACAACACATAACTAAAAAATCTTAAATATCTAAGATTGAAAAATAAAAAAAAGTAAACAAATATAAAAGTAACCTAAAATATAATAGAAATTATAATATTAATTCAAACCAAAAAGCTACTTCAAAAAGATAAATTTAAGGTCTGATTTTGATGAAACTATCATACACAGCTCAGAACAAAAAAAAGTCAGAGGCAAAAATCCCGTAGGTAAAAAGACAACTTAAAAATCACATGATATTGGCAATCAGTAAATCCCAATTAATTTGAACTGTCATTTTCTTTAGTTATATTTTTCTACTTTTTTGTTGCAATGGAAAAACAGGAAATTTGCCAATAAAGGAAAAGGGTACTTGCATATCGGTGTCACCTCAGCAAAATTTGCACCACAATATCAAAACAACAGATTCTTACATGTTTTATATGAAAAAAATATCAGTCAAAAATTTTGGTGATAAAAAGTGCCACTTTGGCTGTGGTGATTCTAATATGTATCAGGAAAAGCAGTAACTTTTTCTTTTTCAACAGAAGGAAATATTGGTACTTGCATTTTATCCAACAATTGTCAACGTTCAAAATAACTTACCAAGTTAACACTGATTTCACATGTGTTGTATGCGCTAAATTGGCAACCATGTGCTTCATTTCATGTAATGTCGCCAATAGGTTGCGACAATAAGCTAGAACCAAAATGTCATAGGAAGATTTTTTGGTACTTGTGTATTATTACCAAAGCTATTAATAACTTGCAAAGTTAACAACAAACCCGAGGTCCTTACAACTGATAAGTACCAAAAAATATGTACAGATGTTTAACAAAGTTGACTCTTAAAAAGTCAACAAACAATACGGATGAAACAAAAATGTTTTCAATGACAAGCCCTTCACTTTGAATAAACTTGTGTTTGCAATTGTTTTTATTCAAGTTTTAATTTTTTAAGGGCTTAATTTTTACGTTAAAATTTCCAAATTTCCCTCAATGATAACTTCTTTTTTAAAAAAAAAATACTGCATAAATGAATTCTTTAAAAGGGGTTTTTATTTCAGCAACAATCTGTTATAACATTTTTTCATTAAATTTCTTTGACTTATGCACTTTAAATATTTGTATAACTTAAGTTTATGGTTTTATACCTTTCATTTGAATTATTACTGCCCCTTGGCAATTTTTGCTGCCGCTGAAGACCTGCCCTTAAGAGGAGCGATGCACGTTGAATCTGTCATGAGCTCAAATAACCTCCCACTGGTGTGGGAGGGTGGGTGCCAGCTCAGGTGTTATCCTTGTCATTTAGTCAATGTTCAAAATTTCGAGGTCCATCACCAAAAGCCCTCAAATAGGTGAACAGTGCAACTTTAATATTCACTCACTCACTCACTTTGTAATTTTTTCGTTGCAATTGTTCAGCCCCCGGAGAAAATGTACCTTTTTTAAAAATGGTTTAGTTGAAAAAAGACAGAAAAGTAGAAATTTCTAAAATTACAAAATTCCACAACTATATTAAATGTAGAATTAAAATTGCGAGCATTTTTTTACACACGGGAAAAACATTTCATGCAATTATGAAGTTGTTAAATGTTTGATTTAAACTTTGAGTATTTTTTAAAAATAGTAAAAAAAATTTTCGGTAATATTGCATTTAGGAATTCTTGAAAAATGTCAATTCAACTTTTTTGACAGTAAAAAATTTTCACTAAAAAATGAGTACAAAAAAATTCTTAATGTTTATTGAAACGACTATTAATTTCTTTATTGTGTTGTTTGTGAATGTTAGATTAAAAATATATTTGGATGAAAGGGTAAAAAACCTGGAAATTTATTTACACATTCACTTTATAAAATCATTCAAAAAGAAAATAATACTATGTATTGAAAATATATTTCAGAATTTCCTTTTATTTATGAGGTTTTTCATTCCACTGATTTTCAATAAATAATTCTTTAAGAATGAAGAAAAGTATAAGTTGTTATAAAAAGTAAAAGCCTGCACTTTAAAACAATTATCTGTAATAGCTGAAATATCCGTTCTTCACACGGGTTAAATTTTAAAATAAATAAAATTGAGCTTTTTTTGCAAACATAATATATTTTTTAAGAGGGTAGAGCCATTGCAGAGCAGTGTATCCCAAAAGTAAAAAATTATTTTTTAATGAGTGTTCATTGCAATTTGGCTTTGTAGAAAAGAATGATTTCATAAGAACATATATTTGAATGTAAGAGAGAAAAATAACATGCTGAAAAAGTAAATAGAAATGAAAGAATGAAAATATAAATTATAACAGAAAAGTAATAACAGTAATGTTTCGGCTATGGGAACTATGAGTGAAATAACCTGAAATGGATAAACCAAAAGAAAAAATTAATTATGTGATAAAACTGTTTCACTAAAATATTATCCTAAATAACATATTAGGAAGCCTTCAACTGGAAAAAAATTAAATTAGTACAAACTAAAATTTTAAAAAATAGATAAAATAAGCCTTCATTGTAATAAACCATTAGATTAAATTTTCTGTAGCATTAAAATATTATATGAGGAAGGGGTGTGTAATACTATCTCTCTAACATCTATATTACATTTAATATAAAATTTAGATGAAATACAATAGTGAAAAAATTAAATTAGTAAGAACCAAAATAAACTATCTAAAACAGACCTATATTGAAAAAAACTATAATGAACCTAATGACAAAAATAAACCTTGTTGATAAAAAATTATTTTTTTAAACAATACTTTTTTGTAATTAACTTAAAAAATATTTGTTATTCTGTTGCAAAGAACAAACAAACGAGGAAATAAAACAATTAATTATAGTGATAATTGAAATATATATATCATATATGAACAGTATATTTACAAAGAAATTATGATGTTCATAAAAATAAATATGGAACAGATTATCAGAAGCAAAGTTAAACCATGATGCAGGAGACGTAAAATCACATTAACACTGAATTTAAAATAAATCCAAAGAGAAATACAAGAAAATTGTATTAAGCTGCATCTTTCTTCTGCAAACACTTTTGGATCACAAATGGCATAAATAGATTTATATATTTGAAGTTGTCAGAAGCAAAATTGATGCACAATACTACGCGACAAAAAATCTGATCAACATTGATTAGCATCTGATTTGTTTTCCTATAATGATGAGAACATAGTATTTGCTGATGAAGGAAGAAAAGCAATAATTTTTTTTTTCCAACCAAAGAAAATGTCATAGAAATGAACTTATATAAAATCTTACATCAAAAATCTACTGTTATCATATTTGTGTTGCCAATCCAAAAAATAAAATTCAGAAAGAAAATTTTTTAATGACGATTTTTTCGAAAAACAAATGTAATTTCCACCACAAAGAGGAAAAAAACAAATAAATACAACCATTAATAAATATATTTACAATAAAATATGCTAAAATCCCTAAAAAAAATGGCTCAAACATTAATTTTCGCATCAGACTCGACACGTCTGATGACATATCTACATTTAGCTGAAAAATCACTTAAAAATTGAATTTTAAAAAAATCTAAAGCAAATTTGGAAAAAAAACTCTTTGAGGTGTTTAGGATAATGACTTGCAGCTTCTACGTATCACATTTCAGACTTCTGGGTTGCTTTGTTTGGCCGGTACGGCCGAAAATACATAAACTTTCTTTTATTAGTATAGATGTCACTGCAGACAAATTTTCATCATGTGAATTGCGCTACTTTCCACCAAAATCTGATTGATTGTTTTTTTTATACAAGACTCATATGAGTTAACTTCTGCTGTAATGTATCATAGCACAAATTTGACTGCAATGACTTACATGCAAGTACCCATACCTCAATGACCAAAACAAAGAATTCGTCAGTTAAACATGACAATGTAAAAAAGTAACTTTACTGTTTAGTTTTCTAGTTAGTAAGGTACTTATGTATTATCGCAAAAATGCCAACATTCAAAATAACTTGTCAAGTAGGCAACCCTCATTTCGCATGTGTCATATGCACTGAATTGGTAACCGTGTGCTTCGTTTCATATGTTACCATTAGGTTGCGAAAATACATAAGTACCATTAGTAATAGCCTTTATTAACATTACACACATGTGGAAAGTTTTATAGTAATTTATTAAAATGTTTTCATTCATTGCCTATCAGTTATGCAAGGAAATTTAATATTGTTACGAATTTAGTCTTATTCTAATTGTTTCTACTCATTTGTGTTCATTTTTACAGTTTAATTTGTCGTATCTAATGTGATTTTAACCCTGTTTACCTGTAATATCATTTCCACTGCATTGCACGGCCCCCATGCTTTAACATTGGTTTAAATGGTAAACTCGCCAAATATTGCAGCTAGCGCCAAGTTGGCGACGGATTTGGCGACTTAATTTTTGGCGCCAAATGGGCGATAAGCTTGGCGACCATGGCAACCCTGCTCCTAATAACCCTGTCTGGCAACCCTATCGCGGTATTGTAACACTATGTATTGAGCTTTTCTCATACCTTCCGGATTTTGCTAGATCTTTCTATTTCTCGATTATTCTGGCAAGTGCCAGAGGTTTCTGACCGAAAGGTATAAAAGGGCCCGGGCCGGCTAGTCAGTTAGTCAGATCTCAGCTTTCATGCAAGTGATACCTCTCTGCTTGAGAGAGACGATTGCATAGTGCGTGTGTTATTGCTTTTATTGAGTTATTATTTTTGTGCTGAGTGTTTACTATTGTTTTTTGTTAGTGTATTGCATCTGTGTTATCAGTATTTTCATCGATTGTACGTGACTTTCTCGAACTGTTCTACAATTTGTGGAGGACTGTTTTGGCAAAGAATAAAATTGTTTTGGATCCCGCTCTTCGGCTTCAATCATTTCGAACCCCCGAAAACGCAACAATATTATACAAAGTTATTGTACAGGATTGAAATAAATGAAACATAACACAATTTAAATTATCTATATATTTTTAGCTCAAAACATGCCAAATAGAAAGTCTATATATATATATATATATATATATATATATATATATATATATATATATATATATATATATAAGAAAGCTAAATGGTCTTGAGATAAGTGACGTGATTTAACATTTGAACTGGCACAGCATTCTTCTAACCTTTGCATCATATTATAGAGAACTTTTGATCCTATATGTTATCCAAATTTAACATGCATCAGCCCTGCTATATGACCAATTTTTAGTGAACTGACTTGATCAAAGGCTTCACTAAAATATCACCTAAAAATTCACAATCATAACCTCTTTGCAACGTAACCCCACTTTAAGTGTCGAAAAAAAGTTTTAATAATGTTAACATTTTTTAGTGAGAACAATTCATGTGATGAATGTCATTGATAATAAAATTCATCTTTTTCAAACTTTTTAAGTTTTGGAAATAAATATTTTTATGCTTTTAAGTAACATGTGAATCTTAAGAACAACATATTTTAATGAATGATGTTCACCTCCACTGTTACATTCCGTATTATCTCTTCTCATTCGGAAAACAGTATACTTACATTGGCAACATCAATGTTAGGAAATGGCCAGAGTTGCATAAATTCATGTCTGGAGAGTAAGAAAGTCGAATAATAACTAGAATTCCATGTTTTGAAAGGCGACACAATTTCCTGTTATGCCAACAACAGCTTGGGCAAATTTCGCAATCATTCTATGCATATCTTCAAACTGTTTCAGTTTGAAATTAACCATGAATTTCAAAAGAATGTATAAATTTCTCTTCCTACTTATTTTTAAAACAAAAAAATTTGGCACAGAAAATAAGATTAACACAAATACTGAACAAAACAAATGAATGGAGAATATGTATTAGCTTTAGATAAGATTACAGAAACAAAACTACTGCCATTCATGCATATAGCATTTTAATATACACATCAATTTTATTAGAAAATATTCCATCCATTTAAAATGGTTTAAAAGACCCTAATGCTGATTGTCTCAAATTTTTCTTCTTTCCCTGCTTATAAATGGGTTTTAAATTTTGGGAGTAAAAATGCTTTCTTGGCACATATAAGGATTCTGAAATATATGATTATCCTAGTTGTCCCTCTGCCTAGGATTCAAACAAGGTTTTTAAAACTGAAACTAGCGATACTATTCTCAAAACTTTGGTAGTTGAAACTATCAGTAGTTGCTACCTGGAAGAAAAGTATTTGCTAGTATATATTGATGGCTCCAGATTGGGCGACTCTATTAACAAAAGTTGTTTTCTTTATATACACCCATCGGCCCTTTTAACACCTAAACTACCATTGGCGTATATACACATCTCGCTTAACTTGTGCATTAAGTGCTTTGGACGTATACACATGTCTTTGCAAAATACAATTCCTTTCATCTTCCTATTTATAAAGCTATTCCAAAAGCTTTGGAATGTAATAAAATGACCTTGAGAGTGTTTGCAAAGATGATTTACTTATTTAAGAGAAAAAATTGGCTTACTTGTGCCTTTTCTCTTCCCCCTCCCCAACAGACTATATAATTGCATCTATGCAAAAAACTGTAGCACTGAGGAGTAAATCATGTGACTTTTCTCTTTTCACTGGCACTAAAGGCATTAAAACTGCCTTTGACTGTGAAATAGTTGCCTTTCATCGAGCCCTTTTACAACAACACACTTTTAGGACATTTTTCAAAGCTAGTATTTTTATCAGACTCTAGTCGCCCTTCAAGCTATTGTGTCACAAAGTGATTACCGTATTTTCCTGTATATAATTCACAAAACCTTTTTTTCGAGTAAAAAAAACATTATATAATCCGCGGCAGTTTTATGGCGAATAATCTAAAACATAAACTGCCGATAATGAGTGTCATACAAGTTAAAAATACACAATATAATTAAAAATAGAAGTAAGAAATTGAACAAAAAAAATTTATTATGAAACATCTTTTTAAATATGAATGATAATATTTTTTACGATAATCTCAATAAAACAAATACAAAAAATCATCCCACGCAGAAATTTTTTTTTAATTTAGCAAGTTAACAGCAAAAAAATTAAGATCGAGATTGCTATCCCATTGTCTCGTATCTTTTAAAATCTATTTATTTATTTCTTCCTCTAATTTTGGACAGTGAGGTTTTCCAAGACAACGGCTCTTTGACAATCACAATTTTCGATGTTGGTCTTATTTTTTCTCCACAAACGAATATTCAATTGGTCAATGTTGAAAAACCTTGCAGTTTCCTGACTTCTGTAGCCTTCTCTGTAACTTTTAACCATAAGTTTGCAGTATAACTTCAACATGATGAAAACTTTCAAAGGAAGTCATAGCTCTAGTCAAGAGAAAATTGGAAATGGCGTCAGCGACTAGTAACTGTTTTTTCCTTCCGAGGAATCGAATTCGTTTTTGAATGTAATTGAACAAAAACTATTTATGGCTGAAATATGTCATCCGAGTCATGAAAGCGCCATCTATTATTTATTTCATAACATAAACGGCATTTCTTTCAAAACTTTCTTGTTAGCTTTTCTGATGGAGAATGTTTTTTCTCAGATAATCCGCGGCGGCGTATAAATATGCACGAAATTTGAAACTTTTTTAACACATAATCCACGGATTATATACAGGAAAATACAGTACTGTTCCTCAACTGTCAATTACAGTTTCGATCTTCTCCATGGACTAAATTCATGATGGTAACATAACGGCAATCGTGTAAAGTTTAGATAACATTTAAAATTTGATGATTGGGTAAAGAGTTCACATGCTTAAATTCTTCAAACAGTTTTCAAAATTAAAAGAAAATACTTACATTATACAAATACTTTTGAATTAGGTGCATTTTGCTTAACTATGTGCGTTATTATATCGTTGACAAATATGTACTTTCTAAAAGAAAGTTCTTGCAAAAAGCAAAAGTTGGCAACAGTGGAGCACATGAACTAATTGGTTGGAAGCTCAGGATTATATTTATGATATAATTATGACCTCGCATTAATTTATGAACATGTGGCTCAGTTATCATGTGACTATGACGTCACATGAGTTTAGTCCATTGGCTTGCCGGTAACGGCAAAGTGGTTGTTATTCAATCATTCCTGCCAATTTGTTTTCAGGGCAATGAGTATTTAAAAAAGAAACCTCAGTCCTGCAAACGTCATGTTCCAGTCACTCCTTCAACTCCATCAGGCCAATTAATAAGAAGGCATTCAGATCCTACTTTTCCCAGGAACTCTTTCCAAAAACAAAAATAAACTATGGCTCTAACAGATTTGTGAAGTACCCTAATGGCTAAGAAAGAAATCTGTTGCGATGCCCCATCTCATTTCTGGTCATGACTGTCTCCACAAACACTTCCATCGCATAAATGGTGTATCGAACTCTCTCTGCCCTGTATGCAATATAAGAGGATATGTAAGTGCCTTTGTAAGTGCCCTGTTTTTCCTCACATTTCAATTTGGGAGCAATAATGGGTGGCAAGGACTTCCCAAGCTTATAGATTTACTGGTGTCATTGTTTCCTTGTGTTATGTTTGCTGTGATGCTCAGTTGTCTTGTAACTTCCCACTTGAAATTTTTAAAAAGTTGGCACAAAGGCAGTAAAATAAAAGAAAAACATTTTAAAAATTGCTTTCATCAATTTCCACAATTTTTCCTTCTCCTCCAAGTTTCGCGCTCTCATTTACACATGCAACCATACAAATCTCACGGCAAAACATATACCAATCCACCACTGTGTTTTTGTTAATTTTTAAATCATTTACTACAAACTCATTCATACTCTTGCCAAACCAATACCTGGTTAATCGCAAGATCACACAAATACTCAATCTACTATCACTAAACCACGTACCTTTTCTTACACTCCGGCAAACAAAGTGGGGATTCTCTTTCGACTGTACTCGACAACGCCATTCAAAACCATCAATCGTACCCTTTCGTTCAACCAAACGCATATCCTTTTTACACTTCGGACACTCATATCGGTAAAATCCTAGTCTAGCACACTGCTGTTTTGGCGCCATTTTTTCGCCAAATGGCGCCAAAAAGCCATGTTTCAAAAAATGACGCCATGGACGAAAACGAAGAAAAATCGGGGGTTGCCGGTCTTAGCTTTTTTTGCTTGACCGGTTTTAGGGTTACCATATTTTAGCCACGGGACTGGACAATCCGGAAGGGTTGCCAGATTGTAAACTTTATCGCCTAAAATTTTGGCACCAAAATTTTTGTCGCCAAGCAGTGTGCTTGTCTAGGATCCACCCATTTGTAAGATTATTCTTTATATATTTTGTAATAAATTTACTAAAACATGCAATATTAAGTATTAGAATTACATTTTAAATGTTAAATATTACAAAATATAACTATATGAGATTGAAATCATCTTCAATAGCCAGATTTTTCATTGTTTCTTTATTATTAAATTATTAAAACATGCAATAATACAGATAAGAATTAGCGTCAAAAGATTAAATATTAGCAAATTTAATTGAAAGTAAACAAAAATAATATTAAAAGAAATAGTATCAGCTATATTACAACATATATTCATCATTCAAAAAATTCTACCTTTCTTTAGTATAAAAAGAACGTAAATGAGACGAGAAAAAATTTCCATTCGAGAAAAACATCACCATTTCAATATAAACAAAATCCCATTCTCCAAAGCAATGGCAAAACCCCCAGAAATTATTAGTTACTTCCCTGTCTGAGTCAGAAAAAAGAAAAACAAGAAGGAATATCTCTCGCGTGTGTGCTAGAAGTCGGACAGTTTTCATGTTCTAAACGCGCGGTGGTATCTCAGTGAAACCACCACTTAGATGACTTACTATGAGGCAGTTCTTTTTATAATTCATCACTCTAAAAATTAGTTATGCTATGAACAGCATATGCAGCAAAAATGTACATAACTTACTTTGAATATTTATCTGTTTTTATTTACTACAAAAACTTTTTTTGAAAGTGATCAAGTAAGGTTTTTAAAACGATGCATTTTTCTCACAGAAAGAAGATTTTCTCATATAGTGCTGACATCTACTATCTTTTATGAAAGATAAAAGATATCTGTAGAACCATTGGTTTCATTCAAATACCACTGCGTGTTACAGGGTTAAACCACCCCATTTCGGACAGTGGACATTCCCACCTGACCTTGTTTGCTTCTGTACATGAGATGACCATCGTTTTCATTTTACCACGTGTTTCTTTTTTTGAAGCTCGACGAATGGATATTTTACCATTTGGATGAAAGTGGTTCGAAAGAAATGATTGCTTTATGAATGAGTAAACGATTGAAAATATTTCAGTATGGTTGACCGAAATATGAAAATTTGCTTGAGAGAAATGCTGATCATTATTTTATCAGCCTAAAGCATTCCATCGGATTCCCCACTGTTGCATTTTAGAAGCGACGATTTTTCAGTTTTACTTGTAGAAGCAGTTTTAGAAATCGTGTTTTCTGTGTAAAAACATGACAAATTGATTTTCGTTTGAATAAAAGGTAAGAAAGTAATGATTGGTTTTTGTATGAATGAAGGATTGATAGAATCTTGGTATAGATGTCTCAAATTTTGGAAGAATTTGCATTTAATTTTTGATTTGATGTTTCTTATATTATCCATTATAGAAACCACGTTTTTTCGACGTTTTTCGTCTCTTGACGCTGTTTAAAAACCCCCATTTTACTCTCTCATTTGTGTCTGACGCCATTTTGAAAAACACTGTTTCTTCCTTCGCACCATTTGGCGAAAAGCTTTTGTCAACAAAAACAGCAGCGTGATGTTCTAGGATTTTACCGGAAACTCTCCTTTAAACCAAGTAAAACATAAAGGAGGGTTCAATCGCTACATCGGATAGCTAAAAAGCTTGCGACTGTCGGGAAGATGAAAGATTCATTCATCTTCCAGGCAATCATAGCATCACAGTTATAAATTTCTTCAGACAGGAGACCACACATACTTCATTGATATGTGGAGTTCTAAATAAAATCTCTTGGCTGAATTTGCAAGCATCAGAATCAAATCCATTCTTATCCTGTGGAATTCTTGTGAAGAAATATGCACAAATCTAGAAATCTGAACAAATTTTTTTCAATTTTCCTCGAGAATTTACCCTCCTTATAAAGAATTTCACTACTATGCAAAAATTAAGCCCTATTAATTGAAAGAAAATTAAATTAGAACTTCAAAACAACAGATTCTTATCAGCTTTATTTGAAGGAAAATGATTCTCGTGTGACACAATTTCAGCTGATGTGATGCTAATACTTAAGTGCTGAACTTTCTTTCAAATCATGATTGACAACTTTTAAACTAATGTTCCATTATTAGTATTTCTCCTTGATATTGGTTTATTTAGAAAATTCAATTTTGCAATTTTCAAACAACTATCAATACATTTTGATAGTTTGACGGCTGCTTCTAGTCGCCACAACACTACCGACTAACATCTTAATTTGCACTTGAACCAATAAATGGTATCCACAGATTCAAACAATTAATTAAAAAAAAGTTCAAATTTATTTTCCCGAAAAAACTTATCTTATTCATATATTTATAAAAAACATAGGAACAAAATGATGCAATTAGTATAAACATGTTTAGATTTAGTTTTTAAAAAATCATAAATAACTTTCAAAGAAATAATCATAACTAAGAGCTTCTTAATATATAGTCTTTTTCAAGTACTTTCTAAAATATCATAATTAGAATTTTTTTAACCATACTGCACAAAATTACAGGAGCAGTTTGGCATTCAGTAAAATAAATAATGAGCTTACCGAGATCGGGAACCATAACGTTCTCGTTCGAATCTGCCTTCAGCACTCATCTTAGATAAAATATAATGTTAGAATTGCAAATAGTGTGAAAAAGAGATTTAGATATTTCAAATTCGCTAGGATTTCTATCGAAAATATGGAATTGTTGAAAGCGGCAAACAAAATGGCTAAACTTATGGTTGCCACCAAAAACGTATCAATTACCATCAGATCAAAACAATCAAGAGTTAAAAACTATAATAATAAAGAAAGAAATACTACAATAGTTAAATAATACTATAATTTTGGTTAAAATGTATATAGGCGTTTGTAGTAAAGTTTATTTTACAAGCTAAGTTTTCTTGTCATTTAAAAATTTTAGTTTTTAAGTGGGAATTTAAATTACTTCTAACTTTAACTGGTAGTAGCTAACCGGCCCACATGGAGTTATTTATTTTTATTTATTATTCGTAGGATTGATTGTGATGATTTCGTTGTTCAATCTGTTCCAATAATACATTAAAATTGTATCAATATCATTTTTTAAAAAGTAATAATTCAACTTCATTACATTTTTAAATGTTTTACTTTGAATAAATAATGAATTCTGAGAGTGCATCCGCTGACATTGCTGATAATCCGTCAGCTGAATCATTAGTGAAGAAAGTTCACCTAAAAAGAAAATCTGACTTTGTTAATAAAAATGCTAAAAGAATATGCGTTAAGGAAATTCGGCGAGGCTTAGATGATTCGACTTTGAAAGAAACTGAGTATTATTTTGAAAATTACCTTAGGAAAGTATACCCATATTATTTCACATACTCAACTTTTTGTAAAGGGCGATGGGTAGGTAAGAATCTGATTGACGTTTTCAGTGAGGAATTCCGCGCTCATTCTAAAGAGGAATATGAAAATAATATTGCTGTTGGTAATATAAAAATCAATGGGAAACCAATTAGTGGTGATTATGTTTTTAAAGATAACGACCGTGTGACTAATAAAGTTCATAGACATGAAATAGCAGTCGCTGCTGCTCCAATTAAAGTTATACATTCTAGTGATGAATTTTTGATTGTGGATAAACCACCTTCTATTCCAATACATCCTTGTGGGCGTTATAGGCATAATTGTTTGTTATTTATACTAGCAAAAGACCATGGTTTTAAAGAACTATATTCAGTGCACAGACTTGATCGTTTGACTTCAGGATTGTTAGTTTTCACAAAGACTATTAAAAAATCACAAGAAATCAATGAGCAAATTCGAGAACGAAAAGTCAAAAAAGAATATGTATGCAGGGTGGTGGGTAATTTTCCAGATGGTATAATTCATTGCAAAGAGCCTCTTGAAATAATTTCTCCTAAAATGGGAATTTGTATTGTTAGTCCTACTGGTAAAGAATGCGAAACTATTTTTGAAAAACTAAGCTACAATGGAACATCCAGCGTTGTAAGTTGTAAACCTCTCACTGGTCGAATGCATCAGATAAGAGTACATCTGCAGTACCTGGGGCATCCAATAATTAATGATCCTATTTACAACCATGAGCATGTGTTTGGTCCCCTTAAAGGAAAAAATGGTGACATGGGAAAGTCCCGAGAACAGCTATTGGAAGATCTTTTGAAAACACATAATCTCCAAAAATGGCTTATTGAGGATGGACCTCTTTTGGAAGAAAGTAATACAAATATGCAAAACTCTGTTGAAGAAGATAAAAATAAAATGTCTCTAAATGCTTTAGAATATTATCTAAAATCAGATGGATATGAGAAACTAGCTGAAAAATACATAAAAAAATCTGAAAACTTTATTATTGAAGATTCATGTGATTTATGTCATCAAAGGTATATGGATCCACAACCCAAAGACTTGATAATGTTTCTTCATGCTCTGAAATATCAAGGTGAAGGATGGGAATTTGAATCTGAATTGCCTTCATGGGCTAAAGATGACTGGAAAGAAACTATAGCTCAAGAATTGTAAATATTTATAATTAAAATATTTCAGAGTAGTTGTTTTGATTTTCTTTTCTTGTAGTGGTGGTTTATTTGATATTATAAGAAAAAAACATTCCACAAATGTGTCAGTTCACCTTACCAAGACTTATCAGGGACCGGATTTTTTTTGTTCCAAATTATCTATAACAGTAATTTTAAATATACTATGTATTGTGTGTTATATGTCTTACATTTTGATAATTAATAAATTTTATTTTGTTCTGTTTATGTATTTAAATTGGTACTCAAGCATTAACTTCAAAGTAGATAAAATTGAACCATGTGAGGCATGCCATTTTCCACCAAATTCTTTTTTTTTTTGTAAATAAAACATAAGGAACTTTTTATGTTCTATTATGTTGCTGTTATGATATGGCACAGTTAGTATGCTGCAAATATGACTGGTGATGTTAATAGGCAAGTATCTCTAAATTAATATTTTGTTAAAAGAAAGTAATTTGAAACTTTATATTTAATGCATTAACTTAATTTTACTGTTAAAAATTTAGGGTTTTTTTTTTTTCATTTAAAAAATGTTTTGTTATTCATTTTTTTTTTCTCCAAGATTTTACTTAAAATATCACAAATGCCAGTAATGCTTAATTCTCAAAAAGATCCCATAAGTGTTCAAATAGCTATTTTCTTATTTAAGATTCTGCAGATTTGAATGTAATAGAAATGCAGTCAAATCTCCATGTAATAAATCTCTATTTTGGGAACTTTTTCCTGGAACCAAGAACATTTTACTGTTTTTTCGTAAAATAACCTCCCAGTAGCAAAGTGCATTTTCTTTTGTTCAAGTTTTTTTTCCTCCCTATTTTAAAAATATTTTTCAAATAGTTCTCCCTTTCAGCACATTTTATGGTGAACTTGAACTGTTTTTACCAAGTGCCTAACTCACCTAGAGCAAAGAAATTATCGTAATTTTTCAAATAAAAAACTTGAACCAAATCAACAGATTTTATCAGTAATTAAATGTAAAGATGCATATGGTAGTGTATGCATAAAATTACTGGTAGGCTTAACATTAGAAAATGTTAAAAATTCATCAATTTTAATATAAAATTATTTTTTAAAGGTGAAAATATACAATGCAAATATTTTTCCCTTGTTCTCCGCAGATTTATTTTGGTAGGATTTATAAAATGAATAGATATTGATTTTCAAAAAAACTGTGAATAATTACTTTTTTAAATAATATATAAACTCAAATCCAGTCGCACAACAGCTCATGAGAGCCTACTGTGCCCATCCCAGTATATGTGACCCTTGGGCGCTGAGGTGCATGAGCAGATGTCCCAATCAGGTGGTCAGTCTGAAGTGAGAACACTAGTCCCCCAAGCAAGCTTGGTACTCATTTATCAACCCACTGCAGTAGGGATGAAGGCTGAGTCAACCTTGCCCAGCCCGGACCTGTGGTGTAGAAGCACGTTACACAACCACTGGGCAAATAATGTATGAATTTAAAATTTGTTTTGTGTGGTCTCTAAAGTATATTAAAAGATGAATCCATATAACAAACTTTTTTTCAGGATTTGGTGACTTCGTTAAATAGAAGTCTGACTGTACACCTTACTTTTTTTATGTGGAAGATGTGTTCCTCAAAAGAAGCAAAGTGATTTGTATTTTTAAGAAAAGGGAGTGATCCATGCTATACATAAGCTATGGAAAAGTTTTTTAGAAGTGTATTTACACTCATATATTTTTGGTTACAATTTTTGACCTTGGCTTTGATACACCATGTTTACTAAAATCTAAGCTGTACTTTTTTCTAATGTTAATGCTACTGAAAATCAGATGTGGCTTGAAATCAAAGGGAAAACAATTCGTTGGATGGGGCAATTGCAGGTTCATGTATGTATTTAAAACTTTATAGTATTTGTAAAATAATTAATTATTCACTTCTTAGTTCTCATTTTAAATATACTTTAATTTTGTGAAATTGGATATCGATAAACTATTTTACACACTTTTTTACAAAAACTTATTTTGATTTGAATAAATATGGTATAATTTGAACCTCCAGACCACAGACAATCACTGTACTATGCACTTAACACCTGGCTTTGAAAGGAATTCTCCCTCACATCAATTATGAAGCACTTTTACTTCTGTCATTTGTGAGGTGCAGGAGAGGAAGGTGCTACATATATTAAATTTATATGTATTTTAATTAACACCAAATAAAATCAGGAATAAATTAAATTGCTGAAGAGAGAAACACTTTAAAAATGTTAATTGTTCGCTGGTATACTTGTTGATAATCAATACATTTGCTTATTGTAAGATTAATCAAAATTGTTACCTAACTTAAAAGATCTAACATATCCTGTATGCTTGAACGCAGCAAGATTTTTGTCTGGTATTTTAATGTTTTGAGTAGGACTGCTTTTCATAAACTAAAAATTTATTACTTTGTTTTTAAAAGTTCTTTTTGGTACCAACTAAGCAATCTCATTAAAAATCTTCAGGACTTGTGTTCCACTTATAGATCAGACTTGCACCAAATTTAAAGTCCTCAGAAATTAGACTCTTATCTGGAGATTTGTTAATTTTTTTAGTTTGTAAAACCCCCAAACTGTTTAGTAATCATAATTAGTGATCTTAAATTATGTGTCACAGATTAAATAAGACATGCAAAACAAAAATAAGGGAGTGTTTCCTTGAACTGTACAAAAAAAATTGGGTGTATTAGCAATCTACTTCCTGATTATGAAGAGAACACTAATAATTACTTTGTTGTTTGTGTGTCAGATTTATTGTAAATTGTTCAAGTTTTCATTAAATAAAAGAAATGCATTGCAAAAGTTTTTTTTTTTATGAATGAATTATAGTTTTTATATCATTTATATTTTAAAAATCTGTCTTTCTGTTCACTGGTATTTATTTCAAAACAGATTACTATACAGTCTAACTCCATTAACACTGTAGTCAAGACCCGGGTTACTAAACCATAAGAGTAAAAAGTGTCAAAATAAACTGACCATTAATATAAATTCTAATAATGATGTGAATTTTTTGCATGATTTTTAGATTGTCATAAAAAAAAACCTGAACTGTGACTCTAAAATATTTAAAGAAAATTGGATTGTTTTTTACTGGTATTTTGCTTCTTAATCTCTTGCATGATAGGTCTTGTACCCTATTCTAAGATCCCTGATGCTCAAAAAACTTATTAATTGCTGGTTTCCTGAACTTCAGAATGTATGATTGGAGTCGGTACATTTTCTTCATTATCTGACACCTATAACAACTTAAATAATATTTTCTTGTATTATACTTATTTCTAATAATTTCTTATTCTGTATCAACAAACTGGTGAAATTCATCCTTTATTTTAATCACTATGTAGTGTAGACTTGTTATGCATGTGAAACTTGGTCCAACTCTTGAACAGATGAGAACATGATAAGTACCTAAGAAAGAAAGTTGAAAAATTACTTATGGAGGAATTCAAGAAAATGGTCACATCAAAGATCAAATTTAGACCTCTATCCCTCATATAAAGAATCTGGCATTGTTAACTTCATCAAAGATTAACGAATTGAATGAGCAGAATGGAAGAAGACTGTGCCACTAAAAAAGTCTTCAATGCCTAACCATTAGCACATGGAGAAAAGGCAGGCCAAAGATAGATTGATGGCCTACAAAAAGATCTCCTAGCTTTGAAAGTTAAAAATTGGAGAACACTAGCAGAAAGAAAGCTGGCCAGTAAAAGGCTTCTTGAGAAGGCCAAGGCCTACCCTGGGCTGTCAAGCCATTGAGGAAGTGTAGATTTAAGTAGGCGATTTCCAATTATTTTGCCCTTTTTGAATAACATTTATTATTATTATTATTATATAAGCATTTTTAGTTAGTATTTATATTCTTTCAAGATTAGTTCATAATAGAAATTATGTATAACATAAATCTGTGTATCTTAAAACTTGTTCAGTAAAAAATAGATGAATGTACAGCTAATCTTGATGATATTTTGAAAATAATTTATTATAATAAAATTATCCAGACTGAAACATTTTATTTCCCAAGAAACATGATTACTTTATATCAAATAGAAAGAAAAAAGAACTGCAGTTCTCTTATAAAAAAATTGCTTGAGTCATCATTCTAATACTACATCAAAGTAGATTCCCAGATCTGTGAAATCAACACTAAAAGAGACCTCACGAAAACCATCAGCAGATTAAGAACCAGGCTTGAAAATTCACAAAGATGGAACAAGAACCCATCGTCCATGCAACAATAGCCTTGACACTCCACTAACTCCTCATTTTTTGTCATGCAATTTAACAATCTCTGGCTCTCCTAGGAGAATTCCCTCCCTTAGATCATGAGTGACTATTTGAACAACATGGTAGAGATTGCAGCCTGCGTGCTGTCAACTCACGGTTTTCTTTGATACCTCATGGAAATGCCACCATCACCTGAATAAAAGGTTAATCAAAACGTCATGAAATGAAAAATAAGAACTATGGCATACATTATCACAATGTTTTGAAGTGATATCACAAGTGATTGTTTATCATGTGAGTCATATAAAGAGTATGTGTTAACAGGGGCCAACTGTAGTAGCAATCTATAATTATAGATGAATTACTTAAATATATCTGCATTCTTTGTTTTAGTCTTGAGAGAAAGTTTTTTAATTGCTGCTCATGTTCAAAAGTTAATTTCATTTAAAAATCTGCTCTTCAGCTCTTTTTTTACTTATAAGTGACTTCTAAAAGACATTAGAAATTAACAATTTTAGAGAAATATAAAAATGGAACAATGTTATATAATCTTTCACTTGTCTTAATACATCGGAATGTGTGACGTTTATTTATTTTTAAATAATTATAGATTCATAGAACTTGTTTATGTAGTTCTGCAAGTTTTATTTGTAAAATCACTTAACAGTAATATTAAAAATCCTATCATCTATAAATTATTAAATATAATCTATTAATATGGAATATAACTTAATTCTTCATATAAATTTTTACTATAAAAAAAATTTCTTTATGAAGGCCATTTTTTTTTAACTTTCAACCTTATATTATAAATAAATATATGAAAATATTTAAAAATATTTGTGTTTTATAATACACACATTCATTCAAAACAAATTCAATTACCATAGTAAAAGAAAGGAATGCAGAAAAATTTTAGTAAAATGCAAATTTAATAATTTTGGAAATTTATAAAAATAATTAATTGAAGTGTAAGAGTACATTCATATGGAGGAAAAATAATAAACACAGTTTAATGATCTTAAATAGTCATTATCACCATTCATAAATTATGATTTGTAAAATTAAAATGTATATTTGGGAGTTAAAATAGGTGATCACATTGTCTTCCCTTTTAATGTGTATTAATTTCTCTTCATATATGAATACTTATTAATGCATAATTAAAACAAAATTCTCAGTTTTACACAAAATAGTAAATAAACATTTATTTTATTTTACTAGTAAATGCAGAAGGGTGCCTAAAAAAGATATTAGAAAAACATTTATAAAATATATTTTTTCGCAAAGATTTCTTAAAGACCAGAGTATTAAAAATTCAGTATGCAACATTTATAACATACCTTTATAAAATGTTATTATTACACATCTCTTTAAAAACTAAATATACAAAAAACTTTTAGTTTTAAAAAAGATCTTGAAAATCTTAAGTAAAAAGAACATTTTTCTTTAAAAAAAATGTTTAGAGGTGTTTAAACCATAAAATTATTAAGTTGTAGAAAAAAAATGTATAATAACTTGTGGGAAAATGAAAAAATTTGATTAATATTTAGTGTTAACACTATGATGCGCTCATTCTCAACTGCCATGTGAATAAACTCGAACATCCCATAAGAGAAAGCTACCAATGCTCTATCTACTGGAGGGGAGAACAGATGTGAAGGAGTGGGACTAGAAAAGTGTAAGAATGCAGTATCATACCTTGGGTGTAGATATGAAAAGAATCTGCTGAAACTACATCATGATGCCTCTCACTACAAATGTCAAAATCATTCTGCAGAGATTAACACACTGAACCTATGTTTGATAGCACGATTAAAATGCTAAGTTTTTCAAATTATATGGCAGGTGAATTTAAATCTTAGTACGATTTTGATGATCAAGTCCATTCAATGGTTTCATAAGCATAATTAAGATGAATATCTGTATTTGTAAAGATTGTTCTTGAATAACTGGATTGCTATTATTTTGGAGTTAAATAAACTATGTGAAAAATCTTAGTGGTATAATTTTTTATTGGTCCTATTTGTAAGTCATTTTGTACGAAACTGTTTCTAATGTACTAAGGTGCATTAGTCATGAATCTGAAAACTTTATTTTGAATGGTTTGGACTAGTGGGTTGAATGGTTTGGGCTGGTGGCAGCTGCAGAAAGTTGACTGGCAAATAAAGAGATGGCATATGTTAATATTGGGAACAATACTAGCTTGCAGAGAGAAAGTGGGACCTTTTTTTAATGAGTGAAATGAAATAATTTGTATATTCTTTTATTTCAAGTAACTTTATAATATTTACAAATCAGTCATTGTTAGCTCCTTTTTATAAATAGGAAAAATATTTACAAATATACAGTAATTATGGCATAGCTTGTTCAGAACTAAGTACACTTAGCCAACTAATTATTCATCTGAATCGCATTCCATGTCCATAACTTCTAAGTCGTCTTTATTGCCAAAATCTGAAGATGCTCTATTTGATGCACTAGTTTTTGTACTGGTTAGGTTTAAGTGAGAATTTGATGAATTAGTGTTATTTGAAACCTTCGGATCATAATTCAAAGCATGGTATATTTTCAGACAATCTTCAAAAGACATAGTTGTTCCTTGCACAGAATTCTGAGCTTCAATGTCAGAGAACTTTTTTTCAGCAATGCAATGTAAAACGTTTTGTAAAGTGAACAATAAATTAGGCTTTTCATTAGCTGCTAAAGTTACAAACTGGTCACTTAAATGTAATGGAGAACTTTTGCTAGATACACCATTTTCATTATTTTCTTCGCATTTTTTTTCTAAAAATGGCATTTCTAGTTTACAGCTTTCAACTGACTCAGAATTGTTGGGATTTTGTGACATTCTGTCATAGGAAATAATTTTTGCAGCATCTGTTTTATTGTCTTCCTGAACATCTATTTCATTTTTTATTAAATTCTCTTGAACTTCAGTTTGTGGCATTATTGTATCAACAGAAGAAGGATTTCCTTCACTCGAATATACTTCCTTGGTGTCTACATGGGATATATTTTTTATATGATCGTTAGAATCCATATTTTCTAATAATTTTAAATTATAAAATGAAGAGTCACAATCTTTCACTTCTGTAGAATTTATTTTATCTTCTTCCTGCAATGGTTCTTTCACTGAGTTGTTTAAAACATCTGATGGTGGATTGCAGTTGGTCTTTTGAAATATATCTTTTAAAAATTCAACTGATAAAGATGATCCAACAGATAACAAAGTGGAGTTTAAAAAAGAATTGTTGGACTTTATCAAAGATTCACCATCTATAGACTCTTCTAAACTTTCTGATTTCAAAATTAAATCTGATGTGCAGTTACTTAGATTTATTTCTTTGTTTTCTTTCCCAAGAATGTCTTTATCATTTGAAGATGAATTTGAAACATTTTTATCAATTGGAAAATTACTATTTTCACAATCAATCACATTGTCAGAAGTTAAGGTCAATAAGTTACAAGTTTCTTTAGGTTTTTGTTCCTCAATTATATTTTCTTTAACATTAAAATTCAAACTGTCCTTCCCTTGAATTCCTTGAGGTAACTTTTCTTCTGGCTTAGGATGCAATAAATTTTGAGATATTATTTCATTTTGCCTTGTAACATTTTCTTTTTCATTTATTTCTTTAAAATTGTGTATTATATTATTTTCATGATCTTTGATGTGTTCAGAAGATTTCTTTCTTTTTTGTAATGATTTTTTTATTGGAGTTGGATTATTGACAGGGGATTTATCATCTGAAATTTGTTCTGAAGATGAATCAGTGCAAATTTTTTTCCCTCTGGAATTAAGAAGGAGTTCAATTTTTCTTTTGATACTTGTACTTGGTTTCACCTTTCTGCTATCATATGATTCTTCAAGCAAAAAATCGATTTCATTTGCATCCCCTTCAGCAGCTGTAATATTTTCTGTGCTTTTAATTGGACTACCTTTTTTTAATTGTTTTGAAATATCGTTTGTTTGTTGGTTTGAGGTATCCATTTTTTTATGAGGACTTTGCTGTATGTTATGCATTGGTTCCTCTGTTTGTTGGTTTGTCACATTCTTTGATTTTAGTTCTGAAATATTATTATTTTGTTCGCAAACAGATCCTTCCAGTAAATCTTTTAAAGGACCTGAAGTAAGCATTTCTTTATTTGTGTTACTTTTCGAAAGTTCATTTGAATTATATCTTTTCACTTTATCAGTGTCCAATTTAGATTCAGAAAATAATTCAGCCAATTTGTTAAATTTCTTTTTTGGTGCTTGTTCAGGCCTTTTAGAACTATTTGTAAATTCTTCAAAATTTTCAGAAAAATCATTGTTTGCAAGTTTACCAGAAAAAGTACAGCCATGCAAATTAACTTGCTCTTTTTCATAACTTGGACTTAAGGGCACCTTTGTTGAAGTTCTGGAGCAACTATCAGCTGGAGGTATGACATTAGCTGGAGGGGAAAAAGATATGAACTTTACTCTTTTAAATAAAAATATCGAAAAATGTTTAGCAAAATATCATAAAATTAAGAAACCAGAAATAGCAGATACAGCTAGAATTTTGTTTAGTCTAAAGATAAAAAAAATCATCAATTTCAAAGAGTTTATTATTTCAGCTGAATTAAAATATCTTAATTAAGCTTATCTAATAAAGATTCAAATTGCATTTTCTCAAAATAAGAAATATCTAAACAAAATTCAAAACAATTTTTTAAAAATATAATTCGTTTAAATTGCAACATATTAATTAAATTAAACTCTGGGGATGTAAAAATTTTGATTAACTACTTTGAAAGAATTACAAAATATTTAAGTAATAATTTACAGCAGCAACAAAAAAAATCTACATTTTAAAAAATTAATATATTTGGAATAACTATATAATGAAAGTTTTCATTTTATTCCAGTATTTCCATGCTTTAAGAAGATTTCATTCAGTTAAGAAGAGACATAAATACTGTATTTATTCAAATCTAAGCTACCATTGATTCTAAAACACAACCCAAATTCTTAACATGTTTTTGCGGGGGAAAAAAAGAGTAAAATAGTTTGCAGAAATCCGATATTTACAATTTTAAAATGAGAACTAATATGTGAATAATTAATTTATTTTCCAACATTAAAAACTTTTAAATACATACATAAACCTGTAATTGCTCTAACTGTCAGTATCATGTTCAATCCCTTTCTTGCAATGAATTTTTCTGCCTTTGATTCTAAGCTACATTCAATTTTCAGTGGCATTAATGTTGGAAAAAGTGTGGCTTAGATTCAAACAAACATGGAAATTCTCCTATTTTTAAGCAAGAATACCTTTATCAAATTATGAAGGTGAGATCGAACTAGATAGATCAATTACAAAACTTTCATACCAAATTGTACGAGGGGATCATGAGATATAATGAATTTAACATACAGGAGCTATCAGACAAAAAGTTTTTGAAAATTTTAAGTTAAAAAATAGAATAATTCCTTTGACACTGATAAATTATTTCATTTTTATATAATTAAGTCCATTCTCATTTTAGAAAGGAAAAAAATCTAGCAAGCATTAGTCATTCTTCTTTTCTTGAAAATCTGATGAATTTATGAAGCATCCTGGATTTTCAGAACGTAAATCATCTCTAATTTTTAATTTTACTCATGTCTAGCATATTTAAAATAATCGATGATGTATCAGCTGTATACTAAAATTTAATTAACAGTTTTATTTTTTTGCTAATCTGAACTTAGTCTGCATGTTATGCAACTAAGTTTCATTTTATGTGGTAGGCAGAAATATGGTAAAAATTTTCTTCTGACATTTCAAAGAAAGAACAATATTATTAATAAACAGAGAGAAGTAACTATTTATTTTCTATTACTCAGAGACAAGAGGTAAGTTCAATTAATTTCATGGTAAGGTAGAGAAACAAAGTATTCTTCCTCTGGTGGAATGATTTATATTTAAATTTCAAAATATATAAGAATATGCTCAACTTTTCTTTTTGATATAACATATACTCGTCTTTTCTTTCTATTTCACAACAGTGAAAAATAATTCACCTTATTTCATCACTAAATTCAATCTAACAAATGTGCAACAGGTTTATTTCTTTAGCTATTGATTAGAAAACTACATAAGAAAAATTAGATTTTAAATCCTTGTGGTTTCCTTGATAAAAGCTGAAACAATAAAAGTAGATTTAATGAGTTTTTCTACAGTTACAGTTCATGATTTTTAAATAATTTTTATTGAAATTTCTTTATATGTTACAAAATAAAATTGAATATAATCTTAATCATAGCTGTTTGTAAGTGCAAGGAATCTGGCAATTGTCTTATTAAAGCAGGTATGGTATGTAAACATTTTGTATATTTAAATGATTTTCATTGAAGTAAAAAGTGGGGATGTGAGACATTTCAATATTTTTCATTCAATATAAATATAGTCTTAATCTTAACTACTTGTAAGATTATAGAATTTGGTAATAGCTTGGAAATTTTTAGAGTATCCTGTATCTATTGCTGATATGTGTTATGTTTCATATACATCAGATAATTACTTGTCATTAACTGTTGTGTGTTCAAATCAAATATATTTGGAATAAATTATACAGTTTTAAAGTTGCAAATTAATCAACTGTCAATTTCATACTCTCTTTTTTACTCATAATTAACTTATTTGTTCTTATGCAATAGCAATTATGGATGTTTTAATGTGATTACTTTTAAATCACATAGATGCATAATGAGTCAAATAATGTATATTGAAGAATTAATCAAAACTAATGTCTTCTAGAATGCTAAAAAAACTCTGTACTCACAAATAATCACAATCAGGTGGGCAACAAAATTTTTTACTCATTTCTTTTCTATAGAAAACCATACAACTGTCTCATTTACATTGATTCAAGTTGTCAGAATGTGAAAGATAAATAAGTTCTGAAAATGCTGGTTGCCAGTTGCAATAACACACAAGTACCGCCTTTTCTTCCTTAAATTTTATAGTAAATAAATAGTTTTGAAAAAGTTCAAATATATTAATAAAACAATCAAAACTGGAAAATAAATTTTTGTTTTTTAAAACATTTTACTTATAAATATTACCTTATATACAATAATTTTTTTACAATCATATACATCAAATGATTCCCAAAGTGGTATATATAGATCCCCAAGAGGTCTATGAGGTTTAAATGGGGGTCTACGATAGTGGCTCTCATTAAACCAGATCGTGACGAATATTAAAAGGAAATTTAATAAAGTGGTAACTAGACTTACCTATTTAACAGATTTATTTACTAAATTTAATGAGGTTAATTTGCAGTAACAAGATGATAGCATAAATTTTATTAAAACAAGGACCATATGTCAGCCTTTCTTGCCAGAATTAAGCTAAAGGAGTATAATTTTGGATGTTGCCAACATTTAAATGCCCTTTTTTTAGATTTTGAAACTAGGTTTGAGAATATTTTGATTATCGCAATACCACAGTAGGCAATGAATTCATATGGTCGCTTTGAAAAAAAAATGTCAGATTACAAGAATTAAGCACTGGGAATATGCACTAACAAAGATCTTAAGTAAAGTTTAGAAATAATGTTAACAATTTTTGCTTTCAAAAGATATACCTGTTATTTATTTCATATTATGGAATATCTTGAGAAAATTTTTAATTGTTTTTCTGATTGAGAAGGAGTTTCAGTGCACTTGCCAATCTCCAAAACAAAAAAGAAAGAAGAAAATACTGGACACTATTAACCAAGAAGATATTCAGAGTTAAAACCTGATAAGATTGATGTCAACTGTTGAAAATTTGTTACTGCATCCCCAGAAACATCCCTCCCGCTAAAAGCATTCATTTGTTGCTCAGTTATTTTATGTAACAGTTATTTTATGCATTAATTAAATTGTAATTTAATTAATTAAAGTGTATTTTTAAGTTATAAACACTCTATACTTCACTACAGTTAAAAATTTTAATCTTTTAAAGTAAATAGCTCTATATCTACTGTCAAAAACACATTTAAGTTGATAAATTTGGAAACATTTAATATTAGGTAAGTAGGGGTCTACCTCAAACTGAAAAACCTGCCAAGCAGTCTATGAGGCAAAAAAGTTTGGGAACCTCTCATATGCATATTTGAAAATACCAAAATAAATAGTAATAATTTAAATATGTAAAACTGTATACGTATGTAAAACCTCTTTTTTAAATGAATAGTTTGTATACATGCATATATAATCATTAATCCAACTCATAGGTTCTCAATGTGGGCGATAATGCTCCCTTGTGGGCGTTTGAGGCTTTCAGGGAGGCAGTAAAAAAATTAATGGGCATTGAGGGGCTTTGGCAGATTAACCAAATATAGTTTGAAAAGACTAAAAAAACCCCGCTGATTATATGCTAACAAAAGTAAACTTTTATACTGGTTACCTTATGTTGATTATATGTATTTAAATTATTTCTATCATGGGTATGAAAATTCACATATTTCGGTGGTTCGGGAAGTGGATGAAAAACTTTAAGATTACATTATATTTAGACCTACATTAAATTGAATGATATATAGTAAATTTTAATTCCTGTAGTGTACTTGTTTTCTTTGTCTGTGAGTAGTAGGAATAATGTTTTATCCTCTACATTTCATTATGCATATTATCCAAGAAATATAATTACATATGTTAACCAGGAATAAACATGTGATTCTTTGAAGACTGAAACTGTCAATTTTTTATTTTTATTTTGAAAGCAATAGTTTATTGTGAATTACTTCATGTCATCAAAACCTTCTTTCAAAAGTGCCTTTATAACAGGTAAGCTAAAACTTTTATTCCACTCTTTTAAATAAAGAAGAAATTCAATAGTGTTTCAATTCCAACAATATCCAATCTAAAACTAAAATACATAATATTACACACTTAAATATATTTGTGGCAATAGCTTTCAGATTCGCAAGTAAAAAAAAATTGGGGGCTTTAGAAAAAAAAATTAAATTAAAAAAATATGTTCTATTAGTAATATAATATTATTTAAAATTAATTATTGTTTTCACCATGTATTAAGTACACTCTTATTTCTCTTGAGTGGGAGGGGGCAGTATCAAAATATTCACTAGAAAAGGGGGTGCCAGTTCAAAAAAGGATGGGAACCAATGATCTAACTAAATGCAAATCATATACATAATATCCAATTTGCATTTAGGCTTCTTTTTAAGTGTCCACAATACTAAGATCATTTATTATAGTTGGCTTGGTGACTTAGAGGTAGAGTACCCATTTTGTAAGCCCAGTCGGATCCCAGCTGGAATTAAATATTTTCAGGATGCAAAAATCACGGGCATGCATGTCATATGATTATGTGGTGTGTAAAAAACCCCTTGAGTATCAATTTGGCTCTGATACTCATGGCAAAATTAAATCACAGCAAGATTTAGCATCCAATGAGAGCTTGAATTGAAAAATTCATTCTAGTATCAAAATTTGATAGTGAGAGCCACCACTAGAGACAATTCCACCATAAAATGGCTCACACATTTTGGAACTTGCTGGGTCTGCAAAGGCTTAGTTGCCAATATTCAGCCAATTGGGGGTGGGGGATTATTTAATAAAAAAATATATAAACACAATCTATTTAACTACATAAAACAAAATACGGCAAACAATCTCTTATATATGAATGCATAATCAAAAAAGGTTAATTTCATTCAATAATGAAAAATAATATTCATTATTTATAAAATACTACAGCAAACTTAAAAGCTTATATAGACAATTATAATTTACAGTTAAATTGTCTCTTTTAATACTAATCTCTTTCTTCATTCACAGATAACTTATAATCACCATTTTTTAAGACATAACTTTTGTTTTTCAAAAGAAAAAAAATGATTGTTTCTCCCTACAAATGTCATTCCTATAAGTTTAGTTTTTAAAAAATATATATTACTTACTTGGTGATGCACATATACCATCTGAAAAACATGGAGAACCATTTATAACAGGAGATGGGAGATTTTGTGCTTTTTCTGTTAACTTCTTTTCCATTATTTTTAATTTTTTTCCATACATAAAATATGCCTGAAATAAAAGTTTAATCTTTTATTTGTTGCAAAAGAGAACTAAAAATACAGCTTTTAAAAAATGTCATTGTATACTTACAAAATATAAAGGTTATTTATATAAGTTTCATTATTACAAATTTTTTTGCACAAAAATTTAAATTATGAGAACTGTTGAAATATATCTAGATTGAAAATCAAGTAAATTATGCATTGTTCATTCATAATGAATTTCTCATATATCATACAAAATTAAGGATTTATTTTAAGAATAATAAAACATTAAGAAAAATTTTAGTTGATTTTCAATTGAAACTACCTAAACTTTTTTTTTAATAAATAAAACATTAAATGCTATTCCCGAGAAAATAAACTCAAAGAATAACATTTTTTTAATACCTATTTGCTCCACAATGGACTAAATTCATGTTAGTCACTATGATAAAAGTAATTGTGTTTTTCATTCAAAGCTGATCTTAGACTTGTACTGCATTCATGATTAATTATACAGAATCTCATTCCTTTTTTTGTAAAATCCAGATAGTTCCAAATTTGATGATTACATAAACATGTCCAAATTTAAAAATTCTCCGAAAAGTGTTCCAAAATAAAAATGTTCTTGTAATACAGGTTTTTGAAACTAAGTTCATTTTGTTTACCTACATGCCTTGTGATTGTTGACTAATAAATACTTCTTAAAAGAAAATTTCTGCAAAATTCAAAAATTAATAAAAAAGACAATAGAACTGATTGGCTAAAGACCCACGATTGCATTTATTATATGACTATGATGTTCAATGAATTTATGAACTATTAGCAGGAAACACGTGAATACATTTGTCATGTGATTATGACATTATATGTACATATGCCCATATGTATACATGACATTATATGCCCATAGCAAATTAATATATTATAACAAACGATTATTAATTGATAATGTATCACCAATGTGAAAAATGAGACATTAGTATCAAATTACATTACTTCATATATTAATAATAATAAACAAATAATTAAAGATAAATAACTTCTCATGTACCATATAGAAATTCAGCTTTAGCTTAAAATATTATACTACTTGCATATTCTATAACAATGCAACCTCAAATTCATTAAAAAATTGTATTGAATGTAATTATCAATTATTTCATTATTATTGTACTGATTGTGAAAAACTTTTCATAGAAATTAGTATAAAATTCTTATGTAATCGGCTTACAGTGTTAAAAATTTCTTTTGTGATGAATAATACAGAAAATATTCTTTACTTTAAAATTTTTAATGAAAAATGTTAAATTATGTCGTTTTAATTTTATGTGGTATGTTTTGGTTATGTAAGTTTCGTTTAATAAGTTTGGTATGTGCAAATACAGCTAAAAATAGTATACTTTTGAAAAGGAATGAGATTATTACTTTGGGAAAATTATTTCATAGCTAAGATAAATAGTAATAAAAATAAGCAGATTTAATTTTAAGAAACATTAGTTCATTTAATTACAATTAACTAATATTTATTTTTTGTGATAAGCTTACCTAATTCTCAACAAATTTTAAATTAAACAAACATGTAAGGATCACATTTAATTTACTAACCTTTCTAAAGTTTTTAACATTTTCATAACAGAATATCAAAGTAGATTAAAATTAATTTAATGATACAATTTTTGGTTTCACATAAACTATGTGAGTAACTTCATAAATTTGGTAAGAGTAAAAAACATTTTTCTACAGATTCTTGACTCATCAGATCAACACAGATTGTAGATAATGCAGAGGGGAACCTTTCTGAAGCTAATGATTCCTTACTTCTGGTAAAAGAACATACAAGTAAATTTTAACTTTTAATAAATGTACGAGGGCTATTTTTAAAGTAAGGTCCATTGGCCCTAATAGTTCCCTAGTTCGTGCGTGTGCCGCAAAGAGTCTTTGCGTCACTGACCAGCATCTTTTGCGAACACACTCGCACTTTTTCTAGCTCTGTAGCAGTTGTGTAAGATTTGCTACGCGTCTTTAAAATGTTTAAGGTGATTGAATTGCCCACCAAGTGTGAGATATGGTCTGTTATCCGTTTTTTGACTGCGAGAAACATGTTGACTGCAGATATTCATCGCCAGATAGTAGAAGTTTATGGCCCAGAAGCAATGAGTGACGGTAAAGTTCGAAAATGGGTCAGGAATTTTAAAGATGGGTGAACAAACATCCATGATGAAGAATGCTCTCTCTCTCTGAAGGCTCTGTAATTACTGATGATTTGATGCAAGCAGTTGAAACAAAAATTCGTGAGAACAGGAGATTCACGATACCACTCTTTCTTTGAAATCTCCCGTTTCTCGGTCGGTTGCATACAAAATTGTGACTGAAGACCTCAAAATTAAGAAATTGTGTTCTCGGTTGGTACCCAGACTACTCACACCGGAACACAAAGAGAAGATGTTTGCCATTTCATTGGACTTTTTGATTCATTATGAGGAAGAAGGGGATGACATGTTGAGTCGAATTGTTACTGGAGATAAAACATGGGTATCCCATATCACCCCAGAATCAAAGCAGCAGTCGATGGAATGGCGACACACATCCTCTCCCGTCAAGGTCAAAGCCAGACACTGTTAAAGCGCAAGGTTATGGCAACAGTGTTTCCGGTGCGGTGTTTCACTTGTGGACTTTATGCTACAAGGAACAATGATCAACTCAGGTGCCTACTGTGAAACTCTACAGAAGCGCCGAAGAGCATTGCAAAACAAACGGTGCAGCATGCTGTCAAAAGGTGTTTTGCTTCTTCATGATAATGCAAGGCCTTACACTTCTCGAATGACTTGGGACTTAATCAAATCTTTTGGCTAGGAGGTTTTGGAACATGCACCATATAGCCATGACCTTGCTCCAAGCGATTTCCACATTTTCCGGTACCTCAAACACAATCTTGGCAAGAAGCATTTCAGTGAAAGCGGCCGTGAACTCTTGGCTGTCCGACCAGGCAGCAGACTTCTTTGAAGAGAGTTTTCAAAACTTAGTTCTAAGGTATGTGGGAGTCCGAATAAATCTTCGAATAAAAATCAGACTCTTCAGAAGGCGGGATTTTAGATTGGCGAGGTGGTTTGTCTAGGGGTAAGTATTTAAGGGTGAGTGATGAATTAAATGAATCTAAGTCATTAAAACACGAATACTTCTTTTAAGTAAAAGAGAGAATTTATTTAAAGTTAAAGGAAAATATTTACAAAAAAAAGATAATTACAAATAGAAAGAAATGCAGGAATTAAGTTAATTAAAAGTTGAGTAATACCTTTAGAAGACGGGGAAATGAACCTTTCTCATTATAGGATGTTAGGACTTGTGGTTGAACCTTTCTCATTATTGGATGTTAGGACTGGTGGTGCCGCGTTGGGCGCGGAAATGCGGTAGACGCGATGTGTTGATCAAGCAGTAGTTAGTTGGCCTCTGCCGAAAAATTATTCAAGCCGGAGCTACGAAAGCTCACTAGGTGGCGCTGCTTCGGAATGCAGTAATAAATCAAATTGAGATTTATGGTCCTCTGAAAAGGATATCACTCAACCTTTTTACAAATGTTTCAAAGGGAAAATCCTACAGAATCACCCTCTCCTGACAGAGCTGGTCTCTCAGCTCTTACAAAATGTTGAGAGCTTAAGTAGCTTAAATACAAACTAGTTTTAGTTACAACTATAAATTTGATGATTATTGGAATGTGGACGTAATAAAGACAAATAATGTGATTCTTAAAGATAATAAAATAAAATAAAATATTACAGATGAAAAGATGTATACCTAATATTCACAATTCCGGACCTAAAATAAAGCATATAAAAACAAAATATTCTATGTTGTGATCTACAATTAACTAAACCATAAAAAAAAATCCTTCGCATCAATAGAAAGATAATGAATAATACGAAAATATAATAAATGTTACAAGTGAATATAAAGTGATTAATGGAAACGAGTGTTACCATAGAATATCTATTAATTTCTCAAGAGGGATATGAGAAAAATTAAAAATAATAACAAATATAAAAATTCAATTAAGCATAAAAAAAATGTTTCATCAAATCAGCTGAGGTGGTGGTTGAGTTTGGTCCATCGTGCTGACCAACCTTTTCCACTTCATACCTATCCTTGGAATTAACTTTTGTTACTTTGTAAGGGCCTAAGAACTTTGGTCTTAGTTTCAGTCCAGCTCCAAATTGGTTCTTTGGATAGCTACTAAATCACCTTCTTTGTATAACGAAGCTTTCTTTCTTCTTCTGTTATACGTCTTTCTATTTTCAGACTGTAGGGTTTCGATGTTCTTTTTTGCATCGTTTCTTAAAAATTCGTGTTGTTCTAGTAATTCTTTCGCCATTTCTTCTAGAAGTAAGTCTTTGATTAGGATGTCTTCCTTGTTACGCATTTTGATTCCCACTAATAGTTCGAATGGTGTCCATTTTGTACTGCGACTTATAGTACTATTTAGTATTCTCTGTAATCTGTCGACGTATTTGTACCATTTCGTTGAGTCGTCTAATGATAGTTTGGTGAGAACTGGAATCAAAGTTCGATGAATTCGTTCAACTTGTCCATTTCCTCGAGGAACACCTGTTGCTATTTGTAGATGTTGAATGTTCTCTTCATCACAGTAGTCGTTGAATAATTTTGAAGTGAACGCTGAACCTCTATCAGAGATAATTCTGATGGGATTACCAAAGGTCTTCTGCTGTTGTTTTAATTTTTCGAGGGCACTTTCAGCAGATACAGTTTTGACGGGATATAGCCAAGTAAATTTGGTAAAATGCGTCTACTACGGTGAAAATGTGTTGATAGCTTTTGTTTGTGGAGGGTAAAGGACCAATGAAGTCAACATGGTACGCACTTAAAGGAATGCTTTCCTTAGAAATAGATTCAAAAACCCTTCCTTTTTTTTGCCAGTTTTCTTATTAGCTAAGATACATGGAACACAATTAATTATTACTTTTTTAACGACGTTGGATAAATTTGGGATAAAAAATTCCTGTTTCACAATTTCTTCTGTTTTTCCTACTGAGAAATGACCATTTTCGTGAATCAATTTAATTAGTTCAGCTTGCATTGCTTTAGGTGTTACAATTAATTCTCGACCATTTAAGTACTTGTAGAGTATACCATTTTGCTCAAAAATTCTTCTGATTCTTGCTTCTCTAGAAGTGATTTCAATGTTTGATGTTGTCATCTTCCTCTTGTGCATTTTTAAGCTTTGAAGTTAATGTATCATTGCATACCATCATTACGGGATATCGGCTAAGAGCATCAACGTGCTTCATACGACTTCCAGCTCTGTGCTCTATTTCATAATCGAATTCTTCTAATTGAAGCGCCCATCTGGCTATGCGAGTAATTAGCTCCTTTTTTTGCATAGTCTTCTGAAATGCTGAACAGTCAGTTACTATTTTAAAGTGTTGTCCTAAAAGATAAACACGAAACTTCTTTAATGCGTTGATAATTGCTAGTACCTCTAGTTCGTAGCTGTCATACTTTTCTTCTGCTGTATTTGTCTTTTTCGACATGTAGTAAACGGGATGTAACTTTCCATCTTCTGCTTCTTGTAACAAAATTGCGCCGTACCCTTGTTTACAGGCATCTGTATGCAGTTCTGTTTTTCGTCCATACTTGTAAAGATGCAAGATTGGGCCTTCGGACATGATTTTCTTCAATTTTTCAAATGCTTCTTTTTGTTGAATCCCGAAAAAACAAAGAGGTTTTCTTTTCTTGTTAAATCGCTAAGTGGTTTAGCTATCTTTGAATAATCCTTGATGTACTTGCGGAAATATCCAGTTAAACCAAGAAAACTTTGTACTTGTTTTATTGTTGTTGGTTCTGGAAATTTTCGGACAGCTAGTGTCTTCGTGGGAGATGGTTTAATAGTTCCGCTTTCTACAATATGACCTAGAAATTCAATTTTCTTTTTTAAGAATTGGCACTTCTTGAACTTAATTTCTAATCCGTATTTCTTTGCGACTTCAAAAATAATTTTAAGTTTATCGAGACCTTCCTGTTCGTTTTTCGCTGGAATGACGAGATCATCTAAATAACTGATTACAATTCCTTTCCGAGTAAGATCTCTAAATATACTTGATACGTAGCGTTGGAAAACTCCTGGACTTGTGCTTAGTCCGAAAGGAACTTTGTTGAATTCAAATTGTCCATCTGGGACGATAAAGGATGTATACTTTCTACAATCTGTGTCAACATCGACGTGAAAGAAACCATTGCGTAAATCTAATGTAGAATATACCTTTGCTTCGTGCAAAGTGTCTAAAACATCTTCGATGATAGGTAACGGAAATTTATCTTTCACAAGCTTCTGATTCAATTTTCTGTAGTCAATGCACATTCTCGAAGATCCATCTTTTTTTACCATTACGATTGACTTGCATATTCCGCAGAACTCGGACGTATAATGCCTTCGTTGAGCCATTCTTCTATCTGTTTGTTTACTTCTTGTCTTTCTGTGAAAGCTAGTCGACGAGGAGGTTGACAGACTGGTTCTTTGTCTTTTAAAATAATTCTCATTGTGACGTCAGTAGATGCTGTTTTTTCTGGCTTGTAGTCTTGAATTAACTTTTCAAGTTCCTTCTTGATTTGACGATTTTCAACATGACGTAGGTCTAGTTCTTCTTGAAGATTTTCAGCAGATATTTGCATAAGCTGTGCATGATTCTCATATTTGTTGAATTTAACTCCTTCTTTAGTAAAACTTATCGATGCTTGTTCCAAAAGATCTGATCCAATAACTGCTTCAATTTTAATTTATCAGTCGGTACAACATGCCAAGTTAACGAGTAATTTTCATCATCTATTTTGAACTCATGTTCAAAGGAACCGATAGTTGTCACTTGTGCTTCACCAATACCTGTGAGAAGCATCTTGTTCTTCGATAATTTTGTTGGATCCATTATTCTTCTGCTTGAGTTTTCTCGAAGCAAACTTACGATACTACCACTGTCTATGAGCGCCGTGATTTTCACCTTTCCAAAAAATATCTTTTTAGTACATAAACCTTCCTTAACGATGAGTGTGCAAGTTTCTTTTGGCTTTGAGGTTCTTTGAATTTCTCTGCGATTTTGAATAGTTCGTCTGAGCATGCTTGGAAGCATTGTGATTTGCGTGTTCTCGTAATTTTTGTTGTAATACCCTTTCTGCGCGCTGTCTTGATATCTTTGAACAGATTCGTACTTGGTAACAGGGGCTTCGTAATGTTTGTTGTAATTCGTTGACGCTGGAAACTTATCTTTCCTATTACACTCGAATTTTCCTGGTGCTTCATACCTGCGATTCTTTTCTGTGAATCTGAATTCTTGTTTCTTCACATTTGGACCACTCGATTTTTGTTTCAGAGTCCTTTTAAAGTCTTCGAATTCTTCTAGTTTTTCTGCTAATTGAACAGGGGAGTTCATATTTGCCCATTCATCAAGATAATATTCGTTAAATTCAAAAGGAGTTTTTCGTTTGAGTTGATCTGTTATGATTAGATCTGATAACTTGTTGAAAGTATCTATCTTCAATCCATCTATCCATCCGTTGAAGTAAGTGTTTAACTCATGGTAAAAATCAATCCATGTTCTTTCAAATGCTTTTTGGTGAGTGACAAATAGTTGTCGAAACTTTTCTGGAGTTAGTTTAAAGCGTTTCAGCAGTAAATCTTTAACGTGTTCGTAAGAGTTAGCTTTATCGTCAGGCTCTCTCGCTATGATGTGAGATACTTCCGTCGGTAACAAGCCTAACAGATGAGAAACCCAGTTTTCTTGATCAATATTCAATCTCTGCGCCTTGACGTTCAAATAATTTTAGATAAAGACTGTGATGTCTTCTTTCAAATCAAAACGATGTATAAACTTTGAAACTACTTTGACGAAATTTAGTATCACTTTCTTTGGATGTATCAGCGCCTAACTTGAATTGTGTTTGGATTCTTAACTTTTCCAACTCAAACTCATCTTTGCGTTTTTTTGCTCATCTAACTTCAATTGTTCAGCGTAATTTTTCTTCTCGTTCTTCAATGCGTAATTTTTTTTTTGCTCTTCAATGCATAAATTTTCTTCTCTGGCTTTGCGATCCTCAACATTCGTTGAATGTATGTTTTTGGTCAGTTCTTCGTCATAATCTTCACTACTAATAATTAGATCTTTAAGTGTGGCGATGGTCATTGATTTATCGAATTTTAAATTTAATTCCGTGGCTAAGACAAATAAATCTTCGCGTCGACCTTTGCCAAGATACGCCATTTTAAAATTTAAATATAAGTTTAGATAGTAACCAAAGGAATAAACAAAATTGTTACGCGTTCAAACAAAAAAAAAATGATGTTGCTATTGGCAATTCTCGTTTGCATTTACAAAAATTCTCAAGTTAAAATGATATTGCATCAAAATACACTAAATATACATTGAAATATTCAAATTCTATTCATTTAGAAATATTTTAAACCAGTAATGTGTAAAGACAACAATGCGAGCTAAAATACGTAATGCTTAATTTAAAGTAGTCAAATCATTAATTTCAACTAAAAACAAAACCTTTTTTTTTTTTTTTAAACCATTTAATATATCAGTTATCTCATTTCGTTATAACAAATGCAAAAAAGAATTTGAAAGAAAAATAAATATAAATCTTGTTTAGAAACAGTGATTAAATTAATAGCGATATGAAAAAGTTAAGGAATATAAAGTTCTTTGCTGAAAAAAGCAAACAATTAGAAGTTATTCAATTAAGAAAAATCTCGTATATATTTTTTATTACACTAATAAAAATAAAATCTTTTTAGGATCTCATCAGCAAATTTAAATGGATAAACACATGTTTCAGCATAATAATTCTGTCAAAAATGAACTCAAAATACTTATATATTAAACGATAAAATACACAACATTAAAATAAGATTATACACGATCCTTCATCAATTCTAAAAACATAGCATATTTCTTTCAAAATATATTTCTGGAATACTCGTAAAAATAATTAATTACTAAACATCTGCAAGAGAAATGTTAAACTATATGAGTCATCGAAATTACGATCGCTTCGAAACGGTAATGTTTAGGAATGGAAAACATTAATTTCTTAGTTCAAGGTCAATGACGCAACCCAAAAAATGAAAGCTTTTCGCAAATACATGAAATGCAATTCCTTATTAAATGAGATAGCAATTCCTTATTAAATGAGATACAAACTTGAATATTGCGTACGACTTTCTTAATATTTTAAAAGATATACTTGTAGAAAATTTTAATTGATACAATTTCTATACACATAGAAAAATAGTATTTCAGAAAAACACACATCATATTTAAAAATATAAATTACTTCATGAAATCGACTACAACAATTTTTTCATAATCAAATTAACGGTGACTCACGTATTCTTTTAGATTTTTTTTCCTTTTGAAGAACAATATAAAAAGTACCTGATACAGTTGACGACGTGTGATTAATTACTTGAAAACAAACTTCAAAGGCTCCTGGATGTGTTCACTGGACTTGTGAAACTCTTGTAGTTGTTGTACACGGCTGAAAATAACTTGAAGCACCTAAATGTTAGTATGTTATGAGAGGCAATCCGCATTTTCGATTCAGTCCGTTTATAAATTAGGCGTGCAGCCAAAAATGGGTTGTTTTTTTTAAAGAAGAAGAGAGAAGGTTATCAACTTATTATTTAGAGAAGATTTTCGAAATCAAATCCCGGCGATCCCCAATTATTTCTGTGGGAGTCCGAATAAATCTTCGAATAAAAATCACTCTTCAGAAGGCGGGATTTTAGATTGGCGAGGTGGTTTGTCTAGGGGTAAGTATTTAAGGGTGAGTGATGAATTAAATGAATCTAAGTCATTAAAACACGAATACTTCTTTTAAGTAAAAAGAGAATTTATTTAAAGTTAAAGGAAAATATTTACAAAAAAAAGATAATTACAAATAGAAAGAAATGCAGGAATTAAGTTAATTAAAAGTTGAGTAATACCTTTAGAAGAAGGGGAAATGAACCTTTCTCATTATTGGATGTTAGGACTGGTGGTGCCGCGTTGGGCGCGGAAATGCGGTAGACGCGATGTGTTGATCAAGCAGTAGTTAGTTGGCCTCTGCCGAAAAATTATTCAAGCCGGATCTACGAAAGCTCACTAGGTGGCGCTGCTTCGGAATGCAGTAATAAATCAAATTGAGATTTATGGTCCTCTGAAAAGGATATCACTCAACCTTTTTACAAATGTTTCAAAGGGAAAATCCTACAGGTATGACAAGTGCATTAATTAACTCTGCAACTATGTAGAAAAATAGGCAAAAGTATGTACAATCCTAAAATAAAGGTTTTTTGAAACAAAATATTGTCATTTTTTTAAAGACAAATGGACCTTACTTAAAAAACAACCCTCGTATATTGAAACATTTTTTTTTCCAAGTTAATACCATTATTTTTAAAATAAAATGACAATGAAAAACTTTCATTACATAATTTTGAAAGAAAGCCAAAATAACATGACTCAAGAACTTTATTAGGACAACAAACCTCATATTATACATAAATTTTAATATAAAACAATTTCTAAGTATTTAATTAAAAATTTCAAAGAATACATATAAATATTTTTATGAAAAATTATCAAATTTAAATTTTGGCAGAAATAATATTTATTACTCACATTAGCAACTTTCCTTACATCTCCATACTGAGCAGTGTAAAAGACGCAACTGTTTTTTAATTCCTTTAAAATAGTTTTCCTCGCTGTTACTTCATGATCGACTATTTTGAAATATTGCTGAAGAAAACTATAATAAGAATTGATCTTTTCTGCAACCTCTACACATTGTGCAGATCCTAAAATAAGACATGAAAGAACAGAAGTCAAAAAAAAAATTAGAAAACAAATTATTAAGATCTCAGCAAAATGGCATTATGTGAAATAAAACAAAATAATGCATTAATAAAAATGTGTTAATTTTTTTCATATCATTAAACATGGTCTTTTTTTTTAAACAGACAAGTTGAATTTACAACAAAAAAAATTATTATTTGAAACCACTTTAAAAAAAACTGTAGTCACAATATTCTATTAAGCTCTTAACAGCAGTAAGTGTACATATGCCTCACTCAGCTGGTGCAATAACTGCCCCTGGCATATATATTATAAACTAGCTGGTATACCCGTTCTTCGCACAGGTGAACTGAAATATTAAACAATACAGATTGAAGGATAAAGACGTTTTTAATGAGTTAATTTTACATGAATTGCAAATTAAACAAAAAAAGCTTTTAGCATATCTCAGCTAAACAAAAAAAAAAAAGAAAGAAAGAAAAAAAACACACCTTTGTTAAATTTTAAGTATGTAGATTTAATAGCTGATAAAAAGGATTTTTTTTTATTTATAACTCTCCATAACACTCTTGAGGGTCGATTTTTGAATATATCTCCCTAAGCTGATCTCTGCTCGGTAAAAGTAACACATTGTTAAGTTTTGTGTAATGAACGTTTAAAAAAGTGTAAAACATTAATATTACTTTCTGTTGTATTTATTTTATGTTAAAATTGCAATATTCGCTAGCAACACCATTTCTTAAATTATAATGGCGATTCCATGAAAAACATAGCAAAATGTTTATGATAGAGTCAAGTTGGCAAATGTCTAGCTACTTTCATAGCTTGAGCTTTATTAGAGCTTTGTAAGATGCGCCGTGTAGGGGGGCGATGCACATTAATACTTTATCCACCGCATTATGATTAACTGCAATTTTTTTCATACAATATTTTTTTTTTTGGATCACTACATTGAAAATTAAGGGATATACATAAACAAAATATTCCACTTTGGGGGATTTAATTCGTTAGAGCTAATAAATCAATTAAAGATATTCCACTGTAAAATTAATTATATACACAGTTCACTTAAAATAAATAGTCAAATCGTTTTATATATAAGGTCTTCATTAACATACAAAAACATAAAACACTTAAATTTTGACAAACTATTTTTTCGGGACAAAAATAATAATCTTTGCAATCTGCTGAAAACGCAATATCTGCTACAAAACTATTCAGCTTCCCCGCAAAAATACTCATCATAGAACCCGTGCTGCCATGTATCTTGGAAGAGTGGATTTCAAAGAATATTCCTGCTAAGTATTGGTAGAATATTCCTCCTCTAAGTTGGTGTGGTGTGGTAGTTAGGAGAAGGGGATGCCAGCTCAGGTGTCGTCCACGTCACTTGACCATGGTTCAAAATTACGTGTTCCGTTGCCAAAAGCCCTCGTGTAGCTGAACAGTGCGATGTTAATATTCACTCACACCGAAAAAGACAGTACAGTAATTATAATTATTTTTATACTTAAAAATGCAATATCTGCCTATTCAATTAAAATTATAGCGTTATAAATTAACTACAAACCACAAACAAATTTTGAAAATTTGTCCATATGATGTAGTGTGAAAGAGAAAGTTTATTTACTTTAAGTACCAGAACTGATAAAAGCATTTATTTAAAAAAAAAACAATTTCTTACTACCAAATGTGCATAGTAAAATCATAAAAAAACATTAAAATAAAGAGAGATTTATAACCTCTCCCTTCAAAACTTAGTTTTATTCTGAAATAAAAACAATTAGGGATTATGCTGATCCCAGGAATTAATTAGAAGTGAGCGCCTTGTATAGCCAAAACAATAAGGGTTTCTTCACAAACACAAAAGGTAGATATATGCTGTTGTGGGCTTTTTTGCAGGGCATGCCAGAATTGCTTGCAGATGGCAGAATTTTTTCCTACTTACTTGACAAATGTCATTATATTTTGGACACTTCACACAATATCTTTATAAATTATAGCCTATGGAATAAATTATAGCCTATGTGCTATTCTGATGTATAAGCTATATTACTGTAAAGTTTCATTAAAATCCATTCAGTTGTTTTTGTGTGAAAGACGGCCAAACATCCTCAGAAACTTTTGCATTCATAATATATATCTAGATATATGTGCCTTCCCAAGGTATGAACCTTTGCATTGTGTGTGTCCTACTATGATTAAAACTATTCTGAAGGCTTTGGAATGCAACACAATGGTCTTAACAGTGTTTATGAAGGGTTTAGTTATTTATGCCATCACCCCTTCCACACACCCCAATAAGTTACATGATAATATGTACCTGTGCAAAAAAGTGACACTGGGGAGTGAATTGTGTAACTTTTATTCGGCAGTTAAGAGGTTAATGTAATTTAACACTGATTTTTAATATGTTAAGGAATTCACACATTAATGCATTTTACTAACATTATTCTAGAAAACAAAAAAAAAAATACAAAGTAGGACAGTGATTTTTAGTTATAAAATTTCATACAATTTAAACAATAAGTAGTTTTTACTACAAGATATATCAGATATTTATAAAGGTATGTTAATGTAGAATCAAACTTTAAAAAGGAAAAGAACTAGTAACTAGATAGATCAGAATTAAATTCAAGTATATATCTCAATATAATTCATATTTCAGTGCTTTAATCTAAAAGTCTAAGGAGAATTTTTTTTATATATTTAACTTTTTTTTAAAAATTAAATCTGCACTTTAGACAATTCAAATTTAGATGTTATTTATTTGTTTTTTAAAAAAATAAATCTATACTTCACATAATTCAAATTTAATTATAATAATATGCAAGTCTATTACTATTCTTAAACACAAGCAGAGAAAAAAAAATTAATCAATACCCTTTAATTCATTCCATTCAGGTATTTCAGGCACCTGTACACATTTCAGATTCTCTTCTTTCTCTTTCATTTCTGATTCAACGCTTTTCAACTTCTTCAAACTATTAATGAAGTTTTTTGTCTGCAACAAAAATATATATCATCATGTTTCCCCCCCAAGATTTAAGTACCATAATCAGAAATACAATAAAATAAAACATTTTTTATGGATAACAAGAACACAATAAAGATAAATAAAAACACTACAAATGAGTTTGAATGACATCAAAATTATACCGTAATGAATATTTTTACCATCGATGAAAATTATACCTTTTTCAGTAACATAAAATGTCACAAATATAATAGTATTTGTGTGTTACAGTCAAAGTTTTTAAAAACTTTTTTGCTGGAGACAGAAAATGACAATTTATTAAGTAAAAAGTTCAAATATATGTTTTGTACAGTTACATTTTAACTATTTTGTAAAAATTGTTGGTTTTAACCAGAGTTCTGGGATTTTTTTAAACTGGAAACATCTACACAAAATATTTTTAAAAAATAGCTTAAATACAGCATATAAATCATACAGCAATGGTAAAAAGTTGCAATATTTTTCAAATGGATTTTTTCCAATTTTCAACCTATTTAGTTTCCCACATTGTTTTTCAACAAGGAACTGTTTCTTGAAATATAGCTTCATGTCATTCAAATTTGTACAACTGGGTTTCTTAAATGTTGTATTTTTTGTAACAATTTTATAATATTTGTTTGCTGTTTGCAAATAGCACTACTTTGTTTTTGAAACTTATATCAAAATATGAAAATAGCTTTAAAATAATAAATCACATAAATCCATCACAAACATAAATGATTACACTATTTATCAAAACACAAATGGAAATGATGTAATTGCCATGAAGGAATGTTGTAAAGCTACCAGAATCTGGTGCACTTCCTAATTTTAGCAATTTTTACCAACATAATTACGATAATACACATGTACCAATACAATTTTATACAGTAAAACTAAATGAGTCAGAAGAGAAGAAAAATTCAAGTGATCCCTACCAAATTAAGTCAACTGATTATTTAAAAATAAAAGTCAATTATTTCAAAAGTCTTTCTTTTAATAACAAAAAAATATACAGGTATATATACGGGTTATAATGATCTAAAATATAAACATATTTCACATATGAGGGCTGGAGCATAAGTCATGACAACTATTTTTTTTCTTGTAGATATGTGGACGGATCACAAACGTATATGTGTCATGTGGAAGTTCTGCAGGTATAGTGTGTATGCAGATCAATAGATGGCTTTGTGATATCTGGTAGTAGTGCAGCAAGGGCTGTGAAATCAGTCAGTTGGTGAGTGTCGTGCAAGATGGAAGAAACCCGTGTTGAGCAGCGCATTTACATCAAAATAACCATTCCCCGAGGGAGAAATGTGATGGAATGTCACAGTGAATTAGTGGAAGCCCTTGGGAATAATGCCCTACCATACCGTACAGTAGCGCGGTGGGTAGGAAAGTTTCAGCAAAGATGTATGTCAACCAGTGATGAGCAACGTTCAAGACGACAGGTCAGTGTGAGGAAAAATTGTAGCACCCACCCGACATTTCACCCTGTGACTTTGTGATCTTATTCCAGGATCTTATTAAGGAACCAATACATGGTAGGCGGTTTGCAACATGGGAGGACATTGCTAATGCTGTGCCTCAACAGGTGACCCGATTAACACATGATGCGGCAAATGCTGAGGCTCATGGTATTCAATGCCTTCCACATCATTAGCAGCATGTGGTACATTGAGGGTCTTTAGGCCCAGTTTGTCATGTCAACTTTATGTGTACTGTGTTGTCATTCTTTAGCACTGTGAAGGCCATATTGCCCAGTATACTACCATAATAAATTAGTGTGTTACGATATTTCAGTGCTATTCATTGTCCTCACATGTAGTTAACACCTTGTTCTTTCGTCTGTATATATCACATTTTACAATGGGACTGGTATCTTCAAGAAAAAAATAGTTCCCATAACTTTTGCCCCAACCCTCATACTAACTGTATACACCTGGAGATTGTCACTAAATTGCCCTTTATATGTATAATGGCAAATTTGAAAGTGTTTAAAAAAATTTACAGTTAATTGCCATAATGCTACACAATACTGGTTAATATTTTAATTAAAACTTACACAACTAACTTACCGTATTTATTTCAATCTAAGCCACACTTTTTTGTTACAATGTTATTGCTACTGAAAAAAGCCCACTGGGAGACGTAGTTGGTTTGGAGCTGGCCTTGTATGCCCAAGTTTGCAGGTCCCACCCCGGCCCAAGTCAGTGGATTTTCATGATGTGGTAAGTATAAGATCCCTTGAGTGCCTGTTTGGCTTGATTGTTCTCAGCAAAATTAATTTCCTTGTCCGGTTTCACACCGTCAGAATTCAGGTGCTTCCCTCTGGGGAGGAAACTGAATGCAAAAATTACTTGCGGTGATTGGTATAGCACCTATGAGGTGCCGCACTTAAAAGAGATACCAGCTCCCAGGGAATGTACTAGGTCTGCAATGGTAAACACCAATCTGCAGCCCCATTAGAAGTAAACAAATGCTAATGAAAATCAGGTGCAGCTTTTTTTCTTTTTAGAATCAAAGGCAGAAAAATTCATTGAATAGGGCAAGTTGAACATGGTACTAACAGTTATAGAGCAATTACAGCTTCGTATATGCACTTAAAAGTGTTTAATACTTGTAAAATAAATTGATTATTCACCATTTATTAGTTCTCATTTTAATTTTGTAAATATTAGATACTGATAAATCATTTTACACTATTTTTTATTTTTTCACAAAAACGTGTTGAGAATTTGAGTGCAGCTTAGAATCAATGGTGGCTTAGATTGGAATAAATACAGTATTTCTATTTATTTCACCATAATGAATTCATTTTAAATCCAATCAATAGGCTATAATCAAAACATTAATTTTACTAAGGAAATCATTTTCTTTCAAAAAAGTGGCTTAATATTTATCATACGAAAATTTATATTTTTATTTATCATTAATGTGTTTAAATAAAGACATTCATAGCAAAAAAATTTTAAAGAAATAACTTTTAAAAAAATGAAAGACTAAGTAACCAATTCTTTAAAGTTATACTATATTTATACAAATTTTTATTTGAACAAAAACGACCTATGATGTATGAAAGGATCATAAAAAAAATGATAAGTTTTTATTTTGCCAATCAAAGTAACTAACCTTAATGTATTAAAGAAATGAACTCGGACACTTAATTGGATTAAAGAATACACTAAATCCAAACCATAATGGGACAAGTAACACAGTTTCCCCAGAATATTTGGTCAAGACTTTCTAAATAAGAAAAATACAATAAAACCATAGGAGGAACCTTGTGGATTTAAAAAGAAGCAATTTTACCATCAAAGATATTTACTGAAATATCAGTTTTTAAGACAAAAACTGCAAAACATAACTAACATTACATAATAATAAACAAGAAAACTTACCTAATTTCCTTCATAAATATGGATACCAATAATTATCGAATTTTAAGTTATAAACTTAAGTGTTTGTAATTTTGAAATCATGTGAGAAATTTGACTCCCTAATTTGACCAGATGCTAGTCCATCATATACTGCATTTAAACTATATTTGGTTTACTCATGAAAGCTAATGTCCTGAATTAAATAAAATAAAAAAGAATTCAAAAATCATGTATTTTTTTTATTTGCTGTTTGAAAGCAGCAAAGGAAGTAACTCTTGAATATAGTTATTTTAGCAAGAAAAAGGAAATGTACATTTAATTTGATCAGGTATTACGTTACCTAAAAGAACTATAATTCTTCATTGATTTTTTTCAATTTCATTTTAAGAAATTTTAAAATATTGGAGTAGTATAGTAGCATGGAAATATATCACGAAAAATTAAAAGTACAATTTTTTTTCTTCCTAAAATATATTTTAAGATAAACAAATAAAAAAAAAGACATTTCACCTACATTTTAGAAACATATGGCTGTATAGTATTTATATTCACTTTCTTTTTCTTGATGCCTTTTCTTAAATGAATACAATTTAATACATAAATTCAAACAAATTTTGTTATGTTGACATATACATTATTAGATACAATGAAATGGGTTTGATCTTAAATTTAATTCAATGGCAGCTCATTACAATTACAGCAAAATTATTTAAAATTCAAAATACTAATATAGTTTTCTTTAAATGTTTATTTAACACCTCAATCAAATAATCATTACTTAGTAATCATTTTTAAAAATAATAGGAATGAACTATACACATGAAGGATCTTTCTTGTTAATTTTTCTAATTTCTCACTTTTTAAATGAAATACATTTATAATTTTTCTTAATCTGAAAACTTTATTTTAAGTACCAAAATCTTTACTATGTAATGTAACAATCAATTTGTCGGCAATATTGTCAATGAATTCTACTACAATTTTGAGATGCATTGTTTATTGCCAGAATGCTACCAATAAGTAAATACTAAGCATATATTTACCTTAAGAGGAACTACATTTGTGAGCTATTGTTAAAAAACAAATACATTTTTGTGGATTTTTCAGAAACTACAGAACCAATTCAAGAGAAATTTAGCATGAAAATACTTAAAAGTATTACTAAAAAGAGGATAAAAAAATAATGGTGCTCCTCATGATCATGATTTATGCTCATGAAAGAGTACAATAATCCAAAAATGATGTTGCAAGATGGTATTTGTGTGTGGGGGGGGTAAATATGGGATATAATATCCTTGACAGCAATGTAGCTTTCATGATATACTCACGCTATTTTAGAAGGAGAATAAATCCCAAGACAATTCCAAGAGCTCACAGAATGTTCTAAGAGGGCTTGGTAAGTTGTATTTGCTTTGTCAAGAGCATCCCAAACATCTTCCATCAGATTCGATCTGGAGATCTGGTTGGTCATACCAATGTCTAAATATAATGAGGCATACCTCAATCACTCAAGCCCTGTGTATATACACTTTATTATAAAAAAAAACTGGTGCCAATTGTCCTCTAAAAAGTTTCACACAGAGATCTAAGATCTCATTATAATATCTCAGAATAATTAAGGCACTCATCCCACATCATGTTGGCATGTACCATAACATTACCTCTTCCCAGATGGAGGACTGGTAGTGACCCTCCAATCCTCTTTATAGGTGAACACCTTGAATTGATATTCATTGAAGAAAGCACAGGCCCACTGCTGCAACAACCAAAAACGTGTGTACCATGTCAAGTGGACTGAAGTGAGTGGGATGCAGACCACTGCATTTAGCCTTTGATAAACAGTATAGAAAATGAAGTACCCCAGAGGCAGTACAGATAAGTAGTTGTCACCTAACTAGTGGTGGCTCTTGAGTACCCAGTAACTGGTCTTTGGGATGTTCCAGTCTCCTAAAACTGATTCCAAAATCTAGAAATCAGGGCCCACTGTGCCATCTTGCTACATCTGCTTAGGATTGACATGCCTAAAATTTCCCCACTGTTCACTATTGTAATCCATGATCCACAAGTTGTATTTGTGCCATTGTTTGCAAAAGTTTTAAAAATAAATGTAAGCCTTTGGAAATAGGAGGAAACTAAAACTGCCTATAGTAGTGTTTGAAATAAAAGGTAGATTAAATTTGATTGGATAATCACAAAAAGCATATTTTTTTATGTTTGTTAATGTTTATTAGAAGAGATTTATATTTGAAAAATCCATGAATATATGTTTCTTAACTTTTGCACAATGGTGCCTCTTCAGAAACAATGTACAACAGTGTACCTCTTTTATCGGGGAATTGTCTACACACTATTTGAATTATCTTATCCATTCAAAACTAAATACATAAAAATGGAATTTACATATGCATTGAGAGAATTTGGGATAGACTTAAAAATTCCAAGACAAAACATACAGTTAAAATACATAAAAAATATAATGAAAATATTAAAAATGTCAAAAACACCTTGTATTTAGAAATAATTTCAAGTTCAGATTCCTCTTCTTCATCCGACAGTGTCTTTATTTCTGAACTGTTCACTAAATTGAAAAAATAAACATTGTAGTTGTAGAACATGAAAGTTGCTACTAAAAGTTTTTGATTGTAAGATATATTTATCTATTAATAATACATATATAACATGCAGTTCAATTTACTCACTTTTAACCTCTGAAGAATAAAATTCCTAATAATTCATACTAACTTAAATAATAAATCTTTCTATTTTCAATAAAAATTAATAAAGAGTTTAAATTATCCCTCCTTTTTAAACATAAGGGGCTAGTTGCTTACAGGATGCATTTTTGTACAAGAAGACACAAATATGAAGTCAATGAAGTGATGGAAAGCACTTCCATAAATTAATTCAATGACTATTTTAAGTTTTTTGGCCTACTGAATATAGAGGTAATGAACATCAGTTTTTGATAGCATGAAATATAAATTTCTCTCCATTTATGAGTATATAAGGAACATAAAACGCTTACTCAGATGGAAAAATGTTTTATAAATAAATTTTACCAAATCTACAGGTATACATGCTACACTTAAATATGAAAGTAGATTTTTTTGTTGCTAGTTTTTAGATTGGCAGCTCTATTATTACGAAATTATCCATTGTAATGACCCACAGAAAAATAGCCTAACAAGTTAAAAGTCTAGTTTCTTAATAGTTGAAAAAGATTTGAAATGAAAACTAAAAAAACTGTACAAAGTACTTCAAACTAATACATTTGAAACAATATCATTTTAAATACAAATTTGAGTTTTTTTTATACATATATTTACACTTTATAATAGTAGTTTTGTGTATAAATAACAACATAAAAACAAACTTACATTTATTTTCTAGCCGATTAGCAAATGCCTCATCATAGATGTTTCGATCTTTCCACAGTGATAAAAGACGACTTACATCAGATTTAATTTCTTTTACCCTTGAAAACAAAATTACATGTAATAAAGATGTAGACAAAAATTAGTGCAGGCATTTCAAAATCAGATTTTTTTAAAAAAAATATTTTTTTTTTTATTAATTTTAATCAATTCATTTTCAGATAAAAATATAACTAAGTACAAAAAATCATTTTTGAAAATGATAGCGATATGTAAAGATAAGTTTTAAAAAGAATATTGACAAAGTTCTCAATAAAATTACAACTATAGTTGACATAAATATGCTTGAACATTTAAAAATAAAATTAAAGCCCTAGCTCTTTATATATTGATAATTTATTCTGTAAAAATTAAATTTTACTTTTTCATATATGATCTCATTTTAAAACTAATCAGCTTATACTTATAATAGAACTGCGGAAGGGGGAGGGAGAATGGCAAAAAAAAAATCCTATTGTACAAGCTATACAACTGTCAATACACAAATTATTAATACACAATTTGGCCAGTTAACTTGAACATTGCTATGTAATAAATTTATTACAACATCACGAAAAACTTTTTTATATATAGAGAGAAATAAAAACTATATTATTTTGTTAAAAATAAAAGAAAAAGGTAGAGAAAAGAAAAGTTGTACTTTGGCGCCTCATTTTTCTCATGAATCTTGTTGTATTATATATAATTTACATAGCAGTTTGACATGCCTCTGCAAAAGAATTATCACTCCATTTATATAAAACCTTGGGAAAAAAACAACTACATACAATAATGATGGGAAATGATATAAAGAAATGAGTGCAAGATTACAAAATTTAAATAAATTCACTACATTAATTTTAATTTTATTGAAAACAATTAGTGTAAAACAAATACAAATAAATTTATGAAATATGTATTTATGTAAATTGTTAAAAGAAGAAATATAATTTTTTTAAAATAATTATGCACATTTTTTAAAATTACTTTCTGAAAAACAATTTTAATAAATACAACAATACAAACCAGAATTATTTTATAATAAAAGAAACAAATTTACTGAGAAAATTTAAGTACTATAAAATCCAGCATATAACATGCACCTATTCTTTCACGTTGCATTTTTTTATTTTTAGGTATAGTCACCGTATAACGCACACCTACTTTTTACAAAGAATCCTGAAATATACAAATGCTATGCTGTTATGTTTTGAAGCCATTTATTCAAGGTATTATTCAAAGTGCTTTAGGAAAAAATAGTATATTTCTAGAATTACAACCCTTTATGTTCATAAGAAATGTCATTTCTTTCAAATAAGCATACTTCGAGATATGTAGCAGTCAAATTTTTTTTACGCTTATCTCTTTTTCTTATTCTTAGAGCTCTCATTTTCATATCCAGCATATAATACGCACCCTTGAACTTCGATTTTATTTTTTGTGTTAAAAGAGTGTGCGTTATACGCTGGATTTTACGGTAACGAAAAATGAAGTCTACTTAGGTAAATAAAGAAAAGGGGTAAAAACTAAAAGCTTACACTTAATCTGGCTAGATTCAAAAGAAAAACTTGAGTTTCTTTCTTTTTTCTAGATCTCTTTCTAATTTCTCTTTATATTTTGCAACAAGGATTTTTTTTTTTTTACTAAATATCTGTCTAAGGTGGTAATGATTTGTTAGAATATGTGCCTGATGAAATAATTTAATATTTAATCAGAAAAAGGTGTAATTCAACACAATAAGAATAAAGAATACATAGTTTACTTTTCAAGAAACACAGCTTTTTCCAATACTTTAGAGAAGGCTTCTCTATATTGAGGAGCTTTTTTCTTCCCGCAATTTTGTATGACATCATTAGCAACATAGAACATCACCAAAGCATTGGCATCTAAATAAGAACATTAAAAAATGAATTGACTGTAAAATAAATTGAAAAGAAAAAAAAATCAATTTTTTAAGGCAAGATTATAAATGTTTCAAAATCTACTGAAATTATTCCTAATGTATTACTATCATTATTACTTAACAAAGAAAATGCTACCAGTCAAAAAGAATGATTAAACAAAAAAAAAATCCACTTACTTATTTTAAATTATAGCAGATATTTACAAAAATTAAAATAGCAATGAAAAAATGCATTAAAAATGTGAAAATACAGAGAAATTAATATAACATTTTTAGAGCATTTGAAATTACAAAAAAATTGGTACTTAACAAATTACATGTCATACCACAGACCATAGTAATTTTTGAAAATTTTAACCATATCTTTAGTGAATTTTAACAGATCGAAAAATGCCGAATTTAATGCCGAAAAATGTTTAGCAATTGTCCTTATAATGGCGTCAAACAGATTGACATATTTCTTGAAATCTTTGATGATATATCTCTTGAATGCATTTAATTTTTGGTGATAAATTGCTGGCCTTGGGATTATTACATAAGTACAAAGTATTTATATCATTTTAACATACAACAGTTACTTAGAAAAAAAAATTCTATTAGATTATTACCAAACAAGAATGTATTGGGAAAATATTGATACTTATGTATTATCGCAACAATCACCAACATTCTTGCTAAGTTGATAAGACCAATTTTGCATGTGTTGCATGCACTGAATTGGCAGACATGTGCTTTGTTTTACACAATGTTGCCAATAGGTTGCGATAACATGTAAGTATCAACTTAACTAAAAGTCCTCTAACTATTGACTAAAAAATGAACTAAGAAAATAATTATTTGAACATTTTTTTATGTGTAACATGCTTGAATATAATATCAATAATATAAAACAGTATAAAGCAATAAAGTAGAACCTGTTTTTGTGTGGTCTTTTTTTAAGTGATTTTAATTTTTGTGCGATTTAATTTTTGTATGATTTCTTTTTGAGTGATCTATTTTAATGCGGTATATGAATTTCAATGGTTTGGGTGGCACTTTAATGTTTTCTATCAATGTACGTACATTTCAAGACACTCTGTTCAATGGTTATAAACAGTCTCTTGACATTGCACATTCCATTGCTTTCTCTCAATGCACTAGCAGCACACACTTGATGGAAGACGAAACTTTCAATGATAGTGACATTATCAATAATTTGATAGACAAAGCCGGACATGAAGAACCGAATTTTTTGAGAGCGGATACAATATATGCTGGGATCCAGCTTTCCAACAAATCGGAAAAGCATTTTCTTAAAATAGATACCAATCCCAAAAGGAGTTTGAAATTCCAAATAGAGCTTCGACCATGCATATCTGGTTATCATGGCATTCACAAGCAACTGATCGTCATAACAAAAACTGATCACTTTCTTTATGGTGCCAAAAAATAAATCAATTGAAATTGTATCTTCAAGTGACAAAAGAGATTTTGAACTAATTCATCACAGGAAGATGCATGCTTTGGATCACGATGAGTAGCAGTGAATTATGCATGAGCATTTTGAAAATTTCACCCTGTATGCAATGAGAAATTAAAAGTTTCCATGAGGAATTTAATTACTTATTTTGTTTGGAAGTACTTTCTCATAAATTTCATACATAATTTACATATTTCTTTTTGCGCACCTTTTTTTAGGCCGTCCCTCTCCACCACATAAAAAAAGTTTTCTGTAGTTTGTCAACAAAATTGTTTGTTATATGTGAGTATTTATGAAATATTTTTAAATATTTTTTTGTGCCATCATTAACTAACTTTCATTAGATTTTAGTTTGATGTAGTGGTCTCCAAAGTGTGATATACATACCCCAGGAGGTGTGCAAAATGATTCTTAGGGGCAGGTGAAAGAAGTAATATAGTAATAAAACTAAGATAAGTACAGCACATAAAAACATTAGAAAGAATACAGAAACAATTCAAGTTTTATTTACATATCTTTTTGTTTTTCTATGTGCAAAAACCTTGGTTACATGGCATACATCAATGCAATAATCAGTTCCTGTCAAACTCTACTTAACACGGTACTATCAACAGAATTGACACAGTACAAGTTATCCTTTCATGCTGTTCTGCTACATCACATGGAAAAAGGGATATGAAAATCTAATGTGAAAAACCAAGTTTTTTTTTATAACATTGACGACATGAAAGGATAACAGGTGCTATCTCAATTAGGCTGATAATACCATGTTGAGTAGATTGTGGTAGGAAATGGACTATATCACAATAATGTATGCTATGTAACCAAGGTTTCACACATAGAACACCTGTAAAATATGTAAATAAAACTTGAATTGCTTCTGTATTCTTTCAAATGTTCTTTTTAGCTGTATTCGTCTTAATTTTTCTTAGTACTTCAAAAATCTCAAGAGAGAATTATGAATAACCCCATATATTAAATAAGGTAAAATTATAATTTTTTATTTTAGGGGTACACGATCAAAAAAAAAAAGTTTGGGGACTCCCACAATACACCAAAGCAAGAAATATTACATGGTTTTTCAATTCCTACTATTAGCTCATACTCTCTCTATATTTTTTTATTTTGGTGGAATTTTCAATCAATAATAAAATACATTTTAAGGTGTTCAATTGAGCCGAAACTTTATGCACATGATTATTTTGAATTACAATACAATAATTTAATTATAATTAATAAAAATTAATTGATTAAAACTAATTATTCAAAAAATTACAAATACAGCCACGTTGGCAACATTTCTGGTGACTTAGTGACCATTTTGGCCACTTGTGTCAAAACTTGAAAAGATTTTTCTCACATTTTAAAGCACTCGTTTGAGCTGAAATTTTCTATACACTATTGTTTTGGGTAAAAATACGATAATTGAATTATAATTAATTTGACTGAAACTAATTATTCAAAGAATTACAGATGTTGGCACAGATGTAAGATTACCCATGTTGGTTTCATTTTTACTGGTTTCTGACGCCATTTTAGAATCGTCTCTATTGTTGCAACAATGTAACTGTTAAAACAAAGACAAAAGTTGGCGTTGAAAACCTGTTTTTCAACCAAACCGGGTTTGTATTGTTACATCAATGCAGACAAATCATGCTCTTTTTTCAGTTCCTACTCTCTCTATTAGTTCACTCTCTCCCTATATATATATTTATTTATTTATTTATATACATATATATATATATATATATATATTGTTCCAATTTTCAATCGTTTATAAAATACTTTCTATTCATCCATTCAAAGTAGGAATTGACTTAAAAAATTTTTTTTATTACTTGTTTTTAATTTTGAATTTATTTCTTTTTACTGACAATACGTTCCTAGCTTATCACACTTCAGGAATGTCAATTTTCTTGATATGTTATTTTCAAAAGAATAATAAAATAAAATACCTTTTGATAAAGCATTATACCATTGCTCAACAATTTCTTCACAGCAATCTTTATAATGCATTATCCAGCCAGATACAGCTTGTATGCTCTCTCTTGATTTTGTTAGAGAGGCAAATTTTTTCTCAAGCTTCTCTATGTTTAATTCTTTGGGCATGGTTAAGAGTGAAGGTACTCACACTTAAAACTCTAGAAACAAATTAAATACATTACATCATAATAAAAGAAGTTTTCAAAGCACAAGAAATGATGAATTTCAATACCTTTTTTAAAAAATAGTTGAATGCATTTAAAAAAGGAAATTCATAAATATTAGCACTTATGTATTACACCATCAATCAATTTTGCCAAACAAAAAGACATTGAAATTCAAAAAAATGTAGCCAAGTGCTGTCGTAATTATTATTACTGTTTTTAATCATGCATGGAACAGTTTCCATTATTGGCTGTATATCCAATGCAGTGACGTCTTTCAATTTGACAAAAGTGGTCGACTCAAAATTTTTTAAAAAATTTTACTCAAAATCTTAGTTTAATCTATCTAGGCTCAGTCTACCGAGTGAAAAAAGATATGTAATACTAGTATAAACATTGACCTTGTCACCTGACTTCGTTTAAAACAGCAGAGCAAATGTACTTCGCTTAGCAAACTGTTTACGTGTTCAATTTACAAGCACATAAAAGGATTTAAAATGAATCACATGTTATGTACATATGTTGTTTAGTTATGATTTCCCAGAATGTCCCATTTAATTATTGTGTGACAGATATTAAAGGTTTTCCTTATTCAAATTACAGCTTATATAAATAGAATGTAACACTCAGGAATTTATTTTATCATTTGAAAATAAATTAATTTTTAATGAGAAAAAAATTTTCACTTTGTTGACTCTCCAAAATTATGAATTTTTATCAATTGGCCAGTAAAAGTTATTATTTGAATGAAGGAATGTGCTGAAAACTAGAATTGTGGTGAGAGCTCGTGGATTTTTGCCTCCAACGCCTAATGGTATCATATCGCGTTTCCATGCCACAAGTCCAGGGTTCAAAACCCTGGTTGGACAAAGTCGACTTAGCCTTTCATCCTCTCAGAGGGTCAATAAATGAGTACCAAGCTTGCTTCGGAAATAAACACTGAGGGTTTCGGGTCAGATTGACCCCCTGACCGGAAGATTGGCTTATGCACCTCAGTACCCAAAGACACAAAAACTGAGATGGGTCCAATAGGCCTTGGTCTGCTATGTGCTATTGCACCACTCAGTTTAGTTTAGTTTAGTTTTAATGTGCCTTTCTCCTCATAATGTCATTATTATTAACAATTTTTTTGATAAAGTATCCAATAAATATGGCTTCATCTTATACAGTACAGCCAGGGGCATTGTTACCGCAGTATTAATGATATGGGGCCCCCAAGCTACAAGGGCCCCAATATATGTAACTAGCCTCACTGACAGGGTTCTCATCTCTAAAAAGGGCCCCAAATAAATTTTGATACAGGGCCCACTAAGAACTAGTTACGCCAGTGGGTACAGTATCATTTTTTTCCCACAGTAAAAATTGCCTCTTTATGGAGCAATAATGAGTCCATTGATACAATAAAAGAATATTCAATACAAATCTTAGAGGTGTTTGGCATTACATTAAAGCATGTTTTCAGGATTGAAAGACACATTGGTTGAAGTATATTGAAGTTTATGTAGTAAATTTTGAACAATAAATTTATATCATTTGTTTTACAATAGCATTTTGAAAAGAGTTTGACCACAGTAGTAATACTAATTCATCATAATATTACCTATTTTAGGAAAGGATATTTTAATAACCAGTAGAAAAAAATTCTCAAATTTTACAACTTAAACAATAAAATAAAAATAATATTCACATAGGAATTTATTTACTATTTCTTAAATTTACTTTTCTCAAAGAGGGAAGCAGCGATGCACACTAAATCTGTCAAGAGCTGAAACGTCCTCCTATTGGTGTGGTGTGGTAGTTAGGAGAGGGGGTGCCAGCTCAGGTGTCGTCCACGTCACTTGACCATGGTTCAAAATTACGTGGTCCGTCGCCAAAAGCCCTTGTGTAGCTGAACAGTGCGACGTTAATATTCACTCACTCACTCAAAGAGGGAAATAAAGCCAAAACTTAGTATTAACAAAATCAATATACTCAAAATACTTCCATGTAGATTTTGATGTAAAGCATTTGCAGCTCCTCCCCCCACCCCATCCATGAATTGTTTTGAATTCATCCCCATAAATTCCTACATTATTTCTCACATCTGATGTGAGTTGTTGTTGCTAATCCTCTAGAAACTGACCAATTCAGAAAAGATCCATAAGTTCATTAACTCTTAAAAAGTTGAAAATAAAAAGATCGTATTATAAATATTTTACCCAGACAAATTCATATAACTCAAGATATAATCAGTAGAAGCCTAGTCAATTTGATATTTGGAACAGATCATAAAAATCTTGTTTTTTGAGAGAATGAGAGGCACTCTTGATGTGAACACTAGGATTATGCGAGAGTAGTCTGGGAGCTTCTGTCACACTTGAGAGCTAGAGCCAGACTGGGTCTATTGCCCATATACCAATGAATGGGAGACACCATCCAATCCACCATGTCATGATTTTTTTCACAGTGAGTATAATCCTAGAAAGGAAAGGGTCAAAGCGAAGGGAGTTCAAAGATGATAACCCACCTTTGCAAGTTTGTTCACCACTACATTGCCATAAAGGTCTACATGAGATGGGATATATAATTTCATATCTAAATCATTATATTTAATAGTAGATTCTAATAAAATGAGTTTCCCCCTGATTTTTCAAAATACTTTTTTTAAAATGTGTGAAGACCTAAAAACAAATTATTATTTCAAATGTAAGAGGGGAAATTTAAATTTCACAGAGACTTATTTCTTTTGGTATTTTTGTCTTGCCAAATAGGCTTTATTGGCTAGAACACACAATATATGCATAAAACGTTAGTTCTCATTGGTTTTTCATTTCTTTTAGATATATTATGAAAAAGACATTACCAATAAGAAAAGGTGGCAACGTTTTGAAAATGTAGTAGCGAGAATACTCAGTTTTGGTGGTTTTATTACCCGTACTGGAGAAGCAGAAAAGTGCTCTTCTTTTTCTGCTCTTTTGAAAGTATTTCATTACATTGACATAAATAAATTAAATAGTCCTGGCTTAAGAAAATACAAATTACATATTAACATTATTTTGATGAATTCAAAATAGGGTACTTATGTATTGTCACAACCCAATTGGCAACATCATATGAAACAAAGCACATGGTTGTCAATTCTGCGTGTAATGCACTTTGAAATCAGGGTTGCCAACTTGGCACATTATTTTTAACACTGGCATTGTGTTGCAATAGAATGTAGTATCCAAAATAGATAGTAGGACATCTACATAAGAGATTTTAATAGTGGTAATCAAATTGTAAAAAAAATGAGCCTCAAATGTTTTAAAATAAACTTCAATAACTGTCAATAAAAATTTGTAATACTTACAATATACAAATGAAAGTATATTTGTATTTAATGTTCATATGACAGCAGCTCTGTCACATGAAATATGATTCTCAAAACTTTTGATTAATTGAAAAATATGATTAGTAAGAAAATAATAAAGCTACCCTTTATAAATCCTGTATTGATGAGAGATACTGGTGATAAATTATTTCAGCAAACATCTAAGTAGAAGTTGCACAGTAGACTATTAGTAACACAACAGGGGCATAGCTACCGCCATATCAATGATATGGGGCCCCCAAGCTAGAGGGGGCCGCAACATGCGTAACTGCAGTCTTACTAACAGGGCTTCCATACCTAAAAAAGGGCCTCGGATGAATTTTGATACAGGAAACCCTCAGAGCTAGCTACACCAATGTAACACACCTCATTAGTTCCTATCCCGCTCAAATGATACAGACAATAACAGAACGAATAAGTTTTAGTTTAACATAAATTTTCAAGTATAACTATGATTTTTAAACAAAAATAAAATTGATAAGCAGATTTAGCTCAAGTGTATTATAGGAGGGCCACTTTGGATTTGGCGATTTTTATCTTAATGTCCTGGTGAGATAACGAATTCTAAAATAAATAATACCGAATAAAGTACCTTAGTGATCGCTTTTAGTCGCAAAGAAAAGGACTGTGCTACGTGCCCCCCTATACTACACTTTAATCGCAGATTTAATCAGTAAGAAAGCAATATAAATATCAAGGTACCTTGTATCAGACTATTGAAATTACACATTTTCAATACAATCCTACTTTTTAATATGCTAGACAGGGTTAGATCTAAGATAATACAGACACCAAGCAATGAAAAGAATGCTTTACTTTTTACTCTAGTCAGGCTATAACTAATTTAGTCATGATACTCCAATCCACACAGGGTTAATAAATCTATACTACATTCTTATCTTTTACCAAGACATATAATTGAATATGCTAAAAAAAACAACTTTTGTAGAAATATCAATATATAATAATTTCATCGAGAAACATTCAATTCAGTACCTGCGCTCTTTTAAAAATGTCGTAAAGTCTTGTTGCCCGTTAAGTACGGGTGGTAAATATTTTGCAGCAAAAACGTTGAAATACCCATTAACATGAGGGTATACATTTTATAAAAGGCACACAAAAGTATAGCTAATAAAACACAACAAATCAAACTTTCAGTCTTGTTCAAAAATAAAACATACACAACTTGTTTTAGTTACAAAATTCTCAGTGTCACCACAAAAATACGCAGTTTCATAAAACCTTTATTAATTCAAGATAAATATCGATAAATAAATATAAGTTTGCAAATTTAAAACGTATAACTCAATCTCAAAAAACTAAATTCTTTTTTTAACTCAGCAAGAATCAATTCAATTCACGCAGGGTGTATCATTTCCCATTCTTGTTTGTTTTCAAACAGTGAACGGATTTTTTATTTTTTTTTAAACGAATTTATGCGACGGAAAATTGAAGTCATAGTAAATGTCACCATTCTGCGTGATAAAAGAAAAAATTCGTAACGCTGGTGAAGATAATTTTTGAATTATTGTGAATGATATTTTAGGAAAAAACAAAGGGCAAAAATATGTTCTTAAAATCAATAAATAAATAAAGTGCAGCATATGTAAAAAAAGTATTGATTCTTATTAAATTCTTTCCCATTCATCACTTGAGGAGATCTAAAATTTTGGTGCCAGAAATATAAATATTTTTTTCCACAAATTAATAAATTTATTTCCTATAATCTTAGATAGAATGTTACACCTTCTTAGAAAGAAATTATTCGCTAAATTCTCATCGCAAGGTGTCAAAATCTGTATATCTCTTTAAATAATACACAAGAGTGATGGAAAAAAATTTAATCAGTACAAATGTCATTTCTTCAATTTATAGAATTCTAATCGCAAAATAAGTATAAATTTTAAGCAGTTGCGTACACTGACCTCTCTTATAGTGGTAAGGGAGGGTACATTCTAAAAAACACGTAAATGAAAAGGCCGAGAGAAAATTTCGGTAAAAATTAAAAATCTTACAGACTTGACGAACGAGGAGGCAAGGCCCTTTTTAACCTCCCCGGCTCCCGAGGCTTCAAACTGTTAAGCTCCCTCCCACCACCACCACACTTACACTGTTTCACCCTCACCTTCAGTGCTTACCTTGCCAGTTTTGGTTCAGAAAGAATTTTCAATTAACTCTCTTGCTCTTTTCCCTTTCTTTGCATTTGCTGTTTGGAGAGTCTTCCCATTATCCACCACCTATGAACCAAACTCAACACTTTGAGTATTTATTAGAGTGCTACTAAACAAGCACCTAATAAACCCACCATGTCCTGGAAGAGTAACCATAAGGAAAAAGCATAATGGCATGCAGTGGCGTAGTAAAGGGGGTGCCGAGGCCAGGGCCGGCGCTAGGGGTGGGCAAGCCGGGCAACTGCCCGGGGCGGCAACCTTAGGAGACGGCAAATAGGCTGTAAAATTAACTAGTTTATGAAGAAAATAAACCAAGATTACACACCCAAGGGTTCCTCGAGTCAAAAAAAAATTCGAAAAGAAAAAGATTAAAAATGTGTATGCAAAATATTCACGCTTTCTATGGAGTCCTAGAGCTGTTGTTTTTTTTAACGAGTATTCATTAGTGTTTAAAGCCATGTTTCCCAATGCTGTTCCACGGGGGAAAGGGGAGGGGGTGATAAAGAAGAATTTCGGCATCCGGTTCCTTCTCTTTCAACTAATTTCCTACAACAGTGTTTCTCAAACTGTGGGGCGCGCCCCCTGGGGGGACGCGATGACCTTACGAGGGGGGCGCGAGCATATCGAAAATAAAAGATTTAAAAAATAATTAGTTTACTGGAATGAATTAAAAAAAATACTTTCAGACATAATAAAAAATGCACTTTTACTCTGATATAATTTATAGGCGCACGCGCGCGATATTAAGTCAACAAAAATAAAAACTTCTTTAATACCTAATTAGCTATCTTTGATCCTATAACCAAATAAAAAAACTTTTATTTGATTTGCTGTAATCCCATGATGAGAGATTTTTTTATTACGCTTTTTTTAACCTAACATACTACTCTTTCAGAGAAAAAACAGATCCCAGACCCAAAATCGAAAAAATTTAGGAACATAAAAAATTCATCACTGTCATTATTTTTGAAATACTGCTCATTATAGCTGTAATCGGTTTGACCTTCTAAGTTATTGGTACAGTTAGTTATGACCCCTCTCTTATGTGTTCTCTGTTGCGCTTTTTCAAAGCAAAAGAGTTTTTATGATATTTGGAAAACCGTGGAGACACACACACACACAAGCCCATGAAGGATTACTTGGCCAAGACATATTTCTATAAATATTCTCAACATATAAAGCATAACGAAACACGTTTCAGACAATTTTTTTAGCAGTAACATACATATTATCATAATGAATATACTTTTTACCCGGAAGTGGTCGCGCGGGACACACAGATTACGAAATCGTTAATTCTGGCAAAACTGTTTATTTATTACCAAAGAAAAATTGAAAAGTCCTTGAAAGTAGGTAAGTAAACTTTCTCTTAATTAAATTATTCACTGGAATCATGATTTGTATCGTGTACAATAAAATAATTATAAAAAAAAGGATTGGGGTGACTCAATAACCCCGACCGTATCGAGTGCGTGCCTGCTCCCGGGTTAAAACATGTTGAAGTCTTTTCGCTTTAAATATTAAAAATAATTCAATTATTCTTCATCGATATTTTATATTATTGATCATTATTTAACATCAGTGGCGCACACAAGGGGGTCTGGACCCGCCCCCTCAAAGCCCTTGATTTTTTTCCGATTGATTATAATTCTAAGTTTATAGTACGCAAAATTTAATTAAGTATTTGTTATTAATGATTAATTTTATTAATTAAGGCTAATTATCTATTCAAGAATTAGCTTTTTACTGTGTTTTGTTCCCGAAAATCGACAAAATCAAAAGGAACCTGATATAAGATTAGTGAACTTTCGACCCCGGACCCCCTTGAAAAATTCCTGTGTGCGCTACTGTTTAACATCAATTATAAATGCTAATTCTGTGAGGCTTAAAATTACAATTCGCTTAAAACTAATTATAATTTGAGCAACCATTTTAAAAAAAATCATTTTACGTTTTTGTAAACATTGTCGAGCACTTGGCTTTGCTTCCCTTACAATTCAGCTATTATATCAATAATGTTTTATTTTCTTATAAATGAACTCGTGCAAAGAGCGGGCACTTCAGCCAGTATACTTGTAATTTATCAGTGCTGCACAGAATATTTTATAACTAATTAATCAATACTAAATTAAGAACAAGTTTAATAAGTATTGATGACGTCCATGAGCTTGTCTTAGAAAGCAAAGTTTTTATAAGGAATGCTTATGATTAGAAATTGACCCCCTGAGTTCTTTTTCTATATTTAGCAGATATCTATATTTTGTCTTCTAAGCAGCTACCGCATTTTGCAATATGTCCAATTTAAAAATTAGAGAAAGGAAAAATAACATAATGATTATCCTATTATTTTATTTATTTACTTTGCTTAAAAGTAGTATACAAAATTTAATACTTATGTTACTAATTTGTATGATTTATAATTAAGATTGCCTATTGTAGCTTTAGCATCAAAGTGCATTATTATTGCATTCAGTACATTATTAATGTATAAGGGGGGCGCGAAAAAAATTGTGATCGAAAAGGGGGGCGCCAGTATTGAAAGTTTGAGAAGCACTGTCCTACAAGTGTTACTGCTTTTTATGCGTGAATTCGGGTACTATTGAAAGAGATAGATTTTGGCAGAGATTAGTCTCAACAAAAGTGATGAAAAGCACAGTCAAGTCTTATGAATGAAAAGAAAGGGCAGAATGAACCTGAGAAAAACACCATTTTTCGAAGAAAACTAAAGGAATCTTGTGTGACTTTGCTTCCAATGCTTATGCAGGCAAGTCAAAGTCGGACAACAAAAAAGGTAACAATATTTTCATTTTCAAATTCTTTTTTAGATTTTTAATGCCCAGGAATTTTAATCATTGTGTAAGATAAAGTGAAAAGAAAAAATTATTTTGCTGCATTTGTGCTTTTTCTATTTTATTATTTTCTTTCGCCTTTCATACATAAATATAAATGTCATCAGTTTCGTAGAATATTGTCATGTTGATTAACATATTTAAGTATGTGCGTTTTCGTAGCTTCAATGTTCCGTCGTCGTCTTAAAACATTTTCGATTGACATTGTTATTGAAATGAAAAATATTATTTGCCCCTCTCGTATAAAAATAACTTCTTTAGTCGCTTATGAAGGACGATAGTAGGTAATTTAAAATGTAAAACATTAATGAGCTTTTCAGTTCATTCATTTATTTACCATACCTAAAGGATCCTATTAGCAATAGCTCGAAATTGAAATACAACGTAGTTATACTTATTATGATGATTTTGTTTTGTAATTGTAATATATTGTGATAATTTTGTTTAGTTATAAATGAACTAGTCCATTTCTAAATATTTAATTTACATTGCTTCAAACTGTTAAAAGAATTTTCAAAGAAAAATATAAGTTATTTTTACTTATATCGACTTTTTATCTTCGTTTTATTGAATGTAACATGTGAAATAAACATATAATTTTTCTAATCTATTCTAAGACTGTGTTAAGATAACCATTATTTTGTAAGATCAAATTTTAAAATCTTGAAAAATATATATATATTTTGCATATTATCGCCCTTTTAAGAGGAATTTGCACGATACCTTTTTAATTAAGACCTTTTACACCAGTGATTCCCAAAGTGGTCTATGACGACCTGCAAGGGGTCCTTGGCAGCAAAAAAATAGTTTGGTGGTCAATGAGGCGCAAGTGGGGGTCTATGTGACAGTGGATCTCATTGAACTAGATCGTGACTTAAATTTTAAAAGAAAATTTAATCAAGTGGAAACCCAATTTTACTCAATTAGCAGATTTATTTACTAAAATTAATGAGGTTAATTTACCCGTACAAGATGAGAGCATAAATTTTTTTAAAACAGGAACCATTTCAGCGTTTCTTTCCACAGTTAAGCTAAAGAAGTATAATACTGGAGATTCGGAATTTGTTCTCAAATTAACCCAGCCAATCTGTCAGCACGTTTTAACCTACTTCAACATTTAACTGCCTTTTCTTGAGATTTTGAAACCAGGTTTGATATTGTAAGATATACAGAATATTGTAAAATATTCTGTATGTTACTAATAAAGTTCATCAAAATGCATATTTCGAAAAATTTAAAAATTGAGTTAATAAATTATCTGCAGTTTAATATGAAGAAATTTTAAGAAAATATCTAACAGATTTTTTTGATTTTAAACCGAAATAATATAAATGTTTTAAAAAATACAAATTTTTAACTCAATGCAAAAACATCCTTTAGATAAATAAATTGTAAAATTTCAGCCGTGAATTTCAAATTTCGAAAGACGATTATTAAATAGATAATTAATTTGAATATATAGTGATATCAAAATAACATAGAATTAACAGCCCTAATAAGTAAACAACAATGACTTTAAGCCTGAATAACTTCCAAAGTTTTTTTAAAATTAAGTTTCAATCTTATTAAAATATGTTTTATTTGTGATTAATACATAAAGGCTTAATTCTCAATCGTTTAAAATCGTTGCAACGCATACAAATATAAAATACTTAGAATTCCTATTTCAATATCTTACCAAAAACGTTTCAGAACATAACCACTCATCTAAGACATAAACGAGAGGCATTTAATCAGTGTTCCGTAGAGCACTGGTGCACTACAAATTAAAGTTGGTGTTTTCAGTTCGGAATAGTTTTTATTTACTGTTTCATTTTACTATTATATTTCTTAAAAATTCTTTAAAATGTATTTTTCGTGATTGTGAAAAGGTTAGTATGTATATTTAAGAAAAAAAATTCTAGTAATAATAGGTTCCAATCTATATATAGCAATATTTAAAATCTTTAAAAAAAGCAACAATAAGAATGACAAAATTATGAAAGAAATTTCTTATAAAAAGCAACAGAAAAAGGATTTAATTAAATTTTATTCTTACAGAGAACCATAATTAATGTGAAAGAATATAGGTACTATTTTGTTGTTCCTGGTATAAAACCATTTAATTAAAGTGGAAACAAAATGTGCATTACAGAAATAAAAATATGATGAACACAATTTATTAAGAAGATAAATGATTTAAAACAAAATCGTTGGGAAAGCAGAATAGATGCATTAAAACCACTAAGGTATCAAGTAAGAGGAGTATATGACGCTTTACTTGCTGTTTGTATTAATTCGGAGATTGACAACTCTATAAGAGTTGAGGCTTCTGGACTATTAAGTTGTGTTAAACAATTTAAGTTCTTATGCTGCACATTGTAATTTGGTGTAAAATCTTAAATTGTATCAATCCTATAAGTAAGCTCTTGCAGACAGAAGACTATGATTTATTATCTGCTATAGAGCTCTTGAAAAATTTGTAAGATTTTTTCCAAGGAACTTGGATTTGACACAACCTTTAATGAAATGATTTGCGATGCTCGAGAACTCGCCGACGAAATTGACATACCGCCTAATTTTGAGCTCACTCAGCCACGTCATACTGTTCGAAGAAGGAATATTAATTTCGACTATGAGGCACGAGATGATCTGACAGAAGATCCTACTTTGAAATACAGTCAGGTCTCTTTTTATGCGGATTGTTTTTATGCGATTTTGAAGTTGTGCGGTTTTTATTTCAAACATTTACGGTTTGTATTCCAAACATTTCTAGATTTTTGTTATTATTATTATTTTTTATACTGAGACGGAGATCGTAGTATTCCGAGAATTTTCGTATCTTTTTGGTGCTTACGTCTGCGGCTCGGCTGCGACAGTCTTAGATTCGCATTCATTTCCAGTAGTATTTCAGTAGTATACCGATACGATATCATTATTTCGAAATTATATTGTCTCTTAGCGGTGCCTCGTTCATTTTTATAAAAATTTCACTTTAATAAGTGTGGCGAATTTAAGTTGCAATATAATAAGCAGCAAATTTTGATTTCTGGATTTAAAGTGAGTGTCGTAAAGTTTTATTTTTCATTAGAAAATCGTAAGTGTAATTATTTTAATTTCTTTTCTAAGATTTTATTTGGCCCAATGGAGAAAAAAAAAACATCAAAGACAGTCAATTTCGTTGGAAATGAAAATTGAAATTTTAGATCGCTTAGGAAAAGGAGAAGGATCTACGGCTATTGGAAAACATTTTAATTTAGACGAATCTACTGTCAGAGCAATTAAAAAGAATAAAGCTGCAATAAGGAAATCGGTCATTTCTGGTACAAAATTAAGCACCAAATTTGCATCGTACACAAGGGATGTATTATTAGAAAGAACGGATAGAGCCATCGCAATTTGGATTGAGGAACAAGTTCAAAGAAGGATTCATGTAAGTGGTTATTTAATCCAAGAAAAAGCTCTTCAGTTTTATAAGTCAATGAAACAGTCAGAACCATCAACTTCCACTTCCCAAGCTGTAAAAGAATTTTCAGCTAGCAAAGGATGGCTAACCGAGTTCTTAAAAATAAATGCACTTCATAATATTAAGATAACAGGTGAGAGTGCGACAGCAGATGAAGGAGCAGCAAAAATATTTCCAGAGGAGCTAGCGAAAATTATTGAAGATGGGGACGATTCTGCCGATCAAGTATGTAACGCTGATTAAACAGGACTTTATTGGAAAAAATTGCCTAACCGTACTTACATCGCAAAGGATGAAAAAACTGCAAGTGGACATAAAGCAAGTAAATATCGAGTCACCTTATTACTTTGTAGCAATGCATCAGGAGATCGGATGTTGAAACCTCTCTTGATAAATAAATCTCCTAGACCACGCGCCCTTAAAGGTAAAGATTTAAAACAACTGTCCGTGCATTGGATGGCTAACCCGAAAGCCTGGATGACAACAGCTATTTTTACAGAATGGTTCAATAATTGTTTCGTACCAGAAGTGGAAGCCTATATGAAGGAAAAATCTCTCGATTTTAAAGTTTTATTAATTGTTGACAATGCAGCAAGTCATCCACAATTAGAACATCCAAATGTTCAACTAGTATTTCTTCCGCCCAATACAACAAGCCTTATTCAGCCATTAGATCAAGGCATAATTGCAACTTTTAAAAAATATTATATTAAGACAACGTACAAATTCATCTTGAATAAACTAGAAAATGAGTCCTTGACAGTAAAAGATGTGTGGAAACAATTTCCTATTTTTGATTGTTTAATTCATGTTGCATCTGCTTCCGCTCAAATAAGACCTAGAACTTTAAATGCCTGTTGGAAAAAGATTTTGCCAGCATGTGTGACAGACAATACAACCACTCAAACATCGACACTATCAGATGAAATAATTAATTTGGCACATGAAATTGGAGGAGATGGTTTTAATACTCGATGATATAGATGAATTGCTTGTGGATGATGCATTAAGTGACAATGATATTATTGATTTAACTTTAGATCTAACTGTAGACGGCGTCGTAGGTCTAGAAGGTGATAATGATGAGGAAGAAAAATCAACTCCCCTCACTAGAAAATTAATTCAAGAAGGTCTTCTACTTTGCAGTAAATTAGAAAATCATTTTCTTATTAATGACCCCAATTCTGAACGAGCCTCTAAATTAAAACGTGAGCTGCAGAACTGCATGTCTGGATATCGTGAACTATATAAAAAAAAATAAAAGAATCCTCATCGCAAAGTTTAATTACTGATTACATGGTCAGAAAAGGAAGAGCTACACAGAACGAGAATGAAGTTTGTGAAAATCCGTGGCCTTTACCGCAAATATCTATTGCAGAGACAGTCTCTTCTGATGATGAAGGTGATTTGGAACCACTTCGCAAACGGTGCAAACCATTATCAGATAGCGACACTGATTAAAAATGTAAAACTATGTGAATTACTTTTCCATAAAATAAAATGAATTAAGGTTTGAATGCAAGTTTTTTTTTTTTAGCTTTTGTATGAATTTCTTTCAGACATTCGAAGTAATTTATCATGCAGCCTACTTCTTTTCATTTCTGCAATTTTTTTATGCGGTTTTAAGTTGACTTTAACTAGTTGTTTTGGTTTTATGCGATTTTGGAAAACTAAGGAACGTATCCCTACTTTTTCCATTCAAGTAATGTCTTTTTTAATGCGATTTTTTTATATGCGTTTTTCGGTAGAACGTATCTACCGCATAAAACGAGACCTGACTGTATAAGGTAGAGTTTATTTTTTCACATTAGATAAAGCTATCAATGCATTTGAATCCGGGTTTGATTTGATCAGTACCCACAGCAACTATTTCTAATTTTTATACAATATTTGTGATTTAAAAGATACTCCTCAAAACGACGAACTTAAGTATTGTAAAGATCTAGAAGCAGTGTTAACTGATGGGAATTCATCAGATATAAACGCGCTGGACCTAACGATAGTAGTGGTTTTGGCTTTGCAAAATAAAAAAGTCCAATGGAGATTTTAAAATTCTTACCGAACCTGGATTTTGCTCCAAATCTTGGTACAGTTTTAAGGATATTGCTTACTCTCCCAATAAGTGTGGAATTTGGAAAAGGCGTTTCTCCCAATTAAAATTAATTAAAGAATTTTGACGCTCCACAACTACCGAGGATCGGCTGAACGGCTTGACAACAATGAACATTGAACATGAACTGGCTGAAGAAATTGATGTTAAAGAAATTATAAAAAAAAATCTCAGAATTAAAAGTGAGAAAGAAACACTTTTGAGAGTTTAACTCTCGGTATAAATGTATTTTTAATATGTAATTAAGTTTTAATATTTAGTGGTTCTCTCTCTATATAATTTCTTTTAGTATATTTTAATATTTGTATTTTATAATTATACACTAGAAAATGACTCTTTTCTTTTTTTGTGCGCATCCCTAACTTCAATTTAGTGCCAAAAACATAAATTAATAAATCAGTATTTTTTGCTAATCAAAACTTCGACATTTTTTAAGGCAATTTTTTTGCTCACGTTTTATTTTATCATTAAGCGTGGGAAGGGCTTAGATTATCTCTTTTAGATTTTGTTATAAACGGGCTGCATTTTATTTTTTTGCCCAGGGCGGCGAAACTGCCAGCGCCGGCCCTGCCGAGGTGGCCATGGCCCCGGCGGCATACGACAAGAGGCGGCGGTAAGCACCACGATATTTAAATTAAAAAATATTTCAAACTCTAAATCGTTCCCACGCCACAGAATTGAAGGTAACGAGTGAAAGCTTTGATACATGCACAGATGCAGGAAGTTTTTTAGTCGTTATGCAATCGCATTCGTTTTCATGTTACTTAGGCTTCTGGTAACCGGTACTGTATGAAGTCAATGATGCTCAAAATTATTTGCAAACAGAGGGACTAAATATCCATCAATGTGCTAAGAAAATGCGTGCTTCACAGACCGTATTAGAAGCAAAACGAGAGGAATTCGTGGATGACGCTTTAATATAGGATAAAAGTTTATATGAAGAGCTTGAAATTTCTTTTGAACCCCCAAGACGCATCAGGAGGAAGCATATATTTGGTGGCGAAAGTAAAGATGTTCAGTTATCGTATGAAGATGACTTGAGGCGAACAATGTTTTCTTCAATAGACAGAGTAACTGCTGAAATTCGAGAAAGATTCCAACAGTTGCAGAATCTAGCGCAAAAATATGCTTTCTTAAGTCAAGTGATATTGAGCATGGACGAACTTAAAGATCAAGCTCCTCAAGATAAAGAATTCCAACTTGAGCGCGTACGTTTACATGCTTTTGTAGCTGCAACAGACCTAGGCTGTAAAAAAGAACTCATTAGGTCTGGCTCTCTGGGTTTATTAAAATACATTATTGAGTCCAAACTTGAAGATGGCTTCCCAAATATTGTTATAATGTTGAGAATTTTTTTTAACATCTACCATCAGTAATGGCAGTTGCGAGAGAAGCTTCTCTAAGATAAAATTAATCACAAATTGTCTCAGATCGACATGTCCATGTTAAGGCTAACAAATTTAGCTATTCTGGCAATTGAACATGACATACATATTGATATTGATAATCGTATAAAAGATTTTGCTATGAAAAAAACACGAAACATGAATTTTTAATCAATAAAAGAATTTAAAGCTGCTTTTTTTTACTTTTACTTATTTTCTTGACCAATAATTAAAATAGAGCGGCGGCAAATTTCCGGTCAGCCCCAGCCGGCAAAAGCACACGCTACACCACTGATGGCATGGTTTGACCTCTCTTTTGTTAATTTCTTACCTTACAACATCACCGATCACTCCCCTACCCTTTTGTAAATTAGTGCACAAAATTAATGGAATCGCTTGCAATTACAGCATATAGAACTGATTGTTATATGTATAATGCTACTGTTCATTATCATCTTTTTAATCACTTATCGCTTTACCATTTTTTTCTTTTAAACATTCTTACTCTTCGTTCAATTACTGTCATTGTACTGCATTGGCATAGCTATTTCTGAGTGGGCCATGTATCAAAATTCCTTCGGGGTCCCTTTTTAGATATTATTGTCCTGTTAGTGGGACTATAGTAACACATGTTGGGGTCCCTATAGCTTGTGATGCGACGCTAATGATAACTTATTTAATTTTTTTTACTTCAACCAAAATTACTAATTTCTTAACTTACCAGGTTCTTAAGTTAACATCGCATCATGACTTAAGTTAAAATTAAACACTAATATTCTATAGATAAATTACTGTACTCTAAATTAAAAGTCCGATCGTATAGTGGTAACAATTAATTTTATTGAATAACAATTTTTAAGTAACTGTAAATATACTGCATAACAAGATTAAAATTTAACTTAGCTTTGAGAGAGATAGGAGGTGGGATGGAGTGGGGACATGGTTGCCACCCGGAGTCCCGCGGAGTCTAGATTCAAGGTCTGGGATCTGCTCAGTTTGTCTCTGTCTCTGTCCGTGTCTCTCCAAATCGGGGTGCATCCCGTTTTTAATCAACGACGCTTTACTCGAAAATCCTAGAGCGGACTATTTGCCTTGTCCAATTAATTGCCTCTGATTGGTCCAGAACCAGCGCAGAGTTACCGCACAAAGTTCATTGCCTTATTGAAGCGCGGGAAAATCCTATGACGCACCCCAATATTTATGAGTGCAATGATCCTTCCAGGCGTGGGAATGTTAGGCACCCTTTGCTGAGGAATTCACCCCTCAGTGATGGGGAAAGAAAACGAATTCCACCAAACTGACTTTGAAATCTTGAGGTCTGCTGAATAAATCTGTTCTGGCCTCCCATCACTTAGGGGGCAGTATCATTGATAGGCTGAAACGGCGGTAGCTACGTCCCTGTTGTATTGGTACAACAAAGATTTTCTTTGAGCTTTGATCATTGCAAAAGCATTAATAAAATCATTGTAATCATTTTCCAGAGTAATATCATTTTGAGTGTTTAGCAAGATAAAATTGTTAGGTTTTTCATTTTCCATAGTACATCTCATTTTAGTTTTTACTCTCTCAAGAGTTGAAATTCTTCTACCGTGACTCGCTAGACATTGTACGTTCACTGTATTTTTAATTTTTTCTCGTTTTTTGCCCTCCAATTTTTTACGCACATGGCACGTATGCCTAAGCGGAAAAGTGGTCCTGCATACTGCCAAAATTGATCTGATGTAGCAGCAAGTGGTATATCCCGGGCCAGTCGTTGTGCAAGCATGGACCACACGGTTTCGATTGGTGATAGATCGGGATAACATGCAGGCCAAGGAAGCAATTCAATCTGATGGGCAGAGAAGAACACTTGAACATCGCATGCCACAACATTACCCTGTTGGAAAATAGCTGATGGCAAGTACTGAATGTATGGGAGAACCACGTGCTCCAACACCTCAGAGAAGTAGCGCTGGCTGTTCAGTTTACCGGCCATGCGCGCTTGAGAGGTACGGCAGTGAAATCCAATACCACCTCAAACCATGATAAAAAGTGTAGGCCTAGTGTGGCGATGCATAACGCAACAGTTCAGCAGCTTCTCACCTCGGTATCTCCAAACTCGAATCTGACCATCGTGATGTTGCACGCAGAAGGCGGATTCGTCAGTAAACACTAAGTCACTCCATTCCGTTGTCCATGTTCACCGTTCATTCAGACCCGCTTTTCCACTTAGGCACGCTAGGGCGCAAAAGATTTGGGGGGCAAAAAATTGAGGGCGAAAAAGAGGAAAAATTGAAATTACAGCGAACGTACCACCGCCTAATGGAATCATGAGACAAGCATTTCTACCCTTAAGAGAGAGTAAAAACTGAAATGAGATCTACTATGGAAAAAGAATGTTGCTATATACTCTTAATGATATTACGAAGGGTATTGATTACAATGATATCGTTGATGATTTTGCAATGATCAAAACTCGGAGAAAGCCTTTGTTTTGTACAAGTACAATGACAGTGACTCAACAAAGAATAAGGATGTCTAAAAGTAAAATATAGTAAAACGATAATTGAAGAAAAAGATGAGAATACACAAGTTGAAAGAGCATTTCCTACAATAACGTGTACTCTATATTGTAATTACAAACGATTACAATAATTTACTGCACTAATTTACAAAAAGGGGATTCGTGATGTCGAAAGGTAAGAGTGAAGAGTGGTAAAAACTTTCCACTACTCTTTTCATACGGTTCCCAGTCCAGGACACTGCGAGTTCGTAGGTGGAGGATAATGGAAAGACTCTCCAAAGAAAAAAAAACAAGTAAATGAGTTTGAATAAAGGGAAAATACCTCCCGAACCAAAATTGGCAAGGTAAAAACTGAAGGAGGGGGAGGTACTCTGGAAATTGTGGTGGGTGGGGCGTAACAATCTGAAGTGCCTAGGGTGCCAATGAAGTTAAAAACGGCCTTGCGTTCATTGCACCATTGGCGACGCAAACGCCTGTGGTTTCCAATCAAGGGTAAACGAAGCAATGGACGCCTTGTAGACATTCCACTCTGCTGCAAACGGCGTCGAATGGTACGAGAGGACACTGAATGATGCGTAAAAGACTGAATATGTTGTGCTATGATTCGTGATGTGGCTGCGCAACCCACCACTGCCATGCGAACAATCCGCATGTTATCACAGGCAGTGGTGCAACGAGGTGGGTGCGATCGATCTCGTCGTTTTCTCCTGCATCCAGCGATGATAGATCCGTATCACAGCTGTTTGGTTTCGTCCAACACGTTGGCCGATTTCTCTGAAGGATAATCCGCAATCCCTGTAGGCTACTATTCTTCGGTCGAATTCAGAAACTTGATGCTAATGATTTACAAATTTCATTGCCGCCAACGCATGATGTAAATTTCAAATGGTTTGCTTGCTTCTTTCAGAGTGTTGCATTTTATGTGGCCAGCAGTGTAGATAAATTCGAGTCCATGTAAAACATTTTTGCCACATTAAAAGCATTTAGTTCATTCCATTAGTCAAATTCGGACCAGAAAGCAAAAGACGTGCAAAACGCAATTATTTTATCTATCAGCTCTAGTAAAAAGATATACATTTACTACTAAATATCTTGTGTATGAATTCCTACCATAATTTAGAACATTATCGTGTCAGATTGACCACCTGACCGGAACATCTGCTCATACACCTCAGGGTCCAAGGTCGTGTATACTGAGTTGGGCACAGTAGGCCTTGACCCTCATGGGCTGTCGCGCCACTGAGTTTAGTTTATAGAACAAATTTATTGAAAAGTATCCTCATTCCTCTGTAATAATCTGACTTTTATTAAGACAGTAGCAAAGAATAAAATAACTTATTAATTAAATATTACTAGTTACTTAAAATACTAAATAAAACAATCATTACAAACTTATTTTTTTAAATAAACTTTTGTCCCTTAAATATATTTGTTAATATTTTCTTTATGAACTGTCTATACATTAAAAAAAAATAAAACTACGAAGTGAATTGAATTTAAAAGTTTAACTCAACTTAGATGAATTTAATTAAATTACAATTTTAATAAATGAATACATAAGGTTTTTCTAAAATCTGTCTAGATTAACAAAAATGTTTAATATAAACTATTAATACTGAACTGTTACATGAAATGGATTAAATTTCAAAATTGCAATAAATTATTTTCTAGTATAATTATTTTAAGATAATTGTATTTGGATTTCATTAGATTTAATCGATATTTTAATTCCATTACATTTTAACTCTTTCTTTTTTTTTAATCCAAAAAAAATTTAGCTCTTGTTCCATGATAACAAAATTTTAATCACAAATTAATACTTTAAATATTTATGCTATTTTGTGCTTTGTTGGAATTATATAACATTTTGCCTTGTGAACAATACATCACAGATTGCTAAATACAGATCATTAATGGCTACATAAAATAAAATTACAAAAAAGTAAGAAGAAAATAAAATTATGTCTTCCTACTGTTTGGACAATATAATAAAGTTAATTTGTTGGGACCGAAGGATTTGAAAATTAAAAAAGGCTAAAAGTGTTCCCTTCATGCCGTGTATGGAAAAATAGGGAAACACTCATTAACAACAATAGCAATGTTTAAAAAAGTTTTTAATACAAGATATGTCCACCAATGAGCCTGATGCAATATTCTACATCTCCTGGCATACTTTGCACAATGTAATTTAGGAGCTACTAATGAAATGTATATCTATATCCTCTTTTAGTGCATAGATAAATGTGTTCCTGTTTCTTGCAGGATCTTGCTGACTTACAAGTAGCCTTCCCAAGGCATCAAAAACATTTTCAATGAGGTTTAGTTCTGGAGAACAAAACTGGGCACACAAATAGTTGAACACTATTATTGTTTATACAGCCCTCAACAACATTTGTGAGTGTTAGACGATGTTGTCCAGTCATCCCAAAAGATCAGATTTATCATCAATAGCGTCATGAAAAAGGTGACCATGAGGCAATAGAACTTCATTAACTTATCCTTGGTCAATTATATTCCCAGTTTGAAGAACATGCAGGGGCTTGCAATTGTTGATCCTAAAGCTGGCTTATACCATGTGATATTGCATAAAAGATTTCAATCCCTTTCCTGGATATTTTCTGGTCAATAAGCAGAACCAATCTTTCGTCTAATAAGTTGGCATCTACTAATGAAACCTAAAAAGGGTACCCCTATGGTAAAGTCTGGATTGTCAAATTCGTTACATCTCTTATCAATGCTATCATGGGATGAACATGGTTTGAAATGAAAAATTTACACACACACACACAACACTTCTTGTAACTCTTGCACATTTATAATTTCTTTAATTTTGTGCTAATTATGGGGGATAAAATCACCTGTTCACAGCAATCGCTGACCAGTGAATATATAAGGAGAATGAGATGATTATAATTTTGTATTATTAATTCATTTTAAAACTACATCAACATTCTTTCAGATGCATTTAAATTTAATAAGAATTTCAATCATAAAGTGAGTATATATATAAACGGTTTTGTCTTATTTTCATTACCAGAGGAACAGTTTGGATTAATGGAGAACTGTCCATAAATCCAACTGTCATGGTTTGGACTCATGACAGTTTGGATTGATGAATCAAAATATCCAAGTCATTCCATAAGGATAAATAAAAGACTTCACAGTATAATTTTACACTGATTATAAAAAAACCCCATAAGTGTAAAGGACAGTTTGATTTATAATGTTACACACCACTGACTCATTAGTAAAATAGCAAAAATGCAATGTTTTATAAACTGCAGAATGCCTTTTATTTGCTACTGAAAAACAGTGACATAAAAAATTATGTTCAATTATATCATACTACTGATTAATGTGTTGCATTGGGATAAAAGAATTTTTACTGAATATTGGAGTAATTGAATTTTGTTCCACACGAAATATTGTATCACACAGTAATTAAAAAAATAATTATTATTCAAGTTCGATAAAGATATTTCATTAATACTAATTGCATTAACTAATAATTAATATTTTACCAAAAAAAAGATTAAAAAAATAATTTCTTTTCGTTACATGTTCAAGTAGATAAATGGATTAAATGTAGTTTATTGGTTGAGTACAATTTTAAAGATGAGAGAAAAATGAGCAATATTTAAAAAAAAAAACACTCCACCAGAATTGAGTATACATATATTTATTTATCACCGGATAAAGATATTGGAGATTAAACACATAATTACACCAAACACCATGGACACATTTACTACAACATTTAACAATGAAATACAACCAAATTAATCAAATAAAAACAATAGCAGTAAGTAAAAACTTTGTTATCAAAAAAAGCATAGAAAACAAAAGCTATAAAACTATAAAAAAATTAACAAACCTCAATGACTGAATCTGACTTAACACAAATAAAAAAAAAATGCACACAGGCACAGTAAAACTTTTTAAATCACCAAATGTCATATAAAAATACTAGTTCAATATAACTGCATTGAATCACATCACAAAACTGGTTACCATCCTGACCAGCAGGAATGGGTCACACTGAACAAAACAAACTGTACATCGTACACAGGTTAGAGAACATCCAGAGAAAAAGCAGTATATACATATAAGGAGTCGTCATATTGAATGTTTATACAATATCTTGGTAAACACATTCAGATCAATAGTATCACAATGAAAAGAAGCTGAGGAAGGCTTGGGGTGGTACAGGAATGTAGAGAGGGGAGGTATTAGCAATGCTGCCATTGTTTTCATCCACATACTCCATACCACTAGGAATACTGCGTCGGAGATCAACACATGGGTGTCCAAATGACTGCAGAATAAGTAAACAATGTTATAAATTGCAGAACCTCAAATGATATTTTATGTGTGTTTCAATTAAAATTTAATACAGTTAGTTCTATTAATAATTTAAATTATTATCAGCTTTAATAGATTTTGTTTTTAGTTGCCTCTAGCAATACAAATTTTTTAAACATTAAAAAAAATTCCAAAATCAAAACAAAGGTTCAATTTAAAGTGAGCTTAAAATTTATTTTCCTTTAATTTTATTAGGGCTGATTAATCCTATGATGCTCAGTTGCACTTCTGACTCAAACATGTGGCAACTCAAACAATTCTAGACACTCCAATATTACGGCTGTAATTACTATGTCTTCATACATAAATTTTTTTCTGTTTGATTACATATGATTAAATAAAAAAGATACAAATTATTAAATGTGTTCCTCAATGAAATAACACTAATTAAAACAAATATCCATATACTACAATGTTTTTTTTTCGGTTTGTATTCATTTAGTATCATGGATAACAATGGTGAACACAGACTAATTTTAATGAGCTGATAACATTTGAAACAACATGTAAACAAAAGTGCCAAGGTGTAATTGTTATGCTGAAATTTAAAAACCTCTTGGTCTATGGGAGAGGTTTGAATGCCCAAACTCTACCCTTATGTACATCATTGATTACTGATATTTATGAAATTAACAAAGGCTTAGTTTTATCTGAATCATAGAACCTAAAAAAATGCAAAATACAACAAAACTGGTTAATTGTTTCATAATCTGAGAATTTATATACTTGGCGAGAAAAACATGATCAAAAATTAAATACATAAAATAACATGAATGGTAAGTTCAAACATGCAGAGAAGACACTAAAAGAGAAACCAAATTGATTTTATCATCACAGATGAAACAAAATATTGTAAAAAATCTTATTTACTGTAAAAACTTTGAGGAATTACACTGATTTTTTTTCATAAATAGTACACTAAGTATCTAGGAATTAAAAAACGCAAGCATGTTTTTTTAAATATAGTTTAGTTGGATCTTAAATTAAGAAATCTAGACAAAAAAAAAAATTTTAAATTCTGGAAGCTATAAAGCAGTGAAAATACATGTAATATCAAACAGATGAATCGATAATATAATTAAGAAGCAGCAAAATGTATACAAATTTTGCAGATAGAGTTATTTGAGCTCGCTTGAGAAATTAATATGTTTAATTAGTCCATGAATTATAGGCATTTTCAAGCATAAATTATTTCAGGCTAACTTTTCACAAAAAAAATTACCTTCCAAAACAAGCACCGACAATGTCGACATAAGAATAAGCTCTCAGTATATTCTTCTTTCAGACCATGTTTTCTGGGGAAAAAAATACCAATTTATACATTAGTCAACATCAAGCAAAAAATCCAAAACTTCAAAAGTATTCATTAGAGCATTTAATTTACAAATAAATAAATAAAAACTAACCTGCGTAACTGGCGGAATACATTATGCCAGTCCACCTTTGAGTTGACTGATTCAATCTTGCTAGTTTCAAAATAAACTTTAATCTGTTCCTTTGTGAAGTGAAATTTGCAAAGCTGCCTCCAAATGTGCTGTTCATCTACTAAGAATTTCATGTCATCACAGGCTTGAGCTGAATTCATCAGATCTTTGTAATCACTTAACCTGAGCAAAATTTCACGGAGGATTGCTGCAGGCATATCTGACAATCTGTACTTGCCATCTTCAATTGGCTAAAGAAAATAATAATGAGTTAGTTGCACAGGTTTAAGTCATTTACTTTTTAGAAAAATTTATATAAAAAATTTACAATGAAAAATTTATCAATATTTCAATCAACTCAAATAGAAATAAATGCAACTTGTGAAATAAAGCAGAATAATTTTATTTTTGTGATAGTTTTGATTACATATGTTATTTAAAATTTACAGCAATTTCACACATATTAAGTAATATATATTTTCTCTAATCAACAGTTGCACTTTCAAAACATATATTAAAAGCAAATGAAATTCAAATTAGCTTTTACAAGTCTAATGAATAACCATGGGAAGTAAGAGGTTGAAAGAGATATAAATTAGATTTAAATTAACATCGTATTAAAAAGAACTTAACTCCTCTGAAAACATTCTCTTAAATTTAAAAGTTAAGTTTCTTTTACTAACATGCAACACTTCTACCATTCTTTATGAATGGTTTCCCCAGAAAATCGGAATCAAACTCCTGGCCCAACTCTGGTCATTACAATGTCATGCGTGATGTCAGCAAATTAGAAATTTAAGCCACCAAAAATGGGCAACACTTTTGTATGTATGTAAGGACTGAAATTCTATTTTCATATGAATTGGATGATTAAAAATTTTTAGACGATTTTGCTACTAGTGTGAGAAAACTTATCATTCATAATTTATTGACACAATAAGAGATATATTTTTTAAGAAATCCCAAGAAAATGATTTGAGATTACGTATCTACTCCTTTTCACAAATTTTAAGGTTATTTAATTCAAAGTACATTTTCCAGAAAAAATTAGTTTTTTTACAAGGTTATTGTTTGATTTACTAGAAAATTCAGTTAATAGCAATTTAATAACACAATGATAATTAAATAAAAGTTTTTGATATTCTAGCAAACAATTTCATAAAATGTATCATTGGATCAACGAATTATTAATTGCATTAATAAGTTATTGATTAATTATTAATTTCCTTAATAATTAATTATTTTTGCAGTAAAATATACATTTCATTATGAAATTATGATTAGTACGCTTCTCCAATGTAAAATCAAATTACAATATCAAATTTATTACATATGCAAATTATAAACATAATATATAATTCTTATTACATATACTATAATGATTATCTTCAAAAATGATTATTTATGAGAAATGCCAAATATCATATGCATATATAGCATAACATACATTAAAAATTTAATCAGCAATTGTAATTATGCATAAGAAAATATGAATGTTAACAGTTATTTCTTTGTTGAAAGTCATGTAAAATGCATACATGAAAATTTTTAAAATAAAAAGTTATACAAGTTTTTGAAATTTAAATTATATAAGAATCCCTAACTAAAAATTCGATAAATAAAGTATTACTCTTATATAATAAATTTTTTTCCTTAATTAAATTATATATATATGTATATTTTTTATTACTGAACAATAAAGAATATTATAACTTTTTCAAATGCAGAATAACAGCATAAGCTTCAGGGGATAATTTCATTATATTTGACTAGGAAACAAAAAGAAACTAAATCTTTTTTACCATCCAGGTTAAAAATAAATGTGTATTCAGAAACATATAATACAAATACTGAACTCGGTGGCACAACAGCCTATGAGGGCCAAGGTTTACTCTGTGCCTATCTCAGCTTTCATGAACTTAGGCACTGGGGAGACTGTGCAGATTTTTCGGTCAAGTGGTCAGTCTGATGCAAAACCCACAGTGTTCATTTCTCAAGCAAGCTTTGTACTCATTTATAGACCCACTGAAGGGATGAAAAATAATACAAACAGATGAATATAATTTTAGCCAGTAGATAATAACAACTTCAAAATTAATCATTAATATTTTTTAATAAAATGGTCAGCTTGAGTGAGAGTTAAAGTAAAGATGGACAAGGGCTATTGGCAAAGGACCTTGTAATTTTGAACCATGAGGATGACATCTGAACTGGCATCACTCTCTCTTAACTTCCACACCAACAGGAGGACATTTGAGCCTCAAAAGATTTAACACATAGCAGACTCCTCTACAGTGGATCTTCAGTGATATTAGGCTCCAATTCATGATATACTGGCCACTAGTCCATGACTTTGACCACTAGGATACTGTGACCACATTAAGGTTTACTTATTAAAATGATAAAAAAAAAATCATTTGTTTACAGGAAATACTTAAAACACAACTCTAGAGTTAATAAAATCATTCAAAAAAGCCAAGCTATCAACCATATAACAAAAGAGACAAGACTTGCAGGTAAATAATACATTTTCTTACTTCTTTGATTTGTATATCACTAGCAAATTGACAAATTCTGTCAATAGTCTTTAAATGCTGCTCCCAGAGAATTGTACTGCCTAGAGGGCGACCCCAACAGTAGTACTTCCTAATAATCCGTCTCAGATCATTCAACAGCATGTGGAGAATGTGCAGATTTTGCTGATTACTAGCGACTAATAAAAGAAGAAAAGTTAAATAATAGAATACTGAAAATATTTTAAGTACATCATTTTCAATTTTTAAATGCATTTATGTAACAAATTTATTTAATTATTTAAACAGTAGACTCAGGACTATCAAAGAGTGAATTACTTTTGAGGGGATTATCCAATATAACATCATCAAAAACTTCAAAATTTAAAAAAAAATAAAAAATCCACTATTTTTAAATACATTTTTAAAAAGGAAATAAACCTACAAAAATTTGCATTTGACCCAAGATGTAATTTTTTGAAAAATAAAATCTGTGACATGGAGCCCAAGTGATCAATGAGTAATGTCACCCACTATTTAAGAAATTACTTATGCTTGGAGATTAATAAAATAGTCAACTTTACTGAAAAGAGTGATGGGTAAATTCTTAATTTTGAAGACAGTGCTTGTAAAACTATAAATACAATATTGAATACTTTACAAGTCACTAATAAATGTGAAAGTGTCTGTGAGAGTGCAGTGTGCGATTGGTTAAACAAAGACAATAATTTAGCTGAACATGAAATATTGAATGATGATGCATTTACACAATGCAGTACCGAGACCATGCAAAATTAATTGTCCCTGAAGGGGAAAAAAGTCCCATTATACCAGAAAGGAGTGTAAAGTGAAATTCTGTGCTAATGTTTCAAATCTCTTCTTGCTTACTTAGAATACAGAAGGCAGTAACTGAACAGAGGAAATTAATTCTGAGAAATGTGAGCAGTACCTTTTAGTACAAGGCTATTGAAAAGACTGAAGCAGACATTTTACTTTCTCATTTGAAGCAATAATACATACAATAATAAATAACTTTTTAAATAATGTATTTATTCTTTTAATTTTGAATGCATAATAATTTAGTTTTATCTGGAATTTCTCATTTTCCACTTATTCTAGATAATCTCATTTTATTTATATAAGAGTGTCATTTATGTGTGGTATTGGAATATACAGTCGGACCCCGATTTAACGAATTCATCAGGACCGAACATTTTGTTCGTTCAATCGGTGTCCAAACAAAATACAAATTTTTTGCGTTTACCTTTTGGAAATTCTACAATAGGCAATTACAATATATACACATATATTCATAGTTAGAAATTTTGCACTTTTGATTCAACAGCTACTAGAGAATTATTATGGGCCAGTTAATTGGAAATTTAAAAATAACTGACTGATAGATGCAGGAAATCTTTCGAATTCCTGACCCGAAAGACTTCTTTTTTCGACTTTATGCAGAGAAAATACTGTTTCATTTATATCCTGCTGCATGTTTTCACAGCTTCCAAACAATACATAAGAATCAGAATCGCTATTCATTGGCTCTGATAAATCAACAGTTTCCTGAGCTTTTGTTGCACAGATAGGTAGTCCATCATTAAATGCAACATAATCGCTATAATCTTAAAATATTCCCAGCGCTATGGAATGGGATGAGATAAGAAAGGAGTTTCCTGTCCAATTCAAAACTAACATGGTAGGTTATACTTATGCACTCCTCCTCCTAATAACACTATGCACTCTTTGTCATCTAAAGTTGCTATCTGCAAGAAAAATCTTTTTTCTATTCCGGACAAAAAGAATGTTATTTGTAAACAAAAATCCAATTTTTTCTAACACAAACTAATAAAAAAAAATTTCAACTGTTGAAGTAATTCGTTAATTCAAGGTTTATTATTCGTTACATAGAGGTTTTTGCCTTAGTTTTCATGGGAAGAAAAGAAAAATTCATTAAATAGGGGTTCGTTAAATCGGGGTCCGACTGTATTAATGAAAATGATATACTGAGAGATTTAATTGTTGATCTAAGCAGTGATGCACACAGACTAATTTTATGGGAGCATAAAATTAGTTAATGGGAGCAAAGGCATAATCTTTATACAAAAAATTAAAAAAGCTTACATGTATGGAAGAGGTTTGAACCCCCAAACCACATTCTTGTGTATGCAATGGATCTAAATGTTTCAAAATAATAGACTTCTATCAGATTACACTTTTGACAACACATTTGGTAGGAACACACAATATTTTTTAATTTCCATGGTTGTCATATACATAAATATTCCTATAACTAACATTTTTTAACATAATTTTATTAGTAAAAAAAGTAAAATTAATTACAAGAATAAAAGTTTATGTTTCCTACAGATAAGTTCATGGCAAAAGAAAAAAAAGTGAAATTACCTTGTTGAGCCACTTCCTCTAACACAACAAAGAGAACTTGAGTAGCACGGCCACTTAATGTGGTGAGATTTTGAGTTATCAGTAAATGTAAGAGCTGTATAAACAAAGGAAAAAACTTATTGTATAACAATTTAACAAAAAAAAATATTCATAACAGCTAAAAATACATGCAAATATGGGCTTCATTTCATGTGAAATAAACTACTAATGCTACCTTTGATTTTCTGTTTTTTAAATGAATTCTAATGAAAAACAATAATGTGGAGAAGAGCTTCCTTTTTTTCAAATCGCAAATTTTTCTAATGCTAAAATAATTCAGGTTTCAAATCAAATATTTTTGTTGGTTGGGTTTTCATTCTTGGAACCATTTCACTAGAAAAACCTCCTTCATACAAGTTTTAACAAAAAAGTTGTAAAATATTATTATTACACACTACACACAGTTAATAAAATCATAAAATTAAGAACAACTTATGACTTGAAAACAAAATAATCAGTATAGGTAGCATCTGACAAATGACGAATATCTTATAAAGAATTTTTTTCCAGAGTATGCATAATCAATACTAAGTTAACTTATATTTAAATTTAAATCAAACCTGATTTCAGTTATGCTAAATAATTATACTAAAATGAATTGGAAATAATAATATAAACCAGAACGCACCATCAACGTTTCCTTTCGTTTTTATTTAAAATCGCTTTAAAGCAGGATTTCCCAAACATTTTCCAACATTGATTCTTTTATAAAAAATAATTTTCTTCATATATTCTCTTACATTTTCCTCTGTTATGTATAGCAGTACTCTGCAACCTTTATATCGCCGCGGACCGATCAACGTTTGTTAATTTTACCGCGGCCCGCTGAGGGGGAGGATGTTGATTGTTTATATTTTAGTCTGTTTTCATTTAATAATTTAAATTTAATTGTATTTAATTGTGACTTCTGAATAAAATATAGCAACACCAAAAAATGAATATGGTGATTTAACAAGGAATATTAAGTGATTTTCATAAAAAGTAGCCCAAACCTAAGAAAAATATACCACAGTAAATAAAAGAGAAATAATTTAATGTTTCTTGTGCGGATCGGTAGTATTTGATCCACGGACCGGGGGTTGCGGACCACTGATGTATAGGATACAATATAACCATAATTCTGATAATTGCACACACCAAAAAAGAATCCCCACTAAAATATAACAATTTAACTAGAATATGAACAAAAAATTAGGGGGGAAAATGACTCATTAATCTTTTTTGCAACATAACATTTTGTTTTCCGAAAAAAATCTTTAAAAACTTTTTTTTTTAAAAAAAAAAACCATTGATCGCCTTGCCGAAAATGGAAAGAAAACTATTCTCCAGTGGATCCCAAGCCATATCAGGATCCATGGCGATAAAGAAGTGAATAAACTTGCTAAATCAACCTTAATGTTGACACAGCATTGTTTACCATTCCTTTAATTAAGATTAAACTTAAAAGCTTCAGAATAACACCCGGTATCGTGATGCCGCAGCTGGAAAAAGTTGGGAGTGTCTCCTACTTAATATAAACAGAATATCTTCTAATATGTCTAGAAAGACAGGCGTTGCCTACTTTCGACAGTTGACAGGCCACAATTATCTGAAGCAGCACCTCAGTAGAAACGGTGTGACATTTTCTGCTTCCTGTGCTTTAAGTGGAGACGGCCTCATGAATGGACAACACCTAACCACATGCTCTAAATTAAAGGATATTATCATCGGGGAGACGTCTCCTTCTGGTACTTCACATCTATAAATGGATAGCGGATGGACGAGTGGCCCAGGCTGGGCGTAGGCAAAAGGACGTCTTAAAACCTCTTGAGGCCCTGGGACCCTACGCAAAATTAGGCTCTGGGCCCCTACTCAAATGTACCAAGGTAAATAGGTAGGGGACTACCTATGACCCTTAAAAGTAGACAGTACATAGCACACGTTGTCAAATACTCGCACAAACAGCAAGAAACACATAATTGTGCATGACTTAGAATCGCACAAACCGGTTCCACCGAATGCCACCTTTTGACTGAATGAGTAACGATGGTGTATGGTGGCAAGCCCAGGCCTAGACATGGACGACAGTCATCACACATAACCAGTTGACATATAGTCCGAAATTCCCAGTTTTTCGGAGAATACAACCGGGAATAACATTTGACCGTTGAAATTATTCAAATCACGATCTTATTAAAGCTGAATCGAGAACGAGACGAGGCCCCCATTATGGCTGAGGCCCTGGGACCAGACCCATACTTTAAGACGTCCCAGGGCGTAGGATAAAAAAAATGTTTTAGATGCTTGGATCATCTCCCTATGCAAATCTATATTATGTCCCTACATATTCGAACAGATATAAAAACCTTAAAAATTAAATAAAATTTTAAAACAGAAAAAAATGTCTTCGAGAGTCAACAGACCACTGGAATATGCTCTATATTATAGCCCTTTTAAAACTTTCATAAACTCCCAAGTAGTGGTGTACACAGGCCTCCTTATGGAAAGGAAACCCCATCCTTGTGTACGTCAATGTTTTTAAGGGGTCAACCTGAAACCCAATAAGAATCCCTGCTATAAAGACTTAAAAAAAATAGTGACACCAAGCTTTATTAATTCAACACAAGGTCAAGGGACAAAGACTGCACTTGCACCTCGCTTCCGATTTCCACATCACCTAACATAAAATAAGGCAATTTCTCATTTAACGCGTATGACCTCCACAGTTTCATACAAGGGACCTTTAGTGAAATCAGTTTGAATTTTATTGACGCCGAAGCACCTGTTTTTAATCAGAAAGCCCCTCTTTCGGTCCTAAATTTTTTTAAAAAAAAACCCACATGACAAATTAGATAAATTTATATGGCATACATACCTTACATATATAGTTGAACCTTCTGATATCATGAACAGCATTTCTGAAATCAAGTTTCTGAATAGCTTCACCGATATTATTGAAACCAATGACCTGAAAGAGAGGAAATTTGGATACATTAAACTTCAAATACGTATATTCATGAGATAACAAAGTCTTACAGCAAATTTCTACATTCAACTTGTACAGGGGTTCTTAACCCCGTGCCCGCGAATCTATTTTTGTGCACCCGAGATTGCAACTGTATATCAATATATCAACCGTGGCCAACCCACCACAATTCTTTGTGTGCCCGCAATATTCATCATACTTTTAGAAATAAAATATAAACCGTAAAATTATTATAGTAACAACATTATTTTGTTACACTAGTACTGGTAACATTGTTTAGTCTTATCAGTTGTTATTGTCGTTGAAGACTCTCGCATTAAATCTGTTGCACATTAAGAATTTTCTCACTTTTATATATATATAAAACTGTTTAACTTTAACTTTTTAACTTTAACAATTTAACTTTTAAAACTGTTTAATTTTTATATTTTAAGTTTCTCCCCTAAAATTAAAATCCTGTTTCGGTTCCACGTACTTATGTGAATCGTTGTTTTCCACAATGAACACAAAACAATCAACAATCAGATCTCCACTTAATGATAGCAATCTCGAAAATGCTATAAGATTGGGAATATCGTCTTATACGCCTGACTTTGAAAAATTAGTGGATAATATTCAATGCCAAAAATCGCATTAAATGTAACTATTTTGAATTTTTTGTTACCTTTTTAGTGTAGGATATTATTTATGATGCTTATGATTGCAATAAAATATTAAGAATCATTATACTTTTTTCAATTCCTACTATTAGCTCACACTCTCTACATATTTATTTATTTATCTTGGTGGCATTTTCAATCGTTAATAAAATACATTTTAAAGCGCTCAATTGAGCTGAAATTTTATAAACCTGATTATTTTGGATGACAATACAATAATTTAATTATAATTAATAAAATTTGATTGATTGAAACTAATTATTTAAAAAATTAGAAATACAGCCACGTTGGCATCATTTTTGGCGACTTAGCGACCCTTTTGGTGACTTGTATCAAAACTTAAAAAGGTTTTTTTTCCCCTCACGTTTTAAAGCATTCAGTTGAACTGAAATTTTATGTACACGATTGTTTGGGATGACAATACGATACTTTAATGATAATTACTGAAAATTAATTACCCCTTAATGTTGTGATTCTGTCGTATGTATATACATATTTATATTAATTGTAACTATTTAATAAAAAATAGCTAAAATAAAAATTTTCTTTGTTGATCTAAGTAGGAATTGACTTAAATTTTTTTTATATTACTTGTGTGTGTGTGTGTTTTAATTGCACCGCCAGCAATTTCTTGTTTGTCAGATGTGCCCAGAGAGGGGAATAAGGTTAAGGACAATTGAACTAGTAGACCCCCTTCAAAAAAAAACCAAAGATCATTTGAAACAAATGTAAATATAAGAAATTAGCTGTTATCCTAAGGTTTCACTGGATAGTTAAAGGCGTATGATTATATACATTATTTTTATATTACTGTTATCCAAGCGTTCGATTGTATCGAAAAGCATTCTTATAGCTCTCACCTCTTGATTTAAAAACCACTGGACTTGCATTTTTAAAACGGAAGTATATTCATCTTTTATATCCCAGTAATATTATTCAGGTGTCGATTTCCATAAAAATCCTTTTTAGCAGATCTCTACTGAAGAAAAATGTTTGCCAAAGTCTGTAGGTCTAATGGTTTAAAAACAGGAATTTTTGTCTGTAACATCCAAGAAATTCCCCTTGGGAGTCGATTTCCGCCAAACCCGTACTTACAGATGATCCCTTCTCAGGCGTACCAGTTTTTTTGGCTCTTCAGTGTGTATATGAAGCCTAGTGGCTGAGAGGTTAGTGCATCGCACTTCCACATCACAGGTCCGAGGTTCGAACACCGGACTGGGCAAGGTTGACTCAGCTTTTCATCCCTTCAGTGGGTCGACAAATAAGTACCAAGCTTGCTTGGGAACTTAATACTGGGAGTTTCGCGTCAGACTGACCACCTGACCGGAACATCTGCTCATGCACCTCTGGGCCCAAGGTCGCGTATACTGAGTTGGGCACAGTAGGCCTTGGCCCTCAAGGGCTGTCATGCCACTGAGTTAAGTTATATACATATATTCACATATCAACAATTAACGTTTCTAATAAAAAATGAAATTTGATAATTTTAGCAATAAATTTACAAATAAATAAACACGATCATACAGTCAAATTCTCCTACAAATATAAAAACAATATTTTATACTCACTTCTTTGGTATTTTTTAAAGTAATCTGGCAATGAGGTTGGCATTCATTCATGACTAGAATGGAGATGAAAACAAATATATTAATACACATATTGCTTATACAAATTTTAGTAAACATAATATATTACAAACATCACACACACACACAGCTATTTTTGTTTTCTAATGCTCATAATTTTTAGTAATTCTTTTTTTTTTAAAAGGTAGAGGAATATATCCTAATACATTCCAACATATAATGACATACCCCATTTCAGCATACTTTTATTCGAAATTATTACACTGTGAATTTTTGTCAAAATTTCTTAATCAAATACAGGGGCGTAGCGACCGCCGTATCCATGATACGGGGCCACCAAGCTGCAGCAGCTCCAACATGTAATATTTTGAAACTTTCAAAGATTTATTACTGTGACAATTTGTTTATTTTTCCAAGGACTACGTTAGTGTGTTCCAATACCAAATATACTTATAAAAGGTTCATAATATATGGATAATATAATACTGTAGCTTTTTAAGTGACATGCTGAATTTATGGGGTACTATTGTTATGTAAAGGATAAATATTTGAATTCGTACCTTACTTTCTTAACTTCCACGTCTTACTACGTTTTAAATATACAGTCGACTCTCAATAATTTGAAGTTGAAGGGACCAATGAAAAACTTCGAATTGTCAAGGGGATAGAAAAAAATCCCTCCAAAATACACGAAGAGAAATTTTTTTCTAACACATTTAAATTAGAAACTGTGATATAAAACAACAATTGTACATATGTATAAAATTATTTTAAAGTACTTTTAAAAAGTACATGTAATACAGAATTTAAAAGTCTTGTACTAAAATAATATAGGAAATAAAAACTTTTCGCACCCGGTTCCCTTAGACATTGTCCCCGACACCATCGGTTCTTCCAGGCACGGTCCAGGTTCCGTCCATATCCTATTTGGTGCCAAATGCTATAAGTCACACATGGGAGCCATAAATCGCCATGTCCTACACATCTCTTCATAACAGCAGATCATCCTTTCTGAACACATGGGTAGCAAGAACACCTGTTAAATGAAGGATATGGACGGCTGACAACAGGTGCGATCGGTCTGTTGTCCTCTTGAAGAAGGAAAGCAATAAAAGTGTCTTTTCGCTTGAGGAACCACACCAAGAAGGGGTAGCGGACAGATGGTCATTAAAGGGGGTACGTTATAGAAAGACACGCAGAGACAATACAACACAAAAGTTGTAAGTTCCAACCTGTTTGCTACAGGACTATACATGATAGTGACTGCTCGAATTGTCGAAAATTTTATAAGATAACTTCGGATTATCGCGTGTTGTAGTCTGCCCAGCCACAGATTTTACTTCGAAATATTGAGTGCGTCAAAATGTATTGTTTTAATTCAAAATATCAAGAGTTTTTCTAGGAACTGAGCATATATTTCGAATTAGAGCGAGTCGACTGTATTTAATATATATCAATGGCGCACACAGAAATTTTCAGGGGGGAGGGATCCGGAATCGAAAGTTCACCATTCTTGTATCATGCTCCATTTGATTTTGTCGATTTTTGGGAACAAAACACAGTAAAAAACTAATTATTGAATAAATAATTAGCATTCATTAATAAAATTAATCATTAATAACCAATACTTAATTAAATTTTATGTACTATGTGCTTAGAATTATAATCAATCGGAAAAAAAATCAAGGGCTTTGGGGGGGTCCCCCCTTGTGCGCGCCACTGAGTACAGACAAACATAATACTTAGGACAATTTGTCTAATTCAACTAAAAAGAAGTCTTCTTTAGAATAAACTAAATTTAAAAATACTTTTAATTCTTTTTAAGAAATTACAATCTTAATAAAAATTAGTTTTTTTTTAAAGTTAAAATTAAAAAAACTATTTACATATCAGTAATGAGAATTCAATATTTTAAAAATTGCTCTGCACAAAATTTGTAAAGAGCAGTTATAGCCTCTTATGGACTATAATTTTGAAAAAAAAAAAAATACGTATACTTCAACCCAGTAATATAAGCAAATTCAAGAGAAGACTGTCACTTTAAAACTATGTTTCACCCCAAATTCTTATTACCCAAAATTAAATTTACAATTTATTACAATTGACTTTTAACTTTTACTGTCTTGTTATACTTCTATTTAATATTTAACTTTATGTTAGATTAATAGCAGTGGCGCACACAGGAATTTTTCAAGGGGGGTCCGGGGTCGAAAGTTCACCATTCTTGTATCAAGCTCCTTTTGAGTTTGGCGACTTTCAGGAACAAAACACAGTAAAAAACTAATTTTCGAATAAATAATTAGCATTAATTAATAAAATTAATCATTAATGACAAATACTTAAATTTTACGTACTATGTACTTAGAATTATAATCAATCGGAAAAAAATCAAGGTCTTTGGGGGGTCCGGACCCCCAGGACCCCTCCCCTTGAGTGCGCCACTGATATATATACAATGAAATCTCAGTGAAATCAGCTATGTGCAAAAGTTCTACCCATTTCCGAAGACGCAATTTTCAAAATTAACTGACTTCGCACATGGCATTGTGATGACCTAAATTGTCGATCAATAAAACGTGTGAATACTCTACATATGAATACACAGTATTTTTTACAACCTTGTGACGGGACTTTACGCGACTTTCAACATCTAATTCTCTTGGGGGATCTTTGGGCCAGCAATCGCATTTATTTCACAGCCATTCCTCTCAAGAAGAAACCATGAGATGTAAATTAGTTAGTGTATATAAAATTAGAGTTTAATAATCGTAAGGCAGAAGGTGCGGAGCCGCTGAAAGCGAGTTACTATGGTAAGAATTAGAATTACACATCGTGACTAAAGGACGGATTTTAGCTACTAAATTAGTGAATCTAATAGGATTCATTGAAGTTAATCTATTCGGATTTCGTGCGTTTATTCACGTATAGCCGTTGCTTTCTTTATATAACTCCAAGGGTTCCATTTATAGATTCCTTGTTCTGGAATATTATCTTTGATAATAATAAATTAGATTTACCATGGAGAATCTTGGTCATTTATCGTTACCTCCTACAGCTTTAGGTAGACAAGCTGATGAGGAAGCGTCTTCAGGGTTAAAATCATTACAGCCTTTATAAAAACATCAGATGATACATAAACATGCGAGATATTGTTTTCAGCTCCCCAAAGGGAAGTCATGTTTCAACTAAATCCGGGCCCAGGGCTTCGACCACGAGGGGGCCTCTCTTCATTCTCGACTCGACCTCAATAAGAACGTTAATTGTCAAATGTTACACCCGGACATATTTTCCGAAAAACTAGGAATTTCGAACTTATGCCAAATGGCAACATTGACAAGACTGAATTATTATGTTACGACCATCGTTTGTGTTTAGGTCTAGGTCGAGTTGGATTGTGTCTGGGTTCGAGAGCTTGTGAGTCACGGACATTTACTTTTCATGGGTTACCGTTTGTACTAGTATTTGACAGTCTGTAGTCTGTACATTGTCTACTTAAAAGGGTCACAGGTGGGAGCCAATTTTTACATAGGGGTCCAGAACCTCAATGTCTTAAGACCTCATTGCTAAAGCGTTGCAAGGCATAGAATAATTCAAATTCATGGGGAAGATGCAATTGACGACAGCGCAAATCGTTGAAGGTTTCCGGAGTGAATGAACAGAATCTCGTAATGAAATGACGGGTTACGTGTCTGGTCTTCTGAATCATCTGTACATCGATATTAAAAAATTAGAACTTCATCCCAAGAAGGTTTTGTTAAATGCGTGATGAGTTGGGCAGAGAAAAATTCACACTTATTGCTTGCCACCCGCTGTTATTTATAGCTTGAAAGTTTGCGATCCGCATTGGTCGAGAAGAAACCTTTCATCATCCTGATTATGTGAGGTTACATGCTGCTGCCCTCACTCCTAAAAAAATATTGGGCCTGGTTGCAAGGTTTTACTACACCTTTCCTATTTTTCTGACTACGCATCTTCCAGCTATAACCTGTTTAGTGTATTATTGACCAACTTCATTCAAAAATTTTTTGATGATGTGAAAATTGTCCTTCATCCTACTATTAACTCACTCACTCTCCCTATATATATATATGTAAGGATAATTAAATTAGATTAAAAATTAAATTCCCTATCTAGCACTTGACTCATCTTTCTCAGTCCCCATTATTCAAGTATCAAACTAATCACCCATTTATTTCTTCCGAACATATGGCCTAGCCAATAAACATGTCTAATTCCAGAGAGATCGTTAGATTTAATAGTCAACATATGTCAGCATTAACTTGCAAGCAACCTCTTCAAAGCAGCGATACTTACCATATGTTTTTCAAGTGTTATCCACTTGAAACCACCACCATGGCGTGCTTTTTCCTCCCTACTCGGTATCAGAACAGATGTACAAATGAAAGAATAAAGGTCGTCTTTTCACTTTTCTAATTTTAATCTGATTCTGTCTTAAAAATCATGACATATATATTGTTCAAATCTTCAATCGTTAATAAAATACTTTCTATTCATCTATTTAAAGTAGGAATTGACTTAATTTTTTTTTATTTATTATTTGTTTCAATCCAAGAGACTTAAAAAAGTTTTTTACGAGGGGGATTCACCTCCTACCAGAAAAATGGTAAGACACAGGTAGTAATGATAAATATACACAAATTTAGGTTATATACATTCTGAGTTGGTTTCTTGACTGTCACAAAAAATAAATGCGTTGAAATTCTGTATGCCATACATTTTCCATTTATAATGATAAAAACGTTCCAATTTAGATGGAGAGTTGTACGATCAAGTTAAAGATTTATTTAGGGGAAATATTCCCTTAAAATCTCGAATACGAGCTTTCTTAATGAAAATATGAAAAATGTATGACATTCAGTACACATGAGTTAAGTACTGTATTGAACAGATACAAAAGTGGACGTGCTTTGGGGATTGATAGAATGAATCAAATTAAGCTTAAATTAGATAGATCTTATTCTCAAAGGGGGACATACATAATAGATACAAAGCAATCTCCATAGTAAATACGGCGGTTTTGAGCAGAAAAGCAAAATCAATCGACCATCACATCGTTGCTATAGAAACCAAGCCTTCGCTAATCCCAATAGCACACAGTGTTATGAATAAACCTACGCGGTCTTAAAGTTTTGCAAGTAACTGATACACCAAATCTCAAACGCACAAAAACTACAATAATGTTAAAAATAGTTTTTTTCCCTTTAATATTTATTTAAGATTAATGTATTAGTACAGTAGTTTCTTTTGGTATATGTCTCCTTTGGAATAAGTTCAGCTTGTTCATACTTACGTATACAGTTGATGGATGTTTTGTTCAAAAGTATTCCTAAAACTATTGCACCACACTAACAAGTTATTGCAGTATTGTCTAGAACGACCCCAAACAACGTCACACATTTTTGAAGCATCCTATAAAAAAGGCAAGAACAATTTTTTTTTTTTGGGGGGGACTCGATTTTTAGTAGAAGTCCAACACCATTATTTTCAATCAAGTTCGAAAAGAGAAAACAGACAGGGACGATTGCTTGATTATTAACGTCGCCCATCGAAGCACCCTCCAAACTTCCACACCTCACCAAACGCGAGGAGTTCGAACCTCGATATCTTAAATATGCATCAATCCCAATACAGTGAGTGTTTATTAACATGACACTGTAGAGCAACACGAGAGTTACTGGCGGCGGACCTCGAAATTTTGAACCATGGTCAAAAGAAGAGGACGACACTTGAGTTAGAATCCCCCTCTTCAAACTTCCATGGCACGGCAACGTGAGGACTTCAAGCCTCGAATGATTAAACGTGCAAAAGCCTCTCTACACGAGGGAGGACTGGTTTTCAGTGGCACTAGAGCAGGATCTCGTGACACTGATCACGTTACCTTGATCATAACCACTAGGTCAGGGGTGGGCAGACTTTTCAAGAGTTCGAGCTACTTCTAATTTTATTAAGGTGTTGCGGTCCTCCCAGTGGCGTAGGTGTAGCCATTTGTATTAAAACTGTATGTTTTCCTTTCAACATTGTACCCGTCTTTTAAAATATGCCAGATTACTATGTTTACTATAAAAACATAAAATTGTCAAGTTGTATGCATAACCAACTATGAGAGCTACTGCTAGACCGTGGAGCGAGGACGTATTCAATGCAGCGAGCAGAGAACATGCGTGAACCGATGAATCTGAAACCGACGCATGTACTTAATTTGTTCTCTGCCGAGTCCCGCGCCATAGTGGGAACAGAACATCGAACCCAATACCGTAAAAGCTCGGGGTGTGGGATGATGTTTCAATAGCCAATTCCGTGTTGTTGCGGGAAGAGCTGTCATCAACATTTATTCTCCCCTTCAGTCGGTGTATGGGGAAAAATTCATTTATATGGCTGGCATCGCAGGGATTGCTTTTTTTCCTATTTGGTGGCCGTGAACGTGCGCTTCCAATGAAGGTACATGTGCCGTTTACACGTTTATCGAATCATTTGATTAAGTAAACAAAGTACCATCGATTGTGAAAAGCCAATTCTCCAGTCTAGCTGGCGTTGGTGTTCAAAAGAAAAGTTTCTTTTTGTATGCGCGTCTTAAGTCTTAGTAAAGGTGGTCACCTCCAAATTTCTTGGTAGTTCACCTGTCGATCGTGGTCGACTTAATGTCCATCTCTGCACTAGGCTATCCAAATAGAAGACGGGCCTTTATTAGATAACAAAGTTAAAAATGAGTTTTGGGACCATGAACAATCAGCCACCGCAGTCGCAAAAGAAACAGGAAATAGAAAATTAAAAACTGATTAAATTTTAATTTATTTCAACTAATTGCTTCTGCATTTAGGTACTTTAGAGAGACCAGTTGGTACCATATAATCTAAACTTTCACACTATCACTTTATTGAAAGTATGAACAATCGTTGTAAAGTCTGCTTGAGTTAAATACTTAATTAATGTAAGTTCTATTATTATTTGGCTTAAAATATCTTTAATTAGGAATACCGACCACTGTTCCGTCTTTAGATCGGAACTTATTGCTATTAGTGGTGCTCTCGATCATGCTCTCAACTCTTATAAGGACAGTTTCTGGATCCTGACAGACAGCAGAAGCTCCATCCAATATTTGAAGAATTGGCCAAAAATTATGGACAGTATGGTCCAGATATTTTATCCAAATTTGTAAGGCTTGGTCAGAGGAAACAAGTATGTCTCCAGTGGACTCCATCACATGTGGGTGTGCCTGGGAACGAAGCTGCTGATGAACTGACTGGTAGGGGATGTGATCTCCCTAACCCCAGTTCCACTGTCTTAACCCATACGGAAATTCCTTCCTTCCAAAGAAATAAAATGAATTTGACTTGGCGAAACCCTCCTGCTCACCACTGGTACGCAGCTAAGAGTCCTGGCATATTTATACAGTGCATGAGATCCAGGGCTCATCAGACGGCCTAGGCGCGCTTTATAGAAGCGGTCACCTGCGTAGTATGACTTTTGTGCAGGGGGTAAAGTCTTTCTTTACCTGTGTCCCTGCTCTCTCCTTACTTCTCCTCTGTTCATCTTCTGGACTGCTGGGGCATTTTCCTGCTACAGTTGTATGAAGAGCAAGGCCTGGTGTGTGAGACTATTACGCGGAAAGGTCAAATGGACTTGGTGTAGGCTTTCCTGCTCCATGGGGATTGGAAACAACAATTACACCCCAATGTGACATAATTTGTGAAGATTAAATACTCTTTTTCGGTATTTACTTTCTTTAATTTTTAATTTCTTTACTGCATAAGTATATTGTCTACTTTCATGAGCAATTTTGCGTCAATCAGTTGTTTACTTTTTTATTATTTTTATTGATTTTACCGCCGCACGCTTAACTTTTGGAAACTTGTATACCAAGAAATTGGATTTCATACATAAATTAGATTTAAGGTTGTCTTCGGTAAAAGTAGTAGTGGTGGCCGCGGTAGCCGAGTGGTATAGGCATCGGATCGTGGCTTGTCTTGTCACGAGTTCGAGCCCAGTACCACTGAAGACCCGCCGTGTAGGGCAGCGATGCACGCTAAATCTGTCGAGAGCTGAAATGTCCTCCCGCTGGTGTGGTGTGGTAGTTAGGAAAGGGGGTGCCAGCTCAGGTGTCGTCCACGTCACTTGACCATGGTTCAAAATTACGTGGTCCGTCGCCAAAAGCCCTCGTGCAGCTGAACAGTGCGACGTTAATCTTCACTCACTCACTCGGTAAAAGTATGAGAGCTTGAACTAAACGCGAAGCACATTTTCAGACAGAAAAAAATGCCTCAACTTCTATGGAAATTTGCAATATTATAACTTATACCTCTGTTAACAATATAGTGTTTATAAAAATGCCAAAATATTCCATGAATATTTTCTTTTTTGTTATAATACGTGAAGGTATAGCCCATTTAACATTATGGTATAGGAGAAAAAACGCGAAATACATTTCATACCAGAAAAAATGAATAAACTCGGTTAAAAACGGAAAGTATGGTAAAAAGTGTTGCTCTCTAAAGGATAGTGAAGCCAGAATATCATATTAATGTTTCATTTCTTTTATATCTGAAAAACATGTTCCAAATTCTGGTCCTATTCTTTAACATTAATCGAAGACAGCCTTAATCAAATAAAACGTAAAAAAAAAAATAGAAAATTTTACTTAAAACTCTACATGGATTTGTAAGATCACTCACCTGAGTTATTAATGAAGCCAATATTGGAACTTCCAAACGGATAGTCTGGATTATTTTCAAAGCTTGTAGAGTCTCGTTTCTTTTCATGAAAAGCATTTCTGTTCCGACAAAACCTGCAAAAAAAAAAAAATTAAAGTTACATTCATGAATAAACAGATTTGAAAAATACACAATTTGTGCATTCAATTACAAAGCAATCTACAGGGAATTCCAATATTAACATAAAACACAATGAATTATAAATTCCTTAAAAAATGGAAGCATTACAAATAGGTATTTTATCTACATAATGAAAATAAACAGATTTTTTTTGGTTTTATTTATTTTTTTATTGACGTCGCATTCATTCTAAAGCAGTGCAAAAACTATTGAAGACGGAAAGTGAGTGAAAGTTATATTAACGTCAAACTATAAAGTTACACGAGGGCTAATGGCGACGCACCTCGTAATTTTGAACCATGGTGAAGTGACGAGGACGACACCTGAACTGACACCACCCCTTCCCCAAACTTTCACACTACACCAATGAGGTGACGTTTGAGCCTCGACACATTTAACGTGTATCGGCCTCCCTATACGAGATGGGTCTTCAGCGGCACAAGGCACAAACTCATAACACACCAGTCACGAATTCGAGTCCTTAACCACTAGACTATCGCGGTTATCTATTGAAGACGTAAGTGGTAATTTTGAGCCTCGACCAAGTGACGAGGGCGATATCTGCGTTGGAGTGAGTGAATATTAACGTCACACTGTTCAGCTACTCGAGAGCTTTTGGCGACGGACCTCATAATTTTGAACAATGGTCAAGACACCTGAGCTGGCACCTCCCTCTCCTAGCTACCGCACCAACGGGAGGACGTTTGAGCTTCGACAAATTTAACGTGCATTGCTCAAATTTTATTAACGTCGGCATTAATGATTAATTTTATTAATTAATGCTAATTATTTATTCAAAAATTAGTTTTTTACTCTGTTTTGTTCCCGAAAATTGACAAAATCAAAACGAGCATGATACAAAATCGTGAACTTTCGACCCCGGACCCCCCCCTTGAAAAATTCCTGTGTGCGCCACGGTGCATTATTCTTTTTAACTTAAGGTATCCCGCTTACATTCGGAACCGTGATTTTCAAAAGCGCATAAATGGATAATTTTCATGATATTTAGTATCAGATTAGAATATATGCATAAAATTGTTTTAAGGACATTTTGACAAAAAAAAAATTATTTAAATACAATATTTTGGCAAAAAATTAACTTAGAACAATCTTTTTTCCAAATGTTCTCCTTTTGTGAAAAATGCTTCTATTAGAATAATATTTTGCCTGTGTATAGTTCAGACCTCTGTTCAGAGGCTCAACTAGAATTTTTGAAATATATAGCTTAGAAGTGGGTTTATTCATATTTTACGACAACAGAGGGGAGAAATTTTAAGAAAAAAACGCGAATAATTTTTTCAATTGGTGGTAACTCTAAAAATAATGTGAATTTTTCAAAAATTCTAGTTGAGCCTCTGTAGAGAGGTCTGAGCTATATACAGGCAAAATATTATTATAATATAATCATTTTTCACAAAAGGAGAACATTTGGAAAAACGATTATTCTAAGTTAATTTTTTGTCAAAATTATATTTAAATAAATTTTTTTTGTCAAAATGTCCTTAAAACAATTTTATGCATGTATTTTAATCTGAGTGACACTAAATATCATGAAAATTATCCATTTATGCGCTCTTTTAAAATCACGGTTCCGAACGTAGTCGGATACCTTAAGTTTTTATAAATATTGATTTTCTTTGCAGCACGTCTTAAATTAAACTTTGTTCTTTGGCTCAATTTAGCCTTTGTGAGTTTGACACCCTTTCTTTACACCTATTGAAACTTTATATTAGTGATGTAAGTGAAAATTTTCAATTATTTTGCTATTCAATTTATCTCACTACAGTTGAACTTCTTTGTATACCTTTCGTCTAACTAATTCTGAAATCATCAATTTTCTCTTCGCAACTTCTGCGTTCTTCAGAGTTTTTTTTTTTTTTTTTTTTTTGTCAAGTTTTTAGTTTCATTCCACTAATTAACTCGTTAAATTCCCTCCAGATCAAAGGTCAACGGAGTTCAAATAAACATAAAATAATCATAAAAAACTAATTTATGAAAATATCAACAGGGTTTCAAAATCGCTCAAACTACTAATTATCAAGGGAGAGCTCTCAAAATTAAGATAACCAACGGCGTTTTTTTTTTTAACTTTCCGGTCGAAATAATAAATTGAGCGAATGCAGAACACATCTCTCTTTCCACGAACTGGCAACAAAAATAATTAACTCTGCGGTTTGAGTATAAGATTAATTTTCCTCTAACCCATGATTTTAACAAACGAAAGAATTTTTAAAAGCACGAGTATGACACTACAAAAATTGTTTTAAAAACGGTTTTGAAACATGACATTAATTAGAAAAGATAAATGTATTTTGTAAGATCATTCTCTCTTCAGTCTTTTTCACGAATAATAAAAGCATTCAACATCTCTAAAGAAATCCAACTATTCTATTTTTCTATAAAATAAAGTAAAGTAATATACCGTAAAATCCGGCGTATAACGAGCACCCCCTTTTTTACGAAAAAACTTGAAATGTACGTTTGCAATTTTCTTATGATTTGAGAAGTCATTATTTATTGGATGAATCATTCCAGACACTCTTCTGAAAAAATAGTATAGTTCTAGAATTATACAACCCTTAAGCGCAAGGGGGGAGGAGACCGAATCAGCGCCATGGCTGGATTTTTCCCACGCTTTTCTATAAACATTGATTCCTTTTCCCTTCTCGTGTGATGTACGAGACGGACAATTAATTTTAAAATAAATTAGAACAAGCCTGTGAGACTTATTACGCTCGTAAAGAGTGTTTTTTTTCCAGGTATAGAAGTTTAAGTTGGCATTACTTTCCAAGATGGCGACCGATTTAACAGCTGTCAAGTGATTTATTCTCATTTTGGTTTGGCAATTCATCCAAACGATCATCAAGCAAGGCGTAGATTCGTCGAATGGGCCCAAAACGAGATTGCCGTTGTTCCCGATTTTCATAAGCGAATTTTGTTTAGCGATGAAGCGCACTTCTGGTTGAATGGCTACGTCAACAAACAAAACTGCCGCATTTGGAGTGAAGCTAATCCACAAGTGTATGTCGAAACACCGTTACATCCAGAAAAACTCACTGTTTGCTGCGCTTTATGGGCTGGTGGAATCATTGGTCCGTACTTCTTCAAAAACGATGAAGGCCACAACGTTCCAGTCAATGGTGATCGGTATAGAGCCATGATTACTAACTTTTTCATTCCTGAATTAAACAATCATCATGTCCAGGAGCTGTGGTTCCAACAAGACGGCGCAACATGTCACACAGCTCGTGCCACAGTCGATTTATTGAAAGACACGTTTGGTGACCGCCTAATTTCACGTTTTGGACCTGTGAATGGGCCTCCAAGATCTTGTGATTTAACACCGCTAGACTATTTTTTGTGGGGCTATGTAAAGTCATTGGTCTATGCGGATAAGCCACAAACGCTTGACCATTTGGAAGACAACATTCGCCGTGTTATTGCCGATATACGGCCACAAATGTTGGAAAAAGTCATCGAAAATTGGACGTCCAGATTGGACTACATCCCAGCCAACCGTGGCAATCCTATGCCAGAAATCATATTTAAAATGTAATGCCACAAGATTATCTTTCGAATAAAAAAAATTCATGTCAATCGAATAATACATCGTTGTTTTATTGCAACTTAAAGTTCTATACCTCTAAAAAAACACCCTTTATATTCAATACTATGAATAATATTGAATACGCTTCAAACAGCGAGCAGTAAAGATGGGTCCTGGTAAACGAAGTAAAACACAGTGCCGGTTTCGAGATCTAAGTGATTCAATTTGCAAAAGAAAATGGAAATCCTGCTGCAGCAAGGATGTTTGATAGTGGCGAAAGCTCCATAAGGCAGTGGGGAAAAAATGAAATGACAATAATTAACATGCCAAAGAAGAAATGTGCTTTACGTAAAGGAGTGACGAAATGGCTTGTTCTAGAAGAAAGTGTAGCGAACTGGGTCCTAGAAAATCGCCTGAATGGATTAATTGTAACAAGAAACAGTGTACGTTTATTCGCCTTAAAATGGTCAAAAAAGAATGCTTTTTCATGTTATCCAACAATGAAAGTTCATAAGGTATGTTATTCCTTTTAAATAAACAGTATTTCGATACATAAGTCTAAAAAAAAATTTTTTTAATACTCATTTTTTTAAAGCTTTCATTTTTATACCCGGCGTACAAAGCGCGCGCGCGTCCCTAAATTTCGATCTTATTTTTTGTTAAAAGTGCGCGTTATACGCAGGATTTTACGGTAATACCAATTAATTGTTTCATTAACATTACACTTTGAAGCTGTACGAAGCATATTGGCTACTCTCTAAACCATCACACCATGTTAAGTTATTTAACAGATTTAACATACATTAACCAATTTTGAACTAAAACGATCCAGGAGGAAGAAAATTTTAGCAAAAGTCTCTATTAATGAATTGATAATAAACTTATGACATAAAGAACAATTAAAATTTGCAAAAAGGCTCAGATCTATATAAAACAATTGATACAATATATATAGTTACGCAACTTTTTTTTTTTTTTACAAAATTTTAATTTACAACTTGAACTTATAGAATTGTAAAAAGTTTAGAAACTTGCATTTAAATGACTAATAAATGTCAAATATAACAAAAGCTCCATCTTTCTGTGACTGTAATATTGGTGGCGAGGAAAATGTAGAACATGTGATCCTTCTGTGTTCCAAGTATGTCAGAGAGAGAAAGATCATAAGACTGGCGTTCAAGAGACTCAACATTAATTGGCCACCGAATTTTCACCAACTTCTTTCCACCAGAAGTGCTTTCAAAAATTTCTGTAAATTTGTTGTAACTGTTTGTAATCCTTCTTAACTTCATTTTTTTTAATTGTTTATTTCCCTTGAATGTGTGTTTAATACTTACTTCTGTAAGCCCCGTGTGATACTTTGTGGTGCACGGGGATTTTATAATTGTTTTAAATAAAAAAATATAACAAAAAAGGAAGATAAACACTTTTGAAAACTCGAGTAACTAACATAAATAACTAATATAATTTTTTCAAGTCACATGATACTGTGTGAGGTGAAAAAGGAATTTTTAAACTGGTCACATGCTCCTTCACAGACGATGTTGCCACAATATTTCTTTAATAAATAAATAAATTTATCCAATTAGACTGAAGAGGAACAATTCAAACGATTATGAATAAAATTGATCATCTTAAAACTGATGAAACTTCGTGAAAATTATTCACGAAGAACTGCACAGATCAAAGGTGTAAGTACGATGGGTTCAATCATGATTAATGACTCTTTTTCAGAAGCAATCATGGCTCAACCTATCAAGAGATTTGCTGAATCTTCTAGAGCATGACAAAGATGATTTTGGTTGACTGGTAACTATGGATGAATCTCGAATCTATCAATTTGATTCGATGGGTTTCACCATGATCACTGACACTTTTTCAGAAGCAAACATGGCGCGACCTATCAAGGGAATTGTTGAATCTTCTGGGGAAGATGATTTTGGTTGCCTGGTAACTATGAATGAATCTTGCATCTATCAATGAGATCCACAGATCAGTACGATTCGGTGAGTTCCACCATGATAACTGACTCCTTTCAGAAGCAAACATGGCGCGACCTGTCAAGGGAGTCGTTGAATCTTCTGGAGCAAGACAAAGACGATTTTGATTGCCTGGTAACTATGGATGAATTTTGCATCTATCAGTACAATCCATAGATCAGTGCAATTTGATGGGTTCCACCGTGATTACTGACTCCTATCAGAAGCAAACATGGCGCGACCTGTCAAGGGAGTCGTTGAATCTTCTGGAGCAAGACAAAGACGATTTTGATTGCCTGGTAACTATGGATGAATCTTGCATCTATCAGTACAATCCATAGATCAGTGCAATTTGATGGGTTCCACCGTGATTACTGACTCCTTTTCAGAAGCAAACGAGCGATCTGGCAAGGGAGTCGTTGAATCTCCTGGAGCAAGACAAAGATGATTTTGATTGCATGGTAACAAAGGATGAATCTTACACCTATCAATACAATCCACAAATCAGTACGATTCGGTGGGTTCCACCATAATTACTACTCGTTTCAGAAGCAAACATGGCGCGATCCGTCAAGGGTATTGTTGAATCTTCTGGAGCAAGACAAAGATGATTTTGGTTGATTCATATATAACTATGGATGAATCTAGCGTCTTTCAGCTCAATACATAGCCCAAAGAGATAAGCAAGGCGTAGAAGGATTATGAATTATCTCGGTTCAAAAAAGCTAATGTGCAGGTCTGTAGGAACCCATGCTGTTTTTTTTGTTTTGTTTTTTTGGATCTGTCGTAAAGTCGTATTAACAGACAACCTGGAGAAGAGTAGATCATCAAATTGTATTCCCATTCTGCACACTGCTGATCCTCTTATCCAAAAACGGTGCAGTATGATCACTAAAGGCATTTGTCTTCTTGTCGACAATGCACCTGCTCACTCATCTCGAGGTACAGTTCAGTAATTAAAGCGTCGTGGCCTTGAAACTTTGTCACCCTCCTTTACTGTACCAAGCTCACCCCACAAAAGCTTTTTTCTTTTCCTCAAAATTTAAAAAGTGGAGATTTGGAAACACAGATGACATCTTTCAAGAAGTAGAATAATGATTTTCGACGCAATTTGCTGAGTTCTACAAGAATGGCATTCGAAAGGTTGCGGAAGTTTGGGAGAAATGTATAACACTGAGTGTTGGCTATGCAGATAAGTCTAGAGAAGACTAAAATAAAATTAACTTCATATCTATATTATTTTAGCAATAATTTAAACTTTACGATATCACCTCGTAATTGTACTTTCAATTTATTTGTTGCCGTAAATGCAGATGATTGCAAGTCGCATAGGTTGTAAGTGGAGGCGAAAGTAAATTATATATTGCATAAAAACTCTTGTTTACACTTCGAAATAAAAAAAAAAGACACAATGAAAAACAAACAACGACGAATAGCAAAATTGAAAACACGAAATTCTTTCATGATTCTTCCAGAAAAATTCCCACTCCTAAAATATACATTTAAAAAAAAATGCTCCAGTTTAAGATCAAAACACTCAGGATGGAGTTTAAAACACTATAATCTTCAAAATAATCTAATCTTTTCACTCTTATAAAGTTTAGAATTACAGAAAAACTATCCTTTCAAGAAAAACATTTTTTAATTATTATTATCATTTCCCCGTGTGTTTTAGACGACTGTGCACAAACTTTTACTTTTCTTCGTTGTCAACCAGTAGAAGGAAAAATTCATTAAATCGTCGAAGCAGTCCCCGTTACGCCACTAGTCAACCGTAACAAACTGCTTTTGTTCCGCGCTAAACACTGATGAAAACCGCACGATTATTGAATTTCGACGTTATCACATTCCTCTAACCTCTTTTCCTAATTACTATGCATGACATGAAAGCTCTAAAAATAAAAGTACGTAATATTTCACTTTTGACAATAGGGTTTTAACTAACAGTGTTGATTACTTCTTTGTACACGATCAGGGGAGGGGTGAATGAAAGTCGACTAACTTTTTTTTATTATTTTAAGACAAGGAATACACCACGTCTGTACCAGAAGTAATAATGAGTAAAATTTCCTCTAATTAAACGGAACGTTATATTCAGTCGGTGAAGGCTTTAATTTTGCTTTGTTTGTTCCAGGATCATATCGATCCATATCAGAGCCCCAAATACATTTAGGTACTCCAACGTTTGAATCTTAGATCAGATAGCATGCGGCAATGTGATAGTTTTTAGAGCTAGTACGGTCCATCAAGAGCTTCTATTTAGCACGGATGCAGATTTTAAGGTATCCGACTATTTGCGACAACTTTTTTTTGAAAAAATGGAGATATGGGGATTTTTTTGGGATTTTTATATGTATTTATTATATTTTAAGAAAAAAATTCTAAAATTGAAAACAAAATTTTTTATTACTGTTAAAATGTGAAAAAACTGGTAAAAATGAACAATAAATTACACAAACGGGCCCACTCTATACAAAAATTTTATAAACAAATTCTCAATTTTCCAATTTTGATGTGTTTCTTTGTTATTCATATTTGAAATGATCTTCAGGGTAAGAGATATTTTAATTTTTACAAAGACTAGAGCACTTAATGTTAGTGACTACATAAAATTGCTTAAAAAAACAGTGATTATATTAACATAAAGGACTGTAAATTTTGAAATAAAACAGTGATTGATAAATCTGAAGATTAAAACACTTTGAGACTGTTATACAGAATATACACACAAAATATCAGCAAATTATTTTAAAACTTTTTTTGAGCAATCGCTGTCCCCGTATGAGTCTTCCGGAAAAAAAAAACACATTTCGAGTAAAACGCATTTTAAAGTCTGACATCTTGTGTAAAGTTATGGCATCTGTTTTTACTAAAACATTTGTAGTTTTTGTTCTAGTGATTGGAAAATAAAAAACATGGTATTTTTAGAAAGCTAAGAAAATGGCCTATAAAATAAAATTATAAAAAAATTTGCCAATTTTTGAAAAAATCATGATTTTAGGGTAGTCGGATACCTTAAAACAAAAATATAAAAATTTTAAATTGTTTTATGTAGTAGTTATTTTTAAAAAAAATTAATTTAAGACCATTTCCAATGTCTACCAAAATTTTCCGATATTTTTGTATGTGTGAGGATTTTCAAAGAAGTTTGAGTGTATTTTTAAAGTAAGTGTTTATTAAAGTCGCACTTTAAGCAATGCGAGGATGAGGACGTCACCCGGGCTCTGGTATCCTATTCCCTTAACTTCCACACAACGTTAATGTGAGGACTACGAGCCACGACAGTTCCAACGCGCTTTAGCTGCTCTACACGGGATCTTCAGTGATAACAACGGCTCGAATTCAGGACGCACCGACCAATAACTCGTGAGCATGACCATTAGGTTACCGGGACCACTGAATATCTTTTGAATATGCAAGATATAAATCAGAAAACTTGTATGGAAATTAAGTTAAAGTCTTTGTTTATGCAGAGAAAATGGGTTATATCTTTATAAATGTGGTTATTTTCTTTTAAAAACAACTGCAGAAAATCACAGCTCCATTTATCGCATTTCCGCATAAATCAGAAAATTTATATGGAAATTAAGTTAAAATCTTTTGTTTATGTACAGAAAATGGGTTATATCTTTTTAAATGTGGTTATTTTCGTTTAAAAACAACTGCAGAAAGTCACAGCTCCATTTATCGCAACAGTACTTGCTCCAAATAATCGAGCTCACCCAAAAGTTTTTCAGCTGCAGACCGGAGCCCCCGAGAAGAAAAAATACTGACAAAATTGAAATTACGAATATAAAATGTTCCCTCGTTCAGGACCAAACAATTTTTGAGAACAGAATGGAAGTACATAAAATATAATAAAAGACAAATACGATATACAAGTGGGCCCCTCACCAGGTAAGGAAAAAAAGAAAAGGGGAATGTGAATATGTACACAGTGTGATTCGCTACCACACCGACAAACTTGGAGAGTGTATAGGCAGTGGCGTAACGTACACACCCGCATTGCAGGGGGGACAGAATGCTAGGGCGCCCAAAGCCTCACTGCTGCCAAGTGCCTACCCTTTGTAAAATCCAACTTGGGGTCCCAAAACCTGACTTTTCAGGGGGACCCAAATGTCCTCCGTTACGCCACTGCGTATAGAGGAAACAGAGACAACTCGTAATTATGCTCGAAATTAAGACCAGAAATCGTCTGGCGTGTCTGACAGCTGCGTTGCATGGAATCCCTTTAGTTGTAGAAGATTCCTGGCATGTCACGTACCTTCTCTGCAGCTACAGATTCGAGTGATGAAGTTTTCAACTGAAGGAATGGGGATCTAGTACACCAAACTCTTTATGTGATCACAGAAGAAGTCCATGTATTTTCGAACACCTGTTGTAAATTAGTACAACCTTTCAATAAAACTTTTTCTGTTCCACTGCAGCGGTTTCTGTTCTTTTTCTTTGCACCAAAAGCTCGTAACTACGGCATTTGCGACCCTGCATTCCTACGTGATTCCGAGTCGTCACCGTACCCCCTACACACTCTGAAAGTTTGGTCTTGTAGCAAATCATCTTGTATAGTAAAAAAGTAAAGAAAAAGAACAGCACAAAGGGAGAAAGATTTTTGATCAAGCTATTTGATAATAAGAGAAAACAATCTTTAACTAGTTATGTCATAAGCTATAAAAAATTGTGATAAAAGCCAGATGACATTACATTGCATTGCATTAAACTTTAGCAACCAATCTGTAATCGTAGGCTGGGTTGGCGTAGTTGGTTTGGCGCAGGCCTTGTACGTCCAAATTTGCGTGTTCGACCCCGGCCCAAGTCGGTGGATTTTCGTTCATGTCGCGTGATTATGCGGCATGTAAAAATCTCTTGAGTGCCTGCTTGATTAGGGTACTCCCAACAAAATTAAATTCCTAGAACGGTTTCACATCATCAGAGCTCAGGTGCCTTCCTCGAGGGAGGAAATTGGGCACCAAAACTACTTGTGTGTGTGTGTGGCGATTGGTATACAACCTATATGGTGCCGCACTAAAAAGAAACCAGCTCCCGGGGAATGTACTAAGTCTGCAATGGTAAAATATCAATCCGCAGCCACATAAGAAAAGGGGGAAAAATCTGCAATCAACTGAAGATTAGGAGAATAATAAATAACATGGCTTTGAAGTAAAAATTTTAGATTAATCGAATTTATACTTTTAAAAATGAAATTCAACATGGAAAATATGAGTACTTCAGATAAATTAGTTTGTGTCTTAGCCATTCAAAAGAAGAAATATTTTTCTGTACTACAAACAAAAGAAAATTATAGGGAAAAAGATAATTATAAGGAAAAACTGCTTTACTTACAATTTAAAAATGTGCAAAGTCAAATGATAAGAAGTGATAACATTTTATTGTTTTTTTTAAATAAACTTATAGCTTACAATCGGCCAGTAAGCGTTTAGTGTTAACCGAAACATACTAAACTCGATTATTAAAAATAACTCCGATACTGAACAAAAAAAAGTAAGATTTGAGCCCAATTTACTATTCCTTCCCATTCCTTCAAAACTGTCGTTCTTCTTAACCACATCTCCAGGCATAACCATTAACGAAGTTATTTCTTAATGACCTCTTTGCGGAGCGGATCAAAATAGATTGTGTTCGATTCATTTGAATAATTGGGAAGGCGAGCGCGCTTATCAGTTCCCAACTGTTCCATTAGCAGATTGTATCCCGTTGCGCGCTATGTAATAAACACCTAAAATAAATTGCTCCCAGAAGTCACGCCTGTTGTGTTTGTTAGACCCATTGGACCTCTCCCCTTGTTTTCCGAGTTGAAAGCACTGCGCATTATTCTCTGGATGTTTGCCACTTTCTTTTGTGTGCGGCCATTCCTATCTTTATGATGCCATTGTTTGAATGTTTTCTGACGAGTTTCATCCCCTTCGAAATATCCAGACGCTCTTTTTGTTTCGCTTCGCACGTTCTTTGCTTTAGTTGGTCGCACTTCCACTGACACACGCAGGTAGGTATGGGTGCGTTAATAGGAAACAAAGTAGACTTGTTGGTAAGGTCAAATGGCGAGCGATAAATTTTGTTTTATGTACTGTTGCTAAATTTAACTCAGTTGAAGCAAATATTGTTGTAACTGAAAGTGGAGATGTAGTAAACGAGTAATATGAAAAAAAAAATTAAGTCAATTCCTACTTAGATCAACAAAGAAAAATTTTATTTTAGCTACCTTTTATTAAATAGTTACAATTAATATAAATATGTATATACACATGACAGAATCACCACATTAAGTAGTAATTAATTCTTATTAATTATCATTAAAGTATCGTATTGCCATCCAAAACAATCGTGTATATAAAATTTCTGTTCAACTGAATGCTTTGAAACGTGAGAAAAAAACTTTTCAAGTTTTTTGACACAAGTCGCCAAAAGGGTCGTTAAGTCGCCAAAAATGATGCCAACGTAGCTAGATGTATTTGTAATTCTTTAAATAATTACTTTTAATCAATTAATTTTTATTAATTATAATTAAATTATTGAATTGTCATCCAAAATAATTATGTATATAAAATTTCAGCTCAATTGAGCGCTTTAAAATGTATTTTATTAACGATAGAAAATTCCACCAATAAATAAATAAACAAACAAATAAATAAATATATAGAGAGTGTGAGTTAATAGTAGAAATTGAAAAAAATGCCTTTTGCTTTTCTTTTTTTTATTTAATTTATCAGTATTACAATATCATAAAAATCGAGAAATACGCTCGCTAGTTATGTACAACTGCCCAGATAGTACAGCGGTTAGTGACGCTGATTGCTGAGCCGTAGTGGCCTAGGTTTGTATCCTGGAGAAAGCATGGATGTTTGTTAATGTACAGTGCAGTCGCGTAATGGAGAATATTAATGTGGTTTTGCACCTCCTCCCAAGTAATGTATAACGTGTAATTAAATATTGACTATTTTATTCATTTTTTTTTTGCGAAATAACACAATAAAACTAAGCACAGACTAATTGATTACTTGGTTGATTCTTTCTGGATTGCGGTAGCCGAGTGGTCATGATCACGAACTAGTGGCTGGCGTTGTCAAACCGAGGGTTCGAGTCCTGAGGCTATTGAAGACTCGGCGTTGTCAAACCGATGCAGTTAAATCTGGTGAGGAGTCAGATTCTCCACCAATAGCCCCAGTATAGTTTCAAAAGGAACGTTGATAAAAAATTAAATCTTCTGATTACGCCCGCAAACAATAATTTAAGTTGGCTATACAGGATACCTGCTCCAAATACATGTCAAGTATCACCATAAAGCATTGACTGTGGATCAATAATTCGAGACCAACCATATGTCTTAGGAGTGGATGGTTTGTGGCCGCGAAAGCCGAGTGGTATAGGTATAGGATCGTGGCTTGCCTTTTCACGAGTTCGTGCCGAGTACCACTAAAGACCCGCCGTGTAGGGCAGCGATGCACGTTAAATCTGTCGAGAGCTGAAACGACCTCCCGTTGGTGTGGTGTGGTAGTTAGGAGAGGGGGTGTCAGCTCAGGTGTCGTCCACGTCACTTCAAAATTACGTGGTTCGTCGCCAAAAGCCCTCGTGCAGCTTGAACAGTGCGACGTTAACATTCAATCAATCAATCAAGATTGGATGGTTAACATACTAATTATTGCTTTTTTTTCTGTACGATATACGTATATACCATTTCTAAAAACACACAGAAGTGCAACCACAATGGGAATTTTGATTTTAAAATTAATAGAATATAATAAAGGCACACTATTCGATTCATACATAGTATCTTCGTTATATAATTTGATATTTAATCTATATAAATTAGTACAGGAAAGATATAGTCAGTCTTTAAAAAAGGTAAATCGTTAGCATGAAATGAGAGTCCATAAAAAAGCACTAAAGACCTCGGGCCAGGAACGTCTTCAGACTTCTTGAGGCTCTGGGCCCCTACTCAAAAGTAGGCCTTACCTATGAATCTTAAAGGTACACAGTAAATATCATAGGCTGTCAAGTATTCGCATAGATAGTAACACGAAACAAATAGATATGCATGACTTCCAATCGCACAAACCAGCTCTCGACTGACTACCGCCTTTAGACTGAATGAGTAATGATAGTGTATGGTGGTAGGCTTAAGCCTGTATGTGGACGACGGTCATCACATGTAGCCAGTTAACATATCGTCCGATATTCTAAGTTTTTCGGAGAATACAACCATAAATAACATTTGACCATTGAAATTAATTGAATTATGATCTTAAGGCTGAGTCAAGAAGAGACGAGGCCCCCATTGCGGTCGAGGTCCTGGGCTCGGGCTCAGTTGCCCCATGTCTTAAAACGTCCCTGTCCCGGGGGTCCACGGACCACAGTTTAAAAGCTACTGATATATAATATTTATTCCTGTTGCCTTGCTCTTGTCAATTCATTTCTCGTTAAAAATTTCCGTTTTTTTTTTTCATTTCTCTAAAAATAAAATGTCGATAGTGAGTTGTAAAGAAAACAGAAATAAATCGTATCTTAAATTAAACTGACAGAACTTTTGTATTTAAGAACCTTAAAACTGCATAATTGTCTTGGATTTGTCGTATACTTTAGATACAATGTAACCAGAGAAAATATCACCTCTGAAGTACGGACATCAGAGTTGGAACAAAATAACCAAGTGGAGAGTGATTGCGACTGAGATGAGAATCCTCAAATAGAGTTGTCACTAATTGCTCATTAGCCTTGAAAATGTGCAGAAAAACATTTTTTTATTCTTCTAATTTCTAAAAGAGAGGCGCAAGCGCGATGAAGTTTTCCGTGCCAAGATTTTTATCCAACAAAGAGCATTACGACAAAAGGACAGTGAGAAAAAATGCAAGGTTAGCCATCAATTTTTTTTTTACTGTATTAAACCAAAAATAAATGACGAGTTGATATTTTTTGTCTGTATTTTTTTACCTGTTGTTTACGGCTTTTTTAACATTTCATCAAATAATGTATCCAAATCGGGTTCGTAGAGGTTATCACACGAAAACACACACACAGTACACAGAATTTAGAACAAACTAACTAATATATTAAACATTAAGTAAAAATCGTTTTTTCTTGGGAAAAGTTGTACTTACGCTATCATTGAGACTAAGTGTTATGTATTTTTCGTTTCCAAATATTTAACGGTTTGCATTTGAACATGAATTAATTGTACTGGGTTTAAAGACGCAACAACAGTTTTTACAATTTGGAGGGGGCATTGTTTTAAACAACCGTAAATTAAAAACATTCACTGTAAAACTAATGACAAGTTAATTGTTATAAAAAAAATTTCATTTGAGGATCGTGAGTAAGTAGGGAAGAAACCTCCAAGTCTACCATTTCATGTTTTAAATACGAGGGTTGCGGCAGAAGTTATGGCAACTATTTTTGCTCTTGTATATATGTGAATGGATCACAAACGCATATGTGTCGTTTGGAAGTTCTGCAGGCATAGTATACATACAAAAGAACAGATGGCTCTGTGATAGCTGGTAGTAGCGCAGCGAGGGCTGTAAAATCAGTCAGTTGGTGAGTATCGTGTGATGGAAGTAACCCGTGTTGAGCAGCATTCTTACATCAAAATAGCCATTCTCCGAGGGAAAAATGCGAATGGATATAACAGTGAATTAGTGGAAGCCCTTGGGAATAATACCCTACCATACCATACAATAGCATGGTGGGTCTACTGTGTACTGTGCTGTCATTCTTTTGCGCCGAGAAGACCATATTGCCCTTACGATATTTACGATATTTCAGTGCTATTCATTGTCCACAGATGTAGTTAACACCTTGTCCTTTCGTCTGTATGTCACATTTTCCAACCGGATTGTTATTTTCAAGAAAAAAAAACAACTAATATGACTTTTGCCCCAACCCTCGTATATTCTATATATCTCGTCTTCTCAACGTTTTTCTATTTAAAAAATATTCATATTTTCGGTCTTATCCACACTGTTCTGGCTAGGAAGATTTACCCCATTCCGTTGTGCTTCACTAAAATGATTGTTGATCGGATAATGACATTTTGATTAGGTGAACGGCTTTCCGAAACATTTGGGAAAGACTTTTTAATTATAACATGTCATTTATTTATTTACTTATTTTGTTCTTTTGATTTTGCAAGTTCTTGGAACCAAACTAAGCAAATCTCGTTGGAATTTTGGGACACGTTTTATAATTGGATGTTTATACATCAAAAAATGGCGCCGAGACTGGCATATCTATACCGAGATTTCGAAACCAGCATCAAAAGGGTCCTTGGAAATGATGAATTTTCTCCTCATACTTTAGCGTAACAATTAGCAATCCCAAAACTTGTGAAATTAAACCACGTGGAAGAAAAAATGTCTGGCTTTCCTTGGACCATACTATTTTAAGACCGTCTAAAAAAGTTCTGTGTAAAGAGCAAACTTACCAAATAACTAAATCTTGCACTACTACCTGTATCAAACATATGTTATAATTATCAAATCAAAGAAGAAAATTGAAAGCGTAATTATAAATATAAAGAGCTTATTTTTAATCTTTTTATCTGTGAGTATTCAAATTCCGTACGGGTTACCAATTGTGGTTATTTACTAAACAAAAATTAGAATAATTATATAATAGGCGAGTTAAAACATTGTTCAGATAGTTAAATTGCAACAAAATAATCCTAGAATACAAATTAAATTTTTTCAGAAGTATCATCATGGGCTTTATGAAACAGGAAGAGTTGAGTTGTAAGCGATCCGTATACATAAGCTATTACTGCTAATTTGCATGCCACCACATAGTTAATATCTAAATGGTAACAAACGTATATTATATACTGTGTTTCAATCCATTCATATGTTTTTTATTATACGAAGAAGAGAACATATTTTTAGTTGTGACACTTATTTGATAATAATCAACAAAACTAAATGCAAGAAATGCAAAAGCTGATCTGATCAGCTAATTTTAATTAATTTTGATCCTAAAGCATTATTAGAATCTAAATCTAGATGAAATCTAAAAAAAAATTTCCCCATAAGCAAGTTTCACTGAACTAACTTTAACCCAATCTGTCACTTTCTTGGAAAATTCCACGGTTCGAATCTCAGGGTTAAACACCAGAAAGTCATTAACAATGCAAGAATTCACAGATCTTCTAACATTTCGAAACACTCGGCTTACCTAACACAACGATAAAAGGAAATCTTCGTTAATGCTTTTTAAGTAACAATGGGAATAGTCACTAAAAACGAAGATTCTAAGTTTAATAACCTTTTCTTTTCATTTTTTCTCTCGTCATTATTACCATTCAAAAAGTCTGAATCAGGTAAACTAAAAAGAAGCTTTCATTAACAATTTCATTCGTCCCCATAGCTAGATTATCCGACATTTTTCTGATGAGATCATCGCGAAGCAATTCCACGACAAAAGGAAATATCGCCTGCCTTATCCAATGTTGTCACTGACGGAAAAACAATTCCGCAGCAGAGCACTGTTTGGTTTCGTTACGGTAGTTAACACACTTTCAATTTTAACGTGTTTCCTCAAAAAAAAGAAAAAAAAATTACAAAAAGGATAAATGCAAACGAAAATAAACAACAACAACAACAAAAAGATCCGGATAAATATTTTAAAAACCCTTCCAGAGGTGGATGCCAAGTGAACCGTATCGCCTAGAGTAACTGAAATAGATAGTTCAATGGCCGACGGTGACAATGCGGTTTCGGCACACTTGCTCGAATTCCGTAACAAAGCGAATCCCCTCTTTATTAAACAAATACCATCACAAGCGTTTTGCAGGCCTCACTACATGCGGACCTTTTGTTTGTCTCTTTATTCATTCATTTTTTTCTCTAACTAATTGTTGGATGGGCGGTATGCACAACGACAAGGGCGGAAAGATTCCATGTTCTGAAAAGCCTTATTTATGAATATGCACTGGTGTAAAGAGAATAAAAGATTGTTTATTTGTTACAGTTCGTTTCTATTTTTTTTTTCAATTTTTAACATTTTGGACTCTTCTACTGACCATATTAATAATATTAATATCATTATGTGGTACTCACAATAGTTAATTATTACATTAAGGGGTGTTTGAAAACTAAAATCATATATTTTTTGACATTTTGAGATTTTTACATTTTCAAATTGTATACAACTTAACCTTTCTAAAAATACCTCACTTTAACCTCTAGAGTAATTAGAAGCCCTTAAAATCTATTTTTAAATAATTGTTGAAACTGGGCCCCGCCCATTTGAATGACGAAAACTGTAAACAAAGTACTTCGTTTTTGCTTAAAAGTTGAACGTCTGATATAAATCAAAACATGTATCTTTTATTGTAAATTGAGTCTTTTATTCTTTTATTTCCTAGCCGATTAGAAGTATCACTGTATGCATTAAAATCAATTTATCTCAAAATGTTAATTTTGATGTTCGCTGTACCCCTTTTCTGAGAAACTACTGTTCAAAGGTATGTAAATTTTTTACGGTATATTTATAATGATGATTAATACATACTGAAATGAGCCTTTTGTAAAAAACTCAAAAATTTATCTTTTACAATTTTTTTATGTGAAAAATGGATCAAATTTCGCAATGTTTAATAAAATACTTCATAAATTATTAAAAATTCAAAATTAGCTAAAAGCTCATTTCAGTATGATGAGAAAGGTGTACTTTCATTGTATGAAAAATTTCAAGCATGTACATATAACAGATTTTGAGAAAAGGTACATCGAAAACAGCCAATTTCACATTGTCAGTATACAGAGAAAGCAGTGGCGTAACGTACACCCCCGCCACCCCTGCACCGCGGGGGGCCCGAGACTCTAGGGGCCCCAAAGCCTGAGCAATGCCGATTGCGTAAGATCCGGCTACGGCTCAAAATCTGATTTTGCAGGGGGGCCCGAAAATTCTCCGTTACACCACTGAGAGAAAGAGAGGTTTCCAACTCCCCTTAACACACATTAAGCAACATAACTGTTGCCACTCTTAATATATATATATATAAGTTCGCGTTTCCAATTTTATATTATTTAAAATTCACTCATAGCCAATCAAAGACCAAGCACAAAATACTCCAGGTGGGGAATGTTGTCGATTTTTAAGGTATCACAGTATTAATTTATTTTAAATTAAAAAGCAATTTTTTCTCTCTGCGTTTTCCGCTTTGAGGACAGTAATTTCCATCGCGCAAACTCTCTTTTCACCTTAACTCTTCATCTTCCTGAACAACTCATTAAAAAGTACAACAAAAAAGAAGAAAGTGAACAGTGTTAACAGGCATAAACCTGAAAAACAGAGCTAAACTTAATACGATGTTTCCGCTGCTTATGTACCTTCAGATTTAAGAGGTCACGAAAACAAAGAAATGAATATAATGAGACAGAACGAGTGAGAAATTCGTACATTATTACACACTTCGAAAAGCAAGTTAAAAATAATTTCTTTATACGGAATGGATGCGTGTACACACATTCATTATAGTATCTGGAGATGCTTTTTTTGCTGTTATTTTTCAAAATATCTAACCATCACATAACTGATAATCTTTGCAAGCTTCTAAAGAATTTTTCAGAAGTGTAGTCAAATTTTCATTACATCAAATTATAACACTATTATCTAGCACATTCAAACTAAAACTGAAACACATACGGCTAAATACCTGTGGATTGATGGTTGCTTATTACCGTAACATTTCGAAGTTACATGAGGGTTATTGGTGACGGACTTTGTAATTTTGAACCAAGGTCCAAGATGAAAGTTGAGCAGAATCTTTGTGAAATAATATTTAATAATATTTAAAGGTATGCATGTTCAAAACTTGATTTTGGAAAGAAAACGATCTAAAAGTATAATGTAAATGGGAAATAAATATAAATGTTTTGAAAAAGTTTTGGTTTTATCTTTCAAATTAAAGAAGTTATTGATTACATTAAAAAATTATTAAAAAAATCTTTGATTTAATGGTTTCTACAATTTTTTCGCTTGCAACCAATGTATGTGGATTATGTAAAACAGTTTTGGTGCTCAGAATGCTATAAAAGACAAACAAATTAATTTTTTAAGGAAAGGTTTAAAATTTATGAAGGGACTTTATAATATTACTCCTCCAGCAATTGACGTACTCACATAAAATTTGATTTACAAGGACGTCAAACTATGCATAACAAAAAGTTAGCATGGTTTTTTTTCTAGCATGATTGATATTCATAAAATACTTTTTTTTCTGAATGCTTACTAAAAATTCCGTGAAAAATGTGTATATTCTAAATTTAACTAATTTTTAAAAAATAAGTATTGCTTTGATTCAAAAATGCATGCCAACTTTTGTTGTATTTACTAACAGCAATAAGTAATAAAAAAAATTCGAAGCATTTGGCAAAACAGAAAAAAAAGCATTAACTTTTTAAATGAAGATAAATAACTTATTTTTTCTTTCCGAGATAAATCCATTTCAAGTTTTTATTTGCCTTTGAGATGTGAATAAAGATGAACATAAAAATCATCACAACTCTAAAATTTTTTTAACTTAGAGCTTTCAAATTTTGTGAGATTATAGAAAATTATATAAAGAATAATTCAGGCTAATAAAATTTTATTTGGATTTTGGACCAATATTTGGCAATTGAATCGTAATGTGCCCCCTTAATTTTTTTTATAATGAATTTTGTTGGCAAAAATGGATGTGTATAGATATACAGTCGGACTCCGATTTAACGAATTAATCGAGACCGAACATTTTGTTCGTTAAATCAGGGTTATTCGTTACATCACGGTCCAAACAAAATACAAATTGTTTGCACTTATATTTTGGAAATTCTATAATAAGTAACTAGATAAAATTATCCATAGTTAGAAATTATACACTTTTTATTCAACGGCTAACAAAAATTATTAGGGAAATATTAAGCACCAGTTAATTGGAAATTTTAAAATACTGATTAATAAATGTTTGACAGTCTTTTTGAATCCTGTCTAGAAAGAGTCCCCCCCCACACACACTGTAAGCAGAAATACTGCGTCATTTACATCCTGCTGCATGAGGTATATTTCCATACAATGTAAAGCATTAGAAAATGTAACAGTTTTGATAAGAGTTTCATTATCGATTTCTGCGTCAGAATTGCTATTCATTGGCTCCGACAAATTAACAATTTCCTAAGATAAGAAAGGAGTTTCCTGTCCTATTCAAAACTCACACGATAGGTTGCACTCATAATTCATCCACACCTTAAAAGCCAAATAATGGTATGTACCCTTTTCCGTCGAAATTTGCTATTTACAAGAAAAATCCTTTTTTTCTGTTTCAGATAAAAAGAATATCATTGGGAAAAAACATCCAATTTTTTTAATACAAACTAATAAAAAAAAATTTCAACTGTTAAAATAATTCCTTGATTCGGGGTTTATTGTTCGTTAAATAGGGGGTTTTGCCTCCATTTTAATCAGGAAAAGAAAAAAATTCGCTAAACCACGAAATTCGTTAAATCGGAGTTCCACTGTATATTTAAAAAATTTTAATGTACCTTGGAATTTGATTGAACATCTACACACAAGTGAGCCACGAGATAACTAAAAAAAACATTCTACGTGAGGTTGATGTGGCATCAGTGACCTTGAAAAAACATTAAAAGCAGCCTGATAAATTATTTCAAAACTTTTTCTTTATTGTTCTACAGATTAGCATATTTGTCCAATCACAATTTATAATTTAAACATTGAAACTATTCTCATTTCACATCGCTACCAAAATGGACACCGAAAGAAAAGGAGAGGGGAAAAAAAGCGATCATACTGAAAGAAGATGCTAATAACTCCATCACAAACCGACATCAATTTATTCATCAAATTCTTTTTTTTTTTTTTACAATCTCGGACAACCAAATAGAAACCTGCATCAGAACAAAAAACCATCTCTTCCTCAAAAGACCTCATAAACAACAATCCTTTTCGCCCGTGACGCTCTAATCAGTCACCAACCAAACGAGCGCGCGCACATAAATTAAACAATTGATCATCTGCCATCAATTCACTCTCAGACAGCACATGGACACACCTTGTTTTCCTTTGGAACAGTGAACAAAGAGGAGCAACAAGAACGATTGCCACAAAACCTGTTACGTGAGACAATATATCCTTGCACTTCCAGACACTGCTCCTGGTAGCCAGCGATTAGCGATCGCAACTCCAAGGAAAAGATTAAAATCACAAGGCAGCAAAGCAGCAGGTGGTTGTTAAGTGTCGCAGACTTTAACATGCAAGGAACACGCGTTATTGATGCGCACTAAGGCTAATGGCTGTAATTATGCTTCCTTTTTCCTTTCGCTTGCTGAGCTTTTTGTTAATTCAAAAAAATTGCCTTGTTTGTCAGCTCAGGAGAAAAAAAATGGGCTAGCGATTTTCCAGCTGAATGACATTCGGGAAACTTAACGGTCCATGCTTCTTGTTCGTAATCAAAGGGGCTTAATTAAGCACGTATTAAAACAAAAATAGCAAAATTCGTTATTTTCCTAGGGGACAATGGACTTAAAGATGGAACTTCATTTGCGCAGATACGTAATACTGGAATGACTCTAACCCTCAGATTAGTTGACCACCCAAAAACAAAAGAACCGGAACGAATGGGGGGTAAATTCAAGTGGCATCATAGTCATAATGCTCTCACAGATTCCAAATTGAGAAAAGTCTATTCCTGTAAAGCATCAAATCTGTAATATAAGTGGTGACCGCCTTATAACAAAGATTATTGCTAGGCTAAGAACAGGAAATCACAGAGGAATGAAGTTTGATAGAGATGGTAGAAGAACTTATTGGAATTGTGATAACTCTTTAGATATAGAGCTAAAACACCTGCTTACATTTTTGATTGTCCAGCAATTCTTACTGCTCTACAAGAAATAGGGGTCCTGTTTTCGTCAACAAACCTCTATGTGAATAATATTGCACAGCCAAAACGGTCATCTGGGCCCCATGGTACTGTCTGATTTGGTCCCGTCATGGATACAACATCATCAACATAGTCACATGATAAATGCAATCGTGTATTTCCAGGAAATAGGTTAAATTCATGTGATGTCAGTCACATGATGAATACAATCATGTGTTTCCGGCCAATCAATTCATGCACTTTGCTGTTGCCAACTTTTGCTTATTGCGGAAACTTTCTTTTAAAAAGTACATAATTGACAACCATAATAATCCGCACGTAGGTAAACAAAATGCATTTGATTATAAAAAATACAAGAAGATTTTTTTTTTAATTTTGAAAAAGCTTTTGAAGAATCTTAAAATTTGAATTTTTCCCCCAATTATCAAATTTGAAATCTTGTCAAGATTTTACAAGTAGAACAACATGAACAAGTCTGATGTCAGTTTTGAATTCAATGGAAAACCTGAGATTGGATTTATTATGTGATCATCATGAATTTGGCTCATTAGTTCACAATTCTTACTGTTGCCAACTTTTGCTTCTTACACAAACTTTCTTTTAAAAAATACACATTACTTGTAATCAATAATAAAGCACATAGGCAAACAACATGCACATAATTTATAAGATAATATACAAGTTTTTTTACTTTATTTTGAATTTTTTTTTGAAAAATCCCACTACTTGAACATCTTTACCCAACTCTATAGTTTGAAATTGTATCTGTATTTTACAAGTAAAATTCTAATATTAGCGTTAAATTCAACGAAAAACACGCGAATGCATTTGTCACGTGACCGCCATGAATGTAGCCCTCATGCAGAAATGGACTCGTGCATGCTCATTTTCTTATGTGATTCAGATTATGTGAAATAATTACATAATAAAAATATATAATAGAATATAAGCTGTGGATTCACGAAACAGAGAACAAATATTTTTTTTAAATCATTAGGTAAAAGCATCATATTTTAAACCGAGCATTGTGACATGCAAGTAAGCAAATTTGGCCTCCTTAAAATGATATAAGGAAATGAATTACAGCGTAGTTGCGGCCACAGCTCCATTGTTTTTCATATCTCTAAAAATATATAGCATATTGTAGCTACGCACGATTGAAGGAACGACATTTGACGGGTGCTGATACCGGGAAGGACATTTATTTATAAATGCTACGAAATTAATGAAAAACACGCGAAGGTTACGGTTGCAGGAAAAGAAAACGTTTTGCAATGGTCAATGTTGTGTGACCAAATCATATTTTAACAGATGTGTATGAAGAGATACTTTTATCTCATTTTGGTAAGCCTTTATTGTTATTAAAAAAAACACCATACACTCTTACTTCTTTACTAAAAAACGAACTGTCGGTGTAATGGGCATAATTTTTTTCTCCGTTGCCAAATATGCGAACTAAACTAGGATTATACCCAAACATTTTTAATGCATATATTTCACAAAAGTATAGCTGAATTACATCTCACTGGAATTGATAAAAAAGTTTTTAAGCGGGAAAATAATCAATTTTATCTCGCTATCTAGAGATATTATATCCGAGAACGGAATAGCTAATGAACATTAGCTTAATAAAAAGAACAAATCACATGAAAAACAATACTACTGTTTTTTTCTTATATATATATGTATATCAAACCTGATTTATTTCCCTGCATGTCGAAAACAATGGTGTTCTTATTATGAATAGAAACCTATTTTGGAATTTAATTTAAAAGTTTCAGTTGCATACGGAGAACAATGAAAACTAAATAAGATTCTTATCAAAAATAAAGTTTATGTACAAAAGGCAATTATGTCATGGGAAATGAAAACTATTTTTGGTAAAATCAGAAAATTAAAAATAAATAAATTGTGAAATCTGAAATCCATTGTAAATGCTAAGAGAAAATATTTTTTCAAACTATAATTAAATAATTTAAAACTAAAATCTCTCACAGGATTAATTTTTGTTTCATACTTCTTACAGAAATGAATAGTATTTAAAAAAATAACCCATGCCAGAATATTATCACCTAAAGAACTGTGAAAAATATAAAACCATGTAATTGATTTCAAAGAATAAAAATATCAATATATTGGCAAACATAATGGAAAATCTTTTGTTAAGTCTGAAAGGAAAAATATGCAAACGTAAAATACTTGATCTGAATACCTGTATTGATCGAATTTAATTAAAAACAAACAAAATATTGAACAAGTTTAATCAGGAAAAACCCTTTTCAAAAACATGAAATGAAGAAACACATTAAAACAGGACATTATTAAAAACTCTAATTTATTTTTACTTTAAATCGTATTAAAAAAGATTCGAACAAGTTCTACAATCCATAAACGGTCAAATAAACTAAATAAATAAATTTTAAAAAATGTTAAAAAATATTCAGATAAAAATGAAATGAGACTCAATTTCAAGAGACATAAAACAAAACAAATAAATTATTCAAATAAAGTATGACAATTCAAAAAGGAAGGGAAAAAATTGAAATGATATAAAAAACAAAGAAAATATTGACTGAAAAGAAATGGAATAACACACAAGGATAACGGATTTACAGCGCTGCCAGTAGACTTCCAAGAAACATTTCCTTCAAACGATTTCAAAAAGAAAAAACAAATCAACGGAAAAGGTAATGTTTTCGAAATGGCTACGAACACTAACTACAATATTCTTTTAAAGTTAAATGCACTCGTTTCACTTATCTAAGAAGCATTGCAGTTTATCGAATTCGTGTTACCATAAACTGCAAATAAAAATGGTCTGGTTTGACGATTCAATAAAAAAGTCGTTTGCACCTATCAGAGACGTCTGGAGCCAGTTCACAAAGAACAGATGCCTTTTTATCATGGATGACTCAGATTTCTTATATCCCCCCCTTCCCCTTAAGTAATAGCTTATATTTTTGGTAAAATTGCATGTCGTGATGATCAGAACTGCAAAAATACGTTTAAAATGGAAGATAGTAATTTTTTTTCACTTATGGCACATTTAATAGAATAGTAATAAATATCAAAATAATGTTTACACACAATGCTTCTTTAAAATATGTCACATCAGATTTAAAATCTGAAACCTAATTTAAAATAAAATTCAACAGATACACATGGTAAATTCTTACAAGTAAAAGTTTTTTTGATGGGACTGTAATAAAATTGGATATAATAATAAATACATTAAAAATATCTGTTCAAATTTAAAATTCACTACAATGGGCCAAATTCATGGCGGTCACATGCAGGAACGTCTTAAGACTTTTTGAGGCCTTGCGTCTAGAGAAATTTTGATGTCCAGGGACAGTGACGTAACGCAGAATATTAGGGGCCCCCTGCAAAATCGGATCTTACAAAGGATTACGTACTTGGCATCAGTCAAACTTTGCCCCTCCCCAATGTGAGAGTGTACGTTACGCCACTGCCCAGAGCCCCTATGCAAAAATAGGTCCTACCTGTAATCTTTAAATGTAGACATTATATACATGCATTGTCAAATACTCGTACAAATGTTAATTTGAAACATGTGCGTGATTCACAATCTCACAAACTTAGGTACAAACCGGTTAGACCGATGGCCGCATTTAAACTAAATAAATTGAATGATTGCTTAAAGTCTTCGGTCGAGGCCTAGACATAGACAACGGTCATACATAATAATACAGTTTTACCACTTTTGACAGTTGACATGCAGTTTGAAATTCCCTGTTTTTTTGCCCGGGCCAGTTAGCCCATGCCTTAAGTCGCCACTGGTCACATGATTGTAATGACGTGCATTCCATTCAATTCAAAGTTGATATTAAACTTATATTTGTACAATACAGATACGATTTCCAATTTGGTTATTGGGTAAAGGTGACCATTTAGTAAAATCCTTCAAAAAAAAAAATTCAACATTTTTTTTTTACATTACTTAGGTAATGTAAAAAACAATGAAAATGATTTTTTTCAATCCAATGATTTTTTTATATCTACGAGCATTATTAAAAAACGTATACATTTAAAAAAGAAAGTTTCTGTTAATGACAATAGTTGGCAACAATGAGTCGCATGAACTGATTGGTTGGAAATATGCGATTGCCTTTATTATGTGACTATGACGTCACACGACTTAGGCCTATTAACACGGTAGCATTAATATAAATGACTAGCATATTAATTATAGCATAACACAAAGCAATTCTTTCGATCGTACGTTAATTAAATGTTTTTAATTAAAAACTCCCATGTTAAACGTATTACAATCAATTAATTGAAATACATAAGCAACTGAATGTTTAAGTATATAGCTCCATTATTAGTTGAATATCGAATTATTAAAAAAGGTTATTTGAAATCGTAAGCTCAGCCTCTAGTTTCAATCAAATGGTTTTTCTAAAAAATTGGAATTACGTTTTCTGAGCATTGATTACAGACTAACGATAACACTGTTTATTATCAAGTATAAAAGTGCAATAAAAAAAGAAAACAACAGATATATTTTTAAACATTTTTAATATTTGTACATCAAACTGAAAATCTTTTCATCATGAAAGTACTACACCACGTGGTAAAATAGATTTCTAAAATAATAAATTTTTCGTGGATTTTAAAATTGGTAGTTATTGTTTGTTTGTGTAATTTGTTAGAAAAAAACTAAAAAACACGCTTTTATGGTTAATCCAACGAAAAAGTAAAAAATAAAAATCCTTAATATAAGAATAAAATGATTTTCGAGAAAATTAATGTCATTGGGATAAAAGCGTGGGTTACTCTATATCAATTGTTATAATTTTTTTACTAATTCTATTCCGAAATGCTGAGTCAGAGTAAAAATATTGTACAAAGCACCCCACACTTTAACTACAATGACATTAATTTTCTCGTAAATCTTTTTATTCTTATAATAAGAATTATATTTTTACTTTTACTTCGATTAACCATAAAAGGCGTGTTTAGTTTTTTTTAAACTATAATTTATTTTTCATTTTTTAGTTCGATCTACAATAAAAGCATGTATTTTTAGTTTTTTAAACTCTTATTTATTCATACATTTTTTTTTTTTTTACTTTTTGATCCGCGACCGAAAAAGTTTGCCTATTCCTGAGTTAGAGAGAGAACAAATTATTTTTTTTCACATGCAAGAGTATATTTTTTTTATTTCCATTTTCAGAAGAACTGGACAGTTATTTATATTATGGTAAGAAATTGCTGACGCAAGTTTAGGGTTGTAACTTAATCTTTTAGTCACCAAATCTGGAATTAGTAGCCAAATCTGGAAATCGTTATTCCTGATGATCTTGATCAGGACAATGGAACAAAATTATGAAATTATTGTATTGTCGTCGGTCCTTGACAAATGTGCAAAATTTCGAATTAATCTGACCTTTTAAAGTGGGTAAAAATCGAGTTCAAAGATTCCGTTACATACAAGTGAAGCTTATAAAAGCGTGTTAATAAAAAGAGAAATAACTTGAGGGAAAAGATTTAAAGAAATTAAAACAACACAACGAACGCTAATAACATATTAACAAATTACGTAATTTCGTCGGAAAAAAAATAATAATTCGAAGGTTAAGGTTATGGTGAAGCAATGGAAAGTAAGCATTTAAATCAGCACACAAAACAAACGCGCTTAATTACAAGAAATAATTACACAATTCAAAACATACATGAGAGGGAAAAAAACCATTCCAAATGAAAGGCTTTGATCTAATAATCCACATTTAGTGGTGTCACAATAATCGATCACTGCTTGATACTAATTAAGTTCCATAATTAACTTTCATCCGTGAAGTACATTGGCTAATTTGGGAGTGCGACAGTCAGCAACCAAAAGGCTTCAACTCATGAAAGTCAAATGACCAACGAGCTCTGCAAGTAAGAATGAATCACCAAGAAACCAATCACCTTTGGGTGAATACCGTCAGCCGTCGACCTTAGAAGACGTTTCATCTATTAGGTCACAGAAGGAGGAAAGCAGAAATATACTAATAACTAAAGAAAAAAAGGAAATTTAAGTGGTTTAAAGCTATCGTTCTTGCTTTTAGGAAGGGCTTAGAAAGCGATAGGAATAACATTGGATTTTTTTTTATTAGATGAGGGTACATTTTTTACGATTATGCACTGGCACTGGCGCCGGAGTGTTGCCGTGGCAGAAGGCGTGGGCAAGGTGGGGCACGTTTTGCCAATTAAGATTGTGGCTGCACTTGGCGAGGATTTTTAGTTTTTTTCTTCTTTTCAATAATGTCAGTCGGGATAAAAAACAATGGAACACAATGTGTGAGCAGCACGTTTCCCGTTTAACATGTTAATACACCTAAAAATGATCTTTCTGGGTAGTTAAGGTGGGTGTAAAAGGGAACATAAATATTGGTGTGTTTAAATAGGAATATAATTTCAAACAGATAGACTTGTCACATTTCAAATAACAACAACAAACGAACACTGCGTTTTTAAGAACACATTTCGTTTTTAAATATGAGGTATCTGTATCTTTTTTTTTATTGACACAAAAAATTACTTTTAAACGAATAAATAAAGCATATTTCATTAATTTAAAAAAATACCCCAGATATCTTACAAAATAACGGAATTCCAATGTTAAATTGCTCCTACTTCAGCTTTTCTTCAATTGCAGGCGACGCGTAACAATTTGCATTAAAAAATAAAAAAAAGCTAAATTTTCTGAAACTATAATATATTTAGTGATACTTAACCCGCGGGCCGCATGTGGCCCGGTCATGGCCCATTGCACTAAGAAATTCAATTATTGGAGCACATTGTACTAAAAATTTAGCATGAAATTCTATCAATCAAGCAATCAAATTTATCAATTTGTTTTTTTTTTTAATAGTAGAATGTAAGCAACAGGCTTGGTCATAGATGAAAGGAAATGGAATGTATTCCATAATTCAGTAAAAATTCTTAAAAATGAATATTTTTGTGTGTGTTTCATTGAAAAGTTAATATAGTATTAAAATAAAAGTCAAAAATGAGTTTTAATATTGTGTTTAATTTTTTTTTTTTTGTCAATGTACTATGGTCTTATAGTGTATTTTTCCCATTACCCGCATGAAATAACTGTCATGTGTATGCGGCCTGCGAGAAATACCTACCATGTGTTTGCGGCCCGGCGGGAAAAAAATTTGAATACCGCTGTACTAGCCGTTATCAGCTCGCTTCCATGGGTATTTCATGATGTCGTATAATTATGAACTGTTTTTAAGTTATTTATATCTAAGTCCTAGTATTAGGTTTTAGATCGCCTACAAAAACATTCTTATAGCCACCGTATCTTGATTTAAAAAGTACGGGACTTGAATTTCTAAAAAGGAAGAATATTTATCTTTTTCCGCCGTAATCATCTCCCTCTTTCGGAATCGAATTCCGCAAAACTCATTTTCAACGGACCCTTACTCAAGAAAAGAAACGCAACTTCACACACAAAATTTCGAGTATGTTGGTCTAATAGTTCAAAAGCGGAAATTTATCTTTATTACACCATTGTAACTTCTCTTAGAACTCCGCTAAAGAGTCGATATCCGCATAACCAGTTCTTAGGGTATCTATTAAAAAAAGGAATTTTACCAAATTGCAAGTTTGTGGGTTCAATAGTTAAAAATATTCATAAAACCCCTGTCGGCCATCGCAACCCCCGTTGGAAGTCAGTCTCTGCAAAACATGTTTTCAGCGAATCCTTACTCAACAAAAGAAACATTCTAACTAAATTTCAAGTCTATAGGTCTAATAGTACTGAAGATTTCGTGATGAGTGAGTGAGTCACTCTTTTCCTATATACTCATATATATAGATTATGTTCAGCAAATACAAAAAGAGTAAGACCAGGAGAGAGTGAATATTAACGTCGCACTGTTCAGTTACATGAGGGCTTTTGGCGACGGATCTCGTAACTTGAAACCATGGTCAAATGACGAGGATGACACTTGAGCTGGAACATCCCTCTCCTAACTACCATACCACACCAACGGGAGTACGTTTGAGCTCTCGACGGATTTAACGTGCATCGCTCCCCAACACGGCGGGTCTTAGCGGCATTAGGTTCGAACTCATCACACGCCGGCCATGAGTTACCTTGGCCACTAGGCTACCACGGTCCCCGAGTAAGACCAGAAAGCTCAGGCTAAAATTAGTCTGTTACGAATAGCTTGGAAATAAGACCTTCAATAAAAATTAGTTTTAAAAAATACCACCCAAAACATTTGTATAAAAATTTAAAAATTCAGTTAGATCTAAGGATTTATTTAAACGGAAACAGAAAGTATCCAACATTTTTATAAGAAAAATGTATATTCTTATGTAAATTGAGTTTCACATACTAAGGACACAATAATAATTTGGTAATTTCAAACTCAAGTACTGTAAATTTAATTCTGCCTAGAAATAAAAGAATACCGCTAAAAAACACAGCAGAAATTTTCCAAAAAAATACCTGAAAAATTTTAGTTTAGAAACCCGGTTTTGAAACTCAATTTAAAAGTCTCCCAGTTGATAAAGGTTGATTAATCAATAATGGATTCAAAGTTTTGAACTACGCGTGTAAACTTTCAGCAGAGAATAACACAAAGAAACTGTTGAAGCACCTTCTTGAAGGGTCCATTGAACCTTTAATAATGATCACGGAATAAATCAGGAAAAACAGTTCTACCCAAAGGATCAATTGAAGGTAAAGTCTGAAAACTAGAATAATAAATGATTTTGAAATAACATTTGTAGCCGCCTGAAGGGCGCGGAAGTGAGAGGTTTCGAGGAAGAGAGAGAAGCAGACATATGATTATTTGCTAACTAATTTTGTTTAATCTTTAACACTTCACTAAATCTGTATTTTCAATCATTTAACTCTGGGAGCAAAAAGAAATCCTAACCCGTAATTAGATAATTAAGTTACGGACGTACTTATCTTGATTAAAGCTCCTTGTAATGATCCTACTCGCAGCCCGATAGCTCGTTCAGCTCCAAGTCTGGTTACTTACCCACTTCCTGACGAATTATCCGTCATATATTATTCTTAAGATACGCGACCACCAGTCGCTGCTTACTAACACTTGGATTCAGCAACGACTGCCATTTAAATAGTAGTTACATTTGCATAAAATCAAGTCATCTCTACGGAGAAAGGTTTTTAAACTAAAATCACAGTTAAAGAATATTTTCCCCGAGGACTAGTAGGAGACTCGAAGAGAATTTGTTCCACATTTATATTATACCACATTTTACAGTGCCACGAAAAATACAAAAAATTACATAATTTAATTAGAAAATCACAACATTTTTGAAAATATTTGAGAGCTTATCCCAGTGTTTCTCAAACTTTCAATACTGGCGCCCCTTTTTCAATCACAATTTTTATCGCGCCCCTTATACATAATAATTTACTGAATGCAATAATAATGCACTTTTACGATAAAGCAACAATATTTATTATAAACCGTACAAATTCATGACATAAAAATTAAATTTTGTATATGTTACTTTTAAGCAAAAAAGTTAAGTAATAGGATAAATACTAAGTTATTTTTCCTTTCTCTGATTTTTAAATTGGAACATCTTACAAAATGCGGTGGTTGCTTAGAAGACAAAATATAGATATCAGCTAAATATAGAAAATGAACTCAGAGGGTCAATTTCTTATCTTAAAACTCCTTTCAAAAACTTTGCTCTGTAAGACAAGCCCATGGAAGTAGCTAATAATTATTAAACTTGTTCTTAATTTAGTATTAATTAATTAGTCATAAAATACTCTGTGCACCACTCATACATTAAAAGCAGTGTTTCTCAAACTTTCAATACTGGCGACCCAATTTTCAATCATAATTTTTTGTCTCGCCCCTGTACAACAATAATGTATTTACTGCAATAAAAATGCACTTTGAGAGAGAGACGCTAAAGTTACAATACGATCTTAATTATAAACCGTACAAATTAATACGATAAATATATTAAATTTTGAGTATATTTTAAGTAATTTATATATTTTAAGAAAATTACTTAAAATATATATTACTTAGAATTATGTTATTTTTCTTTCTCTAATTTTTAAATTGGAACAGATCGCAAAATGATGTATTTAATTAAAGATTTACTTCCTTCAGCATATTCATTTCTCAAAGCACAAATGTCATTAGAAAAATAGTCTAGTCAATGTCGCTCTCTATCATATCCATCACATCTGGCATTATAGGGTACGTTTGCGTGAGTCTGGGCAACCTATCACACGTCTGCGCAAAACATGTAAAAATGCTTTTCCTCGTACAATTCCAGTCAGTTTTGGTCGACTCGATACTCCTATAGCTACCGAATCTAGCTTGAATGTACATTTTTTTTTAAATTTCCACGTTAATTGTAATTCACGGTAATTAAGTATTTACGGCAGTAGATTAAAAACAATATCATACATACATTTTTAAGTCGTAAGCAAACATTCGACCATAATAAAGAATCAACAAGTACACAGACGAACGAGCATGGTTCCGAAAATTAAATCAAGGCGATCTTCTCAAAAATACTTAAATTTTGGATTTACCACTACTGAAGTAAATGATGGAAAAAAAAGCCCCAGCTCGATATGTGTTAAAACTTACAAATCTGTAGAACAACATGTGAAAGTTGTTTTTAAAACATGTAAAATCATTTAGATACGTTGGCAAGGAATTTTAAAAAGTATTTTCTGGATGAGGACAGCTTGGTAGCAAGTTACGAGTGGATTAGGGATCTATTTCAAGATACTCCAGAAGGGCTCTCAACTTCCGAAGAAGAAATCTTCATAGATTTCACATGCAGTGAAAAATTAAAATGCAATTTTGTAATAAATCGCTCTTTGAATTTGGGGTAGAGGTGGATGAGGAATTATCTGTACTGAAAACAAAAGCACTTCGTATACTATTACCATTTTCAACATCCTACCTTTTGCAAACCGGATTTTCTGCAGTGGATGCCTTGAAGACAAAATATATAGATCTCAGCTAAATATAGAAAAATAACTCTTTAAGTGTCAATTTCTGATATTAAAACCTTCCTTTGAAAAACTTTCCTCTACAAGAAAAGCCCGTGGAAGTCCCTAATAATTATTAAACTTGTTCTTAATTTAGTAATAAGATTGATTGATTGAATATTAACGTCGCACTGTTCAGCTGCACGAGGGCTTTTGACGACGGACCACGTAATTTTGAACCATGGTCAAGTGACGTGGATGACACCTGAGCTGGCACTCTTCTCTCCTAACTACCACACCACACCAACGGGAAAAGTCTCAACTCTCAACAGATTTAACATGCAGCGCTGCCCTACGTGGCGGTCTTTAGTAGTACTGGGCTCGAACTCGTAACAAGGCAAGCCACGATCCGATACCTATACCACTCGGCTACCGCGGCCAAATTCAGTAATAAGAAATTATTTATAAAATACCTTCTTCAGTACTGATACATCAAACGTATACTGGCTGAAACACCGACTCTTCGCACGAGTTCATTTTTAAAAAAATAAAACATTATTCTTGATATAATAGCTGAACTGTAAGGAGAGTAAAACTGTGTGCACGACATTGTATACAAAAATGTAAAATGATTTTTTTAGATAAATGCTATAATTGTAAATAACTGTTTAAAAGAACTGTAATTTTAAACTTCACACAAATTATCATTTAGAATTAATGTTAAATTATGAAAAAAGAATATAAAATTCCGATGAAGAATAATTGTGTTACTTTTTAACATTTAAAGCGAGAAGACTTCAAAAAGTTTAACCCGGGAGCAGGCGCGTACCGATACTAACATTAATGGTAGTGCGGAGGGACTCAGTCATCCCAATCATTTGTTTAGAATTATTTTTACTGTACACGATACAAATCGGAATTCTAGTGAATATTTTAATTTATAGAAAGTATACTTACCTTCTTTCAAGGACTATTCAATTCTTTGATGATTTGAGAAAAATCCAATAAAACTGAACTAAAATGATTCAAAAGTACAAGACCATAATAAAGGACGCAAATCAGACACTTTTCAATTATCCTACAGAAATGTTAAAACCAATCAATTCTTTTCCAAATATCGCAAAAACTCAATTATTTACAATTTCCCCCTAAGCGAAAGCAAACGCATGAAAGATGGGAGGGAACTAATATTGATAATAACCATACCATAAGATTGAAGGTCAATCAAATGATTAGCAAACGTACTATGCAGCCTGGCTGAAAAGTGAATCATGAATTCCTTTTTCTTTTCTACAACTAATGTACAGTATTTCAATAATAATTACAGCGGTGAATTGTTTATCTTAGAATTTTCTCAGGGGTCTGGGTTCGTTTTTTCTTTTAATGAGTAATATTTTATGTTAAAACATAATAAAAAAATCACTCATTGAGGAAAAAACAGCAAATAAAACAAAAATTTTTTTTTTTTCTTTTAATTTGGTTTTGGGATCAAAGATAGCTATTTAATGACGGATAAAAGCTAGATAATAAATATAAATTATGTCAGTGTGTTGTGTGTATTTTTTTTTATTATGGAAGAAAGCATTTTGTTTTACTTCTCTTTCCGGTTATTTTTTTTAAAAAATCTTTAAATTTTCGATACGCTCGCGCCCCCTTGTAGGGTCATCGCGCGCCCCAGGGGGGCCCACACTTTGAGAAACACTGGCTTATCCTATTTACAACATTCTTTTGCTCTTTGAAAACCATACGATAAATCATTGAATCATGATGTCTATGCAATACCTGTCGAAATACTGTAACAAATAGGGGACTGGATCCGACAAACAAGAGGAAATGCTATCTTTGTTACACACAAAAGGTTTAATAAACTAACAACAAAATAACAGATGAAGTATATGCTAATGTCTGACATGCAGCATTCCCTATTTTCATGCAAATCTCCATGGATACTCCTGACTAGTCAATCCATTATCTGTTGACTAGTTGTCCTTGAATAGAAAAAGATGAATAACCTGACTAAAATAAAAACCACTCGCAGAGGCTATGACTGATTTCGACTACTTTTGGTTGGTTGTATTGGGCCTGACTTGCAAATTATTGTTAAATATTTAAGCAAATTAATTCAATATAAATTTTTTGAGCTGTAAATATCAATTCGCGTTTGTCATTCATAACAAACAAGTAATATATAAAAAAATTAAGTCAATTCCTTCTTAGGTCAACAAAGAAAATTTTATTTGAGTTACTTTTTATTAAACAGTTACAATTAATATAAATATCTATATACATATGACAGAATCATAATATTAAATGACGAAATAGACAGCAATTTTCCATTTTCCTTTCTATATGGGGTATTGGACTATTTTTTTGTTACTCTATTAATTAATTAAATTATTCTCATAAAATAGTATAGTAAAAAGAAATCACTTTCTCGGAAATTAGGCCATCCCAGGTGGGATTCGAATCTACAACCTTTGTATAAGAAGTCCAACGCGCTATCCATTGCGCTAAAGGGGCACAACAAACGACTTTCCTTTTTATATATGCTGTTGGACACTATTATTTTTGCTTATTACTATTTATTCATTTTTAAATTTAACTAATTAATTAATATTTGAAAAAAACTTAATTAACATCAACAGTAATCCACTACAAGTTTTAAAAAATGTATTTGAACAAGACATATATAGGGAGAGAGTGAACTAATAGTAGGAATTGAAAAAATAAATCTCGTTTTTTGCTGAGTCGATACTGAACGAAATTGGCGCAATTTAGTATTCATAGAAAACTATCCGTCACCCACCCGCTTTGTGACTGGGTATTTCCTCATGTATAACTTTATAATGTTTTTTGTTATCGATACCTAAAACTTTACCTTAAGCTTTGGATTATATTCAAAAACTTTCTTATACTTGATTTAAAATGGACATGACTTGAATTTTTGAAACACCCCCGCAGCCTCCCCAAGGGAGTCCATTTCCGCAAAACCTATTCTTAGCGGATCAACAAAAGAAACATGATGGCAAAATTTAAAGTCCGTAGGTCTGATAATTCCAGAAATTTCGTGAGTGTAGGTTACAGTAGCTCTTCATTTTGTATGTGTGTGAGGATAAAGGGTAGAATAATTGTTTTATCTATGGTTTGTATAATAATTCATGAATTTAAAACTATTAAAATGCAGATAACAGATTTTATATGTTCTCATACATGGGAACTCATTGCTATCATCCACTTCAAGAATTGTTGAAGTACTATAATTTTGCTTATGGTATTAGCAACTCAAGATGGGCCATAGGTTGCCTAGTGGTTAGAGCATCGTACTCCAGACCGGAAGGCCTGGGTTCGATGCCCGATGCCACCAAATACCCTCCGAGTACACACGGAGTACGAGCTCGTTAAATCAGTGGGACCGAAGTCTTGTGGGCTGAGTCACTAGCGCAGGGACTGGAGAATATTTCCCTCCCCTTCAGTTCTATGCAGAAATTGTGGAGGTGGAGATAGGTGGTGTCGGCATCTATCTTCCTTTCGGAGAATTTCGCCGAGCTAAATCGTACTGTCGCCTGTATGGTGCTCAAGGCCAACGACAGGCGTACTTCTAGCCCCTTACCACGATGAATTTCGTGGGCCTAGATCTGACTACGTCAGACAGGTCGCATTAGAAACAACAACAATAAAAATTAAGACAGATAATTTAAAAAAATCAAAAATAACTTCTAAAATGCAACTAGTGAATAACCGTTCAAATTATATGTTGAGAAGAAAAGCTCCCTAATAAAAATAAAAGGTAAATAAAATTAAGGAATTTTATTTTACAAATATTCTAAACACGAACATGAGCAATGTTCATTTATGACATTTAGAAAATTGAGACGAAGTATTACTATTCAAAGTTTCCCCTTTAAACGCTTCTAACAGAATAAAAATTGAATAGAATAAAAAATTTAAAAAAATTATCTACAAGAAACTAAAAATATATATATATATTAATTGACAGAGTTGCTTGTTTCTTCAACCTGTCTCACTACTTTAAACAGAATGTTCATAATAGTTATTCAACAATTTTTAATTCTTTTCTTCCTACATCTACCAAAAACACAACACAAATAAGATTAAAGAAATTCCCAAAATACCATAATGACATGCTTGCAAACACGACCACCAAATCATCCGTTATTTCTTACCCTACACTATCACTAGAAATTGGTACCTTCGACACACAAAACATAGAGTTTTGAAAAAAATCACACACACAAGCACTTAAAAAAGTATTTCCCTTTATCTGATTCACAAAATTATATGGCGAAAAGATTATCACACATATGGTCAATGGCCTCGAGTGGAATTGAGGAAAACACTGTTTACTTCGGTAAGACTGAAAAAATTACTCGACATTCATTTTCCGTCATCCATGGAAAACCCAACCTAAACCAAACCTTTATCCTATCGGCTTAACAGGATTATGACGCATGAAATTGTCACTTGGAAATAGCGCCAGGTGACTCGAAAAGGATCCAAATAATGAGCAAGGAACATCGCATTTTGTGGAAAGGAATGTGATTGAGTGTTTTGAAATTGGACAGATGGAACTTGGATTTATACAGTTATCCGATAAAACAAACAACTTGAATATTTTTTTTTTTACAACTTAAAAATCGAAACCCTTATTTAAAATTTTTGATACATTGACCATTAACCAACGCAGTCGTCCATAACAGAATGCGTCCTAGTTGAATATCTAAGTATTTATTTTGCATTAGATAGTTAAACAAGGAGAAGTGAAGTGAGTCAGAGGAGGGTGTAATGACGTGAACAAGTAAAATTATTTCATTACTTGGTAGCGTGAAGGCTCACGCAGTTTTTTTTTGCCAAAAGGCATTTTATTAAACATACAATTAAACGCAGTTGTAAATGTTTGCTCTCCACAACCTTTCGCTGAAGAAAAGTTAAAGTCCCTTTAAGGTTGAAAGTTCTTGAAATGATCGGCTCCTGGGTACGGCTGTCCTTGCAGCCTCTATCAAGTCTCTTCGAAGGAAAAATTGATGCGGAAGGTAATGCCGAAAATTGAAGGAGGTCGAAAAGGTCTCGTCAATTTGAGAGCCGACCCTTTAAACCCCCTGGGCGGGTCACTTTCACATCCCCAATCATCTTTGATTGGCGAGTGTAACACATCTCTACCCACTCTAATCACTTCAGTCCCACTCCATTTGTGCTTGGAGGTAACAAGCTGACGCGTATGAAACCAACTTCGGCACCGTACCACTATCTGGAGGGCTATAAATTTCCCTGTCACTTTGACACTGAGGGTATGTCTTTATCACGACAGGCCAACATTCGCGGCCCATATGTGCGAGGGTGACCTAACAAAGGATGCTGTTCACAGGAACATTCTTTCTATAGTTGGAAACTGTGAAAACATACCTTATGTAGCAGGATGTAAATAACGCAGTATTTTCTTCTCTGCATTAAGTCGAAATGATTTTTTTATGTTTGATGGCTTAAATCCGCGGTACTCAACCTCTTTTTCACCGGGCCGCAAACACATGATAGGTATTTCACGCGGGCCGCAACATGTGGATAGTGGAAAAACACACTAATATTTGATTGCTTGATTGATAGTTTTCTTGCTAAATTATTAGTACGTTGTGCTACAATAATTGAATTTCTTAGTGCAATAAGCCCTGATCAGGCCAATTAAAAGAAGGCTGGCGGGCCCCATGCGGCCCTCCGGTTGAGTATCACTGGCTTAAATTATAAACTTAGATGAAGCTAACACAGTACTGAAGTATCCGAACGAATGCAAAGAAAATATAAGTGCATATTGTTTTTCGCTTCAATCACTATATATTAGACAATGATTTAAATATTGGTTAAAGAAAAAAATAATAAAAAAATAGTTTCAAGGTAAACGATAAAGTAATTATCCAATTTTTTTTTTTTTTTGTTCGTTCGCTTGTTTGTTTTCCATTCAATTTCTTAACGCGCGAACATTTAATCTTTTTAAAAAAGAGTTTTAAAGAGACTAAATACTTTGGCCTTCCTTTTACAAATCGCCGGATAAAATAAAGACGTAATAATATTTCTATTCAGAAATGAATAAGGACAAAAGATTTGAAGCCTATCAACGTAAGGATGGGCTATTTAAATCTAAAACCATTAAAAAAACGTTTCTTTAACAGAATCATTTTTGCCTACTACTTTATTACTATAACAAACAGGATAAATGCTACTATTCCAAGGTTCAGGTCAAAACAAAGGTGAAATTCAATCGATATAACAGTTGACGGTCTTATTCATGTGTGGTGTTTCTTTTTTCACCAATCAAAAGTTACATCAGATCGAGGTCCCACGAAATTCAACGTGGCAAAGGGGCCTAAATACGTCTGTCTTCAGCCGCAGCTTTGAGCACCAAGCAGATGAAAGTACATTTTCGCTCGTTCCGCTCCAATTTTGTGAGAGCACCCAGGGTGGTCCGGAGTTTTCCGTACTCCCTCTACCTCCCACGAGGATTTTTGGCTAGACGAATATTTAGAGTACCCTCATAGTACTATACATTAACAAATATCCATCCTTCTCCGGTACGAGAATTAGCGTTACTAACCACTCATCCTGTCAGGGTGGCTCTTTATTCATGTACATGGTGTCCGGACTTAAAATTATCAAAAAAGTAATGGCTTATTATTACGGAACTTCCATCGAATGTAATGAATAAACTGTTCACTCGTGGATTAGAAAACTCTCCAAGATTTTTTGGGTCTGAGTCCGATTGGCCGCACATTGTGCGCGCATTATTCGGCAATCGCGAGCGATAAACTTGTTACACTAGCTTCATTAGTAAAGATGTGGACATACAGTAAAGATGCAGTGGTACTTTAGTGAACGGAATTTAAATCAGTCACGCGTACTGGCGACGTGTTCGAACAGAAAGGAATAAATGTCGTTACTGGCTTGCATGGCAGACTTATCAAGACTTCTACAAAAATGAATCACCTACACGACCAACAGTGTCTTCTATCTTGAAAACACACGGATACTTGCCAATTTGAGATACCACAGGTTCCCGTCTCCTTTTAAGTTTCTTTCCCATTGGTGGATAGATTTTTGATGTCGGAGGGTCAACATTCATTCGGTTCCGGGCGTCGTTCTTACACGCGTGACTTATTTAAATTCCGTTAACAGTACGCACTGCATCTTGGCGTCCACATCTTTACTAATGAACTCAGTGTAAAAGAAGTTTTTATCGTCTGCGATTGCCAAATAATGCGCGTGCGAATGCGGAGTATGCCCGTGCGGACGATCCAGACTGACAATCTCGAAGTTTTCCAATCCACGAATAAACAGTTTATTACGTCCTGACGGGTAGTTCGTATGTAAGCCCGGCACTTTTTGGATACTTTTAAGCGGACACCCTGTGGTTGTTTCAGATATTTACACAAAAACACGAGAAGCCCCAAACGCCAAATCTTTTGGAGCCACGACCGTGACACAGATAATTGCGATTGATCAGAATCCATGTCAGAGAAGATTTCGAATAAACTTTTAACTGAATTTAGCAATAGTTATGAAGAAACCATCATGGAGGATTTTAGAGTATTCTAGATTATAGTACTCTCATGAAAGCAAGTATTTTTACATAAAAATAAATGAGAACATTATTTAACTCGGCAAATAAATGTACAAAAACAGGAATATTGTTTGGAGAGGGCAGTAATTAATTATTTCTATGTTTAGGAGAAAAACGACTCATTCACTCTCATCACTAGATACTCTGGAACTATTAGACCAACAGGCTTTTTAAATTTGGGAAATGTTTCTTTTATTGAATAGTTCGGATCCCCCCAATAGCTTTTAATTTGTTTTTTTTCTCGATTGATTATAATCTGTAGCCCTTATGGTACGTAAAAATTTAATTTAGTATTTGTTATTAACAATGCTAATTATTTATTTAATTATTCATTTTACTGATTTTTGTTCCCAAATCGAATAAATCAAAGAATATGTTGCATGATACGAGAATGCTACTTTCGACCATGGACCCCCCTCTCC